>CM061098.1:100000-752000 GCA_030770545.1 Macropodus opercularis
TGAGCTGCAGTCATCAGATACGGTGACGCTCCATGTAACTCAATCAGCACTGAATCATTCATCGAGTCCTGAGCTTCGTGTCCGTCCACAGCTCAGCAGAAGCCGTCTCATTCCCGTGTGAAACGTTTCAGGTCATTCTTTCAACAAAAGCGTCTTCCTGTACTTTACATTTTTAATGTCGTTACAGGAGCTGGAAAACAGCACCTTGACCTGAGACGTCTGAAAGGGTTCGTCCTTCCTCTGTGGGGTTGGCAGAGACGCTGCAGCTTCATTCACAGACTCCAGGGTTAAGGTGTAGAGGTGTGTGTTATTGCCATTTACAGGTCAGTATGAAGCCCGGAAATCACAGGCAAGAAAACCCCAAATTAATCCGTCGGAAAGCAACATACGCTTTCTCCTGCCTTCAGCCTCTGTGCTAAGCTAACAGCTACTCCACAAACCCTTTCAGACCGTTCAGTCAGCTTCAGCGACCTGCTGCCCTGCTTCACACTGGATTAGTGAGGAGTACAAGATGAAACAGAAACATGTTTAGGAAGTAGAAACATCATCCGCTGATTTTAAAAGGTCTGCAGCTCTGTTCTGCTACACAGACATGAAGCTGAGAACATGTGCACCTGTTCACAGGTACAGCTTTCAAATCCTGCTGCTCTTAGAGAGACTTCAGACTTTAATAATTCAGGTGTGAGGAGGAAAAACCTTCTACTCCACAAAATGCTGAATTATTAAAGCAGCTTCACTTTGAGTCAAGTCTCCTCTTCTTCAAACGTGGTGATGTCCTGTCTGAGATCAGTTTGTCCGGTCACTGATCATCCTTCATCATCACCATCATCCTCAGCTTTCCTCTGAACACAAAACTGGTCTGGAAGCCACACTGCTCAAAAATATTAAGGCAGCAATTAATAATATTTATGTCATTATTTTAATTTTTCAGAATTTGTTCAGAACCAAATGTTCGTTTAAAGAACTACTGAAACTGCGGAACTACATGTTTCTCGTTGTATGCAGAACCTGGAACCAGAACCTCCTGATGAGTCAGCAGGTGATTTCAGACCCAGACTGCGATTAATGCATTAAAGTATATGTGATGTGTTTAGCTACAGAGCAGCAGCACAGAGCTCAGGCGCCGTCTACCCAGGTCGGCCAGTGAAGCAGAAGCAACCAGAGAAGAGGCCAGAAGAAACTTCAAGTCTACAAAGCTACAGTAACTGGCTTAACTATTAAAGCTAAAACACAGCTTTTTGCTGCGGTGGGTCTTCATACATTCATTTCCAAACACAAACGCAGCGGACTGTGTTTTACGGTTTCTATTTGGATAAAGGATGATGATTCCGACTCAGAACGGAGCCCAGGACGAGACTGTGTCTGCTCCCCGACCACCTGAATTATATAAACCACAAATAAATAAAACAGGAGTGATTCGTAACAATAAAAGAATTAAATGTGCTCTATTAAACATCAGCCCTCTCTTAATAAATGACTTGATCAGTGACCATCACATAGATTCATTCAGTCTCACTGAAACCTGGCTGCAGCAGGATCAATACCTTCGTCTGAATGAGTGACTCCAACCAGTCACATCAACCACCATGTTCAAGCTCAGGCAGCATCTATAGCTCAGATCCATTAATGACTCCTAGAACAGCTAGAATTCAGTAGAGCCTCACTCTGAGCCTTTCTCACTCAGACTGTAAACCCAGAAACCAGTTGTGTTCTGTGTCGTCTACGTCCTCCTGGTCCATGTTCAGAGTCCTGCACTGAATGTTCACAGTTTTCATCTGACTTAGTTCTTCCACAGATAAAGTGATTGTAGTGGGCGACTTCAACATGTAGATGTTGACAGTAACTGTCTCAACACTGCGTTTAACTCACTACTGGACTGTGTGGGTTGAACTTGATCATTTAACAGGATTGATTGATCATCTTTTGTCTCTTTCCCTCGTAGCTACAGAGCAGAGCAGTCGTCTGATTCATGAGCAGGTAGTTTGTCTTGTTGATGATGCTGCAGTTTTAGACTCTGATGCTCCTCTGTAGAAGAAGCCAGTGAATCAGAGCAGGTTGGCTCCATGGTCCAACTCAGATCTGCAGCCTTAAGCAGACGACCCGGAAACTAGAAAGACAGTGGTTCCAACAAATGAGGTGGATCCTGTCTAGCATGGAAAGAGTTTAATGCTGTATGAAAAGCACTTTGTGCTGCTAGAACCACAGATTATTCATCATTAACTGAGCAAAATCAAAACCACCCCAGGTTTCTGTTCAGCTCTGTAGCCAGGCTGACTAAGAGTCATAGCTGTGTTGAGCCTAGTGTCCCTTTAAATCTCAGCAGCAACGACTTTATGAATTTCTTTACTAATAAAATCAGAACCATTAGAGAAAAGATTTATCAGAATCTGTCAACAAATGTCATAAATCAATCAGATCCAACAGCCTTAGATCTGCTGGTTAGACCTATGTCTGACTTAAACTGCTCAGACTGAGTTAACTTCAATAATTAACTCTGCTAAATCAGCTGCTTGTCTCTTAGACTCAATCCCAACTAGACTCAAAGAAGTTCTTCCATTAATCAGCACGTCCACATTAAATCAAACCAACCAGTCTCTGGTTACAGGCTACGTACCACAGGCTTTAATGTTGCTGTGGTCAAACCTTTACTGAATAAACCTACTCTGACCCTAGAGAACTAAACTATAGGCCAACATCTAATCTGCCCTTTATTTCTAAAGTTCTGGAACAAATTTCCAGTCAGGATTCAGATCCATCACAGACAGAACCAGCTCTGATTAGAGTCACTAATGATCTTCTCACAGCTTCAGACAATGGTCTAGTTTCTGTCCTTGTCCTGTTAGATCTTAGTTCAGCATTTGATAGATCACAAGATTCTATTACAGAGACTGGAACATAGTTGGATTAAAGGAAAAGCACTGGATGGTTCAAGTCTCCTCTGTTGAACAGATTCCAGTTTGTTCATGTTCATGATCAATCTTCCATCTGCACAAGAATCAGCTTTGTGGTTCCACAGGGTTCTGTGCTTGGTCCAATACTTTTCAGTCTTTACATGTCTCCTCTTGTTAACATTATAAGGAAACACTCTATACATTTTCACTGCTATGCAGATGATACTTAGTTATATTTGTCCATGAAACCAGAGAAAACAAACCAATTAGTCAAACTTCAAACTACTACTGTAGGAACCTTGGCGTCATCTTTGACCCAGTTCTCTCCTTTACATCCTACATTATAGAATCTCTAAACCTCCTACTTCCACCTGAGGAATGTTGCTAAAATGAGGAGCATCCTGTCACAGAGTGATGCTGAAACATGAATCCCTGCATTAGTTCCTCCAGGCTGGACGACTGTGTCTCCCTGCTCATAGTTTGAACCAATGACTCTTTAAAAAGCCTCCAGTTAATTCAAACGCTGCAGCAGAGTCTGACTGGACTCAGGAAGAGACGTCACATTTCTCCTACATCAGCTTCTCTGTCCTGCTCTTCATAATAAAGCTCCATCTTGTCTTAGACCTCACGGCTCCTTCTGCTCCAACAGAACCTTGCTTCTCAGAGCTGGTCTACTGGTGGTTCCTAGAGTTTCTACCTGTAGAACGGGAGGCAGAGCCTTTAGCTCCAAGCTCCTCTATGTGGAACCAGCTTCCAGTTCAGGTTCTAGCAGCAGACGCCCTCTCTGCTTTAAAACTAGGCTGAAACCTTCCTTTCTGACAAAGCTGATGGTTCCAGATGGTTCTGGTTTCTCTGATCCATCTCTTAGTTCAGCTGCTACAGGCTTAGATGCTGGAACCTCCTTCATTCACTGAGCTCCTCTGGTTTTCTATCTATTCCATCCACTAACATGCCTCCATGTCCACATGTGACTAACTTTGTCTCTGTTCTCTCCTAGTTGTGTTTCTCTCTTTCTGTCTCTATTCTCATCTCCAGGTATCGTCAGACTCAGAGTCGTGTGTCTCAGTGTTCAGCTGCTGGTCCAACCATCCTGCCTGAGTCTGTTGTTGTTGTTTTGTTGTTGTTGTCCTTTTCTCTCTTCTCTGTCCCTTCACTCCAACCGGTCAAGGCAGATGTTCTCCCACTGATCCTGGGTCTGCTGGAGGTTTCTTCCAATTTATCGATTGGCTCCAATTTAAAGCTGCTCTATGTGGATTTGTTGGGTTTAGTTGTGTCAGGTCTTAAACCTCACTGTAAAGAGCCTTGATATCACTGCCGGTGTCAAATGACGCTATATAAATAAAGTTGAATTGAATTGAATTGAACTGTACAAAGGCGAAGGCAGAGACGGCTGAAACTGGACCCTTTCCTGGTTCCATCCTCCTGATTCTCCGTAAAACACAGGCATTATTCCTACACCTGAACCGTCTTCTCATTCCTAACCCCACTTAACACTTTTGATTTTGGTGATGTGTTTACAAAAAGGTTATCATTGTTGTATAATGGGGCTTAGTGTTTGGTGAAAATGGGGTAAGGTTAAGTCGACCAATCCCCAGCAGGAATTAAGACAGAGCTGTGCTATCTCAGGACAGTTGTGCAGTCTGGCCATCGAGATGCTCCTGTGTAGACTGAGGAGTCGGATTAGTGGTGTTTTTTTGCCAGGGATGTCCAGTTTGTGTCCTTCTATGTCTGTCTCTGCAAATGCTGATGATTTAAATGTATTTGTTAACAATTACTGGGCATCCAATGTGTAAAGTGTCAAAGCGCTTACTGTACCGATAGGTAGAATGTTGTTTTACTATTTAACCATTTAAAGGTGAGGCTTTACTGGTTGGGCGGTGAAGAGGTCAGTGCCTAATGTGCCAGGAGGGCTTCAGTCGGCGAAGGCAGGGCTGAAAGTCCTGGGGGTTTTCCTTGGGACTGTAGATTTTCTGCAAAAAAACTGAGATGGAGTTGGGGAACAGGTCTGTGCTTGGAGTGGAAATGGTTGCTCCCCAGCTGTCATATAGGGGAAGCGTTTCTGTTGCCAATAACTTGGTTGCCTCTACCCTGTGGCCCTTACGCCACCCATTGGGCTGATTGAGGACATACAACGAAAGAAACTGGTGGATGTCCTCTGGGGACAGTGTGCGAGAGCCGCTAACGTCTGCTGGGCTGATGAGGCTGGGGAGTTGACAGCAGCAGGGCAATGGAAAACTGCCACCACACTAAGCCAGGAAACTGGAATGGACAACGAAGTGAGGGGGTGAGGGCCGGTCTACCTGGTCTCTTCAGGGAGGCCTTAGGAGCTTCATCTGTGGGGGACCGACCTACAGCACCACGGTCCTCGACAGAGCAACCCAGGGTTGTCTCCTCCCTGTAGGCCTCCCATAGAGAGACGCACTGTGGGTCTGCAGTGGAGGACTGAGCTTGGGGCCGTGGCTATGAACAGATACGTGGCGCATTTAGATCGCAGGGTCAGAGCTGAATGCGCGTTCTGCACAGCTGGAGAGAGTCCAGAGCATCTTTGGCTCAGTTGTCCCAGACTGAGTCCCCTCTTTTCTCTGCTGCAGCTGTAGCAGGTCCTGGACCACGAGCTTTTCATCTTTGGACAACGCGGGTGGATTTGCCTGGATAATGTTCCTATAGTCAGGAAATAATTAGCATTTGGGGCAAGGGGTGGTCAGATGCAGAGATGCTGCTCAGGGGCTGGTGGCCAGAGGTCAAATTAGAGTTGATCAGAAAATGGTGCCTGATCTTGACATTTTTGTCTTTCTGCGTTTTGTGCTCTGTGGCTGAAGATGTGCTTGTTCTTAATGTTTCACTGGAGACAGGGCTATTAGGTCTGTTTTGGTTCATTTATTGCTCTCTGTCCTCTTCGTCGCATTTATCTTTACAGCACCTAGTGCTGATTGTTTGGTTTACAGCCTGTGAACAGCTGCTACATGTGTCAGGCGCCCAAATAGTACAATAGTAAACACAAACTTCAGTGCTGGAACCATCAGAATTTGAGGTTGTGAACTGAGCAGGGCCTGAGCCCAGTTCTGGCTGCAGCCGTGTGAAACCCAGCATTAATAAGTCACTGTGAACAGATGTTTGCTCACTGTGAAAACTGGCTGAACCAGTTCTGAAACTGAATAGGAGGAACTCGGGTGGTTCGCACTGAGAAGTTGCAGCAAAAGGCTCTGATCCTATTTCACATGAACGTTCCTTAAAGGTTCCTCCACCTACGGAGCTGGTAAAGTCTCAGCAGGCAGGTGTGTGAGGCTTCAGCTTCTAGCTCAGCTTAACGTAGTTTATCTTGCCCTCAGATCCGCAGTGTGTTAGCACATGTGACCCTTTATGTGCGATTTGAAGCTTCAAAGCTTCTCTGGGCAGGATTTTACCATGAACTGAGTCGGTTCAACATACTGTAGCGTTGGGTCCTGGACTAAGTCGTATCGGACTAATGAGGTGGCAAAAGTAAACCCTGCTGCTCTGAAAGCTCTGTGGTCAGTGGTTATATCATTCAAAATGAATATTGTCATCACTTCTCGTTCATTTATCTGCAGTGTGAGGGGCTGCAGAAACTGGGTTAAACTGCAGGAACTAATTTCCCCAGTGATAAGTTAACTCACCCTTTTACGTGAGTTAGTGGGAAAATGGCAGAAAGAGGCTAAAACCTGACACCAGTTAACCAGAGTCTGGTTCGGCAACCTGTCCCCCTCACCTTGAGTTTCTGGACCGTCTTGCTCTCCTCGTCCCGGCACCACACCGTCACTCCTCCCTTGTTGTAGCGGCTGATCCATCCCTCCGTGCTCAGACACTGGTCTTTAAACGAAGAGAAGTCAGAGTCGTCTGGGATCTGGACCGGCATCTCCCAGAACCAACTGCAATCGAATGCACCAAAACGGTAGAAATTCAGATGGAACCGGAAAAGTTCCGCTTCACATCAGCGCGTCCTATTCCCTGAAGTGTCCTGTCGAGTCTGGGTGGATGCTGGGTCACAGGTTGTGAGCTGAGATGCAGCTGCTGCAGTTTTTATCTGCGCTCATGCCTCCGCTTCCTCCAGCCTCTACACAGATGAGACAGACACAGGAGGTACCACTCTGCCTCCACTTTTTTGAACCAGAGTAGCCTGTGTTCCTGGTCTGCTCAATCCACTCCCTGATCAGACCTCTGGTCCCGAAGGGCCCACTTCACTACGGCCCACGGGGCGGTGACATAAGAACATGCAACATGAAGGGCCTGGATTCAGCGTCCTGATGCGTTTTGGTGGAACCACCTACATTTTTTCCGGACTGAAGATTAGACCAGCAGAACAAACTCTGTATGACTGATCCCATCAAACAGTCAGTGATGTTAAAGATCCCGTCTGAGAGAGTTTCCTTCATTAGTTAACACTGGGCCTAACTGGTTCTGGTTCTGGTTCCAACCTGTACAGACACTCACCTGCTCACAGACTGAGGAGCAACAACATTAACGGTTTCTCACAGTATTTCCTGCTCAGCTGGTCTCACTGATTCACCTCCAGAGTGACTCATCTTCTAACAACCCATCTCTGATCCAGGCTGTTTTCTGTCGTTCCTGTAACTTTATTATTTTATTATTATCACGGATTTTACAGTTGAATAAGGTTTTTGTTGTGGTTCTGATCTTTGTGATGTGGGTTCGATGGATTTAAGTGTTGAAATACAAAGTGTTGACAGAGTCTAAAGTGATTATTGGGAAATCCGATAGACCCTGAATGTAGCAACAGCAGTACAGGTAAGCGACACCTGTGGACGGAGTGTTGAGTCAGACTGATCCGATCGGGTGACACCAGTGTTTCCATCACAGTAACTGTGCCTGTAATGAAGCAAAGAACCATCCAGAACCATCAGACTAGTTTCTCTGTCAGACCTGGAATCCAGGATGGAGGATCAGTTCCTTCTCAGACCCTTCAGAGACTCCAGGGCCTCTGGGGGAACCAGAACCATTGGCTGCACGGTCGTGTCGGCCCAGTTTACAGGTTCTGGTTCTGCCTGAGTTACTGGTGACTGTGCACATTTCTAAACCAGAACGGAACAAGCTTTTCCTCTGATAAGCAGTGGTACTGATTCTGTGACAGAATCGTCATCTCGTTACAGTTCTTTGGTTCAGAGATTTATCTGGGTCGGGTCCTTCACAGAAAGTGTTTTCATCTGAAAGGTAACTGAAATAAACCTGCATCCGTGCAACAGGTGCTGGAATGATTGTGAGCTGCTGGGACATAAACACCAAATACTTTCCTGCTCTTATTGTTTAACAAGCGGAAAAGGTCCCAGAGGTTCTGACTCCTGCAGGTCACTCTGCGCTGTTAGCTACACAACTGCTATGTTTTAACCCTTGACGCTCCTGTATTCCCTTGAGATGCTTTGGACTCTGCTTCAGTTTTTGGTCCTAAACTGAACCTCAAGCTGGACCTGACCCGCTGATTTCCGGCTTCGTTGTCCTGAGTAGCGGTTTGCACAAAGATCCTCTCCCTCCATCTATGAGGCTCATCGTGACTCCTTTCCATCATGAGGCGGTTCTACAGGCAAAGCGGTTCAGAGCAGAGTGGAGTCCACGTGTGTCAATAAAGGCTTCTGTTCAGCTCATGACCCAAATGGCCACAGAGCCACAGATCAAGTCCAGTGAGTCAAGCTGAAGCGTGAACCTTCAGCTTTTTAAAAACACACAAAACTGTAACATTTAGCACTAAGGAGTTACAGCAATGTCACCCGGAGCATCTCTGCTTCAAGGTAACAAGGTCTGGACTCCATGAAAAGCTGCTTCTCCAGTCCTTGTGCTGCTGCTGTCGTTAGGGTCTGTTCCGCCCAGACTGACCCTGGTTCAGTGCTTCAGGCCAACCGAGCCCCGTCTGCTGATGACAGCTGGTAGTTCCACCCTGGTGGCTCCAGGGGGCGCGGTGTCACCGCAAAACGAACATGAAATGAATCCGTGAGTTAAACCAACAAAGCTAAAGCTGAGAGATTCCTCACTTCAGTCTGACAGCTTTCATTTTAAACCCAGCAACAGAACCAAAGCTGTGACTTTAACCCAGCACAGAGAAACTGATGATGCGTTCACTGACTCTGTGGAAAGGTAAACGTTTACAGCTGAACCAGGCTCTAGTCGACAGTTTGAAATACGCGTCAGAACCAATCAGCACCTCCTTCCTGATCCCTCAGGCTCCAGTTCTGTTCGCTTTGGACGTGAACAGGTGTTTCTTGGGATCTTTGGGTTTGCCTGTGCCGAGAAAGAACAAATGACCAGAAGCTGCTCTTCAACATTTTGAAGCACTTTTTGACATCATGACGTTTTCACTGTTCACGATGTGAACGTGGACCCAAACAAGCTCAGAACCACGTGAGGATTCATGTGGAACAGTTTAGAGCCCAAATCTTCCCTGCAGGTTTCAGTCTGGTTTGATTTTGGCTGCGACCCTCATTCGGCGTCGTGTTGATGTGATTAAATCTGTGGTTTACAGTGGAAATGCCTTCACGCACCACAGACGCACAAACCTCCTGCTACAGCAATGATCCAGGAAGTTTACTTTGTGTTTGTTTCACCTCCAGCTTTTTTCATTCAGCTCATGTCAGATGATGTCATCCTTCATCAGTCAGCACAGAACCGGGTTTCTGATGACACGTGACCCGGTTCAGGCCGGTGGCGCCATTATGAACAATAATCCTGAGGTCGTCTGAGCCGTAACGTCAACAGCCTGAAGTTGTCTTTTTGTAGAAAAGCTGATCCTGTGGGATCACACGACAAAGGCACGTGTGCGTTTTAGACCCGTCACCTGTAAAATGTGCAGGCGAACACGTGAAAACATGTCTCTACGTCGGTAGGAAGGCTCCGTGTAAGCGAAGCCGTGAGGTTGGACCTCGTGGTTCTGCTGCTCATCTGGATCCAGGTCTCTGTCGGTTGAAAGTGGAAACAGCTGCCGGTGGGCTCATTTCTGGTTTCTGGTGATGAGCAGGAGACGCGGGTCAGAGGGAATCTGTCCAAACCATCGGGGGGGCGTCCGGGGGGACGTGGTCCGGTTTTACAGACCAGGACCTCACCTGCGATTGGGCCACGTGAACCTCAGACAGATGCTGAATTAAACCCGACGCCTGTGTTCAAACCAGTCAGTGAGAGAAAAGTCTCTGCCTGGACCTGGACCTGGACCCGGACCCGGACCCGGACCCGGACCTGGACCCGGACCCGGACCCGGACCCGGACCTGGACCGTGTCCTCTCTCACACCTAATGTTTGTAGTTCACACACCAGAGCGGAAAAGCAACTAAATGTTTCTTGGCCGATTATTGATGAGGTTTGTCGTCAGTACATCAACATGTGTCGGACCTGTAGAAGTCGTTACTTCTGTAGTGACACATTCATGAAGAACTGACGGACTCCTCCGGTCCCGCCCACCGACCCCCCCTCCCCCTCCCAATCCTTATAACGGGTCGCTCCTGGATCCTTGGGGTCCGGAGAAGAACTGAAGGACGAAAAGCGCAGCGGATCTTAAACCTTTTAGCAGAAAGGCAAGATGAACGCGTGTGCTCTGGTTCTGGGGCTGTCGCTGGTTCTGGCCGTGTCCGTCGCCCGGTCTCCGTATCAGGCGGTTCTGCAGCACAGCCGGATCCGAGGCCGACAGCAGGGGTGAGTGGCTCCAGGTCCGGTTCGTAGCGTTCCTGCACTAATCCGACGATGTTGGAGGTGGACAGAACTTTAACGTCACTGCAGCAAAAGCAGCGTCAGGACGGTTCCAGAACCGCGACCATTAGTCAGAACTAACCGGTTTGCGTTTCAGCTGGTTCGCGGCACTAAGAGCAACTCGCCACATCTTCCCTTCAGGGACGAACAGACTTTGTCTGGTCTGAGGTTTTCATTTCATTCGGTGACTCTTAGACTTTTTATGTCGCCATGTTGTTACAAACTGCTCCAACCTGATGAACAGAAAGTATCTGTGTCCATTTGAAATGAAAGTTATGCCTTAATAATAATAATAGTCGTGCATTGATTATTGACTTATAAATACCATAAAAATGTTAAGTCACCATAGATCAAATAAATAGACGTGGACGTGGATTTGAAGAGCGGGGCTGGACGTGAGGGATCTGAGGCTACGCCAGGTCTCCTGGAACGAATGCCATCGTCTCTAACTGCAACACAACCAACACCGTGAACATGTGGCGTTAGACTCGACGGGTTCTACACGGCCACAGTGTTTACTGGCCGTCTGTCCCTCTTCTCTTCACAGAGCCAACGTTTGTGCCATGCTGCAGGTTAAAGGAACGGACAGGAAATATTTCACCAACTGCAAACAGTGGTACCATCGCAAGATCTGTGGAAAACCCACGTGAGTGTTTGATTGAGAAGAACTCATCTCCCTACAGTCCGAGTCTCAGTCCTGCTGGCGACATGGTTTGTACTCAGAGAACTGATTATGTCAGCTTCAAAAAAACTGAGCTGTTCAGAGACGTAAAATGAAATTAATGAAAACTAACACGGTTCCATCCAGTCCAACAGTGATCAGACTAACACGGTTCCATCCAGACTAACACGGTTCCATCCAGACTAAAAGTGATCAGACTAACACGGTTCCATCCAGACTAACACGGTTCCATCCAGACTAACACGGTTCCATCCAGACTAACACGGTTCCATCCAGACTAAAAGTGATCAGACTAACAATGATCCATCCAGACTAACAGTGATCAGACTAACACGGTTCCATCCAGACTAACACGGTTCCATCCAGACTAAAAGTGATCAGACTAACACGGTTCCATCCAGACTAACACGGTTCCATCCAGACTAACACGGTTCCATCCAGACTAACACGGTTCCATCCAGACTAAAAGTGATCAGACTAACAATGATCCATCCAGACTAACAGTGATCAGACTAACACGGTTCCATCCAGACTAACACGGTTCCATCCAGACTAAAAGTGATCAGACTAACACGGTTCCATCCAGTCCAACAGTGATCAGACTAACACGGTTCCATCCAGACTAACACGGTTCCATCCAGACTAAAAGTGATCAGACTAACACGGTTCCATCCAGTCCAACACGGTTCCATCCAGACTAAAAGTGATCAGACTAACACGGTTCCATCCAGACTAACACGGTTCCATCCAGTCCAACAGTGATCAGACTAACACGGTTCCATCCAGACTAACACGGTTCCATCCAGACTAACACGGTTCCATCCAGACTAAAAGTGATCAGACTAACAATGATCCATCCAGACTAACAGTGATCAGACTAACACGGTTCCATCCAGACTAACACGGTTCCATCCAGACTAAAAGTGATCAGACTAACACGGTTCCATCCAGACTAACACGGTTCCATCCAGACTAACACGGTTCCATCCAGACTAACACGGTTCCATCCAGACTAAAAGTGATCAGACTAACAATGATCCATCCAGACTAACAGTGATCAGACTAACACGGTTCCATCCAGACTAACACGGTTCCATCCAGACTAAAAGTGATCAGACTAACACGGTTCCATCCAGTCCAACAGTGATCAGACTAACACGGTTCCATCCAGACTAACACGGTTCCATCCAGACTAAAAGTGATCAGACTAACACGGTTCCATCCAGTCCAACACGGTTCCATCCAGACTAAAAGTGATCAGACTAACACGGTTCCATCCAGACTAACACGGTTCCATCCAGTCCAACAGTGATCAGACTAACACGGTTCCATCCAGACTAACACGGTTCCATCCAGACTAACACGGTTCCATCCAGACTAAAAGTGATCAGACTAACAATGATCCATCCAGACTAACAGTGATCAGACTAACACGGTTCCATCCAGACTAACACGGTTCCATCCAGTCCAACAGTGATCAGACTAACACGGTTCCATCCAGACTAAAAGTGATCAGACTAACACGGTTCCATCCAGACTAACACGGTTCCATCCAGTCCAACAATGATCAGACTAACACGGTTCCATCCAGTCCAACAATGATCAGACTAACACGGTTCCATCCAAACTAACACGGTTCCATCCAGACCAACAGTGATCAGACTAACAATGATCCATCCAGACTAAAAGTGATCAGACTAACACGGTTCCATCCAGACTAAAAGTGATCAGACTAACACGGTTCCATCCAAACTAACACGGTTCCATCCAGACCAACAGTGATCAGACTAACAATGATCCATCCAGACTAAAAGTGATCAGACTAACACGGTTCCATCCAGACTAAAAGTGATCAGACTAACACGGTTCCATCCAGACTAACGCGGTTCCATCCAGACCAACAGTGATCAGACTAACACGGTTCCATCCAGACTAACACGGTTCCATCCAGACTAAAAGTGATCAGACTAACACGGTTCCATCCAGACTAACACGGTTCCATCCAGACCAACAGTGATCCAACCAGAAAGCTGAACGTCTTTGTTCCTGGACGTGGAACATTTGATGGAAACGTTTCAGCTCCTCTGCAGGACATTCTACTGTTACTGCTGTAAAGTCGCTTCTGGCTGAACAGGATCTGAGAAGGAAACACTCCGACCTCATTAATGAGGCCGTGGCAGCAGAGACCAGCTGTGAGGCAGATCTCTTTCTGCACTGGAACAAAACCCAGCACCACGTCCTAGTTTCACTGAGTGTGGGTGTAAAATCCTCAAAGGTTTTAAATCCTGCTTCAGCCTAACGTGAAGTTCATCACGTTGAGCTTTAAAGCTGTAAGATGACAAATGGCTGCGACTTTGAGTTTGTGTGTGTGGAGCGAGCAGCAGAGGAAACGAGCCACTGAAACGCAGAACAAGCACATTCTTGAGTGAAACACATCTCGCTGTGTCTCAGGAGGAGGTTCAGTCCTGAACATTTAGTGTTTGAAATTCAGAGAAGATGAAGATGTTTGCTTAAGTCGGCTGCTGACATGAAGAATTGTCTCTCCATGGTGAAATAGGTAACAGAACAGAGTTTCCAAAGGTTTGCCGAGCAGTAACCGTTCGACTGAATGGGGTTTATCACCTGTATAGATGGTGTTGAAGTTGCTTTGTTTGTTCCGATTTTCTGTTCATGGAGACGAGCCTTCCGATTGGTTAATCTGTGTTGCGTTGTTTCCATGGAAACCGCCACTTCAGCATTTTAATAACTGTCAGAAATTACTCGTGTTACTGCTGAGTCCGTCCTAATTCCTCCTGTTCTGTTATTCAAATTTCATTTTCCATATTTAGTGTCTCTCTTTGTCTGTCTGTCTGGATGATTCCAGGATGTTGAAACACCGTCAGTCATAGTCAGATTCTTTCTGAAAACAGAGGAAGTGAGACTTTCTGTAGGAAGTGGATCCGTTGGACCTGAACACTGACCCACACAGACCAACCCCCACCCGGTGACAGGAGCTGAGTGTTTCCACAGAGGCCGAGTGTGTGAACACTGTTGTCTTTGTCCTGTTCTTGTGGGTCAAGATCAGAGGTCAGCGAACGTAACTCACCCCTGAAAGGTTCTGTCCCATAGAGCTGAGGGTCTGTAAACTGGGATGCAGCTTTACTGGACTCCACCCTGTGAGTTCTGCTGACTCCACGCTGCCTCCTGCATCTATGAGGCTCTTCAGGGTGTTTGGAGCCGTTTCCTGTTTGAATTTTTCCTCAGACAGACGAACGCCGACGCTTTACTGCAGCTTCCAGTTTTTCTCAGCTGGAAGGTTTCACTCGGGATTTGACCCTGGAGCTAAATTACTTCGACCCTGCTCGGTTTGTTTTGTCAGACGTCCACAACCGCCAGCTTTATTTATGTAGATAACAACGCCGAGCGTAGTTTCCATCTGGTTTGGTAATCGGAGCAGTAGCCGGTCTCCATCTGTTTCTGTTTTCCTGCTGTAGTGATCGAAAGCTGCTGTAACTTTCTGTCTCAGATATTTTATCTGATCCAATGTTAGAACCCAGAGACCTGAGAGCTGGACCCTCAGATTTACAGTCACACGTTCTCCAAGGAAATTAACAAAACTTTGATTGTCCAACGAACCAGGGTGGAGATCATGTATATGCACGTCCGTCTGACTCGTCCTGAACCGTCCACCTCCACGACTTCACCCAGCAGGATGGAACCCGACCTGGGTTTGGTTTCATCAGGACCATACATCAGACCTGAAAGTCTTGCTTTTTGAAGCCTTGGCTTGTTGTTGTTGTTTGTTTTGGGTCAAGTTTCTCTTGGTTTCATCAGTCCAAAGAATCCAGATCTGCTCCTTGTGGTGAAGCCTCTGTATTTACATTAATGAACTGTTTCAGTTGTGGAGTTCTGTTGTGATTGCGTCTGTCTTCCGTCATCGTCCAGTCCTTTCACCATTTACACTCACCAGAACTTCCTTTCTTTCCAGAGGTTTGTTCTCTCTCTAGAGTTGTGTTGTTTTTTCTGCCTCCTTCATTTGCATTCCGACCTTTTTGGTCTTGACATTAGCAGCTCCAGTCAAACCACAACCTGACATCAACTCCAGATCTTTTGCTTTCACTAAAGTAACCACAGAATGAACCGCAACAAGTCCTCTGCTTAAAACTCTGGTAAATGGCATCATTTTGACGAACCTGTTGAAAACATGAAAGACTAAACTGATTTCAACTTGATTTGTTTCAAATTCCTTTTGCTCGTGTTAAAAGTCTCCGTCCTAAAAAGTCCTTCATCTGAACTGCACGCGTCTCGCCTGGATTGTGGCAGAGGTTCTGTTGCAGGATCTCTGTGTCTGAGGGTCATCGCTGTTTCTGCTGTGTAGACTGTGAGGTCAGTGGCTGCAGCTCCATGAAAAACTGCAGACTGGCATTTCAGCGTGGTTCTGTGACTAGACCTCCGTTTTATGGATAGCGTTTGTTGTGGCAGCTGCTCCGCGGCCTCCCGTGGACTCTGTGTTTGTGCGCATGTGGGAGGGTCGTGCTGTAAAATCCTCCATCTGGGCTGTTTAGGCCTTTTCACTATTCGAGGGGCTTATTGAAGTTAAAATTTACTGTTACAGTTACAACATGGATTTTTTAATGCTGAGAAACTGGAATTTTCAGTGTCAGTCGTCAGTCTAAACTTATTTTGTAGTAAACAGGAAGTGTGGAGCTGACTCCTGGTGGTTCAGTGGATGAGAGTCTCCTGCCACACATCTGGTCTGGTTGAGGAAATTAGCTTTACAAGACTCAATGGCTGATGCCACTTTTATGATGGAAATCTCTACAGGAAGTGGTGAAAGGCCCCACTCGCTTTGTTGCAGACGCAACATGGACATAATGATCTGATAACATCTTAGACCACAGTGGAGAACCAGGAGGTCCACAGGTGCAAACATCATCATTACAACTAATCATAAAAAAGACAAAACTAACATCAATTGTCGTTTCAAGTTCATTAACTCTTCGGTCACATTGACCTGCGGGTAGCGTTGCCCACACAGATGCCAGTTTGAGCTCAGCCTTTGTTGCTTTGTGTTATGGTTCATTTGTGCTACGACTAACGCTAGAGACAGGAAGGAAGTTTTACACCGTGTTGTGTTTCTCTGCAGGGTGATCACCTACGAGTGCTGCCCAGGTTATGAGAGGATTCCTGGAGAGAAGGGCTGTCCTGCTGGTATGACCTTTGACCCCTCCACACAAACACAGTACAACCAGCCTCCTGGGATTTTACTGAAAGCTGATTTTCCCTGGTCCTTTGTTCGTTCTGTTATTTTAAAGAAACGTGGCTTTATTGTGGTGATGATGATGAACATGACAGACTACAATACGGAACCTGCAGTTGGGCACAAACACCACTTTCCAGAATTTCTGGATGTGGAAATTAGAAACAATTGGAATCACAACACAAGATCCCCTATGTGAAGAATATTTGACCTGGATGTCTCAAGAAGGGGCCTGTAAATTTTCATTCCCCAGAAACGTGTAGCTATCTGGGTCTGTATGAACGTGGCCTCTGACCGGACGAGTGGTTGATGCCCACGCTTCTTATGCTATGATGTAGCGGAGGTCAGGTCACAGCGGTAACATGCGCCAAGGCTCAGGTAACTGGGATGAGTTGCCTGTATGGAAAAACTGTTATTTCTATTGAAATAGAACAGCTGTGTTACACAAGCTACAGGCAGCTGATCAGTTATTGACACAATCAGTGCAATTGTGCAACTCATTCTGTAGCAATCTGCCGTGTGGCAGGCGTCATTCTCCAGTAATATTATATATATATATACAAAGTGATGAAGCTTTGGAAAATCCAACAACTGAGCCCTTCTTCTGACCTTCATGTTGATTGGACCACGGTTGTGAGCTCTGCTTAACGAGTGGATGGTAGTGGTGGAAATCCAGTGTCTGTATTTCTGAATGTTTCAAAGTCTGAACAGACTGTTCTGGGAAAAGATCTGAGTAATTAGCAAAATGAAAAAAGAAGGAAGTGCACTTTTGACTGTGTAGAGTTACATGAATGTACCACAATGTCTCAGTGGTGGATTTCAAGTATAGTACAACTCCCTCCACTGTCCCCTGCAGAAGTTCTCCAATGACACCTCCATAGTCGTGTGTGTCCAGGGAGATAAGCGGGGATACCCGGTGGTCACTCCGGACTGTAGACTGGACCGGACTAATAACTAAGACGCCTCCAGCTGCGGGCGGAGGTGGCTAAAGTCCTGAGGTGTGTGCAAAGAACATTTGCAGCTTTACGACACGGCCATGGCCTCGTTGCTGAGCAGGGAGCAGACAGGAAGAGAATCTACAAGCTGGTAGAAACCCGGCTCCGTCCTCCATGGAGGAGGTGGAGACGGAAGGATGTTGCTCCCCTGAGCCATGTACACAGACATGATCGGTGGTTTGACTGTGGCTGCTTTTTCTTTGTCGTCACAGCTCTGCCTCTTGTGAACATCTATAACACTCTGGGTGTGGTGGGAGCCTCCACCACTCAGGTCTACTCTGACCGAGCCCAACTGAGGAATGAGATCGAGGGTCCAGGAAGCTTCACCTTCTTCGCTCCGAGTAACCAGGCCTGGGCTGCCCTGCCTGCAGTGAGTACCGCACACGCTCAACGAGTGTGTTTACAGGCAGTCATGAAACCAAGGTTAAATATTTGTCACGTTGCAGGAGATCCTGGATGCTCTGGTGAGTAACGTGAACATTGAGCTGCTGAACGCTCTCCATTACCACATGGTGAACCGCAGACTGACCTCTGAAGAGCTGAAGCACGGATCCTCCTTCCCCTCCATGTACCAGGACTTCCCAGTCCACATCCACCACTACAGTAACGGAGTCAGTGACATTCACATACATATACAGGGCTGTACATACATGTTCTGTTTAACACGGAGCACAGTGCGGTGCCCTAACACACACTGTACATTATCGCTGAGCGTCCCTCCTCTTCCTCACCCCCTCAGGTTGTGACAGTGAACTGTGCTCGTCTGATCAAACCGGACCAACACGCCACCAACGGCATTGTGCACGTGGTGGATCGCGTCATCACCGCCGTTTCCAACAACGTGCAAACGATCATTGACGTTGACGACGACCTGGAGACGCTGCGTGTGAGACCATGAGTCCGTCGATCAATATGTCATGATACGTGTCTGTCGCTGACTTTCTGTGCCGTATTTCAGACCGCCATCGCTGCTGCAGGTCTGACCACGATACTGGAGAACGAGGGGCAGTTCACCGTCTTCGCTCCCACAAACGAGGCCTTCGAGAAAATTCCTCAGGAGACCCTGAACAGGATCCTGGGGGACCCTGTAGCTCTAAGAGGTGATGGACAGAAGACCCTGTGGTTCAGAAGCCCCTCCTGGTTCTACACCAGCTGTAAACATCTGTCACTCTGCCCCCAGACCTGTTGAACTACCACATCCTGAAGCAGATGCAGTGCGCGGAGTCCATCGTGTCCGGGACTCCTATGGAGACTCTTCAGGGCACCGTGCTGGAGGTCGGCTGTGATGGGGACCAGATGACCTTGAATGGAAAGGCCATCATCACTAAGAAGGACCAGCTTGGAACCAACGGAGTCATCCATTACATCAACGAGCTACTCATCCCTGACTCAGGTAATGTTTACTCTGACTCACTCAGGTGAGTGTGTACTAGCACATCTGAAGTCATGGAGAAAACACGCACTCACCTTCAAAAGCTGCGTCAGGTGCTCGGGAAAGAGACCACAAATTAATTCCATTTAAGATCAAATAAAATGAAAGAAAAGGAAGCTGATGGCTTTTGGTCTGTTTGCAGCTAAAACTCTGCTGGAGCTGGCTGAAGGTTCAGCTGTTGCAACAGCAACCAGACTGTTTGTTGAGGCTGGTTTGAGTCCACAGCTGACAGGATCCGAGGCTCTGACTCTGCTGGCTCCTCTGGACGGCGCCTTCAAAGGTAATTTGCCATCGGTGCAAAGGCGTTTTGAGTTGGGATAAGGCGAGTGTTCACCTTTAGCTTACATGGCTGTGTTTCTAACAGGCAGCCTCACAATGACTTCTGACCTGAGGAGGCTGATGAAGAACCACGTCTTGAAGGAGCAACTGTCCTCCAAGTCTCTGTATCATGGTCAGGAGCTGGAGACTCTGGGAGGACTCAAACTACGAGTTTTTGTCTACAGAAATGTAAGAATGTGATCTGAGCTTCACAGTCAGGAGGGTTTCAGGAAGAGGGCATCCGTTCACTGGGTTTCTGCCAGAACCTCTGGTCTTTAGGGTCCACAGGTATAAATACAAATAATTACCTTCTCTTTAGTTTGTTAACATCTCAAGGGAAATTAAAATTAGGAGGAAGCTGAAACCTGCTCTGGGCCATTTTCTGCTGACCATAAACATAAACGCTAATAAATGATGTCACCCTGAGGACGAGCAGGTGCTTTCACTTTATAAAGATCATCATCACGGATCATCATGGCATCCTGTGTTTTTGGAATCAAAGAGACAATGACAGGTTGTTTCCAACAGACGACAGGATTCTGATCCGGTTTATGGAGAACTCGTTGCTCATGCGGGCACTTTGCTGTGTCTGGTCTAATTCTGTTCTTCCATGCGTTTGCAGAACCTTTGCATTGAGAACGCCTGCATTGCTGCTCATGACAAGACCGGACGCTTCTCCTCACTCTTCACTGTGAACAGAGTCCTGACCCCCCCGATGGGAACCATCATGGACGTTTTGAAAGCTGACGACCGCTTCAGGTGAGGGCGGTTCTAACCGACAGGGTCACTGCAGCCGGATCAGCCTCCATCCCACAACAAACCAGCCTCATGTCTTTCCAGTGTCCTGGTTGGTGCCATCCAGGCTGCGGGTATGACAGAGCTGCTGAACCAGCAGGGGGCGTTCACCTTCTTCGCTCCCACCAACGATGCCTTCAGCACAGCCCCTGAACTCATGGGTGAGTTACGCTGAGTGAGTAAGAGGTCAAAGGTGAGTCCTGGTAAATGAACCAGCCTGACGCTCACAGCGTCTGTTTTATTTAAACCAGACAACACAGGACAAACAGAAACCCAGTGGATCGATGGGCTCAGCGGTTTCTGCTCCTTCTTTGGTCCGAACATTCACATCAACATTTGTGTTTATGTGACTCGGCTGAACCCGTTTTTATATAAACCGAGCTGCTGCTGACGTGAGGACAGCTGCACTCTCAGCCTAATAAAGACATGAGGGCAGAGGCAGCACTGGACCTGTGCCAGCGACGAACAGCTCACACTGTAGCTGAGAGACGTGACGTAGGTTCAGAGACCTGCTTCACCTCCTCCTCGTGTGCGTTCACACCATTGTGCTGCAGGTTCTTAACTCCTTAGTTCTTCTTCCTCGCTCTGTACCTCGGACTCAGAGCAACCGGTACAGGCAGATGGCCGCTGACCATGAGCCCAGTTCTGGTTCTGAAGGGTGCTGCTCCGTGTGTTTCCTTTAGAAGGCCTTCCAGTGTCCAGTTCCTTGACCTGACTTTGTGCATTGCTTCTGTGTAACAGGAGTTAATGTGATGGAGAGATGTGGGCGGACGCTCACCAACCTTCCCTGATGTGTTGATGTCTTTGTGTACCCAACGTGAAATTGATTCTGTGGCTGCAGGACGTTTGGTTTTTCTGACTTGATGAACCTGCTTCTTCTCTGTCCCAGGCGATCATCAGGTCCTCTCGGCTCTACTCAGGTATCACCTGGGGGAGGGGGTGTTGGTCAGCGGAGGCGTTGGATCTCACACCCGACTCAAACCTCTGGAGGGAGAGAAGCTGGAGCTTGGTGTGGTCAGTCCACTTTCATTTCTGAAACGTTATTTAAACCCAGCTCGGTGCCAACTGTCCTCTTTGTGCTACAGAGGAACTATACGGTCTACGTCAACAAGGTTCCGGTGGTGGAGGCAGATCTGATGGCGACAAACGGAGTCGCCCACGCCGTCAACAGCATCGTCACACCTCTGCGTGAGTCCTGCATTAAAACATTCAAAAATGGTCCAGACTTTGCACCGAGCTGCAGCTGAACTGGCAAATTACAGAAGACAAATAAAGATGAATACTCGTCCTCGTGTCTCTGCAGCTGTAAAGGTGGACAGAGAACAAAATGATGGACCTGCAGCTTCTCTCCGATCTGCCTCGTCCTACAGGGTGAGAAACAAACCCATACAGACAGAACCAGAACCTGACAGAAGCAGGTTTCAGTAGTAGTAGGATGTCTTCACCTGATGAGCCACAGACCACACACAACAGAAACATTAGATTAATCCATCCCCGTGTCAGTGAAGCTGTTATTATATTATATTGTATTTAACCAAAGCACCAAAAGATCTCCTCTGAATGTTTCATATCAAAGTTAAAAGAAAATCTGTGACTGACGTGTTTCTGTTTGTCTTTCAGTTTGACTCCAGGAGCTTCAGAAATGGTCAGTGTGTATAATAATAATACCATTAGAATAATATAACAGTGATCAGATTATTACCAAGATGACATTTTCATCCTGTTTCTGTCTCAGACGACCTTTTCCAGAAAGTGGTCCAGAGTCGCTCCAGCAGGACCATGACCCACAGTCATTAAAAGCACAGATGGCAGGAAGAACACAACAGCTTCTCATCCCAAACGGCCAGAGGTCAAAGAATCTGTTCCCTAAAACCCTCAGTCACTGTGACGGAGGATCACTGAGCTCCAAGCTAACATGTTGGGCCCATTGTATCATAACCCACCTGTGAATCCAGCCCGTTTGGATCCACTGGGTCAGATTGATCATAAGCAAACAGCTGTAACTTCCTTTTACTGCAGTGCCTCATGTACCATTTCAAGGTTATGTGACACCTGATGTTTGTTTAAAGACAAATGTAGACATGAAAGAAATTTTAAATAAAACTTAAAAAACAGGTTGAAGGACTTCGAAGGGATTTTCTTTGTTTTCCAGTTTGTGATGACAACAATAATTTAAATTGTTTTTTTTATGCAGAGTTGTTTTCTGTGTACTGTAAAAAAAACACGTCTGAACGCATGTAACACTTTTGTACAGTGTGTTTCTTGGTTTAAGCCGAAACAGACAGTGATCTAAAGATCTGACTTTATTTTTATAAAAAAGTGAAAACAGCAGTGAAGAGTAAAAACACTCAGTCACACCTGGAAACATTTGGAACATTAACCTGATCCAAGTCACATCAACGCGGCTTCTTACAGGGTTTAATGTAGGGCAGCGAATGCCTCGCAGGTTCCTCAAATACACCAAGTAGCAGAAGTACTTAAAATCCAAGAGCAGCAGTGAGAGACTAAATGACCAGTCAACTGCCAAAAACCAGAAAAGATTAAAAAGAACTGAATGGAAGATTTACAGCTAAATGTGAATATTATTAATATTATGATATTAAGATTTGAGCAGTTTCTGTAGCTGAAAGTATGCTGAACATTTTAAGTGCCAAAAGGCGTAAGAAAGAAAAAAGTATCAAGAAACCAACAGTAACGCTGTTCAACATTGGTAAGAACCAACAGAAAAAACAGACAACAGCATAAACGGGAGCTGAGCTCACACAAGCATGTTCTGTTGTTTTAATAAACTTTATTTGACCAGTTCTGTTTGAGTTCTGATTCATTCAGCTCTTGAGGTTCTGCTCAGTTGGATGAAAGCAGCTGAGAATGTGACTCGGAGCGAGAAGCAGCTTTCAACTACTTCTGAAGAGTAGTTGAAAGCCAGGTGACGACAAAGGACCACGGGCGAAGTTTGAGACCTGAGACTGGCTAATATTACTACGTTACCCACAAGGACCTGGGTTTCAGTCCTCAGGTCCACCGAGGCCTGTCGGCTTCTCCAGCCTCTCAGGGGACCTGTGAGCGTGACGGACTGGCTACCTGTCCAGATGCCCACAGAAGTGTTGGATGCTGGGTGAAAGGACACTATGTTCCTCAGAGCAGAGCAAAACCTGCTGAGTCAAACCCAAGTGTACCCAAGAGTCACATTTGGGCGGATGCTTGATTAGTAACATAACGTAGCAGTTCCATAGCGAGGTGACAAAACCTCCAGGTCCATGCGCAGGTTATCGGACACGTCAGGACAGAGTCCGTGATGCAACGGCGCCACCAGCTGCTCCTGAGGTGACACAGGGAAGGCTGACAAAGTTTCCAACTGAGCTGTTACTTCATATGGAATTTAATTAGAACCACTGTGACCACTAGAAAACTAATTAATTACCAACCTAATCTCTTAAAATATACCAGTAACACTGCATACCTCAAATACCACCAGTGGACTCCATCGCGGCCAATTTTAATAATAAAAAAAAGCATCTTTGAATTCCTTGGCATTTACAGTATTAAATCATACGATAAAATTGGTTTGTTTAGGTAAAATTCTTCAAAATTGTAGTTTTGGCAGAGCCAGAAAAATAATTATATACATAATGAAAAAAGGTGATGAAAATGCAAAATTTTGATGTTTTACAAGTGCTAATATTTGTTAAACATTTAATGACGTAGCAGCAGAAAATGCAACCAAACAAAATGTGATGATTCTGAACCACTTTTCATGTAAAGGTTTCATTTTATTTCAGGGCGTAAACCGGTCACGTCACGTTTACCGGCAGCTTTTCACATGATTATGACACAAAAAGTCTCATTTCCAGAAAAATTCAAAGGTATGAATTTATATTCTGTACCAACAACCACAACGGACGCTTGTTGAATGTTCACAGTAAAGGAACGAACGACACTTAAAAAGTCCAAATCAAAGCGGATTCGTTCCGGGTGACGCTTCCGTTTCCTGTGAGTTACATCCATTCCCTTCCGTCAAACACCGACAACAGTGAGTCGGGATGTTATCCAGCCTGAAGGAGCGAGTCGGGGAGGTTCTGTTACCGGGGGACGGGTTTGCCTTTGATACCGACGAGACCATCTCTCTGACGGAGCAGGCGAAGCCGGACAAGGTGCTGTGCGGCCCGGGTCTGAAGCGGAGCGGAGACCGGCTGGTGGTGTGTAAGAGCGGCGTCCTGCGACACAAGCCGCCCAACGTGTTCTGGGTCGACTCGCAGCAGAGGAGGGTGAGACTCACGGAACCTGGGTCGGACGGACCGGTCCAAGCTTTCATTGTTCAACCCACAGAAACGCATCAGTGCCAATGTGCGTCTGAGAAACTGAACTGTAGTCGAAGTTAAACTTTATTCTCTTTATTTCAAGCGAATCTTTTCCGAGTTCGCTGTCAAAACCACCAGCGTCGTTGTTTGGACCGAGGGCTTTGTAATTTAAGTGGAAATCTTATTTTAATATAGTAGTTATTAGCATTAGCGGTGAATGGATAAATGTCTCTCATTGCAGAAAAAGGCTAAATCCCCCCAGAGTTAGAACTAGTGTGTCTGTCAGCTCGCTTCCTGTGTTCATACCTCAGTGTCTGTCCTCAGTATGTTCCGGCTAAAGGGGAGACCGTCATCGGCATCGTGACTCTCAAGTCCGGAGATGTTTTCAAGGTGGACTTTGGAGGAAGCGAGCAGGCGTCGCTGTCCTACCTGGCGTTTGAAGGCGCCACCAAGAGGAACCGGCCCAACGTCCAGGTGAGACTCGAACCTGACAGGCTGGTTGGTGAGAAGGCTCCAGAGCTAATAGTGAAGTTTAGTCAGTCGTCCAGCTGAGCTACTCTGACGCAGTGTGACTCCTCCCACCTCTGGCGTCGTTAAGCTCCTTCCTGGGATCTTGAATTGAGTGAACGTCAGCTTTATTGGTCACTGCACAGAACTGAAATTTGGTGTCTTTAAAACACGTTACATGCATTGTGTGTGTGGAAATGTTCAGCGGTATGAAAAAAAAAGATGTGTGCGTGAGTGGAGATGGGAGTTGTCAGTGTGTTAGTCAGTGAGAGGTGGGACCTTGTGTTGACAGGGCAGAGCAGGAAGGGAATTCAGCCTCCTCACAGCCTGCTGGAGGAAACTGTCCCTGAGTCAGGCGTGAGCCATAGAGCTTTTGGAGGGAGGGGAGAGGGAGTGAAGTGTCTTCCTGCAGGTGGCGCTGCAGGCTCCGTAGCACACAGTGATGCTGCTGGTCAGGATGCTCTCCACAGCACCTCTGTAGAAGGGCAGCATGATGGAGGGGGGGCTCTGCGGAGGAAGTAGAGACTCTGTTTCCCTTCCTGGCCAGTGATGCAGGGTTGTTGCTCCAGAAGAGGTCCACACCCAGGAACTTGGTGCTGCTCACCTGCTCCACTGCAGAACCGTTGATGGTCGGGGGTGTTGTTACTACACCACGAGGCCAGAAGGGCCACCTCGCTCCTGTAGTTGGTTTCATGCCCGTTGGAGATGAGACCCGCCACGGTTGTGTCGTCCGCAAACTTCACAAAGATGTTGCTGTTAAATGTTTTTGTGCAGTCGTGGGTCAGTAGAGTGAAGAGCACACATCCATGGGCCCGTGTTCATTACGGTGGCGCTGGATGTGTTTCTGCCGACCGTCTCCCGGTGAGGAAGTCCAGCAGCCAGTTGCACATCAGTGTGTTCAGCCCCAGATGGTCAAGTTTGGTGATGAGCTGCTGAGGAATGATGGTGTTAAATGCTGAGCTGAAGTCTATGAACAGCATTTGAACATATGTGTTTTTATTGTTCAGATGGGTGAGAGCTGTGTGGAGCAGTAGAAACTGTGTCATCAGTTGTTGGGCTGGTAAGCAAACTGGTGGGGGTCCAGAGAAGGAGGAAGGATGGATTTGATATGCTTCATGATTGGTCGAAACACTGTCCGCCACCGGACCGTAGTCGTTGAAGCAGGCTGGGGACGACTTCTTCAGCACAGGTGTAATCCTTTTGGTTTTGAAGCAGGTGGGGACGATGGTTTGACGTGAGACGTTGAAGATGTCTGTGAACACCCCAGCGAGCTCCTCAGCACTGGACCGGTACGTTGTCTGGGCCTGGGGCTTTGCCTGGGTTGTTCTGCCTGAGACTCCTCCTCACACTGGCTCGTGACAAAGTCAGAGCCTGGTCACCGGTGGAGGGTGTGGTTTTCTGAGCTGGTATGTTGTTTGCTGCTTCAAAGCGACAGAAGGAGTCGTTCAGCTGATTCGGCAGGGCGCTGTTACCGTCGCAGGTCTGTGGTGGTGGCTTGTAGTCGGTGATGGTCTGCGTCCCCCGCCACAGGCTCCTGGAGTCTCTGCTTTCGATCCTCTTCGAGTCTCTTTGCCTTTTTGGACGGGTTAGCTCTCGCTAGCAGTAGCCTGTAGACCTCACCCGTCAGCCATGGTTTCTGACTGGCACGAACACAGACGGTCCTGGTTACAGTTACGTCATCAATACACTTGGTGATGTAAGCGGTCTCTGTGTCCTCCTGGAGGTCGGTGTGGTCGTGGTACGTGGAAGCCTGTTTGAACATATTCCAGGGCCTGCGGGGCTTCTGTAGCTCCCTCTGGCCACACTCGGACTTCCTTCTGAACCGGTCTGACTGCTTTCACCAGTGGCCTGTATGCTGGCATTTGCGTAACAGTGATGTGGTCGGAGGCGCCCAGGTGGGGGAGGGGAAGGGCTTTGTATGCTCCTCCCTGGGTGGTGTGAACTAAAGTTTGGGTTTGCATGACTGAAGTCACCGCCAGGACGAGGAAAGCATCTGGATGGGTCGTCTGCTGCAGGTAGAGCTCATTCAGTGCTTCGTTCCTGCTGTTGTTGGAGCTGGGAGGGATGTTCACAGCCACAAGCAGGATGGCTGTGAACTCTCGCCGCAGGTAGAACGGCCGGCACTTTGATCATGAGCTGTGCGAGTGGTGAACAGCGTGTGCAGATCACAGCGGCGTCACGGCACCAAGAGTCATTAATGTAAATACAGAGCCCTCCACCGTGGGTCGTACCTCCTTCAACCAGGGCTCTGTCTGCTATGAAGCATGTCAATAGGTCCAGCTGAATGGCAGAGTCTGGGACATGGATGTTTAGCCATGTTCCCGTGAACACAAACGCACAACTGAAGCTTCCAGGTTCTGCCCTGCTTCAAACAGTTCAGTCTGATCTGAGGCTGAGCCCAGAGTCCACCTGTAGGAGATGCGTAACGCCTTCCCTGTGTCACCTGTGCAGGTGGGGGACCTGGTCTTTGCTCAGTTCACCATAGCCAACAAGGACATGGAGCCAGAGCTGGTTTGTGTCGACAGCTCGGGGCGAGCCAACGGGATGGGGGTGTTTGGGTCGGGAGGTCTGCTCTTCAGAGTCTCTCTGGGCCTTGTCAGAAGGTAACGAACGTGTTCGTCAACCGGAAACAGATGTTTCACATATGAGAATATGAGCAGTTTATAGAAAAACTCTGATTAATGTACAATAACTAAATGGACTCTTTACACTTTGATTAACTTTAGTGAACCAACAGTAACATTTAACATTAACTTTCACAGATCTTTCTCCTTGTGTGAAAATAATTCCTTTAGTGTTTGTTGGTAGAATAATAATAATGAACATCTGTTCAGTTCAAATCCCAAAACGGCAAAAGTGATTCAACGTCAGGAGTTAAGTTATTATAAAGTTATTTTTTGAAACTGAAGATGTTCTGTGAAGAAGAAGTGAAACAGCCAAAGTTCTTACAATGTTGAACTGTCATGACGAAAACAGAAAGTTTTACCACATGAACTCCTAATAAATGACTGCGTGAACTATGCGCCCCCAGACTGCTGGCGCCGCACAGCGACATCCGCTCAGACCTGGACCAGCTGTTCCCCTGTGAGCTGGTGGTGGGCATGAACGGTCGCGTGTGGGTCAAATCCTCCAGCACCCAGCAGACGCTGATCGTTGCCAACTTGCTGCAGAGCTGCGACACCATGACGGCTCCCCAGCGACAGGAGCTGTTCAGGAGGGTGAAACAGGGGGCGCTGTAGACCACGGCAGAATCGGACCTGGTGTGAAAGTCTCCTGGATGCGGAACCTGCAGTCTCAGCCTCTTGTGGGTCTGGATTGTCTTGATTTGGACTTTTTTTAGGACTGAATGCTCACGTTTCTTATCATGTTTTCTTCGATGTTTCAAATAAATGTTTTGATAACATTGTGTTTTGTGGATTGACAATAAGGATTTAAACGATTTCATTAAGTTTCTGCGTTTGCTGCAGAACTAGGTCAAAAGGTCTGGTGTGTCTGCACATGTGAAGCAGTGGATCCGCAGAAACCTCAGAAAAGGCAGAGTTCAGTGTTAAAAGTGAGCTTCAGAAACGCAAACTAACCCTGACCTCCAGCAGACCCAGGCCCAGTGTGGGAGAACATCTGCCTTGACCGGTTGGGGTGAAGAGAGCAAACACAGACCCGGTCTAGGTAACTTGGAGATTTGTTCTGTTGTGCCTGAAACACATGCTGGTTTAATTTAGCCCAGCAGATAAAATGAAAATGAATCAGGTTTTGTGTTACTTCTGGTCCAGTGCAGGCTCACATCAGGATAAGTTGGTTCTAGTGACTCATCTTTCAGTTTAGATGTTCTATTAGAAACACGTTGCCTTGTTTTAATAGTCCTGCAGTAACTTGATTGAAGTTTATCTACATTTGTTACATAGGCCTTATTTACTGATTTTCCATATTCGCATGTTAATCGCGTCAGGCTACTTTTAGGAATTGCTGCTTATAATATTGTGGTTGATGAATTTCCCTACGCGCATTATTGCGATCGCTGACTTTATTACTGCACAGAAGCAGAATGGAGACATCCAGGATCAGAAAAGTCCTGGTTTGAACTGTTCTACTCAACTCATCCTGGTTTATTCCGTTAGTCTAAGAGAAGTCAACCTGCTGTAGATCAGTGTAGCGTATCGAGTTACTGAAGATGTCTGGTAAACAGCAGAAGATCTGCTGAATGCTTTAGCAGTCCAGAAACACTTCTATGCAGTGTTCGTCTTATTTAAAATGCAGTTACTGAACTTTGTTATTGATGCTGCAGATTAGTTTTTTTATTCAACCAAATCTATAATGTGATCAATTTATCTCAATACATCTGCACACAAGAAGAACCTGCATGAATGCTGCTCCTAACCCACAATCGCTGTCCAGGAACCAGAAGCCATCACAAAATCTGGTCCTTCAGGTTTAATGAGCAGCTTCAGCTGACTTTCATTTACGCTTAACTTTTATTTCCATCACTGGTTAAACCAGTCACAACATTTACACTGGGATCATTTAAGGCACATTTAAAGGTGATTCATTCAAAACTATAACAATTATTTTGGTCTATAGAAAAACAAAGAAAACCATACAGTCAAGGTTACACAACTGCATCACACACACACAGCCGCTTATGCTTCACCCAGACTGGATCAATGTGTCGTTAATAATCACATTCAAATGTTTTAAATAGTCTTTGGTGCCAACAGCTGATAAGGAAATTTACAATCCATCAATGATCGTCTGCAGCAGCTCTGAACCTATTACACTCGGTTCTTACTTTGGTTCTAACACGACCCACTTCTTGTATTTTAAACGAGAACAAAACCAGAACCAGAATCCAGACCATTAAAACCCACGCAGTTCATTAACCACAACTCTCCACCAGCCCCAATATCTGGTCCACTGATTTTCAAACGTTGTTGGACATTTGTTGCAGCAGCATAATTGGACTGTCAGATGGAGGCAGCCGGTTGTTGCAGCATCCAATCAGAGGCGAGTCCCCACGTCCCCACAGGAAAAACAGAAACAACACAAACCTTCAGTCTGTCTGTGCAAAAATAAGTAGAATCAAAGAAACTGCAGAGTCCAGCCCATCTGATCCTCTGTCAAAGGTTGATATTGTGTTCGTCTCTGGTCCTCGTCACGGTTTACCCACGTCCACTGTGATTTTAGTGAACAAGTCAAACTTGTCTACTTTCACCACTTTGTAAGACAGAGAGTTGAATCCGTCTTTATGCATCGTTTCTCTGGTGTGGGCGATCCGGTCGAACCTGGAAGAGAAGAAATAGGTGAAATCAGCTCATTCAAACTGAAAGGAAACAAGAAACCAGGTCAGACGTTTACCTCTGAGGGTTGGGCTCGTTCTTTTGGTCCCGGCCGTGTCTGATCATTCGACACTTTCCCACCTCACCACTTGGTCTGGAGATGGACATGCCTTTAGACACGACCCTGAAACCACGACACGAAGCAGCTGGTTAACGTCAGAAGCTGAAAAGGATATTAGTGCTGCTGATCTACAGTAAATACAATTTAAATGTGTCATAATCCTAACAGATGGCAACAGGCTTTGACTGACACAAATAGAACTGCCATGTTGTTCCTCGCACGTTTATGATGCTGGATGGAATGGATGGAATGGAACCTGAAAACATTGGTCATGTTTGAGACGGTGAGTGATCAGCAGGTGCAAACTTATTTCCTCCTTCGCTGATTTTTTTATTTTAGGTTTTTCTGTTTTTGGTCACAGGAGTTCCATCCGCACGCCAACATCACAGCTCACTGACTAAACAAACGTGATGACTGACAGGTCAAACAGCTGCTGCCCGACATTATACCAAAAAAAAGTAACAGCCTGAGCTCACCTGTCAACACAAAGATCCAGACCTGAATCGCTCAGTCAAAACATAAACGCGTTTCCTTTTGTGACACAATCAGACAAAGTGTGTAAAACTGGCAGTTTGTTGTTGCTGTTAGCCATTAGCGAAGGGACCTACCTGTTGTAGATATCGTCATCCTCTCCGCCCCAGCCCCAGTAGTTGTTGGGGAAACCGTTGATCTTCAGGTACTGTTCTTTACTCAATGAGGAGACTCCACCAAAGTACTGGTTGTAAGGTAACCTACAGAACGACAGACAAGTCACTAGACTCACGCCCCAATGTGTTCCTGCATCGATAGGACCTAAAACACGATCAGTGTCACACATCTGTACACTACAGAGCGTGTGTGTATTAGTCCAGGAGGTGGGAAACCAAAGTCTTTTCTGACCAACATCACAACACTGAACACACAAAAGCTACGGTTACTGTCCACGTACTCTATTTATTTACGTCACTACATAAATGAACTCGAGTGGTTTTCATCTCTAGCTGAACCGCTGGTTCTGGGACACTTGTGGACCTGATCAGGTTTAAGGTGTGGGACACTCAGCTGCAGTGTTTCAGTCTAAACTGTTCTAACAGTAGGTTGATCATTTAATAATATTTCTACAGCTTCTTCTGTGTTTCTGGGCTGAGTGTAAAGCCTTGTTACAGAAATCCACTCTGACAGTAAATGCAGTAAGTAAAGAAACAACCGATTCAAGGAGGAAACGCCCGCGGCCGTGTCTGAACAGGAAGCAGGAAGTGAGGACGGAGCAGATGTCTTCCTGTGTGGCGTCCCTGTCAGCACTTCCAAAGACAGGAGAAGGTCTCTGACCCCCGACCCCATCTACTGGAACCAGACGCTGAAACCAAAAAGATGCGAGAGCTGCCGTCTGTAAATGGGTGTGGTCTCACCTGAAGCCAAACTTGTCCATGGACACAGAAAGGTGTCGTGGCTGGCTGAAGCATCTGTAGGTGTTGCGGTCGTCCATGGGGATCAGGTCGACGTCGCTGAAGATGAAACAGTCGTAGTCATACTCCTTTAGAGACTCTGCGAAGCCCACGTTCAGCAGCTTGGCTCGGTTAAAGATCTGGTCTCCGTCCTGACCAACAGACACACAGAATCTGCTGCTCATACCAGACACGGCCTCTACATAAGTTAATGTGAAGATATGGACCCTCTCCAGTTGCTCTTATTCCTCAGTAAGCAGCTCATGCCTGCCACTGGTCAAACAGCACCAAGTAAAAAGGAAGCAAAGTAGTAAACATCATCAAATAGTTACAGTAACTCTGCTGTAATCATCAGGCCATGGTTGACTCTGCTCTTGAATGAGCGGGCTGCAACCAAGGAGCTGTGTCAGTGTTGCATGATGGGCTTTAAAGAAGCAGGTCAGGGATCAAGATTCGCTTTTGACAACTGTGAATTTCGATGAGAACAGTTTTGCTTCATACTTTCAGGCCTTCGTTTTAATAGGGTCCATAGAGAACATGAGCGAAACAGGAACAAGTCACTCACTTCCTGCTTTATGACAATGACAACACTCAAGCATTCACTGCAGTCGATGGGCTCTGGTTGCTAAGCAACAGTCACCTGAGGTGCACTGTAGTGTTTACCTGTGAGGCTGCAGAGCAGCCATCTCATGTTTCAGACACGCAGCTGATGACTGCACGCAGCTTAGTCTTCATCCTTAAAGCAGACGCTACCAAACGCTGGTCTACTGGTGGTTCTAGAGTTTCTACCTGTAGAACGGGAGGCAGAGCCTTTAGCTCCAAGCTCCTCTATGTGGAACCAGCTTCCAGTTCAGGTTCTAGCAGCAGACGCCCTCTCTGCTTTAAAACTAGGCTGAAACCTTCCTTTCTGACAAAGCTGATGGTTCCAGATGGTTCTGGTTCCTCTGGTCCATCTCTTAGTTCAGCTGCTACAGGCTTAGATGCTGGAACCTCCTTCGTTCCCTGAGCTCCTCTGCTGTATAAAAATGCTCTATAGAGTTTTTCAACTGTTGCTATTAAAAATGTACAATTTACTGATTGGCTCCAATTCAAAGCTGCTCTATGTGGATTTGTTGGGTTTAGTTGTGTCAGGTCTTAAACTTCACTGTAAAGAGCCTTGAGGTCACTGATGTTGTGAATTGGCGCGATATGAATAAAGCTGAATTGAAAAAAATTGAATTAACATTATTTAACATGCTTCTGTATCAACTTAGGTCTAGTCAGATGACACCACTTAAAAGTTGCTTAAAATACATAATGGTGCTTTAATGTTTGTTTTCTTATCTGCTCATGGTTTGTATTGTGGAAATTTGAGATTTACACTGAAACATGGGAAAACCAGGAGCTGATCAATGTTTCATTGTAAACTAATGTAAAACATGAAAACGGCTGCAGCTGTGAAACAAAGACAGAAAAGTAGAAGCAGAAAAAAGAAGCCTGTATTACCAGCGTGACCCTCTGCTACTGGCCAAGAACAAGCTGGGGGCGGGTCTCAGCGTCTCCAGCGACCACAGCCATTGGTCAGAAATGCCTGACATGGTGCGGGCAAAGAAGCAGAGTAAGACGGAAACTGAAATAAAAGTGGAAGGAGGAAAACAGACAGAGAGAGAAGAACAACATGAGTAACATCCAGAAAGAGCTAAGACAGGAGGAAGGAAGAGGAGCCTTTAAGTGTGCGTCCTTCATTTGTAGTGAACATACACGGAGCTGAATCAACCCCAGGTTAGTAACAGAATCCCTCTAACACGGACAGTTAACCTTGATCTTTATTACGCAAAGCATCACTATAGCCCCAAGCAGAAACAAAGGCTTCCAAACATCTGACGCTGATCTCTGCTCCCTAAAACCAGCCGAACAACGAGCACCAGTTGATCTGGTTCCTCCTATTGAGCCACATACTCGTGTTTTCTGACAGACATGTTTGTACTGTATCTTAACTCAGAAATAAAAACTTCCACAGGTGCAGCAAAGAGGAAACACAGCGTCGTGTTGACGTCTTGTGAGCTCATGCTTCATCAGCCGACGGTGCCAGAACCTCACAGACGCCTTCAGTAGATCAGGAACAGCAACGACTCGTCTCTGAGGACCAAAACTGAATGTTTTACCAGCCGTCGCATCACGTGGGGAACATGAGACAGGATGGAGAAGCCACGATGATAGTAGGAGACTTAAAATGTGGCTTCAAGCCCCCTGACGAAACGCGCCTCGTATGTAAATGAGACGTCGAGTTGAACGTACCCTCCTTCTCTAAGCAGTCGCAGGTGAACTGTCCACAGACGACCCTTCGGCAGAGTCACCGGCATCGGTGACAACAAAAGCACCGTCCTGTCTTCAGAGGGTAAAGAGATTAAGGCTTCCAACAACCACGCACTGCTCGTTAGAGCGGTTAGATCGGATTTACGAAGAGTGAGGCAATTTGTCTGGGGTGGTGTTTGGACCGAATCTGGGCTGGTGCTGTGGGGTCACGTGAAAAAAGGAGAAGTCCTTTAAATCGTAAAACTTCTTTGGTCACTGGACCCGAGGTCAGCAGCAATCTCACATCTGGAAGGAGCTTTGAACTGACATATTACTTTTCAAGTAAGGTACTGAAGTAAGAGCAGTGGACGGCGTGTTCTTGTGACAAGCAGCAAAACCAGTTCTTCAGCACGTTTCTCCACATTGACCCAGTTGCTGCTGGGTTTGTGTTGTCTCCTGTTCATCCCCAGTGTAAATCACACAGCATCCAATAGAACCATCGATCAGTTTCTTCTGTTTGATAGAAATATGGGGATGACAGACAGGATGAATATCAGCTGAGCAGCTTTACTCTTGGTACAGTAGGGTGAACACTGAACATTTGGCTTTCACGGAAACAAGACTCTTACAGTCCTTTGCACGAAGGTGGTGGATTGTGTGTCCACATCGCATCGGACCTGTGGTCTCTGCACAGCACCGCTGGTGAAGAAGCTCTGCAGAGAGAAACTGAGAGCGTCGTCTGTCTGGGAACAACAGTGAGGTGCTGGAGCTGGAAACACTGAGAACAGCACAGGGACCGTAGGACGTTGTCTACGGGACTGAGCCTCAGGGAAGACTAGCTGGGTCCAGAAGGAGCTGACCCGGGTCATGGACCACAGCGAACAGAACCTTCCTTTAAGTGAAGTGAGGCACGACCCCGCTACACACTACTGCTACATAATAGTTGTGTCACAAGTCTCACATTAATATCGCACACGTTGTCCGATTCCTGTTAGAAACAGCTAATCGTCAGGTGGGAGACACTGGAACCTGAGGTGAGACTCAACCGACTGAAGAAATTACGTGGTGATAAATGTTTACCTCTCACAGCTAAAGTCAACTTGCTGCTAGACCTGAATTATCAGCAGCTTGGGTGCCCATGGTGACAGATATTCATGTTCCAGATCAACTCACTCAGGTTTCAGCAGGTTTTTCAGGACTTTCCAGGACCTTTTCACAGACACACCCTCAATGTATACATACAGAAAAGTGCTCAAAGGTCTGGACAAACCTCATCATTCCTCATTTCCTTGTTTAAGTTGTTTTCTACTGAACCAGTTCAGTCAGTCCCCGTAACTCGTCACCTGGTGAGAAGCAGTTAAACAGAAACCTGACCACCGTAAAGCAGGGTTTACCTGGTTGATGACGTAGACGCCATAGTCAAGCTGCTGCCTCTGCAGGATGGGGTGCAGGTAGTACAGCCAATACTTCAGGTGCTCATCTCGATTGCGAAAGGGGATGATGACGGCAACTTTCTGCAGGGCCTCACAGTCTTTGGGTTTGAAGCGTCCACCGTGCTGCACGTTGGGATTCTCCCTCTTTATCTGTTCTAGACTCACCGGGGCGTTAAACTCCACCCGCAGAGGACCCACTGGGGACGACAGATATGAGACAGTCAGAGGACGCCCACATTAAATCAGTCTTTAGCGTTAATAAGTTACTCAGCCACCAGGGTCCAAAAGGTTCAGTGTCCAGCCGTATCCGAACTGAACCCGAGAGAAGATTAACGCTGACCTGGATGACTTTACCTTTGTGAGGCATTGGGATCCATTTATTGCGTTCTGTCACCATTTTCTCCACAACAGGGCAGTTTCAAACCAAACCTGCATCCTCATGTTTGTCAAGAACAATGAAGGGACACGCGCTCAGATTCAGACACGAACTGGAAAGAAGAAACTGCAACTGTACTAGTTGGCGGATGAAGACGACTCGTTATTCTGATCCCGTCACAAATACAGTTCAAGCATATACAGACACCTTCACTCACACAGGGAAGGTTCATGTGAACATCTCAGTGAGTTTAACAGGAAACAGACAGTTGTCCAAACCTCAGCAGACCTCAGTATGTAATGACGCTGCTCATTAACACACAAACTCGGTTTGGGTATTTTCCATCCGAATTAACCTCCAGACTAACCTCAGGTCAACAAACTCTGCTGGCTTCATATGGCTTAACTACAAAATATGTTCTTGCTTGGTTCTCAGGGAAGTCTCCAGCTGTGCCAACAGGAAAACAGCTGGACTCTGAACCCGGCCTGAACACGTCATTAGTCCTGCTTACATGGACTTAAAACGATGGTGTGTTCAGGGTCAAACCAGGGTTCACTAACGGAGAAGACACACAAAACGCACATTTAGCTGGTGTCCATTTCTGCAGCCTCTCTTTAAGCTTCTCTAAAACCCAAAGCTGTGTTTTCAGGTTCCAGGATTTAAGCCTGTTAAGTCCACCAGTTGCTGTCGTGTATATTGGAAGCTATGACACCAAAAACAAATTGTATGCAAAAACATACTTGGTAATAAAGCTCTGTCTGATTCTGAAACATGTTTAGCTCTCGATACCATTTCATCATCAGCTGATAAAGGTCAGCGTCACCTGGCAGATACACACCAGACGACGCAGCCTAGTGAAGCGCAGCTACAGTCTCCTGCTGATAAACCAGACACCTGCAGTTACCAGATCACAGAACTACAACATGGTTTATTCTGTCACACGTCGACCTACGACACGTATTTCTGCACATACTTCTAGAAGCTTTTAAAAAATATTCCTCAACACCGGACTCACAGAAAGCTGCTATGAGCAACTTGTTATGATCCGAAATCAGTCAAATGTAACGAACAGGACGGGGGATGGGACGCAGCTGAGTCAACATGGAAACCCTCAGACTGATAAACATCGGAGCTACACAAACTGATCAAACTGAGACGGACTGGACCATCTCAGGTCATTGCGGATCCACATCTAACCTGATCAAGGGGTCCCACAGTTGGCACCGATGCAGCTGGGATGAGGACAAACGCTGACTTTAAACTGTTGAAGGACAATGGTTTATTGTTATCAGAACTATTATTCACCTCGTGCAGCGAACTGATGAAAAACTGTTTGCAAAGTTTCTAACCTAACAACCCGATTCAACGACGCCCTGTTCTGGTCCAAACCCCACCAAGGCCGACAACGTCTGCTTCAGTAACGACAGGAAACATCTGGTTTCTCCCAGACGACTCACAACTGTGTCAGCAGCTGCTGATTCCTACAAACTAAAAGCTACAGCCTGCGCGGCTGAGGCAGCATTAACCCCTCACAGTCTGCGCGGAGGAAATTAATGATTGTTTTTACTGTTTCGGCTGCGGTTTAGTAACCACATGGTGGCAGGAAGAGGTCAAAGGGTGGAGCTGTCAACACCTCAGCTCCAGCTTGGCCTTCTTATCCATTATCACAGATGACTTGGACATCCAAGTCATGGTGACACTTTCTACATCTGATCAGTTGTTTGACATCACTGATGACAACCGATTGCTTGTTGGCAGAGTGGACTTCATATTCATTTTGAAACCTGTGAAGAATAATCTCTAATAGAGGTTTTATGTTGTTTTTTTAATATCCCACTGACTACAGCCTAGTCCGGCCCTGAGCAGCATGCTGACCTCAGGCCATCAAGAGGACCCACTCACACAGCACCCTGGCGAGTGGGTTTGAACTGGGGTCGTTGTAGCTTCGTGTCCTCTGTTAATCTGGAGCCATGGTCTGTGGTCAGCTTTCTGTGAGCTCCCTTCCTTGCTCCTGACTTCAGGCCTACGTTTTCAGAGCTAAGAGCAGACAAACCACAGCCGAGGTGAAAAACAAAGCAACGCTGTATCCAAGACAACCCCAGAGTCCTAACAAAGCAGAAGATCAGAAAGATTCCATTACGTTCAGCTCAGAACAAAACAAAAACAAAAAGTCAACTAAACCAATGAAACCAAAAGACAAATGGGCAAAAAGCCGTGAACAGGTTGAACTTGTCGCACGAACGGCCAACTTTAACTGGATGCACTTCCTCAAAGCTGTCCACACTGGTGAACAAATGGCACATTCTAAAGACTATCGTAGCATTTTTTGCTACAATACGCACAGTTAAACGGCAAAGAGTGTGTGGCGTGTTAATGCAACAACATATTACAGAATAGGACACTGAATGTGTATGAGCCTATGTATTCATAGCACTCGTCTAAGTCCTTTTATTAATTTAACCTGCTTTTGTGAAACCAGAATAACTGCAAATGCCAGTTCAGGACCATTCTGTGGTACGAAACCTTCACATTCGGCTGAAACAGGTCAGGGTTTAAAAAAAACGCAGATTCAAACACTCAGCCGGCGTCTCGCAGCCGCTTCACTGAGCGCTCTCCCTGCCTGCCTTTACATATTTCTCATCTAACTACGGACAATAAATTCATGTTTAATTATTTGAACCATACTCAGTTGGAACATCTCTGACAACGACATAACTTCACTGGGTTCATCCAACCAGCTTTTATCCAAACACTTGGCTTACTTCATGACTTTTACCCGTCTTGGTTCAGTAATCTGTGTAATTAAGAGCATGTGCACAGTCAAAGATGCAGAATGTACAGTAACAGCATTACACAGATCCTGTTTCTGTGAATTTCTCTGAACAGGTTGTGGCTGATGTGACAACCGAAACCTTGTTTATTTAACAAAGTTACAACCAAAGCCTGACACATGGAAAGTGGGCAAACAGTGGGACAGGTGTGTTTTACAGCCACGCATTCCTTTACACATTCTAGCACTGAAACACAAGCTGTGGTCCAAGTAATGAAAATCATCAACAGTCACATTACTGTTGATTCAATCGTTTCAAACGGATGTCCAACGGTTCTGCCAGCAAACAATAACTCCGAACCGTGTCCACATTGCCTTCCCACGGAGCCTTTGCCCTGTGGATGGGTTAGTTGTGTAACTAGTGATCAAACCACTGCTAAATGTAAACAGTTGACTCATTCATGCCACTGGACCTACTGGCCTGCTCTAATTCTGAGTCACCGTGGCCTTTTGTCCACGCAGACTTCTCTACCATTGTTATCTGTGATTACTGATAATCCTCCATTCCACGTTTTAAAATGTCTCCTAGTCTTATTCTTTCATTCATTTCCCTGCTGCTGTGACACGTGGGTTTTACCTCCAGGGTGAAGTCTAACATTTACTCTACAGTGGTTACAGAACTGAAGGAGCAAACGCCTGAGCCTCATTAGAAAACGTTGTGTGTGAATCAATATGGAACAAGCACATGATAAAAACGCTCACGAGTGAGACAAACGTCACCGACCCCTGATCAGTTCTCTGGCAAGTGTGTGACGTGTTTAACAGCAGCCTTTACTGGCTTTTACCGTCCTGAGCAAACAGGTTAAAGTCAGTAAACCCGGCGGCTCTTACCGAGCACAGGTGAGGTTTCCGGGCACTGCTCCGGGTTCTTCGCCTGAGGTTCCGCGGGCTCCGTTCCGTCTACGACCTCCGGCTCCGGCTGCACGTCCGCGGGCTTCTTTGTCTTGTCCTCGTCCTTGGGTTCGGGCTGTTTCTCATAGGTCGGCGTTGCTAAAAGATAACGGGACTGCTGGTTCTGGACGAAGGCGGTGCGGGTGTCCAGCGAACGGACGTAAAAGACCACGGTGACGGAGATGTGGAGCAGGCACAGCAGCACCACCAGCTTGCACGTCTGGTGGAGGAGCTTGAAGTTGGCGGAGTCTCCGGGCATGATGAAGAGTTTAACGACGAACTAACGGCGGTGCAGGCTCAGCCTGAAAAGACAACAGCCTGGAAGGAAGTTCTGCTCCGCGCTGAGCCGCTGTTAGCTGCTGCTTTCCGGATCCATGTTGGTGGAAGGTCACGTCACAGTTTCCAAGTTTTAAGCTCTGAACCCACTACAGGAAAAGCCCCAGAGACAGGTCGCACAACGAAGGTCTTCGGTCAAAGACGTCTGCGCCGTCTCGGGTTAGAGATGAGCGGCAGCAGTCGGTGCCGCCGGGTCCCGGTTCGTGTGGGTCTCGCGTGTTAAAATCTTGGTGCTAGCTGCTAGCCTTGGCCCCTCGGGGACTCCGCGTCTCCGTCTACTGGAGCCTGTAAAAGTGGCAGAAAACAGCGAAACTCCCCCTGCGGCCGAGCGGACTGTTCGCCAGAGACGTCGGCTAATGCGTTTACACAAAGTAAGAGAATTACAAAAACCGCAGATTCCAACTGTGGCGCATTGAAAATCTGCGGAGGAAGCTCGACAAAGTTTGCGGCTCAGTGTCGCTACTCCTCCGCTGAAGCATCAAGCTGACAGAGTGACGGCGTGTATCACTTCCGCTTATGGTTTTCAAAACACACACTCGACCGGAAGTATAAAATATGACGAGTAAGATGATGTCGTGTTCTCATTAGGTCTGAAACTAGGTTTTAATTTTACTTTAATTTAAACGGGGTTTATTCGTCTGATGCTTTTGACATTTGTGGCGAAAATGTTTTATTAGACGCCTTCCTTATTTAGTAGATATTTAAATATCAGTTTACAGCTGTTTCTCTTATAGTTTTTTTTCTTTTGTGTCAATCATTTTCCTTATGTTGTGTATTTTTTAAATTTTATGCTAATTTCTCATGTTTCTCACCTCATAACGCATATTTCCACTGTTTTCTACAAAGTAATGTTAATTTAATAATACATGACAAATAAACACTCAGATCCTTCAGGTCTTTGCTGCAGTAAGAGCAAGACTCTTTGTGGATAGGTCTCAAACAGGTTCACACACGTGGAGACTAGAAGTTTCTGCCATTGTTCTTTGCCAAAGTGCTCAGGTGTGAACCGCCCTGTGACATATTTTCTATTTGACCGAGTCCTGTGCTTCGGCTTGGCCAACCCAGAACGTTCCCCTAGTTGTCCATTTTTGTGTAGTTTTCTCTTTATGCGTTGCTCATCGTCTTGCAGGAAGACTTCTTCCTCTCTTGCAGGCTGAATAAGATCTCCCTGCAGGACTGTCCTACTGTCCACTTTGCAGCTTAATCGTACCCTCTACCTTGCCCTTCCAGGGCCAGCTGCTGAGAAGCAGAGGTGGAGGCCCCAGACACGACCTGTTTCCCATTTGTCATCATCAAAGATCAACTTTCCCCTTCACAGGTTCCCCAGGAAGGACGTACTTAACGATGGTAGCTGAGAGTTCCACATCCTCACCATGTGTCAGTTCTTTACAGGTGTGACACGAAAACAACCTGCACAATAAATCTGTGATGTCCAGCCAACTTTCCTCTAGGTGGATGAAGCTACCTAGATAGATGGTGAAACATGTCTACGTGCAGATGCCAGGACTCAGCTGTAAACCTCACCTGAATGTCTTCACCAACTTGTTTGGACAGTTGCTTGGAGGGCTGCTTGCAGCTCTCACCTAAGCAATTCAAATGACACAAGTACGCACTCCAAGCCACTGTAAATACAGTTTGGTATGTGTAGCTCAAAACTAATGGAATAGACAGACTGATTCATTTGCTTCTATTTGGGACGAGTGAAGAGATTGAGAAATGAGGTTGAACCCTTCACTTGCTACCCCATACATTAAACTAAAGAAAACAGCTCCAATTAAGTAGATGTAAATACCTACTGAAACTGAGCTTCACACATACTAGACCAGTCTAACAAAACAGAAACAGCTGATGCCAGCAGCATTAATGGTCAGCAGGTCTACTGAAAGCACCACATGAGCAGAAACACACAGAATAGTAAGAAAACACCAGAAAGACAAACAAATGTTTAGTGGTGAGCAACAGGTTTTTATGGGCTGATGACACAGATCATGTTTAGGTTCTACCGATATGATGCAAAGGTCAAAGTGTGAAGCACTGATTCTGGATCAGATATATGGCCACATATACAGCTGGTGGGAACCATACTACACTGGAAATATAAGGAGCATGTACATATTGTACATATTTCTAGGAAGCAGTTGGTTTTCTGTCGCGGCTCATTCCTTCCCGTTCCTGTCTCACAGTGGGCAGCAAGGTTTATTTATGACTCCCCTTCAAACAGCACTGAGCTGGAGTAGAACCCAGTAGCTCACAACAACTTCCGCCTCATTTAGAGTTAGATCAACTCAGACTCAATCTGGAGCGTTAGTGGCTTCTATCGCACGCGCCGAACCCCGTCATGTGGCCCCGTGTGTCCCCGAGTTAACGCGGCTCCCTCCGTCATCAGAGCCACAGAGAAAACCTGGATCCTTCCCATGTGGAGCCTGAAGCGCAAGAGCTGCGTCATGACGTCACTGTCGCACGTCGCTGTGGAGGAATGTGCGGAAACTTCTTCGTTTCCACTTTTCTCTTCGTGTAGTTCGTCGAAGAAAAGAAATCACAACGCGGGAGAAAGTGCTCTAAACTTCAGTAAAGTTCGGTTCCGAAGCCTCGGTAAGTGTGAGAGTCGGTTCCCGGGTGTGAGAAGTGGGACAGACGCTGCGGCTGCAGCTCGTCTTGTGCGGCAGCGCTGGAAAGTTGAGTAGTTGGTCTAAAATGGAGGCGCTGAGGTGGAGAAGAAGGCGCTGTCCGGCGCTGATCAGCACCATGGCTAACACTCCCCGCGGCTTCAGACGCGGAGACGTTGGCTCCTTCCGCAAACTAAGTTTGGTGAAACACCGAGAGCTCAACTTAAATCAAACGCGCTTCCGTCAGATCCTCAAAGGCTCTGAACTTTCACTTTTTAACGCCGAACTCCAGTTGGATTGAAACACGCCGCGATTCCACCTTTAGACGACACCACAGGGCCTTAAAGTCCGGAACACGTCAGTTCTTCGCCTCCTGTCGAACCTATGTTTAAACGGAGTCCTGTTAAAGATGTAATTACGACATTTGCGGATAAGATGGTAAACGTTCAAGTGTCAGTCGCGTCTAAAGTTCTGATTGGACTCGGTTCGTCCACGTCCCAGGACTTGTAGACTCCACTGGCATCCGCGTGGGAGCTGGTTAAGTTTAGTTTGGTTAACTAGTTAAAGTCCTGGGTGTTTTCTGGCGCTGTCGACGGAACCGTGGTGCTGTTTCAAAATGGCCGACGGAGCCTCCGGGTTGACGGCGTTAAAGTTGAACTGGACTTCTGCTCCGGTTCTCTGTGACTCGGTCCAGTTTTACGCTTTAGCGTCTGCGCTGATACCTACTCACTTTAAATGTGAGTAACGCAGCACGCGTTGATTGTGGGCCTGTGGTTGATCTGCAAACTTTTAAAATCTAAAGTTGAAAACAAAAAAAGAAAACGGCTCAGGCTGAAGAAGTGGGTGAAGCCAAGCCACCCTTCGTCTACGGGTTAGGGTTCAATTAATACAAATTATACTCGCAAGGATCCGTCACTTAAGTGTAGAAAGACACGAGGCTCTTTGTCATGTCTAAGGGTAAGTTCAGTAATTTGTTTGCCGCAGCTGCGTATGCTGAGATTTAAGGCTCTGGCAGTATTAGGCTAAAGAGAAATAAAGGAATCATTAGAAAAAAATAAACCTCTGGTTCAGCTGCAGAGTTTCACCATTGTTGCCTTTAGTCGATGAAATGTGCAAATGTCTACCAGCAACAATTAACAGAATGTTTTAATAAGGGTTTTACATAATGGCATCGGCTGTAAATATTTAATCCGTCGCCTGTAAATGATTTTTAAATATTTGGTTTGATGTGAGCTAAACATCAGCATGTGCATCAATGACCAGAGTAATTGGGTTTGTTAAATTCTTTCCAGCTTTTTGTCCCTGTGGAGGTGAAGAGCTTACCTCAGTATGGCAGCTCAGACGGTGTTCTCAGCCGAGATGTTCCCCGCAGGGGTTTCTGTGATGGAGGATGGTCAGAGCCACACACTGTCCGCCCCTCAGCTGGTGATGTTGGCCAACGTGGCGGCAGTGACGTCGGCGGAGAGCGGCTGCTGTGAGGGCAGCGTGGCAGATGAGAAGGAGATGATGGAGCTGAAGACTGTAGGGAGCAGCTACTCGGACAGTGAGGATGAGAGCATCATCAGGTGAGCAGCTGTCACAGCTCTAGAACCTGTGACCTGCATTAAGTACTGAGAGGAAACATTCTCACAAGGGACAAAGCTAGATTTGCACTTCCAGGTTTCCCTGGTTTCATTACTTTGACTCAGATAAATAGTATTTATTTTGTCTCTTGCTTCACCCACCTTGACCCCATTGCCTGAGAGTTAACTCACCTGTGCTTCTGACTAGGTACAGCTATGATGATCAGAACCACAGGGAGGTCTGTATCATCGAATACCCAGAGTCTCCAGGTCTGGGTGTCCACGCTGTAGCTGGTGGTAACGGTGAGGAGGAGAATGTGGACAAAGCTGAAGACCTGTCCCGACGTTCCCGGCTCCGCCCCTCCACCAGCAGCAAAACACCTGAGCAGGTGGTTAGAGGTAAAGAGAGCCCAGCTGCTGCCCCGGAGAACACGAAGAAGAAGAAACCATTCCACTGTAAACCGTGTCACTTCCAGGCCCAGAACGAGCAGGAGTTTGTTGAGCACCTTAGCGCCCACAGTATCAGCAAGATGATGGTGGTGAACCGGGTGGAGGGGCGCAGCAAGACCAGGACCAAAGAGTCTGAAACGTCCGATGCCCCGTCAGGTGGGGAGGGGGAGGCCAGCAGCGATGCAGCGACAGCAGGTGATGTCAAAGGCCTGATCAGGTGTGAACGATGTGGATACAACACTAACAGATATGACCATTACATCGCTCACCTGAAACACCACAGCAAGGAGGGAGAGGACCACAGGTAACAGGAAGTGACCAGCGTAACTCGCGTTTTACCGTCATGTTGAGACAAGGTCTTAACCTGCTGCTGTGTCTCTGCAGGGTGTTTAAGTGCACTCTGTGTCCCTACACTACTGTCAGTCAGTACCACTGGAGGAAACACCTGCGGAATCACTTCCCCAGCAAACTGCACACCTGCAGCCAGTGTTCCTACTTCTCCGACCGCAAGAGCAACTACATCCAACACATCCGGACCCACACAGGTACAAGGCCTGAGTGTCAGATCAGTAGTACAGTTAATCTACTCCAAAAGTCAACGCCATCACCTGTTCCAGACCGGATTTCACGGGTCCTGTAGTAATAGAACCAGCTCTACACACTAGGCAGAATTTAAACAGTTTTGTTTGTCGTACCAGTGCCCAGCACTTAAGTCAAAATCATTTCACCTGCAGTTATTACGAAAATCCTTTTCCACACGTTTGAGATGTGTGGTTTTGTGTTGTACAGGTGTGCGTCCATTCCAGTGTCCGTACTGCGACTACTCCAGTTCACAGAAAACTCACCTAACCCGACACATGAGGACTCACTCAGGTCAGTTACTGCTGAGAGCACGCATTTAATCAGTCGGACACCATTGGAGTCAAGTCTGACAACTCGACTCAAAGTTGAGAATTGTACGTGAAAAATGATTTGGTTAGTAGTAGTTTAGTCACATGAGGACTTGTGTAGACTTGGACATGATCAGATCTGGGACCATCCTGTCTTTGGCAACAGTGTTAGTCCATGGTCAGATCTAGTTCTACCTTTTTGAACAAATAGAGTTGAATTTAGAGGTATACTCGCAACAGTTAGTCATTGTCAAGACAAAAGATTTAGGATCTGGACAGAAGATGTCACTGAGGGCACAGACCAGACCGATCAGCTGCTGTAGTCACGGTGAAGGCAACGCGTAGATTGAATGAAGCAGAAATCATGTTTAATGCTGCTACATGTGTTCAACTGGGATCCTGACCAGAGCCAGGATTTAGTAGCTGACATTCACCTGTGACTGAGTCCATGTCTGAACATAGGTCTAAGCCGTAATAATCCTGTTTATTATGTTTGTGTTTTCACTGAAGCAGTCGCTGTTGGATTAACATGGTAAAGTGATTTCCTGTTGAAGTACACGCTGTGATTTCTGTGTTCCTGTGTGAGGGGTTTGCAAAGGAGCAGATCAGCCTGAAAACACATCTATACTAACACAATTCAGTGTTGAAGGAACAAACTTGAGCTCAGTGGTGTTTGATTCAAAAACGGTTTCCGGGTTAATCTGCTCTGCTGCAGCCGCGGCGTGAAACCTCCTGCATGAGCTTCCTGTGTCCTCAGACCAGTGTTCGTTATGTTGTGTCCATCAGGCTCCACAGACACTGAGCCCTTCATTTCAGTCACGTCTGAGTAGAGTTTAATCATGTAGTTCAACTTGGTTTATTAAATAGAATTTTGAAATACACTAGTTTGGATGGAGAGAACTAAATTATAGAGATTATTATACTGTTGCACAACAAAGCTAAAAAATAAAAAATTTAAAAATAAAAAAAAACTTCTGTTATTTCAAATACATAAATTGGGGAAATGCAGACAAAATATAGCAAAAAGCGTAATTAAAACCATTTGCTGAAGACTATGACGTCTCATACAGAAAAACTATAAGGACAAACCGTTCACACTACACACGACATTATGTCCAGCTGTGCGTGTTACAGTAGACACAGCTTTCTGATGCAGATCCATCTATGATGAGCTGGATGGTTTGTGTTATCCTCACCCGATGCATGAAAGCTTTAGTGTCCCACCTCTTACTCACTCTGCTGCAGCATCCTAACATATTCTTGCCTACACACAGGTGAACGTCCCTTCAAGTGTGAGAGCTGTAACTACCTGGCAGCCAACCAGCACGAAGTTACTCGTCACGCTCGGCAGGTCCACAATGGCCCCAAACCTCTGTCCTGCCCCTACTGTGACTACAAGACCGCGGACCGCAGCAACTTCAAGAAGCATGTGGAACTCCACCTCAACCCTCGACAGTTCCTCTGCCCACTCTGCAAATACGCTGCCTCCAAGAAATGCAATCTGCAGTATCACATCAAATCCAGGCACTCGGGCTGCAACGTCCCCGTCGATGTCTCTAAAGTCAAACTGCGCATCAAGAAACCTGGTCCCGAAGGAACAGACGTAAACTCTGAGTCTAGAGCAAGTAAGTTTGACAATTCAGACACTGTAGACGATGGCAGTGACCACGAAGATGCAGACTTCATCCCTATCAACCTGTCTATCAGAAAGAGCAGGCCCAGCATCACCCAGACTGTGCAGAATGACACGCCAGACAAGGCTCAGAAGAAGTCCAACCCTAATTCTGACAAGGAAAAACAGTCAAAGATGAAGGAGAAGGTGGAGCCAGAGAAAAAAATTATAACAAGACAGAAGAAGACGGATAAGGTGAATGAGAGCCCCACAGAGAACACATCAGTTGAAGAAACGCAGGCCGTCACAGCTGCTGTAAATATGGACAATAAGGGAAAAAGACGAGTGAAAAAGCTGCCAACAGAGAAAATAATGGACCACAGTCAAGCTCGGGGGCCACAGTCCCAGAAAGACACAAGTAGGCCAGGGAAATCTGACCCACAGAGACCAGTGGAGGTGGTAAGACAGAAAGTGGGAGATGGGGATGAAATGCCCAGATCTGAAAAGGAAAAAGAGCAGGAAACAAATGAAAGTAGTGGAAAAGAAAACAAAAGCCTCAACAAGCCCAGAAAGACTGGATCGAAAAAGTCAGAGAAAGTCACAAAATACAGCAAAGACGTGCAGCAGAAAGCAGATGCGGTAAAAAGTCCAAAGGAAAAGGCGATCAAAGAAAAGTGTGTGAAAAGGAAAGCAGGGGAGGCGTTGGACCTCTCCACAAAACCCACATCTGGGACTAAAGCCAAACGCCCGAAAGCCGCGGCAGCTGAGAAACTGAAACCTGGTCCACAAGACACAAATAAGACAGATGATGTCACTGCAATGCCACAGAAATCCAGCATCACAGCACCTGGGAAGCAGAAGAAGACCAGGAACTCTAGCAAGAAAGCCAGCGACCTTCAGCTGCCCGTGGATCCATCAAAGGAAAAGACGTCTGTCAGGAGTTCGTCCGCAAAGGCTGCAGACATGTTTGCTCAGATGGACCAGACCAAAAGCCAGATACAGGAAATGGGTCCAACAGCCCCAGAAAACACAGCAGAGAACATGGATGTTTTATCCTCCTGCAGCTCAGGTGAGGCCACACCTTCTCCAGGTGACGCCCGTCCTGCTCCAGTCTTCCTGAAACCCACATCGCCGCCTGCTCTGACACTTCCAAGCCAACAAACCAAACCCAGTGACCCCGAGGACGACGAGGGCATCCACGAGGGGGGAAGCGACATCAGCGATAGTGCCTCTGAGGGCAGCGACGACTCCGGCCTCCACGGCAGGTCCGGTAAGACGGCCAACGACCCTGAAACGCCCACAGACGAGATCCCGACGCCGACAGAGCTGAAGAGTCACCTGTGCATATTCTGCGACCGCACTTTCCCTTTGGAGGTGCAGTACCGTCGGCACTTGAACCGCCACCTCGTCAACGTCTACTACATGGACGGCAGCGCTGCAGGGCAGAAATGAGGACCTGGGTCGGTGGCTGTGTGGGATCCTGGTTGTTTATAATAAGCGATTCAACGAAAATGATTATATGAACTGTCCCAGCAGCAGCTGAAGTGAAAACAAGCTGAACCCACAAATCGGACAGAGTCATCAATTGTTTCTGGTAAAAATTATTCTGAAAAGCGTCATTGTTTGTTTTTCTTGCAGCATGAACTGGTTCATATGAACTACACCACAACCACTATGCCAAAGTTGGCTTGGACCCATAGGTGGGCACCGAGCTTTCCTGGTGTTCCTCTGCGCTTCAACTAAAACCTTTCCCAGACATTTCAAATTAAAATTTCGATTTTTAGCCTCCTGAGATCAGATCCTGTGTGTTCATCACGTGTCAGGAACCGTTTAGACCTGAAATCAAAGTCTCAGAACCTGCACGTGGGTGTTTTTTCTGGGTTGCGTAGTACCTGAACCAGATGACGTCAGGTTTTTTTTGTTAGTAGTGGATTGTTTCACACGGACAATGTGTAGTGAATTCAGACATGGACTCTATGATAAACCTGTTTTGTAACCGCCGGCGCCGTAGACAATCAGCTGTGTCCACTCGGTGGTTCTGTTTAGTACGAAGTACATTTCTGAGGCTAGAGAAACAATCCATGAATGTTCAGTTTGAGTATTACTACAGTAAACACAACTGCAGTTTGTCTTCATGTAAATATTTCTGTGCAATATTCCTTTAGTCGAGAAGCCAAAGTGAGTTTCATGTTAATGTTTTGTTCTCATTGTAAAACGTTCAACTCTCACGATTCCAGTGATGAGTACTGAGCACGGAACCATCATTTGAAGACTGTTTTTATTATTAGTCCTTTTTCCACATTCTCCATGTTATCAAATTAAAATGAAGTTTCTGATATCACAATAAACATTAGAAATAATTGTTGCTCACAAATATTTAATCACAGTAGTTTAATATGCTTGAGATACTGTTAATGTTTAATTACACTGCAGTCATTAAGCAGCGGTTTAATGAGAAAACAAGCATCTTCGGTTGGTACAGAAACCGCAGAGAAACACGCTGTTACTCACTGAAGCTCCTCCTCTGGTCCCGTCAGTGGGAATAACTCTATCGCTTCAGTTTTAGCCTTTGAGGACGACGCCTGCGCTTCATCCTGTCACTGTACTAACACCGTAGAAATGTTATTACTGTGTGCATCTCATTTATTCTGTCACTTTTTGAATAAAGGTTTTCTAAACTGCCACAGCTGGTCCTGAGAGTCTGTTCTGCAAGTCGAGGTAGGACCTGTAGCAGTGAAGCTGCCTTCGCTTTATACGAGTAGCCATCGTCTGTGTCCCACCGTGGAACCTGGGCGGCTTCGAGGACGTGCGCTCGCTTGTCAGCGTGCTCGTCGTTCCTTTTGCAGCCTCTTGGCGCCGCGGGCAGAGACTCCACTGTCCAGCAGCCCTGCGGGTTTCATGGGTTTGTAGGCAGGAGTTTTTCTGATGCGTTCTCCCTTCAGAGAGACGATATAAGGAAGCAGAGGAGGCGTCCTCAGACTAAAAGCTGCCTCCTCTGGGCCGTGAACCCTCAACAAAACCTGCTCGCCTGCAACCGCTGTCACAGCCACCCAACCTGCAGACACACAGTGACTCGCTGTAATGCAGCAGCACTTCGCCGCCAGCAGCGAATGAAGCAGGTGTTTGTGGTGTTTATACCTGCAGAAGACAGTTTGACATCAGCAGCAGCCTCCAGATAACCACGACCCTCCAGCCTGAAGTCCTGAGGAACCAGAACCGGAAACTCCTTCATACGCTCCGACCCACCTACAGGCACCTGAACACACCACGGCACAGTTAGTGAGAGATCACAGGATCAGTGGATCGGCTTCGTCACGTGACTCACCCCCAACAGGACGTGTCCAGCATGTTTTTCATAAACAGCATCTGCTTTTTCCAGACTGGTTATGTGCACTGGAACCCGACTGGAGGCCACAACAGAAAACCAGCAGGACTTCGCTCCCTGTCAAAGACAGATCCAATCCACAGCTGATCAACAGTAACGACACTTCCCAGAAGAAGACGACTCAAGTCAAATGCAGAGATGCATAAATAAATCTGTTTGTTCATAATAGCTCTATGTATATAATAATAATGTCGGTGCTGAGACAGGGCCTGACAGGAAGTCCAAAATCCGCCTGCAGAAGTTTGATAAGCCAGAACAGGGACGGAGCGGGTCGGTCAGCGTGGGACAGTGAAGCTGGAGTCAGAGCTACTGGTGTGAAGTCGCTGAGAACCTACGACAGTGGATCATTTGATTATAAAAACACCACTGGGTCCAAACTCAAATCCCTTGGCTTATTCTGAGCGGCACCGGCCCGGCAGCTATGGACTGCATGTAGAGTCTGTACGCCCCAAATGATGAGCTGTAGGAGCTCGTGTCCACGATAGACGTTGTCGGCCAGGAGCACAGAGCCTATAAAAATCTCTTCTCACGCTTGTGTGTCTGACTTTGTTCTGACCTGCAAGAAGTCGATCCGGGCCAGAGCCCCAACAAAAAGACTCATTCCAGGCTGGAGCACAAACGTTCGGGGGATGACGGCCTGAGACGGAACCACCAACCGCACTTCCTGCTCGTTCAGCAGTGCCAGGATCTGAAGGACAAAGGGCGACACATTGTGAGACGGTGTCACACACGCCTCACTTCAGTCTCACTTACTACACACTCACTCACGTCGCGCTCCTTAATGATTCCTGGGGTGTCGTACAGCCAGTGGGCGTCTTTGAGCTCATTGTAGGTGAATTCAGCTTTGGGCCTGCTGGGAGCTGAGAGGTCAAAGGTCACACAGGTCAATGTTGGAAGAGGTTGTGCAGGCAGTGAGCGTGACGTCCACCATCACAAATAACAGTTACGGTGCGTTCACGTCCTCACCTGTCGTCATCTTCCCGTCTTCAGTTTCGTCAAAGGCCAGACTGTCTGGCTCAAACTGGATCTCATCAGGTCTGGATGCAGCATCAGAGCTGAATGTTCTGCCAACGCGACCTGAGAACAGCTAACGGGTCAATGTCAGGTCCGTAACACGGAGGCTGTCAAACTCGTTGTACAGTGAAGTTGGGTTCTGACTGGGACAACATTTATTGTAAGTGTAAACATCCAGAGACAAACTGCAGAAACCTCTTACCCACTAAATATCCGTGGCGGCTCAGCCTCCTCAGTGTATTCAGCTCGTCCTCTGACAACTCGCCCTCCATTTGGCGCGACGCCTCGTTCAGTCGCTCCTGGCGTCGGAACATCCGGTACGGCGTCGGGTTGACAATGGGAAACTTTAGGAGGTTCAGAGTAGTCCCTGAATGCACCACAGCACACAAAAACTCAAATGAAAAGGTCGAGCTCTGATTTCTGCGTAAATGTAAACCTTCTAGCGGTGCTAACCGGGCCAGGGTGATACGGTGGCCTTGTGGACGGGGTCTGAGGTTCCGGACTTGCAGTAGTCGGACTCCAGCAGCGTGTTAAACAGGGTCGACTTTCCCGCGTTGGCAGTTCCCACCAGGTACACGTCACCTTTGTACCTCCAAGAACTTTGCAGACTAGAGATCAGGTTCTCGATTCCATACCCAGTCTTGGCACTGATCAGGTGGATGTCAGTCACCTGGTCCCCGAAACCGGCATCTTTGCAGTACTGACCCAGTTGCCGTTTGATCCGCTGCAGGTAGCTCGGTGAATCTCCAGGCACCAAGTCTACCTTGTTGCCGAGAACGACAACATGTTTGTTGGCCCCCACCAGCTCTGGCAGGTCGGGGACGACCGAGTCGGGGACGTCCAGCAGGTCCACAATGAACAGCACCAGGGCCCGGTGGGGCTGGATCTGCTGAACCACAGCCCGGTACTGGTCTCTGGACATCTGCAGGGCCAGGGCCTTGTGGTGATGTGTGAGCAGGTGGCAGCGCTGACACGTGGCCCCATTCAGACCCTCCTCCTGCAGCAGCGTCTTGTATTTCTCACTGGGCAGGTAACCGGGCCTGTGTGGGCCCACGCAGTGCAGGATGGCGCCGCAGCCCGGACAGCAGGTGTCACCGACCGGCTCGTCCGCGTCAGGCGTCCCAAACACCTTATGCTCGCCTTTATCTGCCTTCTTGTTCTTCTTCGCTGCTACGATGTTGTCATCCACTGGGAAGCCCACGTCGTGGACCTGGATCAGATCACTGAGGTCCGGCTCCTTCTGGGTCGTGTCCCCCAACAGCTGGAGCTGCTGCTGCAGAGATCTCAGGTGTCTGCAAGGAACCACCTGACAGTCAGCAGGAGCAGGGGGGAGGAGCTTCTCCTCCTGATGGGAGACCGGCTCTGGATCTGAACAGAAGACAACAACCCTACGTTGACCGTAGGCCGACACTGATCCAAGGATTGGAGCCATTTACCTCCCGAGGGAGTTTACCGTTGTCCTCTTAACGCTGTTTACATTCCACTGGATGCTAACGCTAGCACGGCTATTGGACTACTACACAGCAGCATTAGCAAACAGCAGAGCAGGTACCCTGACGCGGGGTTCATCATAGCAGGAGACTTCAACCACGCTGACCTAACGGCGTCCTCCCAAGATTCCACCAGCACGTTAAACGTGCTACCAGAGGAGCAAACACCCTGGACAAAGCGTACTCCAACACCAAGCAGGGCTACAGGGTGAGACCGCTGGCTCACCGGGCCCAGTCAGACCACATGTCCTGGTTTCTGATCCCCGGATATGAAACGCGGCTTTCAGATCGAGCTCTCTACAGCGCAGCCCGAACCAACCTGAGGAGAGGCATCAGAGGCAAGACTACAATATGGGAGGAGGATCGAGGACAAGGACAGAGGCGGGAAGTCCAGCACCTGATCAACTACAAGACCAGGGGGCTGCTGAAGGCGACGCCTCAAGGGCAGAACTTAACCTTTTCTTTGCCCGGTTTGAGGTGGAACCAAAAGAACCAGCTGGGACCCACCCCATGGCCCACGGCGGTGTAACCCTCTCAGTCGAGGAGAGTGACGTTAGACACACGCTGAGGTCCGTCAACCTGAGGAAGGCTACGTCTCTGAGAAAGTCCTGGGGACCTTCTGCTGGCGCTGCCTACAGAGCATCCTAACACACTGCCCTGCACACGGTTCACCAGCTGCTGCTCTCTCCCTGCACTGGACGGACGACGCAGCTCAACAGCATCAGGCCCAAAACATCCTTAACATCACACCCAGACAAGCAGAGTAAAAACTGTTTCTGTCCAACAGCCATAACTGCATTAAACCACCAACAGATTACGGTTCAGGGATGTCAGTGACGTGTTTTATGAGACAGAAATGCTGCGTTTTAGCTTTTATCTATTTAAATTCATTTATTTGTATGAATGTCTGCACAAACGGTTTGACACAAATTTTCGTTATACGTGTAACATATAATGACAAAATAACCGTCTTCTTCTTCTCAGAACCACGAGGTCTGTGACCAAATGAAGTTTACGTTACATTTACTGATCCAGGTCAATCTCGTCGAGCTGTGGTTCAGAATCAGAAACGGAACCGTGTCTTCCACCGCATTTGTATTATTTCTACTTGTGTGACACTTGCAGTACCGGTACCTGTACAGTCCAGAAAAACGAACTGTTCCTGCAGGTTCGGGTCGACGGTGCAGCTCCGAACTCTCTTCCGGTCTTCGCTGCAGAGCTGCCGTGTCAGGTCAGGGAGGCGGGCTGTGAAACGAGCGGACCTCCCGAACCGCCGGATCAGCTGGAACATGTTGACCTGGTCCAGAAACACGCGAACAGCCGGAGCTCAGGCACAAGCAACCGCTAACACGCTGCGTCCTCGGCGGATGTGACGTCAACCGCCTTGGTGTTTCTTCTTCTTCTTCTTCGCATATTATTGGCGGTTGGCAAACAGTAGTCGTGCATTACCACCATCTATTGGATCGGAGTGTGGACTGGTTTGCTGGTTTTGGAACCAGGGAAAAAACAAAACAAAACAAAAACTATACAATCTTATATTCTCCGGTCCAACCCGGTTTCCTCCAAGACTTAAAATGAAGCTGCTCTGTGTCGCCCGTTGTTGTTTAGGTCCCGTCAAAAAATAAATGTTCTGTATTAAATCGCTGACGCCACATTTAGACAACGTTTAATATCGAAAACCAACAAATATTTGAAATACTTCATACGTCATGACGTCAGAGCATTCGCCCGTGGTCAGGTGTCATTGGTTTTTTCATGTATGTAGTGAGACCTCTGGCGAAGAGAGGATCTCTGACCACTTCCTGTTTGAGCCTTTATCTGCCGCGTGTTTGAGGTTCTCTCGCTTCAGTTTCAACATGTTGAGGTTGAGAAGCTTCGCACTCAGATCAGCTGCGGCACTGATCTCACCTGCTGCAGCTCAGGTGAGTCCAGCTCCAACTACGCGGCCTAAAACTAACCTGACCCCTTAACTAACCGAACCAGAACCAAAGTGTGATGCTGCTGAGTGGACGCTCAGGACTGATCCAGAACCGGATTCCGGATTAGTTCTTCCCTTGAGGCTCTGCAGGTCTGAGCCCCTTGGCTTTTAACTGGAACCTGTAGCTGCAGTCTGTTGCTTTGTTGTTGATCTTTGCACTGAGCTCAGGGACAGGTTTAAAATTAACCAGCAGCTGGAGGGCAAAGCCCCACAGACACTGGGTCACTGAACGCCTCACGTTATGTGACGTATATAGGAGCGTAAAGGTCTCGTCACAAAGTACTGTCAGGTAAATGCACAAGGACTAGTTCAGTCTAACCCAGCCTGGAACCAGAACCAGGTCTGGACCCTTAGACCCTATCGGCTCCAAGGTATAAAATGCACGTGCCCGTGGTTCCTGGTGAACGGTCACGTACCTCACACCTGTAGTGATTAATGTAACCAGCAGGTGGCAGCAGGTCGGTCTGTTCCCATAAATAAGCGCCAGTGTTTAACCCCCTGAGTCATTAACGCCAAACATTAATGAAGGAAACCGAGACGGGTCCTACGTCACTTTTGTTTTGGTGCTAAATCTGTATAGGCAGTAAAATGTTCCGTTTTCTGTTGACATCATTTCTACATCGCTACAACAGCGTCAGCTACGTGCTATTAAAACGGACATATTAATAATATTGATTGATTTGGGTTTGACTATGTAACATACTTACTGATTATCACAAATAAAGCTTTTCTTGTGAAGGCTACTGTTCAGTAACTTCTTGCGTTTAGTGGAACCTCCGGGTTTCGCTTCTCCGAGCGCCTTTATTCGGACTCATGCCGAGCCTGGAGTCCGTTGGCTTCGACCCGTCAGCGTTTTCCTCTTTTACCATCAGTGTGAGACGTCTCCGCTCGCTTCCCTCCTGTCTGCAGCCTCGTGTGCGCTTCTCTACTGGCTCCCAGCAGAAACACAAAACCTTCTACGAGTTCCGCACCTACTGCGTCCGCCCGGACCAGAACACCGCGTTCCTCAAACTGACCAGTGAGCAGATCCACCTGCGAACCGCCCACTCGGAGCTGGTCGGCTACTGGAGCGTGGAGTACGGCGGCCTGAACCAGCTCTTCCACATATGGAAGTACGGTAAGACCTGGTTCTTCTGCCCACACGTTGTGTTGGAGAAGTTTTAAGGCGGACGCGACCTTCTGCCCGCAGACAGTTACGCTCAGCGGGCAGCTGTCCGGGCCGCCCTGGCTCAGGACCCTTCCTGGGTCTCTGAGTACCTGTCCAAGATGCTGCCGATGCTGACCTCTCAGGACAACGAGGTCGTTTACCTGGTTCCGTGGAGCAGCCTGCAGCGTCCAGCCCAGGAGGGCGGTAAGCGCTGCCCACAGGGTAACGAGCAGTGCGCTCAGAGCCGCGCGTTGATCCCAGGTGTGTTCCAGGTGTGTACGAGCTGGTCTCCTACCAGATGCGTCCTGGGGGCCCCGCGGTCTGGGGCAGTGCCTTCCAGGCTGCCATCACGGCCCACGATGCGCCGGGTTACGCCAAGCTGGTGGGAGCTTTCCACAGCGAGTTCGGCCAGCTGAACAGAGGTACACGTGGACCAGGACCAGACAAACGCACGGTTCCACATGGTTCCACATGGTTCCCTGACGTCTCTCTCCGTCTCTGTGCAGTTCATGCTCTGTGGTGGTTCGAAAGCGCAGACCAACGAGCCGATCTTCGACAAAAAGCTCACACTGACGCTAGAGTGGTGGCTGCAGGTGAGAGCAAGCCTTCACTGACCCGTTCTCTCGGTTCTGTTGAAGTACGTTAAACTGCATAAATGACCAGAACTGAGTGCGACGCCTGTTGTAGCGGGCGCATGTGAGTAACGCCTCCCTCTCTCTCTCTCTCAGTCCGAAACAGTTTTGTCAATCTGGAATCTCAGAAGAACAAACTCATGTTTCCGTGTCCGTTCTCGCCGATGAAGTAACTTCCTGTTTGCTCACCTGTCTTCATGGCAACGCAACCCTATAAACACACGTTGACCCAGATGCTGCTGGACCGGTCGGTTACGGCCGAGCTCTCTTCCACCAGTGTTGCTTTTCATGTGTATAAACCAGACTTGACCCAGGAAGAGGAACATTACAACCAACTCCTAATAAATAAAAAAAACACCCAAACATTTAGTCGAATTATCTGACTTCCACTGAAAATCTAAGAGTAGAAGTAAAGCTTTGATGTTTTAACCGATTTATTTGCGCCCGTTTCCTGGAACCAGGCGGATCTGGACACAACAGGTGGGTTGTGCTTGGGCCTGATGATCTGGAAACGGGACGATCCAGAACCTCAGTAAAACCACGGATGCAGAGACAGGACACTGTTTATTGTAATATTGGTCCAGGGTTAGTAACAGTTCTTCTTCTGCTGTCACAATAAATAAACTCGCTCCTGCCGATGGGTGAAAATCAGGTTTCAGTGTAAACACAAACCGATCGATTTAACACTACAAGTGCTGCCGATGTGGCTCCGATTCGCTTCCGCCTCCTGCTGCTGAAACAGCAGAGGCAAGAAGAAGAATCTGTGATTGGCGGCGGATCAGCTGTTTCCTGATCAATACTACAGTGTGGTGCCAGAAGCTAATGAGGTATTTTCTTGTTTTACAACCAAACGAATGAATCTGTTCATCTTTCTTTAGAAAAAAAACCCAACTTCATCTTGGTATGAAACACTTTGATTGGCTGCTAAATACTACAGGAAACAGTAATGCCACTTGGCCTCCGCCAAAATAAAACAAATTACATGTGGGTTCATCTACACATAAATAAGTTTGACAAAATAAAAACGGAATCAAAATTGAAATAGATCTGAAACAAATAAATTTTGCAGTCAAGCCCTCGGCCGTTTGAAATGATTTGGATTCTTCAGCGAACACAAACGGCCCCTGAAGTGTTCATCAGAGGCACTGCTGCGATCGCAGGGTCGGAGCTGAAGGAAGAACCGGCCCGAGTCTGACGCAGTCGGCAGTTTGCATTGACTGGCATGAAGCAGCGCGCGGGGGTCACGCGATCACATGACGCTCTCCCTCGGTCCGGCTGCCTCCTGGGCAGCCTTCGGGCTCAGCGTAGCCATGTCGATGGAGACGTCCTTCCGCCTCACAGAGTTGTCTTTGGAGTGATAGTCGTCGCTCTGGTCCTTCGCGAAGTTCACGAACACCTGAAACAACAAGCAACAAAGGTTCAGAATGGACCTGGACTCAACATCAAACCGAAGCCAGCTGCAGCCGGATTTCAGCTTCGTGTCCCAACCTTCCGTCAGACATAAAACTGAAACCTGCTGTGATTGGCTCATCCAGGTCTAGCGCGTCTACCTGGTCCAGCGTGGTCTGGGTAACGGAGTAGTCCTCGATCCTCAGCATCTCTTTGTTTTTGGCCAGGATGGAGAAGATGTGGGCCAGCGAAGTGAGAGAAGACGGCAGCTGGTACTGCAGCATGTTCCTGTGCTTCTCCTTCAACGTGCTGCCGCTCAGCTCACTCTCTATGAACTTCATGACGGGCAGCAGGTCCGGGTCGGGTCCCGCCACCCGCAGGATGATGGTGTACCCGTCGCCGAACCTGGAGACCGGAGTCATAGACCAAAACGCGTGTAGTTACTGCAGACACTGGACCTGGTGCGTCCAGAGTTCTGCTGGGTGGAGCCAGTTACGGACTTCACACGGACGTATTCTACGGTCAACGTTACCTGTTCTTCAGGTGCTGGACGCTGCCGAGGCAGCGGAACCTGCCGTTCACCATGATGGCCATCCTGGTGCACAGAGCCTCGCACTCCTCCATGCTGACACACAGACAGGGACTTTGAGAATGTGGCCAGTTTGTGAAACATGTTTGGAATTTGAAGCGGATTCTTCTACAACCTGTGAGAGGTGAGGACGACGGAGCGTCCCTCCTTGATGACGCTGTGGATGCAGTTCCAAAGCGCTCGGCGGGCTTTGGGGTCCATGCCGGTGGTGGGCTCGTCCTGTAATGAGCAGGAGGCAGTGACGGGTCACCTGTTTCTGTTTTTTCCCCTTTCTCTTAGTTTGCATTTGCTTTTTTAATCCTTTCAAACAATGTCTATTTAGTGAAGAACCAGGCGAAGTTTGCTCGTTTGTGTTGATCACTTAATACCAGACTAAGTAAATATTAGTTTTAATGAGTATTCTTTCATTTCAAGCTGAGGTTTTGGTGGCGTGTGTTTGGGAACATTTCCAGCACCGACTCCCAGAGGTTTGAAGAAGAAACTGTCCAATTGTTCGGTCCGTTTTAATGGTCAACGGCGCTTTACCAGGAAGACGACGGGCGGCGCTCCGATCAGAGCCATGGCCGTCGACAGTTTCCTCATGTTTCCTCCGCTGTAACTTCCTGCTGCTTTATCAGCATATTTCACCAGCCCCAGTTTCCTGATCCCCCACTCTGCCACCTGTCAATCAAACATCATCGCCATAACAACCAGGTGGACAGTTTGTACTGTAATTTGTGTTACTCAGTACAGTGTGTGTCATTTACTCACGTCACAGACTTCCTTCTCGGCGACTCCTCTGAGAACAGCGTACAGCTCCAGATGTTCTCGACCTGTCAGCAGCTCGTTGATGGCATCAAACTGGGGACAGTAACCCATGTTCTGATGGACGGCATCGATTTCCCTCAGGATGCTGTAAATACACACAGGCACACACGTCGGGTACGGTGTTACGTCCCGGGTGTCTACCACTGTGCGCTGATGGCTTCAGGTCCTTCACTAACTCTGGAGCTGTAGTGAAACCATCTGCAATTCCATAATAGTGTTGAGCCTCATAACGTAAATGTGGTGAATCATAGAACAGAACCAAGGAAGTGAACTACGTTCCCAGCAGGTTCCGGGTCACCACAGATCCTCGACTCCTGGAATGAGAACCATGAAGGCACCTGAAGGCAGAATCTCACCTCTTGCCAGCCAGGAAAGCTTCTCCGCTGGTCACCACCGTGTCTCCCGTCAGCATCTTGAAGGTGGTCGTCTTCCCAGCTCCGTTCACACCGAGCAGACCGAAACACTGTCCACACACGCAACACAGCTCAGGTTAGTTCTTCAGGACGTCAAGACTTCTAGTATCATGACAGTTTCCGCGTCGGCCCCACCTCTCCTGGAGGAATCCCCACACACAGTCGGTCCACGGCCGGCTTTTGCTTCGTCTTAAACACCTGCGGGAACGTTTCAGTCAGCTCTGGTTCCAGCTCAAACAGCCACGTAGGATGACGTCTGTGTGCGTCTGTACCTTGGTGAGCTGTCGCAGCTCCAGGATGTCTCCGTGCCCGAGGCCGTGGACGATCCTCTGTCTCTCTCGGGCCACGTCCTCGTCCTCCTCACCCAGAGGTCCCAGTTTGTTGAGTTTACTGACCGGCCTGCTCAGAAACAGAACACACAGCTTTCACCTGCTGGCACCTCCACCCGTCTCCACCTGTCGCAGTGCTCTCTTTAATTAAAGAAGAGGTACCTGGGTTTGATGCAGAACCTGTACTGGATGAGGACGGTGATGATGAAGAACACCACTCCCTCCACAGCCATGGCAAACAGGTTTTTTCCCACCATGTCCCACTCCAGAGGAGAACGGAATCTGTTCTCACCTGGAAAGCTTTCGCATCAGTCCGCAGCCCACATATGAACATAGAAGACACTTCATCCTGCTGAAGGTGTGCTAGTTTACCGAATCTCTCCAGAGCGTCGGCCATCGCCTGGTTCTTCACCATGTCGATGAGTCCTCGGCCGAGACAGAAGTGAGGGAAGATGAGGAGGACGTTCTTCAGGATGTCGTTGATTCCTCCGATCTCCTGCGAAAACAAACGAACCACAGCTCAAAGCCGATGCTTTCTGCAGCTGCCCATTTCAAGCTCGTCTCTGCGCACGCACGTTGTTTCCGAACAGCTCCATGACGAAGGTGGAGATGCTGCCGTTGATGCCGATCAGGATGTTGACGCTGGTGAGGACCACATATGCTGTGCTGGGGATCTTAAAGAAGAAGGAGGCTGGGTACATGAGAGGCGTGATGGACCAGCTGGAAAACGAGGAGAATGGAAGTCAGAGCGTAGTAACGCGTAGCATAGTGTAGTAACGTGTAGTAACGCGTAGCATAGTGTAGTAACGTGTAGTAACGTGTAGCATAGTGTAGTAACGCGTAGCATAGTGTAGTAACGCGTAGCATAGTGTAGTAACGCGTAGCATAGTGTAGTGTAGTAACGTGTAGTAACGCGTAGCATAGTGTAGTAACGCGTAGCATAGTGTAGTAACGCGTAGCATAGTGTAGTAACGCGTAGCATAGTGTAGTAACGTGTAGTAACGTGTAGCATAGTGTAGTAACGTGTAGTAACGCGTAGCATAGTGTAGTAACGTGTAGTAACGTGTAGCATAGTGTAGTGTAGTAACGTGTAGTAACGCGTAGCATAGTGTAGTAACGCGTAGCATAGTGTAGTAACGCGTAGCATAGTGTAGTAACGTGTAGTAACGCGTAGCATAGTGTAGTAACGTGTAGTAACGCGTAGCATAGTGTAGTAACGCGTAGTAACGCGTAGTAACGTGTAGTAACGTGTAGCATAGTGTAGTAACGTGTAGTAACGCGTAGCATAGTGTAGTAACGCGTAGCATAGTGTAGTAACGTGTAGTAACGCGTAGCATAGTGTAGTAACGCGTAGCATAGTGTAGTAACGTGTAGTAACGCGTAGTAACGCGTAGCATAGTGTAGTAACGCGTAGCATAGTGTAGTAACGTGTAGTAACGTGTAGCATAGTGTAGTAACGTGTAGTAACGCGTAGTAACGTGTAGCATAGTGTAGTAACGTGTAGTAACGCGTAGTAACGCGTAGCATAGTGTAGTAACGCGTAGTAACGCGTAGCATAGTGTAGTAACGTGTGGTAACGTGTAGTAACGCGTAGCATAGTGTAGTAACGTGTAGCATAGTGTAGTAACGCGTAGCATAGTGTAGTAGCGTGTAGTAACGCGTAGCATAGTGTAGTAACGCGTAGCATAGTGTAGTAACGTGTAGCATAGTGTAGTAACGTGTAGTAACGCGTAGCATAGTGTAGTAACGTGTAGTAACGCGTAGCATAGTGTAGTAACGTGTAGTAACGCGTAGCATAGTGTAGTAACGTGTAGTAACGCGTAGTAACGCGTAGCATAGTGTAGTAACGCGTAGCATAGTGTAGTAACGTGTAGTAACGCGTAGCATAGTGTAGTAACGTGTAGTAACGCGTAGCATAGTGTAGTAACGCGTAGCATAGTGTAGTAACGCGTAGCATAGTGTAGTAACGCGTAGCATAGTGTAGTAACGCGTAGCATAGTGTAGTAACGTGTAGTAACGCGTAGCATAGTGTAGTAACGTGTAGTAACGCGTAGCATAGTGTAGTAACGTGTAGTAACGTGTAGCATAGTGTAGTAACGCGTAGCATAGTGTAGTAACGCGTAGCATAGTGTAGTAACGCGTAGCATAGTGTAGTAACGCGTAGCATAGTGTAGTAACGTGTAGTAACGCGTAGCATAGTGTAGTAACGTGTAGTAACGTGTAGCATAGTGTAGTAACGTGTAGTAACGCGTAGCATAGTGTAGTAACGTGTAGTAACGCGTAGCATAGTGTAGTAACGTGTAGTAACGTGTAGCATAGTGTAGTAACGCGTAGCATAGTGTAGTAACGTGTAGTAACGTGTAGCATAGTGTAGTAACGTGTAGTAACGCGTAGCATAGTGTAGTAACGTGTAGTAACGTGTAGTAACGCGTAGCATAGTGTAGTAACGTGTAGTAACGCGTAGCATAGTGTAGTAACGTGTAGTAACGCGTAGCATAGTGTAGTAACGTGTAGTAACGCGTAGCATAGTGTAGTAACGTGTAGCATAGTGTAGTAACGCGTAGCATAGTGTAGTAGCGTGTAGTAACGCGTAGCATAGTGTAGTAACGTGTAGTAACGCGTAGCATAGTGTAGTAACGTGTAGTAACGTGTAGCATAGTGTAGTAACGTGTAGTAACGCGTAGCATAGTGTAGTAACGTGTAGTAACGTGTAGCATAGTGTAGTAACGTGTAGTAACGCGTAGCATAGTGTAGTAACGTGTAGTAACGTGTAGTAACGCGTAGCATAGTGTAGTAACGTGTAGCATAGTGTAGTAACGCGTAGCATAGTGTAGTAACGTGTAGTAACGTGTAGTAACGCGTAGCATAGTGTAGTAACGTGTAGCATAGTGTAGTAACGCGTAGCATAGTGTAGTAGCGTGTAGTAACGCGTAGCATAGTGTAGTAACGTGTAGTAACGCGTAGCATAGTGTAGTAACGTGTAGTAACGTGTAGCATAGTGTAGTAACGTGTAGTAACGTGTAGCATAGTGTAGTAACGTGTAGTAACGCGTAGCATAGTGTAGTAACGTGTAGTAACGTGTAGTAACGCGTAGCATAGTGTAGTAACGTGTAGTAACGCGTAGCATAGTGTAGTAACGTGTAGTAACGCGTAGCATAGTGTAGTAACGTGTAGTAACGCGTAGCATAGTGTAGTAACGTGTAGCATAGTGTAGTAACGTGTAGTAACGCGTAGCATAGTGTAGTAACGTGTAGTAACGCGTAGCATAGTGTAGTAACGTGTAGTAACGCGTAGCATAGTGTAGTAACGCGTAGCATAGTGTAGTAACGCGTAGCATAGTGTAGTAACGCGTAGCATAGTGTAGTAACGTGTAGTAACGCGTAGCATAGTGTAGTAACGCGTAGCATAGTGTAGTAACGTGTAGTAACGCGTAGCATAGTGTAGTAACGTGTAGTAACGCGTAGCATAGTGTAGTAACGTGTAGTAACGCGTAGCATAGTGTAGTAACGTGTAGTAACGTGTAGCATAGTGTAGTAACGCGTAGCATAGTGTAGTAACGTGTAGTAACGCGTAGCATAGTGTAGTAACGTGTAGTAACGCGTAGCATAGTGTAGTAACGTGTAGTAACGTGTAGCATAGTGTAGTAACGTGTAGTAACGCGTAGCATAGTGTAGTAACGTGTAGTAACGCGTAGCATAGTGTAGTAACGTGTAGTAACGCGTAGCATAGTGTAGTAACGTGTAGTAACGTGTAGCATAGTGTAGTAACGTGTAGCATAGTGTAGTAACGTGTAGTAACGCGTAGCATAGTGTAGTAACGCGTAGCATAGTGTAGTAACGTGTAGTAACGCGTAGCATAGTGTAGTAACGTGTAGTAACGCGTAGCATAGTGTAGTAACGCGTAGCATAGTGTAGTAACGTGTAGTAACGCGTAGCATAGTGTAGTAACGTGTAGTAACGCGTAGCATAGTGTAGTAACGTGTAGCATAGTGTAGTAACGTGTAGCATAGTGTAGTAACGCGTAGCATAGTGTAGTAACGTGTAGTAACGTGTAGCATAGTGTAGTAACGTGTAGTAACGCGTAGCATAGTGTAGTAACGTGTAGTAACGCGTAGCATAGTGTAGTAACGTGTAGTAACGCGTAGCATAGTGTAGTAACGTGTAGTAACGCGTAGCATAGTGTAGTAACGTGTAGCATAGTGTAGTAACGCGTAGCATAGTGTAGTAACGTGTAGTAACGTGTAGCATAGTGTAGTAACGTGTAGTAACGCGTAGCATAGTGTAGTAACGTGTAGTAACGCGTAGCATAGTGTAGTAACGTGTAGTAACGCGTAGCATAGTGTAGTAACGTGTAGTAACGTGTAGCATAGTGTAGTAACGTGTAGCATAGTGTAGTAACGTGTAGTAACGCGTAGCATAGTGTAGTAACGTGTAGTAACGCGTAGCATAGTGTAGTAACGTGTAGTAACGCGTAGCATAGTGTAGTAACGTGTAGTAGCGCGTAGCATAGTGTAGTAACGTGTAGTAACGCGTAGCATAGTGTAGTAACGTGTAGCATAGTGTAGTAACGTGTAGTAACGCGTAGCATAGTGTAGTAACGTGTAGTAACGCGTAGCATAGTGTAGTAACGTGTAGTAACGCGTAGCATAGTGTAGTAACGTGTAGTAACGTGTAGCATAGTGTAGTAACGCGTAGCATAGTGTAGTAACGTGTAGCATAGTGTAGTAACGTGTAGTAACGCGTAGCATAGTGTAGTAACGTGTAGTAACGCGTAGCATAGTGTAGTAACGTGTAGTAACGCGTAGCATAGTGTAGTAACGTGTAGTAACGTGTAGCATAGTGTAGTAACGCGTAGCATAGTGTAGTAACGTGTAGTAACGTGTAGTAACGCGTAGCATAGTGTAGTAACGTGTAGTAACGCGTAGCATAGTGTAGTAACGTGTAGTAACGCGTAGCATAGTGTAGTAACGTGTAGTAACGCGTAGCATAGTGTAGTAACGTGTAGTAACGTGTAGCATAGTGTAGTAACGTGTAGTAACGCGTAGCATAGTGTAGTAACGTGTAGTAACGCGTAGCATAGTGTAGTAACGTGTAGTAACGCGTAGCATAGTGTAGTAACGTGTAGTATCCAGTATTTATCCAGATCAGACCCGTAGAGCAGCAGCAGTAGAGCGAGCACCGGCAGGTTGGTGGAGGAGACGTAGGCTTTTTGTTGGAAGCAGATGAAGATGAGGATGACGAGCGTCGCTGGAACGACGTAGTTACACTGCAGAAAGACACGCAAACATCAGCACAGACACACACACAGTCTGCAGGCGCAGAGAGTCTGCCTCGTCTCACCATGTCCCACATGAAGTTGGCCACCCAGTAGAGCAGCGGCTGGACGCCGCTGATAAACTGCATGTGCTTGGCTTTGCTGACGCGCTCCTGGATGAGGAAGACCACGAAGCTGGCTGGGACGAAGGACATGGCAAAGATGACACAGATGGACACCAGGACGTCCACAGAGGTCGTCACCCTGGACAAAGAGACAGGGATGAGGAGGAGCAGTTGAGACTCCAGTCGCACCGAGCGGCCGTGCAGGTACTCACAGCGCAACCTGGGACAGCTGCTCCTTGGTCAGGTTCAGGGGGTGGTTGAAGGCACTGATGCCGTAGCTGCTGGGATCCTTCCCCTCGGGCAGGTTGGCTCTCAGGATGCCGTTACTCATCACGTTGATGAACGCTCCGATGCTGTGCCAGCCTTTGTTGTTAAACCAGATCTGAACAGGGAACAGGTCTGTTGAACTCTACTAAGCTACACAGGTTCTAAGGATTAGCGTCTCTGTTCTGCACCTCATCAGGACCCGCACCTCCCAGAAACCTTGACAGGAAATGATGTGGAATCTTTTCTCACTTTTTGGACACGTTCTCACCTTCACGTTGTTCTTTGTGTCCAGACCGTTGATAAATCCTGACAGACTGTCCAGGAACCGATCTGCAGCTGCTCCCTGCACCAAACAGCATTTAGTACAAAGACTCATCTTGAGCTTCAGATGTCCGACAATAAGAAAGTACTTCACCTCATCAGTTAGATGCCTCAAAGGTGATAAAGACTGTTTGGGTTTGTCTCATACTAAGAATTGTGTCAGGAAAAGATCCTCAGACTCCAGATCAGTGTTTCTCACACTCACCTTCCGGATTTCAAAGATCTTCCGGACTCTCTTGATGGCGTCGTCAATCTCATCGGCCGGGGGGAGCACCTGAGTGCTTCTGGCTCCCAGTGAAAATCCTCCATACCTGCAGACAGGAAACAGCACGTGAACATCTGGAACCAGCTGCTGACTAGCTGAGTTCATAATGTCAGAATAAAACCGTGGTGTGACCTGAACTCGTTGACCCACACTTTGTTCTTCAAGCTGTGAAATGAGTAAAGAGAAAAGAGAAGCTTCAGTTTTGGTTTTGAGGTGTGTTTTCCAGAGGAGTCCGTCTCTGCCACCTCACCTCTTGCCAATGATCTCAGCGTAGGTTTTCACCAGGTAGTCAGAGATGTTTCTTCCTGTCAGGTTCTGCAGAGTGTCGGTGGCGCTCAGCTTCATCTGGACCCAACAACAACAGAACATTTACCAACAGCACAGGACCCGTTCTGACCTGATCTCTGGTCTTCGATGGCACAGGGTGTCTTCCTGATGCGGTAACAGAGCGGGGTTTGTTATGGAAGCGGTCTGACCTCAGGGGGGGGCAGTCCTCCAGCTCCTGCAGGACACTCTGGGAGCATCTTCTTCTTTCCATCACAGCTGCAGTAACAGGCCGGAGATGGATTCTCCATGGTCCAGTTCCCAGAGGCGAACATCTGCTGGACGCTCTCAGCGACGTCGGGAATGTGCCAGTCCTCGTCGCCCATTGTACAGGGAGCCTCCCTGAGACCAGGACGACAGAGACCGTTATGAGCTGAAACGAGTGACCGGACACCCGACGCCACATGTTTAGGGTTCTTACGGTATGGGATGCCCGTCCATGCAGCGAGTCCCAAAGCCCGGAGCGTCCAGCAGGGAGTTTAGTAACTTCTGCATGTTGGCGTCACCGGAAGCGTCGTCACTGACAGAGATCAAGACACAGTCCGATGACTGTTTTCACAGCGATGCAGCACTGATGTTACACCTGAACGGGTGCGTACCTAACAAAGGTGACCTGGTCCTCGTACATCCACGGCTGCAGCTCCAGACTGGGATACTTTCCAAACGGGGGAACGATGAGGCTGAAGACCAACGCGATGCAGACGAACACAGCAGGAAGAACAATCTAAAAACCAAACTAACAGTGTTACCGCATGTACCGAAGAGAAGAAAGAAGAAATAGAATCACCTTCATAAAGTGGCCATTACCTGAGCGAAGAAGCCCTTCCTGGATCGCCGAGCGTACAGAAACCGCTTCCACATCAGAGCCACAAACTGCTGCTGCATCAGACTCCAACCCTTCACCTGATACGAGCCTTTACCGTCGGTGCACTTCAGCCAGTCTGTCTCCCTGCCCTCTGCCAGGTCGCAGCACGAGACACAAGTCAGCTTTATCACAGTGGGTCACAGCTTCGTAGCGTAGCGCTGTGTGTAGCTGCGTGCGCATCGTATCCTAGGCTATCGCATCGTGCTTCGTAGCGTAGCGCTGTGTACCTGGGTCTGCGTCAGAGTCACTGCCATCATTGTTGTCATCCTCAGTTAAAGGTCTCAGGCAGCTCTGAGGGTCTCCTCCACCAAAGGCGTGAGTCCTCCTCCGTCTCCGGACAGGAAGTGTGCCATCTGAGCACAAAGCACAGATGATGCTGATTTCTGTGTTTGTGACTTTTATTTGGAAAAAATGACTGTCAGAAGTCACTGCTCACCTGAGGGTACTTCAGTGTCAACTCCGTTATCTTCAGCTACTTTCAGGAAAATCTATAATAACACAAATGCTTTAGTTTGAATTGTTCTTGATTTAACTGTTTAAATAATTTTATTCTGACCTTTTACTTTGGAACATGCTTATGAATAAAGTTAAACTTATAAAGCATCGAGTTCCTCCATTAACAGTAAATTAAACCACATCATCACCTCCTCCAGCGTGGTGTCAGACACTCCGTAGCTGGAGATGCCGAGGTCTGACAGCTTCATGTCCAGATCTTTAAAGAGCGCCACGAAGGCTCCGTCTTTGGCAGCGCCGTACGGCAGGATGTAGGTCAGCTCGTGACCCAGGTCCTCCACTAGACGTGCTGCCGGGACGTGACGCAGAATCAGACTGGAGATCAGCGTCACATCCGGGGCAACGAAGGGGATGTTGCAGACGGATGCCGCTGGGCCGTTCTCTGAGGGCAGAGAGCGACACAGATCAGATCCACTGGAGGCGAAGGAATCAAGCACCCTGCAGAAACAGACAGCTCACCGATGGTAGTGGCCTCACTTTCATGTTCGCTGCCGAGTCCTGCGTCACTGCTGCTGACCGAAGCGCATTCCTCCTCCTGAAACACAAAGCAGCCAAAGCGTTCAACACCTGAAGAGCTTTGAGACGTCTCTTTAAGTAGTGAACAGTAAGTCTGTGCTCAGACCTTCTTGGTGAAGGACACGGTGCTGGACGAGTTCCTGCAGGAACTGAGAGATGGTTCCGGTTCCTTCTTCACCAGGGTCAGGTAATAGCCTGTTCCAAGCTGGTTCTTGAGGTACAGAGACGAGCCGACACAGCACAGCTTCCCGTGGGAGATGATAGCAATGCGGTCGCCCAGGATGTCCGCCTCATCCATGTGGTGGGTGGACAGGATGATGGTTCGACCTGACAGGAGACAGGAAGTGGTGTTCAAGTCCACCTGGAGACTCAAAGCCACAGAGCAGTTGATTCGAAGGACCAAGCAGAAGGACTCACCCTGTCGGTACTTCAAGAGGAGATCCCATATTCCTCTACGTGCATACGGGTCGACGCCGGCAGTGGGCTCGTCCAGAATCACCACCTTCGATCCCCCCACGAACGCCAGAGCCACAGACAACTTCCTCTGCATGCCCCCGGACAGAGTGCTGGTCCTAGAGGAGCGTTTGTGTGGCAGCCCAGTGTCCTGCAGGATCTGCTCAATCTCACCTTTCACCCTCTCCTCCGACAGGCCTTTGAGACGTGCGTAGAACCAGATGTGCTCCTCCACCGTCAGCCTGGTGGGGACAGCAACCAACACGGTCAAACGACGAGGAAAAATAAGAATGAAATGACACAAAGAGAAACAAGGACTGACATGCTGAAGAGGACGTTATGTTGAGGACAGACTCCCAGACTCTGTCTGATGGTGCTGAGATCGGTGCGGATGTCCCTGCCCAGGATGTAGGCCGTACCCGAGGTGGGAGGAAACAGACCAGTAAGGATGGACCTGCCAGGACAGACGTACAGAATGGATCCTCGTGAGAATGTGAGTTTGGACAAGTGCATCTGCCAGATTGCTGCACGTACCTGTGTACAGGTCAAATCAAGCTTCCATGAAATCAACCTCCAAAAAGAACAAAAACCTAAATCTGCTTTAGTGATGAGCTTTCAAAACAGAAAAGACCTTTCTGTTCTATCATTATCATCCATCAGTGCTGCACAGCTCTGTGGTTAGGTCTGCTTTACTCTTGCTTACATGGTGGTGGTTTTTCCGGCTCCGTTGTGTCCCAGGAAGGAGGTGATCTGTCCCTCATAGAAGCCGAGCGTCAGTCCGTCCACTGCCAGCTTCTTCCCGTGACGATAAACCTTTACAAGGTTCTCGATGTAGACGCCGGGCTCCAGGTGAGCTGGCTCCTCCTCCATGCACACGGCTGAAAACACAGCGACAGGACGTGGCCTTTAGGTTCAGCTTGAGCTGTTTCTGCAGGTGCAGCTCTGTACTGCCAGTCTCACCTCCTGGGTTTCCTTTTCGGTTTAGAGGGATTTTACTCGACTTTCCTTCCACCTCTCCAAACCAGTAGGACCTGGAGAAGGGGAAATACCAGGGTCGAGGGATCCCGTACTGACCTGAGACAGACAGCAGGTGAAGACACTAATGAAGCGTTTCAGACATGACAGAAGACCAGGCCTTCAGTATCTGAATGAGAAATGGTTTCTTCTTCGGTATGAAAATATGAAAAAACAGACCTTAAACTGCCTTACTGGCCTTTTGTAATGTTTATTGACAATTTTATCTTAAAATAGTAAAAGCAGAGTCAGCATCATTACGTTTCAGTCACATGTCTTCAAAAGCTTTGAATCACTGTGAATCATTTTCTCTCTCAGCATGTGAACTGGCAGAGAAAAGACTTGTAAACTTGCGTTCTTTGTTTCTGTGGTGCAGTCAGAAATGATCTCACCTGGAAACACGGCCTCCAGGTACCAGGTGAGGACTCCATACAAGAAGGAGTCAAAGTACATCAGGATGATGGTGGTGCGGAGGCTGAAGTCGTCCTCCTCCAGAGGACTGGACACCAGGTTCTTCCACTGGATCCCGACCCCCTGCTCCTCAAACAGAGCAAAGTACTCGCAGCCGAACCCAAACGCTACAGGAGACAGGAGGCTCTGCAGAGGAGAAGGGTCATGTGACTCCCTCTGTCCAATCGGGACACCGCATGGTAACAGCAACCACTCATCCCATTCTGTGGACTTACAGCAAACACTTTGGCTCCAAAGCCGATGTAGTCCTGCCAGGCGACACAGAGAACGTAGGGCAGGTAGAGGGTGAAGTAGATGATCCCTCCACAGGCGGCGGCCAAGTTCGCTCGGGCGAACGCTGTGCTGAGGAGGAAGCACTGCATGATGGTCACCACGGCAAACGATCCCAGGAAGAGGAAGACCACGCCTGGGTCACTGTAGGGCAGCAGGTTCCCCTTCTGCACACAGAGCAGTCATCACCATTTCAAAGCAACACGCCCCCCTTCAGAAACGCTGGTTAGATCTAATTTAGCTGCTTTAAGTACAGAAGCAAATGTGAAGCAGCAGGAGACCAGTTAAAGACAAAAATGCTCAATATGAAGTTAGCGAGTTCTCTCTTCTCTCACATACTGAATAGGAACTGAAATTAGGACATGAACCAAAAACCGCTAATTAACACGTTCCAGGTCGTCACCTTGAGCAGCAGCACCAGCAGCGCAGCGCTGATCAGCAGGGGGATCAGGCTGCTGATGAACCAGCTGAACCACAGGATGCCGTTATCCAGACCCATGATCCTCATGGTCTCTTTTAGCCGAGCCTCCTTCTCGTACACCACGCTCTTCAGGATGATGGCCACCGAGTACATCCAGGCCAGCGTCATGAACAGGGGCATGGAGCGGCTCATGACCCGCAGAAAGCTGAGACAGAAAGGACACAGGACGTTGGAGACAGCGCTGGCTCAGAAACACGGGGAAGGAGGGAGCCGAGCGTGTTCGTACATGTCGTCTACGTAGCAGGGGTACGGCATCTGTTGGATGTAGACGCCCGTCTTCTCCTTGGTGCCCGTCACGGCTCTGACGATGCCTTGCTCAATAACATCCTGCAGGTACAAGAACCCACCCCAGATGTACCGCATGTCCTCAAACGGATCAGCACGAGGACCGGGGTCCCAGTACCTGAAGAGGAGAAAAACAAGTCTGTTTGTTCTGGACAGAACCACTGACCTGGATCCATTTTGTCTTCAAACACAGATGAATTCTCTCGTCGTGGCGGCTGCCACAAAAGGCAGTTGTATTGAAAAGTATTTGAATCGTTTTCATAGTATCAGTAGCTCAGCATGAGGCTCAGCAGCAAACCTTATCCTGACTGATCCCAGTCTGACTGGACCCTCAGCGCTAACCTGACTGTTTATAGCAGAGGGAGGACCCTTCGCCTTCTTTAGCGCCTTGCTGCAGGGACCTGCAGTTCCTGCACCGTCTCATTCTGGGGCGGCGAGGTCGTCCCTCTGCTCGGAAACAGGAAGTCTTTCATTGGTGCGTCCTTACGCGTCTTTGATCTTATTGGTTCTCTCCACGTTGTCGATGTCCATGCGGATCTTGTAGTTGACTTTAGCTGGTAGTTCTGTGGCATTGGGGGGAATGTCCGGGAACACGATCCCTGCCCAGAACTTTCTGTCCTCCAGCAGCACCATAGACTGGTTGACCAGTCGCTCCTCTGTGGACACTGGCTCCAGTTTGTCCAGGTTAACACACTGCAAACACACTCAGGTCAGGCCATGTGCTACCAACTGCATTTGTAGAAGATTTTTTGTCTTGAAAACCCAAAACCGAACTATGAAGCTATGTTTCAGGACTGTCCGAACGTAATGAAGCCCCAGCAACACGGTTTCTGTTTGCTGACCTCCATGAAGCGAGAAATGCTCATGATGGCCTGGTCCGTCTCGTTGAACACGTCTCTCCAGGTGATGGCGCTGCCCAGCGGCCGTGCGTCTTCCACCTGCTTGGACAAGAAGTTGGAAACATCGGCCACGGTCCAGTCCGTGTTGGCCAGCTGTGCGTGGAAGAACCTGGCGGTGATGTTGTTCTTCAGCAGAGTCTAGAGGAAACAAGGGTGGTTAAATGAGGGATTTCTTTAAGGTGGGTTTGACTAGAGCAAAAAGTCTAAAACCCGTTTACCCGGATCAGGTCCATGTGCTGACTGTTCTCCATGAAGTGCCACACTTTGGGCCTCATCTCCTCCCACATCCCTCCCAGGTCCCTGAACACACCGAGCTCCTGGAAGGTTCGGTTCACCTGACACGAGCACAGGTACACGTGAGACAGATTCCACCTCCTCCTGCAGGAAGGATGAGAAGTGAAGTCATACCTCATGGATTATCCTCTGGGTGGCTGGAGTGTGGGGGGTGTAGAGGATCTTCCCCATCAGCAGAGGCTTCAGAGCCTGCCAGATCATCCTGGACATGGGGTTGGAGTCCATGTTCTTCACCAGGCTGTTACAGTACGGAGCTAGAAGACAGGAAGTAGGTCAACTAGTAAACAGCAGCAGCTCATTCGTCCTTCTCCTCTAAACTGAGGATAAAACCTGTTCTGCATGGTCAGGCCCATCAAACCCCAGATCTCAGTAAAATGAGCTGAAGCAGAGGATCCTCTTTCAAACTGTACTAAAATAAACTCACTGGACGAGTTGTCGTAGAGCGCCGCCGTCTCGTCCTCGCTGCTGTTGTAGTTTCCAAACAGGGCTTTGTAGTTGCTGTCTTCGTACCAGTTGAGGGATTTGATCTGCAACCCGCCGCCTTCAGGGTGACCGCACACGATCCTGGAGATGGCCTGGTACATGGCACTGGGCGATGACGTGGCGTTTTGAGTCAGGAAGTTGATCTCATTCCTCAGGTCAACCCAGCTCTTCATACTGGCCAACTGGAGACAGAGAGGCTGCTGGTCAGACTGGGAAACAGCGCTGACGAACAACCGGTTGGAGGAAAAGGACGAGTGCTTTGCTTTGGTTCCCAGACCAGGTCTGGGCCGTACGACTCAGAAAAAACATGCAATGTTAATTTAAACGTTCAAACAGTGGTGGTTCTGATGTGAGCTGCTGGTTCCCTGCTTAGATCTGGGTTTAGTCCAGGCTACAACGTAAAGGCAGCTTTCACCTGAAAACGGAACGAGGGAGCAGTTGTCGCCTGGGATTCAAAGTCATCATGTTACTTAAATCAATGACGGATAAAGCTGGAGGTTAACAAAGGTCAATGTTCTCCTCAATCTCCAGGACCCCTGCAACCCCACATATCATCCTCATCATCCTCAGCGCTCGGCTCTGCCCACACTGCTCCAGCGAACCTTTGCCCACTGGTGTCAACGCGACACATCCGTTTGCTCAGAGCAGCTCGGTTCTTCTCAGAGCTGTAAAGTTGGTTAGATTTAGTTTTGAACTTGTGACTGTAACAGAACGGATATTAAAATGTGCAGACTCAGCAGAGTGACGCTTGTTCTGCAGATCCAACCACACATTTCCTGTCCAAAACCTTCAAAATAAAACTCCGAAATGAGGAACAACTTGTTTGTGGTTTTAAGGGATCAATCTGTTATGTTCACTGTTTACCTTACCTCTGGAACACACAGACTCCCTCTCTGGGGTAAAGTGAAAACACATGTCTGCTGTTGCTGCTCTGTTTGGTTTCTGTAGGTGCTGAGTCAGGATCTGTGTGATAACCTCACTGTAAAAAACAACTAACTGGGTCAGTCAGACTGAACTTTACTCCCATAATCATTCCGAGACTTCTCGACTGTCCTGTGTTACTGCGGGTTAGAGACACGCAGCCATCTGCAGGGTCGTGGAGCCAGCGGGGGGAACCGAGCAGGACGGTGAGGAACGCGACTGTTTGCTGTTTGTTTGGACTCTGAAAACCTGCAGAGACGTCGACTTTTTGTTCAGCTGCGAGCTCGTCTGTCTCTGCTGCAGGAAGACAGCTTTAATGTGGACAAAGACTCAGAGAGCTGCCAAGTAAACCCAGTGGCCCCAGTCCCAACCCGCAAACATGCAGCATCGCTTCAGGTGTTTCCTACCTCGACAGCCAGTGAACCCAGACTCTCCAGGAGGTTGTCGGTCGCTCGGGCCACTTGTCTGACGGCCTCAGGGTCCGACTGCACGTCCCTCTGAGGCACAGAGACACAAAACAGTTAGTGCCATGCTTCAGTCCACGCAGCACATTTTGCTTAAAGCACATTTCTCATTTTTAATCCGGATCAAACCACCTGAGCTCAGAGCTCTGTCCTGTTCGAGAGGCCACAGTTACAGTAACTTATGTTAAGTTCAAATAAAGGATTCGTCCACATTGACAAACGCTTTAATCCAAACCTGGTTTAAACGGGGAAACCAACGGTTGAGGATTGCAGGGATTCTGTCGCTGCCTCTGTGGAGACTTTTATTTGCGATGCAGCAGTTTGTCAGTAGCTCGAATGTTTGTGCAGACAAAAGGAGCAGAGGCCTCCAACCTGATAAAAACCGGTCTCCAGGCTACGAAAACTGAGCCTGTGAATACGAGCTGAGACAGGCCTCCTCCCACACACACATAGCACAGTGAATACACAACCAACACACCTCCAACTTGTGTCACCTGAAGACACTGAACCTGGCGAAAACGCCCTGGTTCACAGTTTGGACAGGACACACGCTGAACTTGCACTTTAATCCTATAATAATCTAATAATTCATACACGCTAAACCTCCATCGTCACGAACACAGCAACAGCTTCCACTGTCGGAGCTGCTCAGTTACTCTCTTTCTTTCTATTCTGATCTCACACTGGATCCATTCACCAGCTGAACATTCTGTCCATCGCGTCACAGATCCAGTCTGCTACTTATTGGTTGACGATTGTTTGAGAACCAGAACCTCTAGGTTCCAGAACAATGAGAACAGGTCGGACGAGCTGATATGAGTAACCTGTGAGCAGGTGTTTTACCTGGATCGGTTTGAGGAAATCCAGGTTGTTGAGGAAGTGCTCTTCAGCCTGGTTCAGCCAGACCGGCGACGCCTCACAGAGGACCTCCTGCACCAGCGCCAACACCTGTGGGTCCGATATCGTCACAAAGTCCTCCAAGCGGTGATGACTTGCCTTCCTAGGACACATGTGCCTCAGGTGGACCCCGAAGCCTCTGAGGAGGACCTGAGACCAGAATGCGTCACGTTTAGATTCACTGCACCATTAGAACTCGACATGTTACTGATCTCAAACCACCACATTGTGTTTCTGTGAGTCTGATGCTTTGGTGATGGGTTCGGGTTAAACTTAACCAACTAAAGGATACAAACTATGTGGGAACAGAGACATGCAATAGAGCAGCACCTCAATTACAGACACACTGCAAGAGGTTTTCATATAACAGTCTGCACTGAACTGAGCGTGTGCAGAGCCTCCCTCACCTTCTCCAGGTTGACGTCGGCCTCTCTGATCTCCTGGACGCTGTGTTCAGGGAACGAGGCGTTCCGCAGCAGAAAGCTCGACAGCGTCTCATTGTCCCGCAGGAAATGCTTCAGCTTGAATCCTGAGGAAGAAAAAACGGAGATGGGTCGCAGAAACCTGAGCCCGCCCTCCTCCTCCTCGTTTAACCCAGCACAGTTGTAACCACAACACTGACAAAGGCTCGGTTACACGAGGGCTAAGAGGGTCGATGGCCTGTCTTCACTTCAGCAACAGAACAGAACCTGGTAGTTTGTTCACCACTGTTTTATTAAATTGACTGTTCTCTAGCTTTGACAAATAACCCAGGAGTCCGTTGACCTTTAGAAGGAAGCAGTGACCATATTTGGCATCATGGGGGTGTCCGTGTGTAAATAAATGTGTTTGAGCAGCAGATGTTTCTCTGAGACTGACTTGTTCACCGTAGTTTCACCTGCATGTTGTCACATGTCCCACCTTCAGGTGGAAACACGCATTAAACATCTACATTTGTTCAGAGAACCCCCAGCACACAACCACTCCACCCAGTCGCCTCTTCTTCTTCCACAAGCTACAGTAAGCAGCTTAAGACTCATCACTTAAACCCGGATCTGAACAGGGTCCGATCGGGGATCAGATGTTGGTATCATCCACAGGTGGTGACTTCACCCTAACTTGGACGATGCAGACGGTAACTGAACTGAAGCGCGTCAATGACTCTGCGCTAAAACTCATCAGTTCCAGCCGATGACGAGCAGAACGGAACACGTGTTCTGTCGTCTGCAGACATTTAGATTTCGCTGAGGTACCCAACGCTGAGAAGCTGTTAGTGATGGGTCAGAGGACACGTGGAGCTGTCTGACATCATCAGTGTGACTGATGTGATTGGTCAAATGAGGAGTTTCCTCTGAGACTCCAGCAGAGAAGTTTCTCCTCAGCCACACAGGTAAAATGTGTGATGTAAAACCTGAAGGTTCTGGTTAAGCCACACACACAGTGTTGAAGACGTCATTATTATAATATTAGCACATCAGTAAAAACACCCCAACACAGTGAAGCAACGTCTGACATGTGAAGGAGAAGAAAACGGACAAACATCAGACCAGAGTTTCAGGGTTGACTGAACAGCGACGAGTATCCAGTGACTCATCGTCTGTTAGGTTCAACTCTGAGGTCAAATTTAGAATAATGTTATGTGAATTTTAACAAGTTTCAAACTAAAGACTAAATTTATTAAACTCATTTTGTTTCTCTGTGTTTGACAGAGGTGAAATAACCAAGTTCTGGGCTTCGGACTCTGATCAGTTACTCCAATTGTCTTTACATCTCCCCCACGAGGTTCCAGCAACATCTCTGTGTTTGAGCTTGTGTAACGAAGCCAACTCCTGCTTTCTGAGGCGGATCAAGCAGGTGCAACTGTAACAGCAGTGGACTGAGGTTCCCCTGAGGAGCAGCGGTCCAGATCTGGTCTCAGGCCCCTCATTCAGAATGTGTTTGCTCAGCTGCTGGGTTTGAACTCGGTGACGCTCAGCGTGACAGTTCAGAACCGACTGGCAGAAAACTCACTGTGACAGAACGGCACAAACCCAGAGCGGGCACGCTGACCCCAGCGACAGGGGAGAGGCCCACCGGCACCACCAAGGCGGAAGGGTATTGGTCTAAAAGCCAGAACTTAAAAAAAGCGTCCAACGCTTCCTTTCAGCCCAGGGCTGTTCTGCACCTTAACCAGGTGAAATCACCTGAGGAGGCTGTAACAGCTAAACCTGCTACAGCTCGCCCCCCGCCCCCGCTCACACCTTAATAGCTCGTTCTCACGAATCAAAAGGATCCTTATTATGGCAGAGAGAATAAAGAGAAACGCGGAGGAGGGAGGGGTGCAGCAGGTTGGAGCAGGTACAGGAAAGAAACGCCCCCCACCGGGAGATAAAACTGCAAATTAACACACAAAGGAGGGAATTCTTTATGTTCACCGAGGCTGAAAAACAGATTTAAACTGTTGTTTAAGAGGTGAAGCCAGTTGTACACCGTGGTTCAGCTCTGAACCATCTCCATGACAACTTGTCTTACAGAAAGACTTGAAACTAGCACAGCATCACAGTACAGCCATCAAAATTCAGGCGTTTGCTACCTGATCGGCTGTTCTGTAGAGCCTGCAGGGCCTGAGCCAGCTCCTTGAATCCGTCCAGGTGTCTGTCGTTCTGACTGTACAGAAGAATCTTCTTAGCGTCGGAAAACAGGCGAGAAATTCTGCAACAACAGGATGAGCACAGTCAGACTGAGTCGGAGGCGTCACAGGAAAAGAAACACAAGTGTGATTAGCAACGTTAGGAGCTCAGCTCAGCTCAGAAAAGACATTTCCTTCAGCTTCAATGCCTGATGAAAGGCTACAGGCAGGTAAAACCCATCTCTGTTCACAAGTCGGCCACTGGTTTCAAACTAAAAGCCTTTGTTTGGTCTCACATGGAGTCATTGAAGTTGCCGACGATGCCCGGAGACTCGCCCGGCGTCGGGTTCCTGAAGCACGGGTTGTTGGCGTTGCAGAGGATTCCCTGAAGCCAGGGCAGCGTTCCGGCCGAAGGCATGGCCTTGTTGGGAAAATGACCTGCAGACAGAAAATCAGGAAGTGAATCAGACTCTTTATCAAAATAAAAGCATTCTCCAATACGGCTTCCTTCAGCTTGGACTGATGGGAGATGTGGTTCAGCGATGGTTTGGACTGTAAAAATATCCACCGTGACATAGAAACACGTCTGATGTTTATTTACATTTACATTATGATCAGTATTCTCCGGTGCTGAATGAAGAGGTACTGAGAGTATCTGAGAGGCCGGTGAACGTGGAGGCCAGTCAGACCAGGACACGTGTTCCCCTCAGGTTTAGTGTGGAAGGTTTTCTGAACGTTGCATCTTTATCTTCCTGCTGAGTTGGAACAGTGTGTCCATACGTTCACCTGGACCCGGCAGATAACCTGTGATTGGTTTATTATCAGCTGCAGCAGAGCATCAGCTGCAGCCGCAGGTCTGAGCGTGGAGGCAGCGCTGCCACCGTTATCTTCCCACAGCTTTATGTTGAGACTCTGCTATCAGAGAACCTTTAGTTCTGCCAACAGGCTGCTTTCTAATCACACTGATAAGATAAAGACTCAGTCACACTTACAGCACATTTACCTGCACAGGTGACGCTCACACCCTCAATACTCCTCTATTAAAAACCGGAGCCGCTCATAGTCCAGAGGTTTGTGTTGTAGCCCTAACCCCACGGTACCGATCATCACATCAAAACATTCACCAACTAAGCAGCTGATAAGAACGAAGATGCTGAGTCTGAGTTATCGGATTGAAGAGGAGACACGAGTTGTGTGAGATCATCACACAAATAACTCCAAGATGACTTTTCCAAGTTGCGTATTGATGTTTTCAACAGCATCAGCAGCTCCACAGACGCTGAAGGGCTCTTACAACGTCAGAACAATCAAAGAACTGAACGCAGGCGGCTGCTGAATGAATGGTTCCTAACCCACTACCTGTGTTAAGGGCTGATGAGCCGATTAAGCTCTGAGATACTCAGACGCTTCGTTGTTAAACAATCATTTGTGTTTTGTCATCTTCATCAGTACCGTTACTCTGTGGCATAAACATGTCTGAACCCGAGCATGAACTTTATTCTGCTTTAACAACTACTAAAGGTCCCAACTCTCTCCACAGGTCACAGGCTGAATCTGATCCACGCCAACGCTGTGGCAGCTCATTGAACGTGACGGGTTTCAACATGTCTGCGTGAATCACAGCACAAATATTCCTCCAACACAGAACTGAAAGAACGTTCAGTTCAGGTCTTTGGGGCTTCTGCTTTCACAGAGAAACAGGAAGACTGTAGCTTCCTGCCACATGTGCCTGAGATGCTCCAGGTCCACACTGGTCCTGAGCCCAGCTGCTGTAACGGAACACAGCAGAACTTTTATTCTGAAGTACTTTGTTGTACGACTCATGTCGAAAATATCTGATCAGACTTTTAATCAATAAAACAACTGACAGAAGCCACAGTCCGAGCAGTGCGTCAGACCCGCAGGACGATCCAGCGATTCACCTGCTGACGGTTTTCTCTTCTATCATTAAACAGCTTTAATCCAGGTTGACTCCACCAGCTGGATCAGGGACCAGGTTTGTGCTGACCGGAGGTTTAACCCTTCCAGATGCAGGTGGACGTGTGTTCTTATGTAATTGCATCTTGACAGAGCTCAGTGACCTTCACCACGTTTGATAATGAGGGAACAGCTCATAGATAATGACTCATAAACAACCGATAAACTACTTGAAGACGATTCTTTAGTCAGACCTTTACTTTGACATCCTGCAGCAGCCTGCTCTGCACTTCCTCCTCCAGAACACATTTTGGTGAGTAACCTGCGATTAGCGGGAATCGACGCCGTGCTGTGTCAGCTGATGTTAGAGGCTCCTAAAGGAGCAAGGGTCAGCAGGTCGCCAGGGGAACCAACACTCCCAGCATGCACCTGGCTGAGGACACTCTGTCCTGGCTCTGTCCTGGGCTGCCCACTGGAGTCCATCGAGGTGGTGGCCAACAGAAGGACGCGGGCGAAACTGTCGTCCATCGTGGCCAACCCCTCCCACCCCCTGCACCAAACCGTGGAGGACCAACGCAGCTCACACAGCGGAGACTGCTGCACCCGAAGAGCAGGACTGAGCTACCGGACGTCCTTCATACCCACGACAATAAGACTCCACAACACACCAACATGACTGTAAAGCGTGTTCATAGTGTGATGTGTGCCGTGCGGTGAACATGTTGCATCTATGTTATTTTTTTATTTTATTTTGTTTTCTCTTCTTTTTTTCTTTCATTTGTCACTTTGCACTTTTTATGTAGATATGTACATTTTCTTTTTTGTATATAATGTGTAACATATTCTACTCTTTTATTTTTCTCTCTGCGGGATAAATAAAGTCTTATCTATCTATCTATCACACAGGCATCTCCTACTGTGGACAGGTTGACATTAGGTCGTCCCAGCCAACCAACTAATCATCTGATGTTTTCTGTTACTAGCTCACCCAGAACCCGACAACCAGTCCAAAACCCAAAGAGTCAACATCACCAAGCTGCAGAACCAAAATCACAATTCAGCTTCTGATCAACTGTCTTGAACTGAATCATTCTGAAGCTCCGGCCTGATCTGTATCAGCGCAAATCTCCGGTATGAGTCTTAACTAGTCTGGTCGGAACCGGATGAGGTTTCAGTAAAACGTTTAAATAAAGCGTTGGAACTCACATTCATGCTGTTCATAGGGTGGGTAGTTCAATCGCACGGCAATGAGGATGAAGAAGATGAAGAGCGGCCAGACGATCTCCACCAAAAGCTGGAGCTGAGACAGACAAAAACAGAGTCAGCTGGGACCAGGCCCATTAAGCCTCACACTGAGCATTAAGGTTAAAAGCTTCCCGTCAGACTCATTAACAGCAGGAAGCAGCTTTGGGCCTTTTTCATAGGAAGCTATTTAGAAAATACAAAAACGTACAAACAAGAAAAGCCATCATCACAAACTGTCCATGCTCAGCTCACGTTTGAAAAACCAAATATGAAGCTCAGCAAAACGAGGGAATGAAGAGCGAATGAAAGCCGAGTCACAGACGTTCACTGGCAGCAGATTATTGATCCACTGACCGTCTGTCGTCGTCTGTAGGTGAAGTTCTTCCACAGCAGCAGACCCAGCTGCGTCGACACCGACATGTCTCTGTGCCGCCTCAGTCCGAGTGTCACCGCTGCTCGCTCTGCGTCAAACAGTAGAAGGTTCAGCCAGCGCACGGCTCAAAGGTGCCGGGGTCAAAGGTCACACGAGCATCAGGACCGCACGTTAAAGTTGATCAGTAATAACGACCTAGACGACGACTGAGGACAATGTTATCAAACGAACCCGTTTCCTCTGATGTCATCATCACTTCATTATTTATCGATCTTTATCAGTTTAACGTTAACAAACTAACTGCTGTTAAGCCATAAACTTTACTTTTCAGTACGTCTTTCCCTGTTTGTTGTTCTTGATTCAGCTCATTTTAAATTCATTATCACTGAGCGAGGACCAGAACCAGATCAACCTGGTTGAATGTAGTCATATCAGTTTTTTCAGTGATTGCGTTACTTCAGTGTAACAGAATATCTGCTTACACTCCCCTCGTGTCATTTCAGGCACGAATGTCCTGCTTTACTGCACCCGACCTAAATATGTCGAGAAAAAATCAGCCCATTACACGATGCAAGTGATGTAAGAGTATGTTTACTGTGTTCATTAGTATTATTATACGTTATTTACATCTCAACCTCCTACACGCGTACTGTGTAAACTGATCACACAGTGATCTACTGCCCACCGTTGTGATCTACTGCCCATCGTTGTGATCTACCACCCATCGTTGTGATCTACCACCCATCGTTGTGATCTACCGCCCACTGTTGTGATCTACTACCACCAATCGTTGTGATCTACCACCCATCGTTGTGATCTACTACCACCCATCGTTGTGATCTACTACCACCCATCGTTGTGATCTACTACCACCCATCGTTGTGATCTACTACCACCCACCGTTGTGATCTACCACCCACCGTTGTGATCTACCACCCATCGTTGTGATCTACTACCACCCATCGTTGTGATCTACCACCCACCGTTGTGATCTACCACCCACCGTTGTGATCTACCACCCACCGTTGTGATCTACCACCCATCGTTGTGATCTACCACCCATCGTTGTGATCTACTACCACCCATCGTTGTGATCTACCACCCATCGTTGTGATCTACTACCCATCGTTGTGATCTACTACCACCCATCGTTGTGATCTACTACCACCCATCGTTGTGATCTACCACCCATCGTTGTGATCTACTACCACCCATCGTTGTGATCTACTACCACCCATCGTTGTGATCTACTACCACCCATCGTTGTGATCTACCACCCACCGTTGTGATCTACCACCCACCGTTGTGATCTACCACCCACCGTTGTGATCTACCACCCACCGTTGTGATCTACCACCCACCGTTGTGATCTACCACCCATCGTTGTGATCTACCACCCATCGTTGTGATCTACTACCACCCATCGTTGTGATCTACCACCCACCGTTGTGATCTACCACCCACCGTTGTGATCTACCACCCATCGTTGTGATCTACTACCACCCACCGTTGTGATCTACCACCCACCGTTGTGATCTACCACCCACCGTTGTGATCTACCACCCATCGTTGTGATCTACCACCCATCGTTGTGATCTACTACCACCCATCGTTGTGATCTACTACCACCCACCGTTGTGATCTACCACCCACCGTTGTGATCTACCACCCACCGTTGTGATCTACCACCCATCGTTGTGATCTACTACCACCCACCGTTGTGATCTACCACCCACCGTTGTGATCTACCACCCATCGTTGTGATCTACCACCCATCGTTGTGATCTACTACCACCCATCGTTGTGATCTACTCCCACCCACCGTTGTGATCTACCACCCACCGTTGTGATCTACCACCCATCGTTGTGATCTACCACCCACCGTTGTGATCTACTACCACCCATCGTTGTGATCTACTACCACCCATCGTTGTGATCTACTACCACCCATCGTTGTGATCTACCACCCACCGTTGTGATCTACCACCCATCGTTGTGATCTACCACCCATCGTTGTGATCTACTACCACCCATCGTTGTGATCTACTACCACCCACCGTTGTGATCTACCACCCATCGTTGTGATCTACCACCCACCGTTGTGATCTACCACCCACCGTTGTGATCTACCACCCATCGTTGTGATCTACCACCCATCGTTGTGATCTACTACCACCCATCGTTGTGATCTACTACCACCCACCGTTGTGATCTACCACCCACCGTTGTGATCTACCACCCACCGTTGTGATCTACCACCCATCGTTGTGATCTACCACCCACCGTTGTGATCTACCACCCACCGTTGTGATCTACCACCCACCGTTGTGATCTACCACCCATCGTTGTGATCTACTGCCCCTGTAGGGGATCACCGTGGGTAGTAAACCCCTAAACTGACTGAGGATGGGTAAAGTACTGAGTTTTTATGAGTCACAGTGTGAATGTGTGGGTTTGGTTTGAGTTCGTCCAGCACCTGACATGAAACGTTACAGAATAAACCCCTGACTACAATCTACGATATCTGTTTGTCTGCTGAATCTTCGCTCTACGAAGATAAATTCATTAACAAAGTCTGAAAGTGTGAAATCTTCACTTGAGCTGCCTCAACATTCGGTTTCACTGCCTGAGCTGCTCCGGTTCTGATATTGCAGCCCTACGTGTTATACTGTGGCAGTAACTCTGACACACACGGCTCGGTTTTTCCGAACGGAACCTGGTCTAGCAGCCGTTTCCGAGGCTCAGAACCAGGAGGACCTACCGTTACTCAGAAATAGAATCAGAGATGGGTTCGGACACTGGACTCCTGCTGAATAAACGTCATGTGATCCACTGTTCTTCTGCGGGAACAGAACTCTTGAAAACCCGCAGATCAAACAGAACAAAGTCCGAACCGCAGCGACGCAAACTTTCGTCTTTCCGCTGGACGCAGGTTAAACGCGGTTTAACTTCACCTGACCACGCCAGACTTTACAAACCGGACCGGAACCCGAGCCGACAGTAACAGAGCGAACCCAGGTGAGCGACGGTGCCGCGGCCGTGGGTAGTTACCGCTCGTCGCTGTGTCGCAGCCGCGCAGCTCGTCTCGTCCTTCGCTCCGTAGCTTCTGGCCCAAAACGGGCCGCGGGGCTGAAAAACCACCGGAGTCAAACCGCAACAACCGATCCGTCTGCTTCCGCCCGGACTTATCAAAATAAAACGGAGCATTTGATTGACGATCACCTCAGAGTCGTTATCAGAACTTAGCTTCACCTTGCTGCTAAACAAGCGGTGGCACCCTGCTGCCACCGGCTAATGCTAAGCTAGGCTGAGCTAAAGCCCTGATAGTGTGCCCGTTTAAACATTAAAGTCATGACGCCTCAACCAAAGAACATCATATATAATGTAAGATCATTTGGGCTGGCTTTTATTTTGCAAGACACTACAGCCACACTTTACTTTCGGTCACAGCCGGGATCTGGGTTTCACAATAAAACACAGACCAAGTAGTACCTCACAATAAAAGACTTTCCACAGTGAGTAATCTCATCAGCTGTGACGTCGGGGAGTGAACGCAACGATTAGACTGAGCCAATAAACACTGAAAACCCCAATCACGTGTTAATGTCTGTTCCTCTTCTAATGGTCGAAGCTGACCTCCCGGTTCTGTTGGACTGATTAAAGTTTATATTCTGCAGTTTGAAAGATCCAATTTTAAGGCACGGACCATGTGTGGACAGATCTGTTATCAACAAGTTTAAAATGAACGTTGAATAAAGACAAAAGAATAATCATTGATTCAAACTTTCCATTTTATTATTTTTTTCTTAAAAAACAAATATACATAAGAATTGATAAATATAAAAAACAACGCAGGACAAAAGAAAAGTTCTTCAACTTCTAGACAGTAGTGTTACACCAGTTAAACTCGTCTTAAGTCTTAAATTCTTTTTGTTTCGTCTGACCTGTGAAGACAAATTCCACTTTAAAAGAAAAAGGCGAGTTTTTCGTCGTGTGAGTCTAATGGCAGATTATTCACACTGTACGCAGACGACGCACCGCGATACATAGCTGAAAAACATGGACATGCAACTTGTCCTGGAGAAACTGCAGATCAGTCGGATTGAAAGTGACTCATCTTAAAACCAGTTCCACCAAAAACAAACATCAGACAAGTGAACGCTGACTTTGCCCATAAGAGCCATTTCTACTGTGGGATAAGAACCAACCATTGGAGCACGACAGGTACAACAGGTTTTTGTATCTGATGTCACTGTGGGTTCTTATGGGTTAAGGTCTCCAGTCGACCGATCTCTCTTCACATCTTTGCAGAAACACAGGAGACATAAAGGTCCTGACTGAAGCGTCTCACTTGTCCGCTACACCTGCAGCTTCTTCTCTTGCTGGAGCAAATTATTGGTCAGCTGCAAAATTTCATTTTTCATTTTTTCAGGTTTGACAAGTTTAAATCCATCCTGTAGAAATGCAAACAATAATGAGTTTAATAAAAAAAAATCAAACCCGTGAACAACAGGTTCCAGTTACTCTCAGTGAGTTGTGCAACCTTGAGAGATTTAATGAAATGCAGGACAGTCTCAACAAATACAGTTCAATAATAATTTAAATTTTCCTCAGGAAAGTTCCAATTTTGTACCAAATGAAAAATAAATGACAGTAACGGAGAAACTGTCACGTTCGATGCGAAAGTCATTAATCTCCTTTTCGTTTGATTACTTACATTCTTGTCTTTAATCTCACCTTCATGTTTTAACCAAACCCATTCAAATCTGCTGTCCTCTGTCTGTTATTCAAGAACTTATAGGAAAATGTCAGGTGCATAAAATGTATTAATTTCTTCTGTTTAATGTATAGAAGTATTGTAATATTCAGTCTTAAGCCTTTAATAATCTGAAGACACTGTATCACTGGACATTTGGAACAATAATGAAGAAAAATTTCCAGTTATTAATCTTCACCAGGAGTCAAACTGGTCAATAATGAGTGAAATGAAAAGTCTGAGAAGCAGATTTAAATATTTCCACTGATTGCGTTTTTCTTTTCAGGACGTTCGAATACGAATAAATGTGTGTTAATATCTGAGCTACAAACACGGTTCATCTAAAATACTTTACAGCTACTTTAAACTGACGTCAGTGTTGAATGAACTCCATCTTTAGTGCAATTACTTTATTAACATGCTCAGCATCGAGTCATGTGACCGCTGCATCAACACGCTCAAAACATACATGCTCGTTAAGAAGCTAAATCTCAGGGTCCAGAGTTTCTGCACACGGCAACATACACAGACAGATGTTTGTCCTGGTGCTGCTGAACCGTGAAGGATGACGCCAACAGTCGCAGCCTGTAAACCATCCGGCAAACCCACCGGTGCTGCTCAGAGCCAAGCGGCTGCGTCTCGGCAAACACGGCAGAGTCTGCAGACAGGCCCACGTTCATCATCACAGCGACCAAGTGACGGCTCATTAAACCGTCAAACGGACTGAACCGGCGAGGAGGCTGCACCCAACCACGGCTCACACCTTAGTTAACGCCAGACTCAACCTGACTTCCTGTTGTGTCAATCTGAGCAGATTAAGAGAAAACCTGGTGGAAGTGAATTTGATGTGCTGAGGTGAGGAAGGATCCATGTGAATAAAACCAGTCTGCTAAACCTCACATGTCTCTAAAGCTTCAACAGGACCCACATTCACTCTATTCCAGGTTCAAGTCTGGTTCAGTCCATGAGAAGAGAGATTTATTAATGTGCTGAGCATTTAAAGCCCTCACGCTTCAGACTACATGTGTAAATGACTGCGATACCTTGGTCGACACCCTTTTAGCTACACTTGCTCCTCCAGAAATTTGCAAAACTGTTTCCAGATCAGTAAATGGTCTCAAACAGTCACGGCTGAAACGCAGCTGCTCACTGAATCAAGCAGCTCATTCGCCAGAAGTCCCTGGTACATTTAATCCAAAACAAGGCCGGATGTGTAACCGAGGTAACTCGGCGGCCGGACTGGGGACGCTCAGACTCCACACGTTACCTCACCACGAATTGACTTCTGTTGCTGATACATTCGTCCTGTTCCTGGAAGTGACAGAAGTCAAACTTCCACTTACTGACCTTGGGCTGAGCTTTCAGCTGCTTCTACTGGTCCACATTTAGCAACCGAAACCACACGTGAGACGACCTTTCTCACTCACTTTGCCCAATCAGCTGCTTTGCTGGACAAAAACACAGACGGGTCATTGACCTGGAACGTGTTGATCGAACAGAAGCAGGAAGACTTGTTGTTCTCATTGATGTGTCACGTGATAAAGTTTGTGTTATTGCTGAACTCAGCAGACTCCTCTTCTCTGGGTTTGAAGGGAAACAGCTCCCTTTGATCCACCAGAATCAGACGCTGCTAATCCGTCCATCACGTCCAGACTCTGTGACTCTGCTGCCCCCGTGTGGACCCAGGCTCTGTGGCCTGCTGGGAGCTGATGGAGTCTGCCAGACGTCTCACTGCGAGCAACACCAGACTAGGACGTCACCGCTGAGTTCTAGCAGTTTTATTGTTGTCTCTGTAGGTGTTAGTGGAATTGAAAGTCGTGTCTGCGTTTAGTTCAGTCAGGAAACGTTAGAGTAAAGCTAAAGCAGTTTGTATAGGTATTCATATTACAAATTAAATCACAATGTATTAACTAATAATCACTGAGCTCTTACTGTTTTTAACTGCTAGTGCTGGCGCAGGTCTGGCTGTTGGTTCTAAATGAATAATTAATCAGCTGTACTGATCGTCGTGCTCGCAGTGCGTCCGGTCAGACAGATCAGCTGATCAGCAGGATCCCCATCCTCTGATCTCTTCTGCCAATCAGTCCACATACATCCCAGGGCTCAGGTGGTCTCCAGAATGAAACGTCGATCAAAGTAAAACTCGTGGTGGATGTAGACGTGTTAGTACTGAAGAGTGAGCGAGGAGTTCAGTTTTATAAAAAACGACATCACTACGAAAAAATGCATCAGCCGGTTTAAAATCTGCAGCACTTCAATATAAAGTGCTTCATTACATTGTTATGTTTTTACAGTTTCTTATTAAAATATCGTTTTCCCTGGAGTGAAACCATAGTAAACATGTTACACGTTGGTAAAAATAAACATTTGGAATGTCTCTTTTTAAGAAGTCCCATTGGCTGATTTTGGTCAAGCTGAACTTGTCCCTGGAGCCTGAAACAGGAAACGAGTCCACATGGTTAAACGTTTCACAGACAGCGAGGAGGAGGATGAGAGGTTAGAATGGACATGGAGGTGAGCACCAAGCATCATGGGTAGTCAGGTGTTACACACCCAGAGCCAGAGGTCAGGAGTCCAGTGTTACAGTTGTTCTCTTCTTTCTCTTGGACAGTTTATGACAAGAACTCAGGTGGTTCCTCTGAGGCTGGTTTGAGTCTCTGAGGTCATTTTAAATTTGGTTTGTTCAGTCTCTTTGGGGCCCTTGTGGTTCATTAACTAGGTCCAGAACATGACCTCAGGTCTGGGAATGATTTAACATCATGATGGACAACCAAGACCCAGCAGACAACTTCAGCAAGTCCTGAAGTCCCCCAAGGTTATGATGGGAGCAGGATCCATAACCAGAACCTGACTTCAGAACCACAATCAGAATTGTTCATGTAAACACAGGAGGAGCAGAATCCCAAAGGTTCCTGAACTTTGATATCTGCTGAGTCCTGAAAGCAGCGCAGTGAAGTTAAGGCCAAACGCAACAGCTTACAAACTCAAAGTTACAAAAGTAGAAAATGTATCACACAAAGCAAAAGCGGTTCCTCAGTGTCGAGGAAAAAGCAGCAGTGATGATGATGACGAGGGGGTGATGATGAGGAACATGCTTCGGTGTTCATGCAACCAGCAAAATCAGCACAGAGGCTCAAGTCTGTGCGACAGTGGCCGGTTTAGCGGAGCTGGCAGAGGGGGCGGAGCTTGACATGTGCAGCAGGCTGACAAATAGGAACAGGGAGGAGGTGGGCAGGTAGATGCAGAGGAAGAGGACGACGTCCTCGCTGAGACAGAGGATGAAGTCGCTCTGTTCTGTCAGCACCCAGTCTACTAGCACCCCCACCAGCAGGTAGTACACCTGGAACTCTTGAAGCTCCTCCCACTCTGCCTCACCTCCATCCAGTGCCACCCCCACCTCTTTCAGGGAGCTCTTCCGCCTGGCCACGCCCCCTCCGCCAGTGTCACTCACCATGGGCTTCATCTCCGCTCCCTCGGACACCGCCTCCTTCACCCGGCTCCGTCCACGCTCCACCACTCGCTCCAACCGCCGGCTGCTCTCCACAAACTCCTGCAGGGCAGATCCAAACATGGAGGTGGGGAGAGAGGAGATATTAGGGGGGGGGGGGGGGGGGGCGTTTCAGCTTATTATTGTTGTCCTATCCTACTGGCTTAAAAGCCTCTGATGTCAACAGTTCTAGAGCTGCTGCTTGGAGGGATATTTAAATCATCTAACAACCTGCAGGAGGCAGGAGAAACAAGACAAACGCCACAGCTGTAACAAAAACCAATCAACATCATATCTGGACAGATCTCAGCCCCTAAAACGCTTCATAACAACCTCGGGAACGTGTCTCACCATCAAAGCTTTGTCCATGAAGAACTCCTTCCCCGGGGTGCCATCGTTGTACTTGGTGTCAATGGCGAAGCAGAGGAAGAGGACGTCCACCACAATCTCAAAGATGGACAGGAAGCAGTGAGCCACCAGGAAGGAGAAGAGGCAGACGATAATGAGAGGCAGCAGCCACTCGGCATAATCCCTCTGGTAGTTGAGGAGGACGACGCCTGCGAATGTCGTCGATGTCACAATCAGGATCTACAGACAGATCAGACGATCTCTAGTCAAACGTGGGGTTAAGTCAAAGAACAACAACAACATGTCTACCTCCAATCTGTGGTCACCAAAGTAACAAAGACCAGGCGCTCTGTCGTGGCCATCCCTGGAAGTAAGAACTATAAAGTAACAATAGTAATAATACTCAGAGGTCCCCAACCACCGGGCCATTTACGAACAAACCAGGTGAATCGAGCTTCTCCGTGCACTTGAGATCATTTCAGACAACACCTGTGCGGGTGTTGTGGATTAACGTCAAGGCAGAATATCCAGAGATCACCAGGAAGCACTGAACGCCTTGCTTCCATTTCCAACATCCCATGTTTGTGAAGGAGGAATCTCTGCAGTGATGGCCACAAAACCAAAATATGGAGACTGGACACAAGTAACACTTCTGGCATCACTGTTCCCCTTCAGCCCAGGTGAGGCCGGATAATTCCGACGGAGGGTGAGGTTGTTTTATGTGTAACGGTCGTAACGGTCTGTGAAAATATTTTTCACATGACACCGGTCCACGGTGCAGAAAAGGTTGGAGGTCGCTGCTCTGAATAAAAGCCTCCATCTGATGCATGAAAAGCTTTTGACGAGCTGCAGGTGTGACGGTCGGTCTAAGCCTGACGGACTGGAGACACTGATTTGCTTCAGCATCAGTCACATTCTCCCTTTTCTTTTATTATTATTTGGAATCAGGAACTTTATATTCTCTGACCATTGTAAATTTATGTGCCTTTATATTTTTTACACTTTTCTAATACATATTTGTGAACTTTGTTTATGCGCTATGTCCAATTGTTGTATATACATACGCACAATATGTTTCAAATTTCATTTCTCTGTATGTCACACACACACACAGCAGCATTGACAACAAAGCTGACTTTGACCATCTGGACTTAGATCCACCTCACCTTCCCCAGGAAGAGCACAAAATCTCCGATGGCATTGATTGTGGCGACGCGCAGAGCGTTTTCTACCAGGATCACGAAGGCGTCGCGTGCCGACGTGCAGAAACTGGTGCTGTTGATGGCCGTGGCTGCATATGCATTCTGGGACAGGAAGACTCGGGTGAGACCACGAAGCTCGAGAGCAGACGCTGTGTGACGTTACCGGACGGCGAGTTACCTGATTGAGATAGTTGAGGCACTTCTCTAAACACCACAGGCAGCAGATGCACGTTTTCAGCAGACAGCGAGCGCAGGCGTTCTCCTGAGACCCAGACAACGTCGTCATGAACACAGTCGAGCACCAAAGACGGGAGTGTAGCTGCTGGTCTGGGATCAGAGACACCACAGACCTGCCGCTGAAGGGTTAAATAAAGCTTTACCTTTCCTTTGAGCTGGTTGTGGATGTACATGAGGACGAGCCTGGGGATCTTCACCACAGTGATGATGAAGGAACCCTTGGCGACGGTTCCCAGGTGATACCGGACCAACCTTAGGACTGAGGACAGAATGGGCGTCACTGGGAGCCGGTTCTTGTCCCTGAAACACAAAATTCACCAGGTCTGTTCCATCTCTTCTTTATGAAACTGGTGCAGGTGAGTTTTTCACCTTCAGTTTTGTGCTCAGCGTTGAACTGCAGCTTTAATTCTGCAGGTGTTTAACTGTGTCCAGTTCTGTTGGACCCACCTGGTAAAGTAGTACGTGACCACGGCTCCAGCAACGGTCATCTGCTGACAGGCTAGAATGAACTCACTGATCCAGACCAGACCCACAGCGTGGTACCAGGTGAGGTACTGAAGAGGACCCGTCAGTCTAAACTCCGTCAGCCCTGTCTCCTCGTTCTGGACCGGGTTCCCTGCCGACCCAAACAGACCAGGATGGACCTTAGCTAAAAACAAACCTGTGACTTTACTCACTTGGTGGTTTTTAAGGATCGGAATTAACTGTTCCTCAACTGTGACCTTACTGTGATTCTGCAGTGTGAATAGCAGCTCAGGGAACAAAGTGCAGCTGTGAATATAAACGCTCATGGTGCTGAGGTTTGTCTGACTGACCTGTGGTTCCCAGGAAGAGCAGGACCAGGATCCAGTAGATCCAGAAGAGCAGGAGGGCAAGGAACGTGACAAAGGGCTGCAGCGTGAGGAGCGGGAGGTGGATGAAGACTTTTCCTGCCACATGGAACAGAGCGATGGTCAGAGCCACACGTTTCCTCATGAAGAGCATCAGCAGCAGCAGGATGATCTGAGACAAAGGGAGATCAGTAAAGTCAATCCAATGAACAAACCCCTGATTTTACATGTTTATTTATTCATGGCGCAATGATCGTCCCGCGATGAAACCTTTGTACCAGCAACAGGTTTACGTACTGTGAAGACGGTGGCGGCTACAGAGTAGATGAGCAGCGCCTGTCCGCTGTCCCTGCCAGCTGCCACCTCCTCCTTCGCCTCCTTCATCTCTTTAGTTTCATTTCCATACAGCCTGTGATCGATGTAGAGCCACCAGAGGACGCCAGTACCCGCTGAGAGAGCCCACAGACAGGAAGAGATTGGAAGTGAATTTAATCCAGCAGATAGTCTTTGATCTATTGTAAGTGAATTAACTGGAAAAAACGAAGAGTTTACAATGACTCCTGGTAGACAGGAAGTGACCTCACCGAGGGATCCGAGGACGACCAGCGAGGTCAAGATCCAGACAAGGACCGCAGAGATGTAGCGGATGATCACCATGAGGATCATGGAGAGACCTGCAGGACACACACGAGCGTCACCACCCCAACCTGTGGCTCTAGTTCCTGCCTCCAGGTGTCAGACTCACACCAGCTCACCTGTCGTCTATTGATCACCTGTTATGTGCCCTGGGCTCACTAGATACTTTGTATCCTTCCATGTGTACATTACGTCTTTGGGGCGGCTCCCACCCTCCGTCTGTTTAAACCTGGACTTTCGTGATCCAGCTGTTCACAATTACTCTCTCGTGAGTAGAATCCTTCTTCATCAGGGCTTGAGAAACACAAATCTATAGACCTACAAAATATATAATTATCTGTTCCCAATATTTTAAGCTGTTGGAAAAACAACCCCCGTTGTTTCTGGTCATGGTTTATGGGACGGAGGTGCTCAGCAGAAACAAAACTCCTGCTGAGAGGCTGCAGGAACTAAACGTCCTGCTCTGAGAAGCTCTGAGAAGCTCTGTGAGGCTGCGTGAATACGAGCCCTAAGTGTTCGCGTTGCATGGTCCGGTGGCAGCAGCGGTCACGTTGGTTCTCACCCAGAGCGAGCACACACAGGCCGATGATGATCTCTTTACTGGCAGCGACGCCAGCGATCAGTCGGTGCAGGACGCTGTTGTCGCCAACGAATGTCACCACAGCCTCTGCAAACTTGGCGTAACAGGAAACATCCACAGGAGTGCAGCGATTAAACACCGGCAGCGGCTTACTGCAGGACAGGAAGGTCAGGGGTCACAGGTCAGGCACAAGACTATGAGCAGCTAACAGGCAGGTGAATGCGAAACGCTGAACGTACCTGGGCGGAACAGGAAGTTTGGGGCATTTAGAGAACCTCTCAGGTATGCTGGCATATTTATGACCCGCTAACTCATAGGAACACAGCTCAGAGCCTGAAAAACACAGACACAACTTAGGCCTGACACCTCATTTTACCTCCTGGAACAGTCACTGGGTTCCAGTCACACAGTTCCAGGCTGTTGCCATTATTCCGCCCAGCACAGTGTTTTGTGGCGAGCTCAGCAGCTTTCCCTGAGAGCTGGTCCAGGTTCTAGTCTCCAGTAGCTCACTGACTCTACATCAGAGGTCATGTGCTGAGGGTCTGTATGAATCAAATGGCTGCAGGTCTAACACACGAACTGGCTCCTCTGTGTGGGACAGCGGCTCCTTTCAGACAACAGGTCTACAGGATGAGGCCGGAGGGCAAACGCTCCATGAGCAGAGTGGCACCGGCAGCGTTAATGCTGCCTTTGTCCACAGACAGTAACAGACATGAAGTCACCACAGCGACGTGACGACACTGACGCAAACCCACACAGTGAGAATCCTTCACATTTACTCATAAAGCTCAGAATAGCTGGAGGGCAAGGAAGGTGACAAGGTTACAGTTAAACTAGTTACAGGAAAAGGTTTTTACATTTAACGTGTAAGTTTTCAGTGACTACATTTCCCATCAGCCCCATTGCCCCACTGTAAAGCCTGGTGAGCTCACCGTTGAGCATGGCGAACCTCTTCAAGTCCTGGTAGGTCTTCAGCTCCTCAGTGGGACACAGGGACACACACAGAGCCACGGACTTGATTTTCCTCTGAACGATGTCAATGTTACAGGGATCCAGGAAGAAAACAAACCTGAGGAGACAGGTCATGCTAAAGGTCACAACAGGAAACAGCTGATCCCGGAGCCACGGCACCAACATGATACAAACCAGCCTTCAGCTGCTTTATGTGCATTATCAGGTTTGATGTGAAAGCCTTTAACGAACTTCAATTATACCTTCAAAATAAAAGCACAAAGTCCTTCTGAAATATTAAAGGAGATTTTAGAACCTGAAACTGGTTTCATTTGAATGACATCAGTGTAGTTTACACAGTTCACTAAAACAGTCCATCTCCCACAGAAGCACAGACAGAACAAACACACTGACAGGATAAAGTTACACGACAGCGGAACCAGGCAGGGATGGACGGCGACAGCAGCTGGTTGGGAATCCACAAGCCCACAGACCCAGACAGGGAACGCTTTACCAACCAGAGTCTGCAGAGGGAGGAGACTGGACGCCTGGAGAACAGCTGAGGTGCCAGTGAGAGAAAACCCCCTTAAATCTGTAGAACCCAGTAAACCTGGTTTACAGCGGCAGCTCCAGGTTTGAGTCGCCTTCACTTTTTTACACGTCCAGACAACGCTGGGCCAAATGTCAGAATGTCGACGTGGGAGGCCAGTGGGACTGAACAACAAAGAGGCTCCACACGGTTCTCCTACAGAACCAGGAATGTGAGACCACCTGACACATGGCGTCATGAACACACATTGTGTGTCCACACTCACACCTGGCGAGATGACTTCACGCCCACACAACGGTCTGAGCCTGATCAGCTTCTGAATTAACAATCGTCGTTGCTGCTCTTCAGTCCGTGTCTCTTCAGGTTTGTTCATCTGGCCCAAAGTTCTTCTGACTGAGGCTCAACAATGACCCGTTTACGCTTGAACATAGACTAGGTTTCAAATTCAAGGTCATTGTGAAAAATTATTTTAATCTTAGCCTGAGAAGACAACAATTCACCTGCTGAAGTACCCACGATCATCACTGACAGCAAACGCCTCGTGTGTGACGGCGACCGAGCTGCTGCTCTGATAACAGCTGGAAACCAAGTGTTGATTTCACATGCGAGTCACAGCAGAGCTGCTGTAACAGGCAGCGGACTGACCCACCAGAACCCAGAGCCACAGCCCAGCTCGCTTCCAGCTACTGGTCCAGGTACAGCAGCTACCATCCCTACAGTAGTAGATCACTGCAAATACGACCCCGACCCACTACACACAACTCGACTACGCCTGCACTAAACCGGTTTTATTGGTTCTCACTAATTCTACGGTAAAATGCTGGAATCGTCCACTAACATACACACAAAACCCTCTACTACGTTATAAAGTCACACTTAGAAACACCCGCCACTCAACCACCTTTTGCCTTCAAACAGCAGCAGTTCTTCCAGGTCCACTTGCTCACAGTGTTTGAAAGAACTGGGCTGTAGGTTGTTCAAACATCTAGAGAACTAACCACAGATGGAGGGTTTCTCAAATCGTCTCTTCATCATCCCAGACACAGTCCATGATGCTGAGATCAGGGCTCTGTGGGGCCAAACATCACTTCTAGTGCTGACGTAGTAACCAAAAATTGATTTGATTCAGATTTTTCTTTGCATTTTGTAAATTGACAAAAATAAACAATCATTATTTATATTCCTGAAAGCTTTCTTTGTTTACAGCATTCTTTCACACCTGCCTAAAACTTTTGCACAGTTCTGTACTTCACCAGCTTTTAGGGTATTTATACTTTATTCTCCTAGAGCCTAAAGCACATGTAAATGAAGCCCAGTAGCCTCTCACTCATCTGTGCAAGTAGGTCTCAGCACCCGTCTCCATATTTTATCAGCTGCTCATGTTAGTGCAGGTAAAAATAGTCTGAGTGTGTCAACGGGTCGGCTGATGAGTCACAACCTGGAGTTGGGAGCACAAGGAGCGCTGCACACTCCTACAGGACCTCAAACACACCATGTGTCCGACTGTCAAGCTGCGTTCAGGTACTACTGTTGCGCTAAAAAGTACTACAACACTACTGTTTCTACAGCAGTGACAGAAGAGCCCATTTCACAGCTGTACCCAGAAACACAGAATGCGGGAAAAGGTTTAACACAGGTCTGAAAATAAAACGTACACGTGGGTATGAACAGGATTATTATCAGGACAAATCAGCATCCTTCACAAAACGGCTTCATTACGCTGCTTTTTACTGCAAACCACTGAAACGCTATAAATGAGACGACCAATATAACACACTACTACTACTACAACACAAACCTGACATGCCTGCACAAGCACAGTGACACACAGCACCTCTATGCATCAGACGCCACGGGTACAGTACGGGGCCGTGCTTACTTCCGGTCGGTGTGGTCGAGGCCGGTGAGCGCGAGTCCTTCGATGGGCTCATTGCGTCGACCGCAGGTGTTGCCGTAGCTGTCGTATCCAAAAATGAGGCGATCAGCGCCGCCGGTGACGATGGTGAAGCCACAGATGCTGCCCTGCGGGACGGAGGGCAGACAGGGTAAACTTGGCTGCACTGTGTTGCAGCATTCTCCCATTTCACTGAGAGCAGAGTCTGCAAAACTACGTTAATGGTGCCACGTTCTTTACTTGTACTACAGTTGGCTAAATAAATGAAACCTGCGTATTCACAATATTGTACAATACTGAATCATTGCTCCTTTGCTACAATCTTTTCTCCCCAGAGTCTTGCTAACACACAAATTCTGATGGAACGTTGCATAATTTTACTGGAGGACCAGTGGATAAAGTCGTAATGAAACTAGCTGCAGCTGCAGACACTGAGGGCAGAGCCTGACACTGGAAACAACTGCTGGCTCAGCTGGTTGCTGGCTGCCAAGTGTTTTATTAGAAACGGCCTCCTTCCACATAAACAGACATTTATTCTGCTGTGTCAAGACGCGCGCAGGTTACGACGAGCATTTCTGACAGGAGAAGCCTAGATGATGAGTGAAAACCATCCAGTTTACAATGATGTCAGGAGCTCAATGACCTAAATCCAGTCAGACCTGATCTCTGCTGCACCTCAGCCAGAAGATGCTTAAAGCTCAGCAAACTGATCACGTGAATTCAGAGACAAACACACAAAGCGATAAATCACATAATCAATGTGCTGAGTGGTCAACGTACGACAGATATGACCCCCAGACTGTTTCAGCATTTCCTCCAGCTGTGAGTCACTCAGAGAATCTGAGCCTTTGACTCATTCAGAAGCTTCATATTAATGAATGAATTCTTCAATAACTACAACAACTGATCTGCTTGGTGCTGACGTCACACACGGGGTTGTTGTTAGTGGTTCAATCACTGTAGGATCGTTACTCTACTGTCGTCAGTGTTCTGATGAGCCCATCAGCTGATGATGGCGGCTCTCTGTGGTTACCATGCCGACGCAGAAGACGGCGAAGAGCAGGAACCAGGGCAGGTCTGTGCAGCTCCGGTCCTCCAGCGGTCTCCATTCCCTCTTTGTCCTCTGAAACACACACACAACACGGTGAGACTGGGCCTGCGGCGCCAGGCCCGGGCCGGGCCGGAGATGTTACCGCAGCTCGGCTCGGTTTCCAGCACAACGAAGTCACACACAGCACAAGAACCGCAGCTCCGGACCAGGGCAGGGGACATGGCGGTTCCGCTACCAGGCCCAGGGAGGAGCTAATTGGATTACAGCGGCTGGCTCTAATCCCAGCTCGGCCCTCTCGCTTTCACGGTGAAACAATAAACACGCACCGGTGCTTTGCTAAAGGGCACCGGAGGAAGAACGGCAAAGGGCCGGGCCGGGGCGGGCCGGGCCGGGCCGGGCCGGGCTTACCTCCGCGCTACCGCAGCATCCCATTGCAGTCAGGGTGGACGTGCTCGGAGCCTCACGGAGCTTCACGGAGCCTCACGGAGCTTGAGCTCAGCAGCGGCGGGGTCTGCAGCTCGACAGGCGGCGGAGGACGCGCTCTGCCTGCATGCACTCACTGCGCAGCGGCCGAGACCGGAGCAGAGACGGTCCCGACGGTCAGACTGAGCGCCCCAGCCCGCTGAGCATGCTACTGTCGGAGCCTCCTCTGGTTACCGTACCGAGAAGGGATTAACGGCCAAGGATTTGTCGGCCACACTTCCTGGTGGGCCGTCAGGTGCAGCGGCCATTCATCTCATTGCGCACGCGCAATTAGTGTTCGTGCCGGAGATGAAGAGCTGAAGAGCGAACAGACGGTGCAGTACCCAAAGTGACCACTGCGTGGAGGCCAACGATGGGGTGGCGCTGTTTGCTCTGAGCGGAAGGTGGTTATTGTTTTATTTGAGTGTTTAACATTTTAGGTTTTCACGTCGATTACTATGAAGAAAGCAGATGAAACCCTGGAATACTCCGAGCACTTCGATAGTAATGAGGTTACTCGCATGGAAACACTTGGAACTATGTAATGAATGTGGTCAGATATGATGTGATTAAACTCTAGTGACCCTGCTCTGGTCCATATATACTGTTTACTGTGCCACAGGATTGAATAACCCAATAAAGTGTCACGGAGAGTCAAGAGTTTGACCTTTGACCTTATGAGCTGAGTGGTGCACACTGCCACAGTCTCACACATTTAAAGAAGTAACATCTTTGTCTCATCTCAGCATGAACAGAGTTTTACTGTTAGTGTGAATTTACAGTCTCCACCAGTCACCACACACACACACACACACTTATTCTGTTGTGTGTGCTTCCTTTCCATTTCAGGCTACATGTTGTATGACACGGTTTGTATTGTATTTCATTGTGTATGCAGTTTGATTATTATTGTTTTATTTGCGGTTCGGTTATGCTTATTATTTTCATTGTTCAGTTTTTCTAGCTCAGTTTAAGTAAAACGACTCTTAACTGTTTGCTGTGTTTCTGTCAGAACAGTTCCTTAGTATACACAACGTACGGTAATACTCCAGCCCAGACCGGTGCTACTCTATACTCTATACTATAAACCAACTTCACAGCCACCACACAACCACTGAGGTGTGAACCAACAAGCATTTCATCCCAACAAAAAACCAATGCGATAAAGTCCAGCCTTACTTCAGACAGTACAGACTGAACAGACTGAATCCTTTACTGTTCACACTGGCTCATCCTGTAGCTGTTGGAGAGCTGTGGGGTCAGAGGTCATGAGTGACCTGTGTTGTAGCTCTGCCTCAACAGAAGCTGTAGGAAGATAAAGGAACCTGAGGATTTCTGAGGTTAGTTTTCCTACAAGTTGTCAGTTTGACGTTAATGAGATCAACCTGTGTGAGTTCTTTCATTTCAAACCCAACGTTACAACGTTGTCCACACAGGGAATTAAGTCTTTTCCGCTGGAACAGGGACTGTGGACATGACCAGTCACCTCCAAGCAAGCTCTGTCTGTTTCTACTTACACATGTGCATATGGTTATATCCAGCTCATTAACTGAACTCAAAGTACTAATACCACTGTGCTGATGAGTGTCACATAATTATGACATAACTTGGATTAATATCTATTTATACATAAGGAGTACAACATTGTAAAAGTAAACATTTGAAATACAATGAGGCAGAAAATGAAAGTATGCAAGAGGCCAGGTTTAGTAAAGGAATTACACGCAAAGTGATCAGAAACCACAAACTCTGTCTTTTACCTTTTGCCTGAGTCGAACCTGTTGCTGAGCACCTGAGGAGAAACGCTTGGGGTCCATGTTGTGAAGTCCTGGAGAGACCCGGAGAGTCCCACAGAGTCCTGGTGTTGGTGAGACTGAGGACAGCAGTGATGTGGGCTTGATGGTGCTGAGTGAAACAGAGCGCTTTTGTTTTATTGTTTACACTTGTACCAGGCTGAGAGTGAGTGTTTAGTGTGTTTCACTGTTGTCATCTAATGATTTCAGAAACAGAAAACTGGTATTTTTATGCCCTCAATTGAAATAAATCTAAAATAAATCAGTCAGTCAATCAACAAACATTCATATTGTTTTTCTTTTGTTTTTGTGTTGTAGACATATTAAAGAAATTTCTGACACATAAACTGATCTAAAAGTTAAAAACAGAAGTGAGTGAAACACTATAATCTGTTTGTAAATGTTTTCATGGCTGTTGATCACAGTGTTGAACTGTTTAAGCTCCCTGAGGTGAACCAGGCACAGTGACGCCTGCTGGTTTGGGAATGTTAAAGCAGACGGAGGCTCTGAAATGTTGATTTAACCATTTGTCTCCAGTTTTGCTGCCAAAAGCCCAGAACTCAGTGAAACCTCTACTGATGCATCAGTGATGTCTGAAGCTTTATGAGTCACATGGTTTTCTCTGCAGTTACTGCCCTCACCTGTCAATTAATGAGCAGCACCAGAGCTGCATCCTTTATATAAAACAAAGGAGGTTAAAGACCTGTCAGAATTAAAAAAGAAATTCTATACCACACAGAAGAGCCAACACATCCTACGGAGCAGCACCAGGAGACGAAAAGCTCCCTCTAACGGAAGAAACCTCCAGCAGACCCGGCTCAGGGTTGGACGTCACCTGCCTAGACTGGATGGGATGAGTAGAACCAAGCGTTCTGCTGGGACCACAAGGATCTAGTGTATGAGGCCCGTCAGTAGAACCAAGGATCTAGTGTATGAGGCCTATAAGTAGAACCAAGAATCTAGTGTATGAGGCCCGTAAGTAGAACCAAGGATCTAGTGTATGAGGCCCGTAAGTAGAACCAAGGATCTAGTGTATGAGGCCCGTAAGTAGAACCAAGGATCTAGTGTATGAGGCCCGTAAGTAGAACCAAGGATCTAGTGTGTGAGGCCCGTAAGTAGAACCAAGGATCTAGTGTGTGAGGCCCGTAAGTAGAACCAAGGATCTAGTGTATGAGGCCCGTCAGTAGAACCAAGGATCTAGTGTATGAGGCCTATAAGTAGAACCAAGAATCTAGTGTATGAGGCCCGTAAGTAGAACCAAGGATCTAGTGTATGAGGCCCGTAAGTAGAACCAAGGATCTAGTGTATGAGGCCCGTAAGTAGAACCAAGGATCTAGTGTGTGAGGCCCGTAAGTAGAACCAAGGATCTAGTGTGTGAGGCCCGTAAGTAGAACCAAGGATCTAGTGTATGAGGCCTTTAAGTAGAACCAAGGATCTAGTGTATGAGGCCCGTAAGTAGAACCAAGGATCTAGTGTGTGAGGCCCGTAAGTAGAACCAAGGATCTAGTGTGTGAGGCCCGTAAGTAGAACCAAGGATCTAGTGTGTGAGGCCCGTAAGTAGAACCAAGGATCTAGTGTGTGAGGCCCGTCAGTAGAACCAAGGATCTAGTGTGTGAGGCCCGTAAGTAGAACCAAGGATCTAGTGTGTGAGGCCCGTAAGTAGAACCAAGGATCTAGTGTGTGAGGCCCGTAAGTAGAACCAAGGATCTAGTGTGTGAGGCCCGTAAGTAGAACCAAGGATCTAGTGTGTGAGGCCCGTAAGTAGAACCAAGGATCTAGTGTGTGAGGCCCGTAAGTAGAACCAAGGATCTAGTGTGTGAGGCCCGTAAGTAGAACCAAGGATCTAGTGTGTGAGGCCCGTAAGTAGAACCAAGGATCTAGTGTGTGAGGCCCGTAAGTAGAACCAAGGATCTAGTGTGTGAGGCCCGTAAGTAGAACCAAGGATCTAGTGTGTGAGGCCCGTAAGTAGAACCAAGGATCTAGTGTGTGAGGCCCGTAAGTAGAACCAAGGATCTAGTGTGTGAGGCCCGTAAGTAGAACCAAGGATCTAGTGTGTGAGGCCCGTAAGTAGAACCAAGGATCTAGTGTGTGAGGCCCGTAAGTAGAACCAAGGATCTAGTGTGTGAGGCCCGTAAGTAGAACCAAGGATCTAGTGTGTGAGGCCCGTCAGTAGAACCAAGGATCTAGTGTGTGAGGCCCGTAAGTAGAACCAAGGATCTAGTGTGTGAGGCCCGTAAGTAGAACCAAGGATCTAGTGTGTGAGGCCCGTAAGTAGAACCAAGGATCTAGTGTGTGAGGCCCGTAAGTAGAACCAAGGATCTAGTGTGTGAGGCCCGTAAGTAGAACCAAGGATCTAGTGTGTGAGGCCCGTAAGTAGAACCAAGGATCTAGTGTATGAGGCCTTTAAGTAGAACCAAGGATCTAGTGTGTGAGGCCCGTAAGTAGAACCAAGGATCTAGTGTGTGAGGCCTGTAAGTAGAACCAAGGATCTAGTGTGTGAGGCCCGTAAGTAGAACCAAGGATCTAGTGTGTGAGGCCTGTAAGTAGAACCAAGGGTCTAGTGTGTGAGGCCCGTAAGTAGAACCAAGGATCTAGTGTGTGAGGCCCGTCAGTAGAACCAAGGATCTAGCGTATGAGGCCCGTAAGTAGAACCAAGGGTCTAGTGTGTGAGGCCCGTCAGTAGAACCAAGGATCTAGCGTATGAGGCCCGTAAGTAGAACCAAGGGTCTAGTGTATGAGGCCCGTAAGTAGAACCAAGGATCTAGCGTATGAGGCCCGTAAGTAGAACCAAGGGTCTAGTGTATGAGGCCCGTAAGTAGAACCAAGGGTCTAGTGTATGAGGCCCGTAAGTAGAACCAAGGATCTAGTGTGTGAGGCCCGTAAGTAGAACCAAGGATCTAGTGTATGAGGCCCGTAAGTAGAACCAAGGATCTAGTGTGTGAGGCCCTAGTGTGTGAGGCCCGTAAGTAGAACCAAGGATCTAGTGTGTGAGGCCCGTAAGTAGAACCAAGGATCTAGTGTATGAGGCCCGTAAGTAGAACCAAGGATCTAGTGTGTGAGGCCCGTAAGTAGAACCAAGGATCTAGTGTGTGAGGCCCGTAAGTAGAACCAAGGATCTAGTGTGTGAGGCCCGTAAGTAGAACCAAGGATCTAGTGTGTGAGGCCCGTAAGTAGAACCAAGGATCTAGTGTGTGAGGCCCGTAAGTAGAACCAAGGATCTAGTGTGTGAGGCCCGTAAGTAGAACCAAGGATCTAGTGTGTGAGGCCCGTCAGTAGAACCAAGGATCTAGTGTGTGAGGCCCGTCAGTAGAACCAAGGATCTAGTGTGTGAGGCCCGTCAGTAGAACCAAGGATCTAGTGTGTGAGGCCCGTAAGTAGAACCAAGGATCTAGTGTGTGAGGCCCGTAAGTAGAACCAAGGATCTAGTGTGTGAGGCCCGTAAGTAGAACCAAGGATCTAGTGTGTGAGGCCCGTAAGTAGAACCAAGGATCTAGTGTGTGAGGCCCGTAAGTAGAACCAAGGATCTAGTGTGTGAGGCCCGTAAGTAGAACCAAGGATCTAGTGTGTGAGGCCTGTAAGTAGAACCAAGGATCTAGTGTATGAGGCCCGTAAGTAGAACCAAGGATCTAGCGTATGAGGCCCGTAAGTAGAACCAAGGGTCTAGTGTATGAGGCCCGTAAGTAGAACCAAGGGTCTAGTGTATGAGGCCCGTAAGTAGAACCAAGGATCTAGTGTGTGAGGCCCTAGTGTGTGAGGCCCGTAAGTAGAACCAAGGATCTAGTGTATGAGGCCCGTAAGTAGAACCAAGGATCTAGTGTGTGAGGCCCGTAAGTAGAACCAAGGATCTAGTGTGTGAGGCCCGTAAGTAGAACCAAGGATCTAGTGTGTGAGGCCCGTCAGTAGAACCAAGAATCTAGTGTGTGAGGCCCGTAAGTAGAACCAAGGATCTAGTGTGTGAGGCCCGTAAGTAGAACCAAGGATCTAGTGTGTGAGGCCCGTAAGTAGAACCAAGGATCTAGTGTGTGAGGCCCGTAAGTAGAACCAAGGATCTAGTGTGTGAGGCCCGTAAGTAGAACCAAGGATCTAGTGTGTGAGGCCCGTCAGTAGAACCAAGGATCTAGTGTGTGAGGCCCGTCAGTAGAACCAAGGATCTAGTGTGTGAGGCCCGTCAGTAGAACCAAGGATCTAGTGTATGAGGCCTTTAAGTAGAACCAAGGATCTACTGTGTGAGGCCCGTCAGTAGAACCAAGGATCTACTGTGTGAGGCCCGTCAGTAGAACCAAGGATCTAGTGTGTGAGGCCCGTAAGTAGAACCAAGGATCTAGTGTGTGAGGCCCGTAAGTAGAACCAAGGATCTAGTGTGTGAGGCCCGTAAGTAGAACCAAGGGTCTAGTGTGTGAGGCCCGTCAGTAGAACCAAGGATCTAGTGTGTGAGGCCCGTAAGTAGAACCAAGGATCTAGTGTATGAGGCCTTTAAGTAGAACCAAGGATCTAGTGTGTGAGGCCCGTCAGTGGAACCAAGGATCTACTGTGTGAGGCCCGTCAGTAGAACCAAGGATCTAGTGTGTGAGGCCCGTCAGTAGAACCAAGGATCTAGTGTGTGAGGCCCGTCAGTAGAACCAAGGATCTAGTGTGTGAGGCCCGTCAGTAGAACCAAGGATCTACTGTGTGAGGCCCGTCAGTAGAACCAAGGATCTAGTTTGAATCTTAAATTGTCTGTGGAATGGCCTCGAACCTCACGGCGTTGAGCTCTGAGACGACGCTGTTGTGATTTGCTGGTACATACAGTGACTGACCTGAAGCAGGTCATTTATCGATTCCTTGCATCAACGGTCAGCAGCGTTTTAGTGGAACTGTACCATGAGCCCATTGAACCAGCAGGTGGTGCGTAACGTGAAACAGACACATACTGTTAATGATTCTTTCTTACTGTCACTGTACCTTGTGTTTATTTGATGTCCCATATATTCAAATTCATGAACCAAAGCTAAACATCAGACCAGTTCACATGTTAATACATCAGTCAGTCTGAGTGAATGTTCTTCACCATGTTTCTACTGAACCTGTGGATTCTGCAGCATTCATTCATTTCAGGTCTGTGTAATAAGCTCTGACTGATCTACTCAGATTTCGTCGTCGTCTTCGCTCACTACGCCGTCGAGTTCTTTGTCTTTGCGCTGGGCACTCTCGGTCATGAACTCCCTCTGCTGCTCCTCCAGCTCTCGCAGCTCCCTCTGCAGCCGCTCCAGGTGAAGCGCTCGCCGGTTCTTCAGCAGACGCCCAGGGAACGGGTTCATGTCGTAGAAGGCGATGTTCGTCAGCTTCCTGCACAACAACAAAGCTTTGCCTGACACATTAAGACGTCAGGTAATGATCAGACTCCATGTGGGTTTAAGGGGACTTCCTACCTGCTGTCAGACACCGTCTTGGTGAAGAAGCGCAGGTAGTGGTAGATCTCCACGCTGTCGCGGATCTTCAGGAAGTCGTCCTCTTTGTATCTGAACAGAGCCAGAGCGTACCTGAAGATCACCTGCAGCACACAGAGGACAGTGGGTCACTGTGAGTGTGTGGACGCTGGACACCGATGTTTTGTATAGTGGGCGCCTCGTGAACCAGACCTCGGTTGAGACCAATGGTCCTGTTACCATCTGGTATCAACTCCCTTTTCTCCTTAGCCCCTTTCACACATGCACAAGTAAATAAATAGCTCTGACCAAAGTCAGACAGTGGACGTAGGCCTGAGAGCTTGTGTGAGGTCTTCCACAGAGAAGTATCCACACGCTCAGTGTCACCGGTTGTGTTCCCTGGATTCAGAGCCAATCCAGAACCCGTTCCATTCATCTTGTGATCCAATGCTGCTGACAGAACCTTTGCTCGCTACACATTTTGAATCTGGTTTCACCTGAACATCAGATGTGAGGTTAGTGTCAGTTAACTCGGTTCTAGAGCAGCAAAGACTTGGTGCCACAGGTTTAAAATGTGTCCCAGCTCCAAACCTGCAGGAACCAAAGAAGAAGGGCTGAGGATCTGAGGCCAGTCTGGACCTGCATGTCTGAATGTGCTTGGACTGTGACGTCTGTTCTCGCTGACGCTACTGTCGGAATAACGTTCACTTCTTAGACTTAAGGTATGTGGCCTGTTTAGGTCCGTGGGTGGGGTTTGGTGCTGGTACCTTCGTGCCCTCGTACAGGAAGGCATCCCACAGTGGCAGCAGGATGTCACTGGGAAGACTCTCCACAAAGACCACTAGGAACCAGTTGAAGGTGATCAGGGACACGTCAATGTTGTGATCCTCAAAGTGAGCCGCAAGCCGGGGCAGCTTCTCTGCCAGGAAATCCTTCAGAACCCGCTGGTCCACCTGAGACAGAAACGATCACAGAAGAACTGCCAATAACACGGAAAACACCACCCAACAAAGATCACAGCTAATAATAATAATGTTGCTCTTATCTTTCTCTGGTAATAACAACGTTCTGGTGTCATATAACTGAATTGAATTGCATTGATTCTGGGCGTCACCTGACAGGTGAGTCTCTGCTGACCTGAGAGGCTACCAGGTTCTTGGTGTAGTAGTCCTGAGGCATGACGGTCTCCACCACGGCCACCAGACACCAGAAGGCATCTTCTTCGCTCTGGAGGATGAGCAGAGCCATGGCCGCCAACCTGAGACACACACAGCACGTACGACACGTCACCCGACCTGTGCTCCAGGTGCGCCTGGTCCGGTCCTCGTGTCTGAGTCACTGTGGGAATCACATGTGCGGTAACCCTGTAAATGTACCTGTTGAGTCCCTGGCAGTAGCCAATCGCGGGGCTCTGCCAGGAGAAGGCCAATAGGACGCGTCGCAGCTGCTGCAAGGCGGGGCTAGAGGGAGACGAAAAGTGCTGATTGGTGGTCAGGGTGCGGTGCAGGTCCAGTTCGATCTGCCTGGAGGCCGAATGAGGAGACGTGCGACTCTTCTCACACAGCTGGAAACACAGCAGCCGGATGAAGAAGCCGAATGTTGTGTCGTTGGAACGTGGAGACGTGTCGCACTCCTACCTGCTGGTAACGCTGCGGGTGGCTCTCCCTGATCGTCCTGGTTCTGGCTCTGACCATCCAGCGCCACAGTCTCTGCCGGTACTCCCTAGGGACGCCGCCACGCAGCAGAGCTTTGAGCTCTGGCGAGGCACAGAGGTGCTCGTCGGACCTGCCGGCCAGGTACTGAGCCCAGCGACTCAGCAGGGGGCGCTCAACCCCGTCCTGCAGGAAAACCAGAGCCTGTGGTGAATACACAAACAAGGTGCCCTCGCGCTCTGACACCCAAGATCTGATCGGTCCTTCTGCTTCTTAAGTGATGGAATCTATCGGAGTGTTAAAGGAGGAATCCGAGTTCCATAAAATGCTTCAGTGTCTGATCTCTGATGAAGTTTCAGGGACATTAACTAACTTGTTGTCACTCTTCAACACTGAACAGAATCATGTTAGTCTAGAGTTTGGACCTGGTGCAGCAGGTTGTGGGAGCGAATTTCCAGAGCCTGGATCTTTGCCAGCAGCTTCATGTCCTCCACCTCGTAGTCCGGGACGATTTTAAAGCCGTACTCATCGTGACCACTGACAACACAACAGTGTTTGTAAAATTCACAAGGAATACACACATTTATTTCTTGTATTGTAATAAAAGCATCCGATTCTGGTGTTGGAATGGTGATCGTTTGACCAGCCGGCTGGAACATCAGACAGCATTTTATAACTTAGAAATACGTTTCCTGCTGCCGTACCTGGATGTGCTGAACTTCAAAGCACTCTTCAGTTCTACTTTCAGAGCCTCCTCGATCATCTTCTGGACAGTCAACTGCTGAGCTGGATCCAGAGTCTTGGCTTCCTGCAGTTTTCTCAGAACGCCCAGGTACCGGCTCTCTGCCTGACAGTTAGTGGCCTCCAGGTATGCACACTGCAGCCAATCACAGAGCAGGAAACTGGTAAACCACACACTGTTCCCACAGACGAAGCAGCGTTCTCATCCCACACCCAGAGCACACCTTCACTAATGAAACCGCAACGTCCATGTGATAGGACCAGTCTGTACCTGGATCGCCCACCACAGCCGGTACCAAAACCTGCTTGGTCTCTCAAAGCGAAGAAACTGGACCCACCTTCTCCATCAGGCTCTTCTCCTGCTCTGAGCTGCTCCGCCACAGTCTGGTCAGCTGGTGGATCTCAGAGTTCAGGAACTTGTTCTGGGTTTTATACGCATCAATGTCGTCCTAAAAACAGACAGGAACCCAGTTTAACAGCCGACCCAGATCGCTGCAGGCCCATTTAGACCAGACTGGTTCTGAAGTGTGAGTTCACCTTCAAGTTCTCAAGCTCCTGTTGGAGCTGTCTGAAACTCTGGTCCAGGCCGCTGCTGGAGGAGGAACCGCATCGCTGCGGGTCGGCCAGGCAGGCGGACAGCTGATCGGACAGTTTCACGATCACCTGACAGGAAACAGGAGCCCGTTCGGTGAGAAAAGCCACCTACACACCAACGCGACTAAGCTTCTCCAGGGACTTTGCAGGTGTGTTGCAGCAGAGACCTCACCTCCCGCTTTGCCACATTTTTCTCCGTCAGCAACCTGATGTTCTCTTGCAGCCCGACTATCAGCCCATCTCTCTGAGCCAGGCCGCTTCTCAGCGCCTCCGCCTCGATCTCGCCCTCCTCCAGTCGGCCTTGCAGGTTGGCCACCTGACGCTCGCGGTGTCGCAGCAGCTCCAGACGCTCCTGCTCCTCCTTCTCCGCCAGAAACTCAGCACAGGTTCGCTTTTCCAGCTGAGCTGCTTCGAGGGCTTTGTGAAGAATCCACACCAGCTCCTGGACAGGACACAGTAGTTCCATCAGTGATTGGTTCATGCAGCAGTGATGCGGTGATGGTACTTCAGTGGATGATCACCTTCTGAGCTTTGACCTCCTCCATTAGCATGCGTTTCTCCTGCTGGAGGCGGGAGACCTGACAGTCTTCACGGAGAGCCGGCACGGTGAACGAGCTGCGGAGCTTCGGTTTCCTGCTCTGGCCGTCGAACAGCAGCGGAGACTCCCTTCCACCTGCCGCAGACGCCTGAGCGGCTGGACTGGCCAATGGGAGGGAAGTGGGCGTGGTCAGAGGCTCAACGGGGACGCTGGCTGCTGGAAGGAAAGGAAATGTGAAACACGAGTACAAGAGACGCCTGGAAACTACTAGTAGCTGTAGTAGTTTGTGTAGTAGCTTGTGTACTTGCCGTAGTAGCTTGTGTAATAGCTTGTGTAGTTGATGTAGTAGCTTGTATAGTAGCTGTAGTAGTTTGTGTAGTAGTTTGTGTAGTTGATGTAGTAGCTTGTATAGTAGCTGTAGTAGTTTGTGTAGTAGTTTGTGTAGTTGATGTAGTAGCTTGTATAGTAGCTGTAGTAGTTTGTGTAGTAGCTTGTGTACTTGCTGTAGTAGTTTGTGTAGTTGATGTAGTAACTTGTATAGTAGCTGTAGTAGTTTGTGTAGTAGTTTGTGTAGTAGTTTGTGTACTTGTTGTAGTAGCCTGTGTACTTGCTGTAGTAGTTTGTGTACTTGTTGTAGTAGTTTGTATAGTAGCTGTAGTAGCTTGTGTAATAGCTTGTGTACTTGTTGTAGTACTGCATGTACTTGTTGTAGTACTGGGTGTACCTGCTGTAGTAGCCTGTGTACTTGTTGTAGTACTGCATGTACTTGTTGTAGTACTGGGTGTACCTGCTGTAGTAGCCTGTGTACTTGTTGTAGTACTGTGTGTACTTGTTGTAGTACTGGGTGTACTTGTTGTAGTACTGGGTGTACTTGTTGTAGTACTGGGTGTACTTGTTGTAGTACTGCGTGTACCTGCTGTAGTAGCCTGTGTTCTTGTTGTAGTACTGCGTGTACTTGTTGTAGTACTGCGTGTACCTGCTGTAGTAGCCTGTGTTCTTGTTGTAGTACTGCGTGTACTTGTTGTAGTACTGCGTGTACCTGCTGTAGTAGCCTGTGTTCTTGTTGTAGTACTGCGTGTACTTGTTGTAGTACTGCGTGTACCTGCTGTAGTAGCCTGTGTTCTTGTTGTAGTACTGCGTGTACTTGTTGTAGTACTGCGTGTACCTGCTGTAGTAGCCTGCGTGTACTTGTTGTAGTACTGCGTGTACCTGCTGTAGTACTGCGTGTACCTGCTGTAGTAGCCTGTGTTCTTGTTGTAGTACTGCGTGTACTTGTTGTAGTACTGCGTGTACCTGCTGTAGTAGCCTGTGTACTTGTTGTAGTACTGCGTGTACTTGTTGTAGTACTGCGTGTACCTGCTGTAGTACTGCGTGTACCTGCTGTAGTAGCCTGTGTTCTTGTTGTAGTACTGCGTGTACTTGTTGTAGTACTGCGTGTACCTGCCGCGTTGTTGTCTCCAGCGTTGACGTCCACGTGAAACCCGCTCTGACCGTCCTGAGACGACCTCTTGAGGCAGTGCAGCGAGTTTCTGTTGGAACAGAGAACAAAGAAGACATTTATGAGCGAGAATCATCAGCTTAGCAGAACCTCGGTCCGACTCGGAACCGCCGTCGGATCGGCCACTCACTGCAGCTCTATGAGCGGATGCTTGAGTGACATGTTGGTGAACAGGGTTTGTGGCGTTGACACGGTGGCTGCTCCCTCCCCGACCAGGCCCGGAGGACTCTTCAGAACCGGCAGGAACTCGTCTGCAGAAACACACAATTAGAACTTTAATTAGAACACTGTTCCTTTACTTGACAAACTGACAGAACCTTTTCCACGTATTTACACGTCCCTGAGCTGAGACCTGACGACCTTCAACAAGTCAGGACACGAGCAGCTTTGACTTCCTGCTCATCGAACCTCCGCTGAACTAAGCTCCTGCTCGTCACCACTTTAACGCTTCTCCTGCTGCTCTGATCCTGGTTTCGCGCGACCGGAACCGGGAGTTTTAACTGCAGACATTTGTTATTTGACTGTTGTCAGGGTTTGTCATCCTGAGCCGCTCCTTTTCCTGGAACAGAGACTTCCTACCCATCTGTGGGGGCGGAGCCGGGAGCTTCCTGGACACGACCAGGAAAAAGACCTCTGACTAAACCGGGCCTCACCTGCTGTGTTGTTGCTCGCTGGGTCTGGACAGGTGGAGGCCAGGCGGTGCTGCCAGCGCTTCACCTGCAGCTGCTGCAGCCAGTAGAGCATCAGCTCTTGGGTCACCGCCTGTTTGACACAGTCACTCATTTAAACTCGGCCTCGTACAGAACGCAAGCGTTCGGGGTCGGTACCAGCTACCTTGAGTACGAAGGTGCGTTCAGGCGTCCTGATGTGGAAGGTGCCGCTCTCGGCCCTCAGTGGATACGTGAAGGTGGCGCTGGAGAGCTCCACCCGTCCGAGCGGCGTCACATCCTGCGGCGTGCGGTAATAAAACAGCTGGTTCTTCTTCTCCTCGTACGTGAACCAGCGCTGCTTCCAGGACCTCAGGGGTCCGCCCTGCTTCTGCAAGAAGCCGCACAGCTTGGGCTCACCTGGAGCAGAACCTGGAGGGCAGGGCCACACGTTCTGGTCACAGAACACCTCGATGGTGGGCGGGCACATGGTTGAGGCCAAAGGAGTCGGAGAAGTGAGCGTGTTCTGGTGGGAAGATGGGCCTCGGCCCAGATGTTCTTCAGCTGTGGCTGGAGTGCACTTCTCCGGATCCAGGTGGTTCTGAACCGTGTGCGGAGGCTCGCCCTGGGTTTGGTGCTTCTGAGATACATGTGCCGCCTGTTCCTGTTTTGGTTTCTTTTGATCCGGTTCTGGTTGAGAACCTTTAGTTTTGAGTTTTTCTGGACTTTGATGCTCTGTGGGATCAGGATCTAATCTGGTTGGTCGACGTTCTGCTTTTACTACAGTTTTCTGTGTTTCTGTAACAGAACCATTTCCCTGACTCTGCTCTGTAGGAAAGCCATCGGGTTTTATCTGACCCGCTTCGGCTGCTAATGTATTCGGTGTTGCAGCAGGTTTCGGTTCATCAGTCAGAGGATGTTCTGGTTCCACTCGTGCTCTCTTCGGCTTCTCTCCGGGTCTCTGGGGTTTCTGGGTCTGGGACAGAGCGACGGGCTCGGTGTTCTGCTGGTCTGCCTCAGCGGGCAGAGCGCAGGCAGGAAGCGAGCGAGACGAGGCGCTGAAGGGATTTCCTGCCGATCCGTTTCCATCCATGCTGCTATAAAAAGACACAAGAGACTTTAATGATGTTTGTCAGGAAAGCGCGGCTTCACGTTGTGTGACAACAATCGACCGACCCAAGTTCTGTCCACAGCCCCAGTCGTGTTCGTCCACCACTGAGCAACGATCAGCTCATCTCTAATCGCATGTTACTCAGTTTTTCTGTTGTTGATCATCACTTTATTTTCCTGAATGTGGAGAAGATGCTGGCGTTAGTTTGACCCGCTCCTCAAGTTTCACTCTGCAGTAATGACACATAATAACAGGAAGTGGCTCACACACAAACACACACCGCGAAGTCCTGGTCACACAAAGGTAGAGGAACCGGATCTCACACACACCCACTCCACACATGAGCCGACTGCTCTCCTGAGGACTATGAGACTTATTTTTCCAAACATCTGGTCCATTTGGAGTCGAGAGTAAAAGACGGAGGCGTCCTGCGAGACTGAGTTCTGGTTCTGAGACCGAATCTCTAACTTCAGTTCTGCAGTTTCACGTGTCCTGTGACTGTTGACCCAGTCTGAGACTCTATAATCAGCTTATTGAGCAGCACGAGCCACGAACCCAAAGAATCAGAAAACAAAATGGAAAGTCAGCGGTTTCATGATGGAGGATTTCCCACAGCTCCACGAGGTTACACTGGCTTTACACCGACACTGGGTCAGAACCACTGGATCCAAATCCCTGAGGAAGGGAGGCGTCCCAACAAACTGACCACCGAGCAGCAGGAACCTTCGATGTTTCCTCCTCACGACGCGTGTTATGAAGCGATTTCTGTGACAGCTGTGACTGAAACATCTGGGCTCACAGGACACGAGACCAGGTCACCACGTCACACGCACGCGCGCACACACGCTGAGGCTTTGCTATAACTGTGAGGACAAACTATTTAAACGGTAACTTCAGAGCAGGTTCTGCTCAAAACGACGCGTGTACTGTGACACTAGGCCACGCGAAGCCAAACATTCCTGTGATTACTGTCATAAACTGTCAACACAGCTGTTAACTTGATTACAGCGTCGCGGTCCTTCGGGAAAGCGCGAACGCAGTGGAAACAACGTTTCCTCCAGCGTCTACCTGAAGGGGCGGGGCCTGAACGCACCTGGCTGTGATTGATCCTGTCTGACTCGACGAGAAGGAACAAACTCGGACCAGACGCTTCTGCTTCTTCTTCACCTCCTGGTGTTAGGGTTGTTTTCTTCTCCTTGTCTCTCTCCCTCACACTTTTCTCTCTCCCTCTTTTCTCTCTCCCTCCTTGTCTCTCTCCTTCCTTTCTCTCTCCTTCCTTTCTCTCTCCCTCACACTTTTCTCTCTCCCTCTTTTCTCTCTCCCTCACACTTTTCTCTCTCCTTCCTTTCTCTCTCCCTCACACTTTTCTCTCTCCCTCCTTGTCTCTCTCCTTCCTTTCTCTCTCCTTCCTTTCTCTCTCACACTTTTCTCTCTCCCTCCTTTCTCTCTCACACTTTTCTTCCTGCTCCTTCCCTTCACCCGGTTTCGCTCCTTTCTGTCAACAGATCAATAAAGCTCCGCGACAACACACGTGACGTCTAACTCTTCATTTCAAAATAAGAGCAAAGCGTTTGCGTCTTAGCCTTTCAGAATAAAATGACGCATTGCACTCATTCTCAGAGGAACGTTCCAGTTGTTGTGTGGGAACAGCAGGTGGCAGCAGACTCACAGTTTATTTATGTTCACAGCAAATCAACCAGGAGAAACCAGCAAAGAAGAGTGAAGCCTCACCCGAGTGGCTGTGTTTACTCTGGCTTCTCATGGGAACATGAGGAAATTCAGTGGAGCAGAGAAAAGCGAATTAAAAAGGACAGAAAAGCTGCAAACAGGAACAGATCCTGACACAGAGGATGGATTTCAGAGGGATCAGTCCAGAACCGTCCTGACCCCAAAGGCTCATCCGGCCTTTGAAGCGCTGGGGGAGGAAAACCGATCGGCCAAATGTCTCTTAAGTGACAAAATGCCCTGAGGTGCAAACACACGCACACACACACACACACACACACACACACACACACAGAGTGAAGAGCAGCTCTCTCTCACACCATGCAACGCTTTCATGAAGTCGAGTGTGTTCATGTCCACTGCTGCAGAAAACACAGTGGTACTAAACAAATCCAAACAGCAGCCGGAGGTTCTGGAGGTTCTGGAGGTTCTGGAGGCTCTGGAGGTTCTGGAAGTTTGTCCACTTTCAGCTCTTCTGTCCCATTGAAGACGAGTCTCGACAAGAGCTTAGAGGATTAAGTTCATTCTCACCGACAGCCTGACACACACACTGATCTCCCCACACGAGGACTTTCCATTCACGCCTAAACCATTTGTGTGTGTGCAATCCAGTCCAGTGAACACTGAAACTGCAGATCCAAGCAGAGTTAATGACCCGTTGGTTCCGTTCATGTCCGAGCTTCACGTGTTTTCATCATACAGGTAGCGGCCATCGTGTGCGTTCGATCTTTGAGTTCGGAGCCTCTGACCCGTCAGCGCCGTCCTTTCACTGAGGAAACTGTAATAAAACCTGATGGACACGGTTCACAGCGTTTCTGTCTCAGGTGATGGAGGGACAGTCCAGAGCCTCGATTCAGAGTCACTGCAATAACCTGCAGGTCGACAAAACAAAAGTCTGTCCGAGCAGGTGTAGGAAACAAACACGCCTCAGTTATGGAACCAGTGAGGCTCAGTGGGCCGAGGACCAGGCTCAAACACTGGACCCAGCAAAGCAGCAACAAGTCAGCGAGAAGGCGAGAAAGGAGGACGGTGTCAGTTATTGTTTCAGGGTTCGGCAGCGGATGAAGATGACGAGGATTAACAGACGTCCACTCTACATAGGAGACAATGACAGACTCATTAGTTCAGACCCAGTTGACAACAACAACACAAACACACAGACTCTTTATTTTATCACTGGTCTCCTGTTCGTACTGAATCCTTCCAATCTCGTTTCCTCGGCCCAGAGCAGCAGCGCCGAGCAGGAATAATCCCTCTGATGACCTTGCTTTGTCACGCGAGGTCTCAGAGTGTGAGCGGGTAAAACACAACAAAACACGCAGAGAGAGTAAGAAAGGGGCTCACATTAAATCCAGCACACTGCTCGTCTATAGCGCGACCTCTGACCCCTGCAGAGAGAGATGTATAGTCATGCTCAGCCCCCCTTCTTCAGACTCAGAAGCTGGATCTGTTCCTATCACATCCATCACAACGACACTGATGTAAGTTGCTGCAAGAGCAGAAGATGCCGCAGCAGCCAATCACAAACCAGGGTTTCCCGTCGCTGCGGTGAAGGCTGGAGTCTGGACCAACTCGACTTCTTAGCATCGTGCTCACACACTCAGACGCTCTCTCTTAATTGCCTTGCTCGACCGCTCTCTCTCTCTGCAGATGTCTGGCTCCTTAATTCGCGTATAGAGCAACAATCAGCCCCATCTGTCCCCGTTTTTACTTTCCTCCTCCTCCACTGAAAAATCACCTCTGTCCCCCCTCCTCTAAATCTCCTTACTGGGCCCAGCGCCCCCCCCCAGAACCGTGTCAGTGGCATGGCGATTGAAAGCCAATCAAAAAGCTATAGAGAAGTGCTTTGGTGTGCAGGGACACAATCGGGGGCCGACGGGGGCCTGGGCTGGGCCCCCCACCGGCTCTGTGTTAGTGGGCTGTCAGGATGTGAAAGAGGCTCAGGCTGCAGCAACGGGGACAGATGGGAGGACTTAGAGGGAGGAATAATCAGGACACAGGAAGCTGATACACGGTGTTTGTTTCTTCCTCAGCTGAGTCTTAACTCACCTGTTGTCGAATCATCTGTTCTGTCATGACGCTCGTTTTATGTCAGTGTAGTATTTGACTCACGTTACTGCATCCATGTGAAATATTAGCAGCCCAGCCACAGGTGGATGAGATCACAACACACTGATGCCTGAGAGACTCCCACAATAGAGAAGGTTTCCAACTTTAGCCACAGGTGATGCGTCGGTTTTCCTGTCACACTAACCTTATTATTGGTTCGACTGCGGCCAGGAGGCCTCAGCCCAGACCAGCCAGGAGCTGACACATTTCTTCTTGGACCAGATTCCGTGAGTCTGTCAAACCTTCTTCCTACAGCAGCTTTTAACAGCTCAGACGGCTGCACGGACAGAAATGAGGCCTTTAAGCTTCGAGCAGCGTTTCCTGTTAAGGTTGAGTTGCTGAACCTGTTTGGTGGCTTTAACATGTTGTGAGACAAACACTGTCAAATAATTCAAGACATTTTAAAAGAAATACAATAAAAGTTTTCCTTGTGATGGGATGATTGATGTGACTGATGCAAACATGTAAATCAGGTCAGCTGGAGCAGGACTGATGCTGTGATTGATGGCATCTTTAACAGCCAACACAATCCCAGATGAGTCCGTCAGACTTGAGTGGTGCTTGTCTTTCTGAGCTTTGTCTGTGCTCCAAAGTGAACCATTGAGACGAGTGAGTCCTGTGTTGTCCTGCAGCCGCCTTTGTGAACCTCACAATGACCATTCAGCTCTGTTGGTGGCAGAGCTGCTTTTCATCTCTCACTGCAAACATGCAGATCCTCCATCCACAGAACCACACGGGACACGTGAGGACAAAGACGCGACTAGGAGCAAAACCCGAGAAGAAGACTGACGATGTGCAGGCAGGACATCAGTTTGTTCCCTTGATGTGAACTGAGCCGAAATTGAATCTCGCTCTGCGTCACTATGACCCACAAACATCAGAGTCTCCCCTCAGACCTCTGTCCTTCCGTCCTCTCCTTGTCTCCTCCACACTCGTCTGAGTTTGTGCTGTCTGCGGTTAAAGGCGAGTGATGTCCTCCAAGGAGCCCGGAGAGGCCAAGGGCCAGCGATAGGCGGTGGCCGGGGCCCAGACCTGGCCGGCAGCCCAGCATGGCCCCTCTCCGGTCATGGTACCGTCTCTTTCACTGACAGTTTGTTCTCAATTAGACAGCTTTTGTCCCGGACTGGGAGCTTTCAGCTGACTGACTCTGCCATCTGGGGAGGGCTCTCTGTCGGGTGAGGAGGTGGCATCCGTGGCATAATGCCGATGTTTCGCCTCTCACAGCCCCCCGCCGAGCCGCTCTTTATACTCTCGTTTTGGTTTTTTCAGTGCTTCGCCTTTCACTGACGCTGAATAACACTTAACTAGCTTTTTAAACCTTCCTCGATATCTAAATCTCACAGCGACGCGCAGATCGACTCTGTAACGATCATCAGACGAGCTACTGAGATGGTATGGGTACGTGGGACCCCTGTCCAGGGCCCCGGGCCGTCCTCAGACCAACGTGTGGGCAACAGGTGGTTGTGTGCGGTTCGTCTTCATGGCTCTTTGGGCTGTGTAACAGAAATATTTCCATGCAACTGAAACCATTCACATAAACCAGTCAGAAATTAGTTTAGTTCTGATTAAATTTCTAGGTTGAAGCTGATTTAGGAGGATGAACGTCCTGAAGGTAAAGTTTCACAAGAATAAAAGGCTTTTAGAGCAAATAGTCACTGTAATGCAGATGAATATATAACTTGTGTCTTATTATTTAAACCATTTTGACATGTAAGGATAAAAAGGCTCTAGAATAGTTTTAGGAAAGAAAACTTTAGGAAAGAAAGAAAATACTTCATTGTGAACTTTCAGTTGTGGCTTCTTGATTCAGTGTCACAACCTCATGTGACTGGACTCACTAAACACAGTAAAGCTGTGGTTTGGTCACACGACCAGATCAGAGCGAGGGAGGTGAGAAACAATGTAGCTTGAGACGGACGCGACAGAGGAGGGATTAGAAAAGGGTGTGAACAAGAAAGACACAAAGGAAGAGAGAGAGAGAGAGGAAGGAAGGAAGAGAGGAAGGGGGGAGGGAGGAAGGAAGGAAGGGAGAAAGGAAGGAAAGGAGGAAGGGGAAAGAAGGAAGGAAGGGAGAAAGGAAGGAAAGGAGGAAGGGGAAAGAAGGAAGGAAGGGAGAAAGGAAGAAAGGGGGGAGGAAGGAAGAAAGGAAGGAAAGGAGGAAGGGGAAAGAAGGAAGGAAGGGAGAAAGGAAGAAAGAAAGGAAGTAAGGGGGGAGGAAGGAAGGAAGGGAGGGAGTGAGTGAGTGAGGAAGGAAGGAAGGAAGGAAGGAAGGAACGGAGGGAAGGAAGGAAGGAAGGGAGAAAGGAAGAAAGGAAGGAAGGAAGGGGGGAGGAAGGAAGGAAGGGAGGGAGTTAGTGAGTGAGGAAGGAAGGAACGGAGGGAAGGAAGGAAGGAAGGAAGGAAGGAAGGGAGGGAGGGAGGAAGGAAGGAAGGAAGGAAGGAAGGGAGGAAGGGAGTGAGTGAGTGAGGAAGGAAGGAAGGAAGGAACGGAGGGAGGAAGGAAGGAAGTAACGGAGGGAAGGAAGGAAGGAAGGGAGGGAGGGAGGAAGGAAGGAAGGAACGGAGGGAGGGAGGAAGGAAGGAAGGAAGGGAGGGAGGAGGGAAGGAAGGGAGGGAGTGAGTGAGTGAGGAAGGAAGGAAGGAAGGGAGGGAAGGAAGGAAGGAAGGAACGGAGGGAGGGAGGAAGGAAGGAAGGAAGGAAGAAAGGAAGGAAAGGAGGAAGGGGGGAGGGAGGAAGGAAGGAAGGGAGAAAGGAAGGAAAGGAGGAAGGGGAAAGAAGGAAGGAAGGGAGAAAGGAAGAAAGGAAGAAAGGGGGGAGGAAGGAAGAAAGGAAGGAAAGGAGGAAGGGGAAAGAAGGAAGGAAGGGAGAAAGTAAGAAAGGAAGGAAGGAAGGGAGAAAGGAAGAAAGAAAGGAAGTAAGGGGGGAGGAAGGAAGGAAGGGAGGGAGTGAGTGAGTGAGGAAGGAAGGAAGGAAGGAAGGAACGGAGGGAAGGAAGGAAGGAAGGGAGAAAGGAAGAAAGGAAGGAAGGAAGGGAGGGAGTTAGTGAGTGAGGAAGGAAGGAACGGAGGGAAGGAAGGAAGGAAGGAACGGAGGGAGGGAGGAAGGAAGGAAGGAACGGAGGGAAGGAAGGAAGGAAGGAAGGAAGGAAGGGAGGGAGGGAGGAAGGAAGGAAGGAACGGAGGGAGAGAGGAAGGAAGGAAGGAACGGAGGGAGGGAGGAAGGAAGGAAGGAAGGAAGGAAGGAAGGAAGGCTTTAGGGGAGTGGCCCCCCCTGCGTCGGCTTGGCTCTGAAGCTCCGCCTTTTGTTTGCCGTTTGTTTACCTTGCTCGGCCGAGGTGTGGAGGAGAGGGACAATGAGCCGCTAGATCAACAGCTTGGCCCGAATGAAGCGGCGCTCCTTTATCCGCTACCCCCTGAATGCAGCGCACCTCACAGGGCATGTGATTAAGGGCCCAACAGGCCACCTAAGGCTCAAAGGCACAAAGAAAGCCGCTCCACTTATCCAATAAGAGAAAGTGTCCCACACAATCGGAGCAGGCGGCCTCCTGCTGACATCACACTTCAGTGATCAGTGGAAGGGAGGCGGATAAAGAGAGCAAACAAAGGGGGGGTTCAGGCCTCACTCTGGACGCTGAGTGTCAGGTTCGGGACACGTCAACAGGTGAAGGTTGACTCATTTAAAGCCGTGTCGAACCCGTGGAAAGACGGATCGAAGGACACAGAGGAAAGCGAGTAAGGATGCAGGGGAGGAGACACGGAGGAAGCATCGAAAGGAAGAATCCTACATCCGACATGAGGACGGGCACCGCTGGGGGGGCGGGAGTCCAGAACAGAAGACCTGAAGGCGTGTCCCAGATTAGGGTGGGGGTGCCACCAGATGCGTGGCAGAAGCCCCGCCCCTTCCTGCTCTGCGCTACAAAGGATGAAAGAGCGAGTCCCGCTGGGTGGCACCAGCTCCAGGTGACCACGGCAACCTGCCCGTTTGGGGGGGGGCTAATCTCAGCCCGAACACAATGGAACCGCGTGGAAGACGCTAACGAGCAGGTTGAGCTCAGGTCCAGAAATAAAGACACAGCTCCAGTTACGGACCTGAGCTGAAGGAGGGTGACAACAGCTCAACACAACCTGCAGCTCTGAGAGCAGCACGATGGCTCATCCTGAAGATACACAACCCACCTGAACACAACAACATCTAAACACCTCAACACAACGACACCTACCTACTGAAGCTACGTTAGATCATGTAGTGGAGTATTCTGACCAGACAACGTGTCTCTGAGACACAACAACCTCCATCTTGTCTTTAGTTGAGGGAAGTAACGAGTGTTTGTGTCTGACTAGTTGCTTTCAGCAGGTTAAACTGAGCGTTGCCTAATATAGTTAGGAGACACGTGGACTGCACGTACCGGACCACGACAGAACCCTGCAGAACTACAAATGTGGTTACGTTGATCTGAATAAATGAGCTCTAACGGGACAGAAATGCTCCGTTCTTTAGATCTTTCCACCGCTTCATGGGGACTTTGAACATTTCTCCAAGGATTTCTTTGATGTTTGTTGTACTGGTTGAACTGAAGTCTCTAAGTTCTGGAATTTCAACCTTTCCGTGAACTGACACTCAGTGTGTGTGTGTGTGTTTATAGCCTCTGTCTGACAAAGTCCTTTCACCAACAACAAAGCTTCTTCAGTCTTCAGCTCTGATTAAAGTTGCCATTAATCAGTTCAGCAGTGTTTTTGATTTTGTGCGTCCGTCTCGATCGACTCCCTGCTGCTGGTTGGTTTTTCTTTGAGCTGGTCGCTTCCACTGCTCTACATCTAAAGACAAAACGATGCATCTGAAGCCGGCAGTAAAATAATAACAGTGACAGAAGCGTCTTTTCTGTACAGCAGGTCAGAGGTCAGAGGTCACAGGAGGATGCAGCGTTACTGTGACCTCCTCTGCAGATCCAGTCAGTTCCTTCAGGTGGAACCAGAACCTGTATGTTAAGTCACAGCCCCTGACCCCCCCCAGGCCCTTCGCTTGCCAAAGCATCACAGAAGTTGCAATTACAGCTGATTTCCAGCTCCCAGTGGAACTAACGTGATGAAATCTTGATGAACAAAGACCCAGAGCTGTCGCGGGGGCCGAGCGGAGCAACTAGTGCCTTTCTTGGCTTCTGGGGCTAATGGGATTTTCCAAGGAGCTTTGCCAGATCTCCTGTCTGCCCATTGAGGATCAGCCTTTTGGCTGCCAGGCGGCACACTTCAGATGACCCCTGACCCCGACGTGGACAGGTGTCAGCGAGGTCCTTAGGCGAACGGTGCCGAGTCTCCGCCTCCTCCGGCCCGGTCCGCTGAAACCGCTGCTGGTTCTGTTCACCCAGCGTAAGCCGATACCAAGCCAGACAGCGGGACTGCCGCCAGTTGTTGAGTTGACCTCTGACCCCTGAAGGAGGCATGGATGGGGGAGGAGAGGGAGGCCAAATACAGATGGAAACAGTGAAGTTTGCTTCAAGGCACTTCAGCAGAGGAGAAGTTCAACTGAACATTAGTACGTTTAACGTGTTCGGACTCGGACTAGGATGCGTCAGCATGTTGTTGATCTGTGACGTTAGTGTGTGTTGTTGATCTGAGTCCTGCTCAGTCTAGAAGCCTTCAGGTACCTGAACCTCGGACCTCTGACCTCTGACCTGCAGCAGGACACGCTGAGGAGGAAGTGAGTGTATGGGTTCAAACAGACGTGACTGACCAGCGCTCCCTGAGGTCTTGGTGCAGGGGTTCAGATTCCTCCTCCGCCAACCGGAGAAGAATGGGCTCAGTGTAAACGCTGACGTCGAACCCAGAGCTGCAGAACTTGGCCTGATCTCCGTCCTGCGTGGATCTGGTAGCTTCAGATCCTGACGCAGGTTCAACCCACATCGAAAGAAGCAAAACACGGCGGAGCTTTTATGGATGAAGCAGCTCGAATCTGGGAGCGGTGGAAGAGATGGGTCTGGACCGAGATTCTGGATTCAGCGGAACGGGAGGCGTCAGCAGGTGGAGAGAGACGCTGCAGGAAGCAGCAGGTGATGCAGAGTTTTATCTCTATAGATAAACTAACTCAGAGACGTGGATCCTGCTCCACCTGCTCTCAGGGCTCGTGTGTTTACACTGTCACTCTGTATAAACACATCCACTGCCTCGCTCCCACCGTCTGACCCCACGGAAGCTGTGAAGCCTGACAACCAGGCTCATGTTCTGAGGTTTATTATGAGTCTCTGAGCCGATGTTGAGGCTCATTTGCATGATGGCAACCGTTCAATCTGCATCATGTTTGTCTCACATTAAAACCAACACGTTGAGACAGAGTCTGTCCTGCTCTGCGGTTCCAAGACACTCGGATCGTTCGGTCTTTCATGTTGCTTAATTTGTCCTTGTGGCCGTCAGGGAGACCCAGCGAGTTAGAAATATGACTGATGTCCCATCAGTTAAATTCTCTGATGAAGTGAATAATCAGGGATTTCACATGGAGCTGGTGGAGCCTGTGTTGTTTGTCGCGTTGCCATGGTTACCGGCGGTGCTTTGTGGGTGGATGGGGGCGGTTGTTTAGGGATCAGGATTTGGGATTTAGGATTGTGAGGATTACTCTGTTGTTGAGTCACGTGCGCTGTGTGCCGTGAGAGCGTGCACGAGAGCTGCACACACCCAGGCGGCGACACCAGCATCACCGGAATCCTGATTCATTATTTATAGGTCATAATTACTAAATGTCCCAAGAAGTGACGATCGTCTGTGTTTGCCCTTTGGAATCTGTGAGTGTAAAAATAGGAAACGTGACAAAGACAAACTTTTTACTCTTGTAATGGCATAAAATCATTATGAACATATGAATTTGCTAAATGATTTTGTACTTTCCATTATAAAAAATACAAAACAGCAAATGTAAAAAAAACCTTAACATAATAATTAAATGTCACTTTATTAAATGTTAGTCTAGTTAACAAATGAAAACAACACAGTCAGTAAAATGTGTGTGAGACTAACAGACGACCTCTGTTCACTTTTATCAAACGGCTGATTTAGAAGAACTCCGGAGACGCATATGGAGCTTTAGTTGGCGTAAGGACGTCCACGGCCCTCGAGGCTCAGCGTGGACACATTTCATCACATTCAGAGCTGCGGCGAGTGAAACGCAGTGAATGCATGAGTGCACATGCACAGGCATTCAGCAGCGGCAGCCTCCTGCTCCACCCACACACACTCAGACCCGCTGTCTTTGTGAAGATGGGATCTGATTTCAAACCTCTCAGCGTTTTCTGGACTTGCTGCTCTCGTGTTGTGCAGAGCTGTTAGTGTGAAAGGAGCCAAAGAAAACAGCGTAAAGCAGTGAAAAAGCCATTAAAAGAATATTTTCCCTGCTCGGCTTTGTGCGGCCTCTCTCGCACCTCGCTGCAGCACCAACCACACAAACAAATGCAAATGGTTCCCAAAACTTTACACAGGGAGAGAGAGGGACCCCCGTTTGAGAGAGGGGCTGAATGGGCTCTAAAGGAGAGCCTAATTAATCTAAGTACAGCACCAATAGGCCCACTTGGAATTTTTTTCACCCCTTTATCTGAATGGGAGGACGGGGGGGGTTAGAGGAAGAAAATAAAGGAAGACAGAAAGAAAGGCACAGAAAGAATAGAGAGGGGATCAGGCCTCCACCTTTTCTATTCTGGGACCCGCCTCATTCAGAGCCTCCATGTTTAACAGCGGCGCCCCCCAAACCCCCTCCTCTGGAAGCAATCACTCTGATTTTACTTCTGTTATTTCTGCTTCATCGTCGGCGTCTCCTTTTATTTCACTGCTGCAAAAAAATGCCAGAAACAAACTAAATTCTCAGATTTTCTTGCGAGGAGCCGAGCGAGAGCGTGTCGGGCTGCGGTCGTAGCTGCTGTTGTCAGGTGCAGAACAATGGCAGCAGAAGGCTGCAGATGAATGCTCCGAGTAAATCAGTAATGGAGCTAAAGGGCATACGCCTGTGGGGAATTTGCTGGCTTATAAAGGAGCTTTAAGAGGGGCCTTCATTCATATGGGCCCAAAGAGATTTGAATTGCCCCCTTCACAATCACTTGAAAGGATGAGCTCAGGGTGTTCCGAAACAAAGTGGAAATCACTCTGCCTTTCAGCGCTTCTAATAAGCTTTTAACTATTTTACATTATGGCGCTCCCCTCGTCCTCGCCCTCCTCGCCACCATTGTGGCCCAGCCACCGCGCCAGGGCCAACTTAAATGTCTGATTTATACTTTTCTTCATGGTGAATTTGAAGGTTTTCTCCACGAGCTAAAAGAAAAATCCCCCTGAAAGCTTTATTATCATACAGGTCGGGGAGGAGAAGGAGCTCATTATTCAGTCTGCGACCGGGACGGGACCGGCCGGCCACGCTCTCACAGGACCCGGCTGTCTGGTCCGTACGGGTCCAGGACGAGGCCGGTTCCGCTTTGCTTTGCAGCAACTGCACATTTCAAAATGCGTTTTCTTTCACTTGATCTCATCTGGCTAAAACTGCTTAGGTACTCGCGTCGGAATCGTGAGGCTGTGGCCCTGGTCGTCATGGAAACAGGTTTACTGCTCTGGAAATTGCTTCAGTCATTTTAAGCGGTGAAGGTCAGAGGTTCAACTGGGACACAACAGTCGAGCTGAACCCTAAAACTGTGGCAGCAGGAGAGGAGGTGGGGGAGGGGGGATGAAATGGCTGCATGAGGTTTGGCACAGCCAGGAGCCCGTCGCCCTCTGGATGACTCTGGGCTGCAGGAGCCATGTGGACATTGAGAATTTCATGGTAATTGTGGAAGACAAGTGGGGGGTTGAACTCTGCAGCCCGATTAAGACCTCATAACTGCTGCACCCACACAGAGACGAGCGTGGACGACGGTTCTGTCTCACACAGCTGAGTGGTTCCGTCACCACCTGCTCAGGCCACAGAGTTCTGATGACCTCAGCACAGCCTCTGGAGCTTTACTGTGACAGGCTGCTCTGCAGGAAGCTGTGCACATGTATCACAACACTGAGAAAAGGTAATGAACACAAGACACTGACAGCTTAGTCCCACAGCAACACGACAACCCTCCAGGCTCAGTCATTACTGCCTCACACAGACCAGAACCACCCTGGACAGAACCTGCACCAGCAGAATCTCTAGCACCTCACCTCAGCACGGTGCAGCAACAAACGCACCTGATGTACGAAATCACAATAACACATTTGAGGTGGAATCGGACCCGGGTCTGGGTGACAGTTCTGACCTGGTTCTTCCAGCTGCGGCGTCCTGGAAGCTGCTTCAGATGACGAGACATAACTGAGATGAATGAACCAATTAGTGGCTAAGAGAGGTCTGCTGAGGGTGAACAGGAGGAAACTCTACCTGGCCCCGGGGGGGCTACAGGTGCAATCACTGGGGTGGGGGCGGTCAGGGGGGAGTCAGAGGTTATCTTGTCGAGCAGAGAGAGCAGAGGCCAGAGACTCCATCTGTTGAACAGCAGCAGCTCGGAGGCTTGGTTTCCTGATTTCTATCATCGTGACCCGAGGACACGGTTGGTGTACAGACAGATGTGCGTCATCACGGTTGTTCACTCGGGTTCTTCCGGTCCTGGATTCAGAAAACCTGTAAACTGTGTTTGGTTGTTTGTGGCCACAGCAGGTAAACGTTGGCTGCATTCAATTAAGCAGATGCTTATTAGCTTACGAAAACATGATCTGGATTCAGATGTGTGTCTGTTCTGGGGTTTCCCCATCAATTCAATTATTTTATTTGTATAGTTCTTGCATTTAGATGATTAACAATGTTTTTTTCTTTAGACCTGATGGTTCGGACCTTTAGGTTATGAACCTTTCTTTCTCTTTTCAGTAGAACAGAACTACGCAGGAATTAGTTGTAAACAGTCTGAGCTTAAAACGAATATGTTGCGATTGATTTGATTCAAGAGCTTCATGAAGTTCTCTTGTTTAGCTTCAGACAAAGTTGGGTCATTCAGATCAACGTGTGGGACAAAGCTGTGGTTGCTATGACTGGGCCCAAAAACCAGAGACTCATTACTGAATCGGATGCTTGATTGCTGATGAGCTGCTCAGGGCTCATCTGTAGTGAAGCTGTAGGTTGAGACGCTGAGCTTTGTCTGCCCACCCTGACCTGGTTCTGCTGGAAGGACTCGTTCCTGTTCACTGTCTCCTGGTTCTGCTCAGAGGAGTTTGCTGGGTTTTCTATAGGACTCGACTTCATGTGACTTCTGTTGTGGACTGATGCTCTGTAAATTCAAGTCAGTGGTGAAGCCTGAGTGTGTGTTTATACGTGTGTGTGTTTATACGTGTGCATGTGTGTGTGTTTATACGTGTGTGTGTGTTCATACGTGTGTGTGTTTATACGTGTGCGTGTGTGTGTGTTCATACGTGTGCATGTGTGTGTGTTCATACGTGTGCATGTGTGTGTTTATACGTGTGTGTGTTTATACGTGTGTGTGTGTGTTCATACGTGTGCATGTATGTGTTTATACGTGTGCATGTGTGTGTTTATACGTGTGCATGTGTGTGTTTATACGTGTGTGTGTTTATACGTGTGTGTGTTTATACGTGTGCATGTGTGTGTGTTCATACGTGTGCGTGTGTGTGTGTTTATACGTGTGTGTGTGTGTTCATACGTGTGCATGTGTGTGTGTTTATACGTGTGTGTGTGTGTGTTCATACGTGTGCATGTGTGTGTGTTCATACGTGTGCATGTGTGTGTGTTCATACGTGTGCATGTGTGTGTGTTTATACGTGTGTGTGTGTGTTCATACGTGTGCATGTGTGTGTGTTTATACGTGTGTGTGTGTGTGTTTATACGTGTGCATGTGTGTGTGTTCATACGTGTGCATGTGTGTGTGTTTATACGTGTGCATGTGTGTGTTTATACGTGTGTGTGTTCATACGTGTGCATGTGTGTGTGTTTATACGTGTGTGTGTTTATACGTGTGCATGTGTGTGTTTATACGTGTGTGTGTTCATACGTGTGCATGTGTGTGTGTTTATACGTGTGTGTGTTTATACGTGTGTGTGTGTGTGTGTTCATACGTGTGCATGTGTGTGTTTATACGTGTGGATGTGTGTGTGTGTTCATACGTGTGCATGTGTGTGTTTATACGTGTGTGTGTTTATACGTGTGTGTGTTTATACGTGTGTGTGTTCATACGTGTGCATGTGTGTGTTTATACGTGTGTGTGTTTATACGTGTGTGTGTTCATACGTGTGCATGTGTGCGTGCGTGCTCCTGCTTGGCTGCTCTTTTGATTGACACTTTCCTGTGCCTCTGTTCTGCCTTTCTGGGCTCTTATAGGGAAACTAACTGCCCCCCTGACTTGCCCCGAGGCAACGAGTGTGTGTGTGTGTGTTGAGGCGACAGAGTGTAGCAGCCTCCACTCACAGATCATTAGCGAGCTCTTCGCTCTGCTCGAAAAGTGCTTCATCGCCACTTCTACCTGTCGACCTGCTCACCTCTGACCTCAGTGGTGAAGAGCGACTCTCTGGACCCGGAGGCAGCACCGGAGCTCCTGACAGAACAGAACAGTGGGTCGGCTATGAAGTACTACCAAAATAAAAGCCTCTTGCTTCACACACAAAGCCGCACAGTGTGTGTGTCCAGATGAAGACGGCGTATGTGCACATAGTGGGAGGTCGGCCACTGAGCCTCAGGCCAGCTCTCGTCTTCTCCTCCTGTCTTGTTGTGTCTCTTTTCCATTCACTGAGTTTCATTTGATTTTCTGCCCACACTCATCAAAGCGAAAACACTGAAAGGTCTGAAAGCACCGACAAACCCTTCAAGTCTTTTACTTGTTTCCATGTTGAATTTATTCTGATTAATTACATAGAAGTGTTCATTCTTCTATTTATTATCAAGGTGTAATGAGGTTTGTTTCAAATGGTTTTAGCAACTTTAAAATCCGTTTGTTCAGGTTTAGATGATGAAAAGGTTATTACTGTTTATTAACAATGCAAGTTTTGCATCTTCTAATAATTACAGGTTAAAGCACAAGGTTCATCAACAAGAACCCAAAGAACCGAAAGGAACCAAAGGGGCCAGAGAAACCAAAGAATTCAAACATTAAAATAATAAAAATGACATAATAATGGAACCAGTTTGGACACGTGAGGGTGAACAGAACCTGGAGCTTTTTCAGTAATGATATTGTTTCATGAAACTAGACACACTCCAGCATTTCACACCATTTCTGCATCAATATTTTTCTAGTTTTCAGCCAGACCACATTTGTGAGAGAATGATAAGATGAGCCATCATTAAAATGTGACCTTTGACCTGCAGACCTCGCATGTGCTCGTTCTGAATATGGATCCGTGGTGCTGTCGTCATGTTCACGTTCGTGCCCATTTCCTTGCTGAGGTGAGTGAATGGAGGGCGGAGCAGCCGCAGGGAAACCGCCTGAATGGAAGAAGTCAAGAGAAACCAAGGAAGTGAAGTCGTTTCTCTGTCCACACAAAAGGAAAACTTCCACCTCCTCCTTCTTTGTGTGGCTGACGAAGCGTCGGGCACCTTCACCTGCTGCTTGGTGTCTCTTCCTGTTAGGACCACGCTGACACATATCATCCACTTCCTCTCAGCTGATTATCACACATGAGCTCTGCAACCTGAAGACCCATGAATGTCAGGTCTAAATACTGGCCTGGAAGGTGTTGCAGTGCATTCTGGGTAATAGCATCACATGGTTAAAACTAAAAAACTAGAAAGACAGTGGTTCCAACAAATGAGGTGGATCCTGTCTAGCATGGAAAGAGTTTAATGCTGTATGAAAAGCACTTTGTGCTGCTAGAACCACAGATTATTCATCATTAACTGAGCAAAATCAAAACCACCCCAGGTTTCTGTTCAGCTCTGTAGCCAGGCTGACTAAGAGTCATAGCTGTGTTGAGCCTAGTGTCCCTTTAAATCTCAGCAGCAACGACTTTATGAATTTCTTTACTAATAAAATCAGAACCATTAGAGAAAAGATTTATCAGAATCTTTCAACAAATGTCATAAATCAATCAGATCCAACAGCCTTAGATCTGCTGGTTAGACCTATGTCTGACTTAAACTGCTCAGACTGAGTTAACTTCAATAATTAACTCTGCTAAATCAGCTGCTTGTCTCTTAGACTCAATCCCAACTAGACTCAAAGAAGTTCTTCCATTAATCAGCACGTCCATATTAAATCAAATCAACCAATCGCTGGTTACAGGCTACGTACCACAGGCTTTTAAAGTTGCTGTGGTCAAACCTTTATTGAAAAAACCTACTCTTGACCCTAGAAAACTTGCAAATTATAGGCCTATATCCAATCTGCCCTTTATTTCTAAAGTTCTTGAAAAAACTGTAGCTAAACAACTATGAGACCACCTGCGTAGAAATGACCTGTATGAAGATTTCCAGTCAGGATTCAGATCCATCACAGACAGAACCAGCTCTGATTAGAGTCACTAATGATCTTCTCACAGCTTCAGACAATGGTCTAGTTTCTGTCCTTGTCCTGTTAGATCTTAGTTCAGCATTTGATAGATCACAAGATTCTATTGCAGAGACTGGAACATAGTTGGATTAAAGGAAAAGCACTGGATGGTTCAAGTCTCATCTGTTGAACAGATTCCAGTTTGTTCATGTTCATGATCAATCTTCCATCCACATAAAAATTAGCTTTGTTGTTCCACAGGGTTCTGTGCTTGGTCCAATACTTTTCAGTCTTTACATGTCTCCCCTTGGTAATATTATTAGAAAACACTCTATACATTTTCACTGCTATGCAGATGATACTCAGTTATATTTGTCCATGAAACCAGAGGAAACAAACCAATTAGTCAAACTTGTTTAAATGATATTAAATCCTAGATTGTCCCATAACTTTCTACAACTAAACTCAGATCAAACTGAGGTTATTTATTATAATTGGTGCTAAAAACCACAGAGACTCTGTTGACTCTCTTATTGAATCAGATTGTTTCTCTGGACGACATAACGTTAGCTTCAGGTTCTACTGTAGGAACCTTGGTGTCATCTTTGGCCCAGTTCTCTCCTTTACATCCTACATTATAGAATCTCTAAACCTCCTACTTCCACCTGAGGAATGTTGCTAAAATGAGGAGCATCCTGTCACAGAGTGATGCTGAAACATGAATCCCTGCATTAGTTCCTCCAGGCTGGACGACTGTGTCTCCCTGCTCATAGTTTGAACCAATGACTCTTTAAAAAGCCTCCAGTTAATTCAAATGCTGCAGCAGAGTCTGACTGGACTCAGGAAGAGACGTCACATTTCTCCTACATTAGCTTCTCTGTCCTGCTCTTCATAATAAAGCTCCATCTTGTCTTGTTGTTGTTGTTGTTTTCTCTCGTCTCTGTCCCTTCACTCCAACCGGTCAAGGCAGATGTTCTATCACTGATCCTTGGTTTGCTGGAGGTTTCTTCCTCTATAGAGTTTTTCCACTGTTGCTATTTAAATGCATTTATCAATTGGCTCCAATTTAAAGCTGCTCTATGTGGATTAGTTGGGTTTAATTGTGTCAGGTCTTAAAACCTTACTTGTAAAGTGCCTTGAGATAAACTGATGTTGTGAATTGGCGCCATATAAATAAAGTTGAATTGAATTGAACTGAAAATGGTTGCTCTTATCTTATACAGATCACAACGTGATGCTTGCACCAGCTGATCCAGATCTGAACCTGGAAGGAGGAAGTGGCGTCATCTCCAACCACAGACAGAGAGAACAACTGCAGGGCTCCTTCCTCTGCTGTGTGAGAGGAGGCGACTCACCGTAAAATGTGTCAGAGGAGAGGAAGAGGAGGAGGCGGCTGAGAGCTTTGGCTTCTCACACAAAGAGCATAAAGTGGGTTAACAAATTGAGAACAATGTGCAGGAATTTACAATGAGCTGAATGGGAGCGTGCTGCAGAGGAGCAGGCGCTCATTAACCCGACTGCTGAGAGGCTCCGAACTCAGAAAGGTCCGAGGGTAAAAGCTCCCGTCAGTCGGTGACGACCGGTCGGCGCGGGGCCGGAGGAGACCCCTGCTGTGAGTGTGGAGTGGGGGTAGAAGGCAAACTCCTCCTGCAGGATAATGACTTGTTGATAAAATAGAAGCTTAACTTGAGTCTAATTGGTTCTTTAAGTATCAGACTCAGTTTGACAGACAGTCGCCGTGGGGGGAGGAGGGAGGGGCCACAGGTAAATAAATGACAGGTGCTGAGTAAACAACTCAACATACGTCCAATCACAGCTCGTCAGGAGGAGTTTCGCCCTGTGGTTCTGCAGAACCACCATCGGCCACAGAGCAGCTTCATGTCAAAGGAGACTCTGGGATCAGATGGGATCCAGCATCACATCCTGCAGTGTTCAAAGCAGGAGACATCCTCCCAGTGAGCAGGGAGCTGGATGAGAATCAGCGCCGTCCTGCAGCAGCCAGTGTTAAAGCTGATAAACTGTTTGTTTTCCTTGGACTTGACCAGTAAACGTCACATAGAGCCAATAGCAACATCACAACAACAACAGCCTCATGCAACCTGAAATGAATCTCCAGCGTTTCTTTAACGGTCCTTTTATTTGTTTGTTCTGAGAAGCTTCACTGCAGATGGAGAACGTCTGAGTCCCCTCGTCTCTTTAATCAGTACGTTTAACGTGTTGCATCAGAACACGTTCAACTCCAGAACCCAGCAACACACTGTGTGGGCCCAGTTGGACCAGTTTGGCACCGCACAGAATGATCCGTGTCACAAACCCCAAACAAAACAAAGCGATGAAACCAGGAGGCAGATGATTCCTCCACCACGCACACACTGATCAATAATTAATGAGATGGTGGAGCAGCAGGTTCTAGTCTCAGTTAGGTCTGAGGACTGATTAGAGTTTCTGGACTCTGGGTCCAACTTTCAGAGCTTTTGGTTCCGATTAAACATTTCAACTCAGCTTGTGTCCACGGAACCAAAGTCTGAATCTCTGCATGATTACAACAGGGAGCAGAGAATGGGCCCCCAGCAAAGTGTGTGTGTGTTGGCTTCATCCTCTCAGCCTCCACAATAGAAATCTAATTAAAACTTTCTGGACCTCATTATGAGTCTGCAGGTGCACGTGGTCCGGCGGCGGTTTAATCCTGCTCAATTAGCGCACGGCGCCGTGCACAACCACAATAAACCGGAGTCAGCATCGGGGGCGCGCAATCAACACAAATAAAGTGTTTGTGTCAGACAGAAGCTGCTGTAGAGGCTCAAACCATTAAACAGACCAAAGCAGAAATGTGTCAAATCTTAAAGCAGCAAAACAACAATAAACTATTATGAAACATGTTTTCATAACAATAAACAAACATCCAGGACTTTTCAGCTCGTCATCATCAGAATCACTTTAAATTGAAGAAGAACGCGCCTGTTCGCTGGGAGGATCATCATCATTTCGTTCTCTCTCTCTGTCCAGACGAGGATTAGACTCAATGAAGCCCCTAAACTTCCTCAGCGTCTCCTTCAGCCTTTGCTACACAATACAAAATAACAGAAAGCTGATGGCGTCACCAATGTAAAGTAATCCAGGATCATTCGTGTTCGGCTGTTGTGGCTCAAAAACAACAACAACAACAACTACACTTAAGAGTTTTTCCTTCTAGTTCTATAGAAGCCGAACTCATTAACATCACAGTAAACGCCACAATAGACGATCTTTGTTTAGTCGAACCTTCCACCTGCTGCCGTGAAGACCGTTATCTTATTAATATTAATTATCATAAACTGTGTGCGTGTGCTATTAGAAACGGGTTAAACTCATTATTATTCCGAACCTGAGAAAAACAATCAGAATCGTTGTTTTATAGAAACGTTATAACTTTATTTTGTAGAAAAGTGGCCGCAGCACCAACGTAAATAGAATAAAAATCTCTTTATGTACAAAATACAGATTTCACGTGTTGAAACCAAACAAGTTGAATAAATAAAAACAACAACAATCTAACGGGGGGGGGGGGGGGGTGACAGAGGACATAATGAATGAGGGCAGATCCATTCACTCTATTGTCAGAGCGTTGAAACTCGATTCCACGCTCTCTTTTCTGCTTCATCACTCTACAAATTGTAAAATTGACTTTTCACCTCCGAGATAAAAAAGGAACCTGCGGACTGTGAGGGGAGGACGGAAAAGTGCAAAGGTTTCTGGAGGAAGGCAGAGAAACGGGCCTAATTCAATTATTCTCAGCTGCAGTCCGTCAGTAAGGCAACCGTGGTTCGCAGTCTTATTCCAGCAGAGTCTCCTCCGGCGGCCTGGCGCTCAGTAGATGCCCGGCACGAAGCCACGGAGGCCGTAGAGCGCGTCCTGCTGCAGGTAGCTGTAGTCCTCCGGAGCGGCGGGGCTGCCCGGGCTGGAGGAGCAGTACGCCGGAGAGGAGGAGGACGAGGAGCCGCTGGAGCTCCAGGAGCAGGCGTCGCTGCCGGGGCTCGGGGCCTCAGCGAGACACGCGGAGCTCAGCAGCAGTGGAGCGTTGCTGCTCTTCCCCGCCTGCAGGTCGGCGATGCGGATCGTCTCTGACAGCGCCCAGATGTAGTTGTGCGCAAAGCGCAGCGTCTCTATCTTGGTGAGCTTGGTCTCGTCCGGGAAAGCCGGCAGGACGCCGCGCAGCGCGTCCAGCGCATCGTTCAGGTTGTGCATGCGGTTCCGCTCCCGGTCGTTGGCCTTCAGGCGCCGGTTCTTCTTCACCACCTGCACCGTGGCCTCGCTGCGGGCGCGTCCGCGGCGCCGCTTCTTTTGCTGCTGCTGCTCCGGGCGCGACCGGCAGAGCGGAGAGGAGCCCGGGGAGGAGCCCGGGGAGGCGGGACCCAGGCTGCCGCGGGAGTCCTCGTCGTCGGTGTGCGGGAAGAAGTCGCAGCTGTTGCTGTCGATGTCGGAGTAGACGGAGTCCATGACTGAGGGCAGGCGTGTCTGTGGGCAGAAGAGAGGTGAGAGCCTGGCGGCGGCCGGAGCGCAGGGCCCTGCAGGTGAGCGGGGACTCGACTCACCGAAGTCTGCTGAAGTTTCCTGAGCAGGATCCAACAGGACCAAGAGTTTTGGATCAGAGTGGCTGGCGCGCGTCTCTCTGTCTGCTCTGGATCAGCTCGTGCGAGCCGGTGAGCCTGGCACACGACCGGCCTCAGCCCGCTTATATAGCGTGGACGGGACAATGGCGCCCCCGCCCCCCCGGGACCCCCCCACCCTGGCATCGGAGCGCAGGATGAGGAGCATGAATGGTGCGGCAGGTCTGCCCCGTGCCGGGAGCTGCTCATTAACATAATGACGCCCGCGGTGTTTGCTCGCCCCGCACTAAGAAGCGTGCCGGTAATCACGGCCAGCCAATCACAGCAGAGGGCCGGCCACGCGAACGACACGCACGAACCTCCCTCCCCGCGAGGAGAAGACCAAACCTTTCAGAGTTAAACCCGAAAACATAGAAAAGAAGAGCAACAAGAAAGAATGGTCAGTAGGACACCCGCCCCCCGCCGGGCGGAGACACGCTCCGGAGAGTCACCCACCCAGGATCCATCCACCCATCCACCCACCCATCCATCCACCCATATACCATCTAGCTCTCTATCCATCCATCCATCCATCCATCCACCCATCCATCTAGCTCTCTATCCACCCAATCTCTCTCGCATTCTCTATTTATCTACAGTACTGTGCAAAAGTTTTAAGCAGGCAAAGATAGACAGACAGATAAATAGATAGATGGATGGATGGATGGATGGATGGATGGACAGACAGACAGACAGATTTATTTATCTACCTACTTATCTATCTATCTTTCTCTCTCCCTCCTCTATGAAGTTAAGATGGAGAAAAAAGAATAAGATATAATATGGCCTGATTTGATTTGATTTTAATTTGTTTTGTATATTTCTTGTGATTTTTAGTTGGTCTTTCCTTCCCTATTACTTTTATGTCAATAAAGCCGGTTCTATTCTTTTCTACAATGCAGTGAATAAATTATTAGCGTTTAAAACAAAGCTCTCAGTATATATCACCCACACACCTATGCAAATCAGAAGATTAAAATGGATTTAATGCTCAGTGCACAGCTGGGTAAGAAAGGTCAAAGGTCACAGAAAGTCCTTTCTGTGGAATCCAGACGTACGAAGTCAAATCTAATGAAGACGCACACAAATGTTCGGTTTCATTTCTGTGAGTTTGTTGATTCCCAGTAAAACACAGAGGTTTGAGTAAATATAAAAACGATCCCTCCACTAATAAACCGGGGCCCAGAGGACGCAGCGCAACACTGACCCTGCTTTGTGGCTTTTTGTTGTCGACCATTTTCTTTAAGTGTGTTTTAAAGACGTCTTTATGAGACAGCCGTACAATTTTCCATTAATTATTCCACTTACTGAGTTTGCAGCTCAGCAGAGAAGAAGCAGAGACCTGCAGAGTCTTTCTGCTGCTTCATTCTGCTGGAGAGGGGGGACAGTCATTTATAAATAATTACACAATGTTTAGAGTCTCAGGCCTGTATAATATATCAAAGCGATTATAAGGTGAATTGTTCCTTTGTGGCCGTCCGCCCTGCACTTCTTTTCACTCCTCTCCTGGTTTGTCCCTCGTCCAAATTCAGCTCCTCTGGCCTTTTGTGCTGCTTTCTTTCTGCCTCAGCCACTCTATTGGTATCATTCTTATTCAAATGGGCCTCAGCAGGAACAAAACCAAACCCAGGCTGCACACAAATCATCTCTGCCCCGGCTGCAGGGCCGGCACAAGCCTTCTAGAGGCAGCAAGGCCGGAATCCCACCAACGGGAAAAACCGCTGCAGAGCAAAGAAATGCTTGCTCTGCTAGGATTTTAAGAAATCAGACACTTAAAACTGAAGAAAGGAGGAAGAACTAACAGGTTGAGCAGAGAGGAAAACCTGAAAAGTAAAGAGGAGACCAGACTGAGACAGAAATGAAGTCTGGTACTGGACGTGCTTGGCTGAACCCAACCCAGCTGAGGTGGTGAAGGTCCCAGAACAAGCAGGAAGTGCTGCAGCCACGAGCTTAGATGCAGAGTTCATCCAACATTTAGGTCTGACCTGTGGACCAGAACACCAGCATCTGTCTGTGAGTAATTGTGTGCTCCTGGGTCCGGTCCAGCTGGTGCTGAGCGACAAGCTCTGTCAGACCCACAGCAGTTGAACCAGCACAAGGACCAGGATCAGGAACCAAACCCAGAGCCTGCATTGGGCCTAATCTAAAGAAACTGAAGATCTGAACTATGACGTCATTCACGCGTCCTAACATTTTGAGAACCTCCAGCTGATCCGAAGTCCTTCCCCCGGAAACAGTCACAGACAACACACGGTCGTTTTCATGACAAATCAACATGAAGCAGAACCACACACAGAGCCCTGCTGCGGTGTGTGTGTGGCGGAGGCAGGTTTTCCTTTTACAGCCGGCATCACTTCAAAGTGATCCAACAGCTTGTTCCTAAAGAGGGTGGATCCGTTTACAGCTGTGGATTTATTGGCTGACGGACACGTGGGTGGCACCGTTACGTTTGTGCCTGTCATCCTGGTCTGTGCTACCTGGGTCCACTGAGGAGGCTCATGTGTTCTGTCCTGTTCCTGCTAACACAGGATCAGTCCACAATGAGTCCAGTCCGGTTGCCTCACACACATATTAGCTGAGTCAGCAAAGTCAGCTGCATCCTCAAATCGGGCCACAAAACGGCCTCATGAAGCCTGTAGCGGTGTCTGTAAATATGATTTACCTGACTTTTCTAATTTAAATCATCATGAAAACAACAACGACAATCAGATACTTTTACTTCTGTTTAGTCCTTAACTGACAGAAAATTATGAATTTGCATAAAATATTCTCATGTCTATACTTGAGGTTCTTTGAGGATTACGTTGTACTTTCCACATGTCAAATCTGACTCAAAATAATGATAAATCAACAATAAAGACACAAATTGGGCTTTGGTCTGTGTTAATTAGCATCGGTGAACAAAAATGATAAGGGTAAGAAAAGCGCGGAGAGAAAGGCAGAGTGAGGGGTCTGCCCGGGGTGAAGCTCCGACAGGATTAACTCCCACAGACACGAGATGGGATTGAATTTCAATGAAGCGAAACACATGAGAAAATGACCCAGGAACCCAAGGACCCAGGAATCCAGGAATCCAGGAATCCAGGAACCCAGGAACCCAGGAACCCAGGAACCCAGGCCTCCAGGCCTCCAGACATCCAGGCATCCAGGCACCCAGGAATCCAGGAATCCAGGAATCCAGGAATCCAAGGACCCAAGGACCCAGAGACCCATGGACACAGGTATTCAGGCATCCAGGCATCCAGGCATCCAGGAATCCAGGAATACAGGAACCCAGGAACCCAGGCCTCCAGGCCTCCAGGAATCCAGGAATCCAGGAACCCAGGCCTCCAGGAATCCAGGAACCCAGGCCTCCAGGAATCCAGGAACCCAGGCCTCCAGGAATCCAGGGACCCAGGGACCCAGAAACCCAAGACAGCTCATTTCCATTTCCATTTCTTTTTCATTTCAAATCCAGGAAATGAGCTGTAAGGGTCTGAACTTGCTTAACTTCATCTTTATAATCTTATGCAGCCAGACGATGCGTTTTCCGTCTTGACTCAAAAACGTCCAGCGTGTTGATGCTCTGTGATGACCCGGTGTCCACAGTCTTTTCAGGTGCTGTGTCTTCGGATCGTGGCGTTGTCATGACAGCTGCGGCCGCAGATAAACTGTTCCTTTGTGGCTGCTAACGCAGGGTAAACCAGAGGTAAATTATCACCCTGAGCAAACAGCTGCAGACAAGTGAATGGGAAGCTGCTGCTCCCAGAATGCAACAGCAGATTGATGGAGGTGGAGGGTGATGGCGGTGGCAGCATTGAGGCGGCTGATTCACGGCTGCGTTCCTTTACATTAAAACCTTCCTGAACAACAAGACGTCTGTGAGCAGAGGGGAAGACATTCATGACGGCTGTGTTTGGTCACGCTCGCTGTTTGTGTGCAGAGACGTGATGGAGGAGGATGCGGTGTTGACCGAAGCATCGGGCACAAACCGTCTGCTGCCACTAAATAAACAGAGAGCTGCACCGGCCCGGTCCGGTCCGAGAATACAAACACGCCTCCGGGTCTGACTTTAGAGATGCTGCCAATTTCAGTTCGTCCGCTGTAATGAGAGCAAGGCTTGTTTCTGACGAGTTCTACAAACCCAGCTGTGACCCAGTGAGCCATGAGGGAAACCTTGGTTCACGTTCATCTCAGTCTAATAACAATTGGCATCATAATCATATCGGAGAAACGGTAGCTGTGAAAACAATGAAACAGCTGATGTGGTGTCTGAACAGCGGTAAAACTTCCTGTTCTGTTTATCACTGATTTAAATAAAACCGTAAATCAGCTGTGATTTACAGCCCAGAGCCACATGAGGGACGACCTGACATGTTCTACCCTTTAGAAAGAAAACAAAGCACAATTAACAGCAAACCATCAAACCTGAGTTTTTACATCAATCCAGTAGAAATCATTCAACAGAACAGGATCATTTCTGCTTTTTAGAAATATGTGTAGACAAGACAAAACTACCAGAATGTGTTGATCAGAGCCAGAAACTCTGCAGTTCAACGGATCCAGCGTTGTTGCTGGGGAGGGAGCCGAGGGGGCATATGGGTTGGAGTGCAATAACTTGAACTGCCTCCAACAAAGGGGTGATTGAGAGGAGGAGAAGGAGCCGCGAGTCTTGACTCGACAAAGCTGAAAACTCTCCTCTTTCAGGCTAATGAAGCTGTTGTCTGGGCCAGAGGAGGATGGAAGATGGAGGTGGAGGCTGAGCAGCCCTGGACGTGATTTGTCATACAATCAGAATCTTTAGGAGGGCTGCAACAGAGAGACCTCCTCTCCATATGTCTGCTTAGTTTGCATCTGAAAGCTCACGACTAAAGGCTGGGGGTCGCTGCATCAGGGCTGGAGGTTTTTATGATTCTTGTTGTTGTTCTGCGTCTTTTGTAACTGACTGACTGTGGAGTTTCTGTTTCTCTCCAGCTGAGTAGAAAAGACACAAACGTTTCAGACCAGATGTAGGAAACAAAATATTTTCAGAGCTGCCAGCTAAATTAGGTGCAGCGCTGATCTGTGGCTTCTGCTGCTTTGTGCCTGCAACGCTGCGCCTCAGAGAAAAGAACGGAGCAGCAGAAAGTTCCTCTCAGGGAAATGAGGCCCGGCAGTAAATTCCTGCTCAGCAGAACCTCCTCCAGAACAGAGCCGGACTCTGCTGCCTCCTGCTGGGCAGTTTGTTCAGGCTTCACACTGTGGAAACGTTTACAGGTGTGGTGTGGGTCAGATGGTGGTCAGTCACTTTGGGTCCAGGCAGCAGAAACACATCACCAGCTGAACAGCGACCTCTGCTGGGTCAAAGGTTTGATTCTCAGCCTTTGAGCAAGTGAGGGTAACACTGCTGACGCAGAAAGAAGAGGCCTTTGCTCCATAAACATTTATTTTGAAATAGTTTAAGAAAAAATAGATTTTTTTGACAAATTTTCTCATTATATGAGTTTTTATACAGTACTTTATGTGCACTTAGAAAATTCCCAACACAAACATGAGTTCATGAGCGGCTGCTCTGAGGTCAGCAGACACTGAAGGGACAGAAAACCCAAGAGACACAAACCAAACAGAACCAGAACTAAGCTGCTTCAGTCTTAAGCAAACACAGGGAAACTGAATCATGTGCTGAAAAGGTGCTTTTCAAAGTGTGGACACTGATGGATTTCATAAAATAAACAGTGCAAATTAAAGAACGCGAGAGTGACGCTGAAAAACAGTTTGTTCTCCAGTTCAGCTGAACTGGTTTACATTCAGAGTCCGACAGACAAGTGGAGGGTTGTAGGAACTGACACAACGAGGTTCTGAACACACGCGAGGCGAGCGCAGAACTTTGGCAACACGTCAGGCTGAAGGTCGAGTGGCAGCTAGAAAACTAATGGCAGACATCTTATTGATGATGTCCCAGTGCAGGGGGGCTGCAGGCGCAGCGGGGTCACATGACATGTTTCTGGATACCTGGGGTGAACTCCTTGGCGTTGGGGTTCAGGCTGCTGTTGATCTGCACAGGAGAAGCAGAAGGATAGGATCTCAGCTGAGTGCCAAACACCTTTCACACGTGAAAACCTTTATTGTTTAATGTGAAGGTTCTGGATCAATTCTTGGTTGCTTGAATTCACACAGACATTTGTCCTAATCTGACCCGCAGCAGGTCATACAAACAAGTCCAAAAAGTGGAATTAGGACTAAAAACAAAACCACATGAATTCAGCATTAACGGCTCCTTCATCACATACTAAACTCACCACACGGTCAAGGTCTGCATCTGCGTCCTCCAGAACCAGGAGCGTGATCTGCTCCTGCAGCTGACTGACCGTCTGAGAGGGGAGGTCTCTGGATGGGATGAACCACTCCCACTGCTCCTCCTCCAGCATCTCCTGGAAACAGTGCTCAATGAAGTCCTCCTCCCACAGCTCCTCCTCCACCTACACACACACGGATCAGGTTGGACGGTTCAGAAACAACGGACCAGTCAGATCACAGTGAGACATTCCACACATGTTTATGTGAAGGGGAACCAAAGTGCGTCACAAACAAATAATAGAGGAGCGTGTCTGGGTCATTTTATCAGACATGAAAAAAGTCAAACTGCGTCAATGAGTCCCAGAACAAACTTTACGTAAACAGCAGAAAGCACTGATGTGGTTTCTGGCATTTCCAGCGATGTTTGGCGTGTGAAGCAGAACTGAAGCAAGTCGACTCATCTGTTCAACGTCCAGCACACGATCAAAGCTTTCCTGCTTAAATAGAAGGCGATGACGTCAAATGAAGCCTGAGACAGAGCAGCACTCCAACAGTGGCACAAAAACAAGGCACGTCACGAGCCTGAATTTACTGATTCCGCTCCAGTTAAAGCTGGGCAGAAATAATAAGGTTTCGGTGAAACGTTGGTTTTCAGTCCAATACTCATGTTCTGTGAAATAACACCCTGGGTCTGTATTAGACGTAGGAAACCGGCTGCTCTGGGTTTTTCACACATCCCATTTCTTCATTTACTGATTTAGAAGCGAGGGACAACAGACAAATTGGTATTTGGTGTTTTGCTCAAGGACACTTCGGGTCAAACCAGTGATGCTGCAGTTTCAGGAGGTTTAAGGAGTTTAAGCAGCTTCACACCCTCGTTAACATGAGGCAGCGGAACAGACACGTTCACTGTAGCCGCATGGACGATGAACAACCATCGGCAGCATGAGACTGAGGAGAAATAAGCGGAACCAGAATCCAGAGCTAAACTGAGTGGCTGAGTGGCCACGGACAGACTGGTCCACCGTCGCTTCATCACATGACAGTTAGAGCTTCACTCACACGGATGTTACCAGAACAGCACCTCTTGGCTGGTTCACTGCTACTTTCTCATCGAAACACACTGAAACTACATTTTCATACAATGTAGACAAAATGGGTTTCATTCTAAACTCAACACAGTTTAATCAGCTCAAACACGTTGAAAACCTTGTCATGTTAGTGAACAATGCATAATAACGTTGTAATATTTCACCAGCACGAATTTAAAGTCAATTCAGACGTTCTGTCTCATACACTAAGCTTTAAGGCTTTAATAACACATCTTAGCGCAGATTTGCTGTGACTGTAATTCGTAGAAATAAAAAAACTGCAGCTGTAATAAAACACAGGACAACGCGCCATTTGGTTTCTACTCCTTCGTGTCCTCTAATTACAGCTGCCTAAATTATCTGTATGCGTCTCAAGCTCGAAGCTCGGGACCGGGTCGGTTCTGGTTCTCACCTGCCGGTTGAACTCCTCCTCGTTCTCCATCCACATGTACTCGGCGAACGGGTTCTCCGGGTTCTCCAGCGCGCTGAGGATCAGCTCCTCGCTGATCGTCATCTTCGGGGAGACGTTGTTGAGACTCGGGCCTTTCATTTCACACTGTCAGGAAAACGGCCTCGACCACCGCAGCTCTACGAACCTGCGGGAGACAGACGTTAACCCGCCAGCTGTGACGGACAACAACCGGAGCCAAGCTGCCATGTTTGCAGTCAACAAAGCTCGAGTTCAAGCAACAGGAAAACGTTGTTATCGTGGGTTAAAGTTCATCGGACTGATCTAAACGAGCTCGCGTCTCTGTTTTCAAAAGGGAAAATACCTGAAAACCGACTTCTTCGACGACAGAAGGTCCAAACGATCAACTCCACGTCGAACTCTTGTGCAACTGTAATGGCCGCGCTGCCTCTGTTTGTTTACATCGCTGACGTCACTCTGGGCTCGCCTGTGATTGGATAAACATGCTGCCTTCATGTCTTGGCTCGAACTCAGCTACTTAGACGTTTAACTCCACTGGACACGGATGTTCAATAAATCGGTAAATAAAAACCAGCAGAGTGCAACAAAGTTAACTGAGGCAGAAAACACCTTTCAGTAAAAGCACGTTGGCCTTAATCACCTGCTGGAACGAGGAAACGGCATCTCACTGGTTAAACTGGTCTCTGGACCGGACTGGGCTCAGCCCTCGGCAGTTGGGTGGCTGCACACACTTAACACAGGGAGTATGAACCGCGCAGGCGCAGAAAAACCTCTACCAACACTAAGCTGCAATACTGCGTCATGACAGAGGTTTCAACGCAGTTATTACTGGTGATTTATGGGATCAAATTAGGGTCAAATAAAATTTGTACCCGTAAAATGATTTGTGCGTGTGTAACCCAGATGCGTGCATGTATTTGTACCTGTAAAATGATTTGTGCGTGTGTAAACCAGATTTGTACTTGTAATACACTTTGTGTGTCTGTAAAAAGATTTGAACTTGTAGATTTAACAAGAGTTTTACCAATATTCACACACACAAATCAAGCCTCTAAGTTACGCACAAAATGTGACCCTAAATTTACAAGTACAAAACGGTGACTCTGATTTGACGCTTGAATTTGATTGGCTAATGAAACCCAATCACCAAGCAGGCTGTCGCAGTCCTTTAGCGAAGCACTACCGGTCCTGAAAGGTGAAGACACAGCGATAAGCGGCGAGTGCCAATAAACCCACAGAGTAATTATATTTAATGTCTATATGTATGATATGATGTAGTCTTGTGATATGCTAAGGTAATGTAGCAGCTGGTAAAGGTAAACTGGTGTTAGTGGCAGAGTGGAGGTTTCTCCTCCCACTGAACAGAGAGCCTGCTCGGGTGTTGGTGCTCACCGGAGCCTATTGTTCAATCAGGCCCAGGTGAGTCTGGCAGGTGTTTTTAAGGGCATGGGTGACTCTGTTCGGCCCCGAATCAAGCTGAGGGAGACTCCGTAGAGTCCGTGTGTTGCACATGCAGGGAAGTCGCTGCTGGTTGGTAACGTTTTAGCGCATTACCCGTTTTTATATGCACAGAGCTCAGGGGCGACGTCTCCGGAGCCGAGCTTTTAGTAGCGATCAGCTGATCTGGTGTTGGCCCGGGCTGTGGCAGCTGATGTCCAGGTATCACGCATGGTTTTATACTGTAGAATTCCTGGTCGCATTCCACCTGTTTAACCATGTTTTATGTAATTTATGCAGCGAGTGGAGGGAGGATCCTCTGCTGAAGAGACTGCAGCAGGTCCCTTAGCTGCAAAGCTCTGCTGCTCTGGCTCCACCACTGTGGGGCTGCACTCTGGCCTGGGAAGAGCGGCCACGAATCGGCTTTTCCCTCACCGCTGCTGTTCTGACGACCGCTGTTCTGGTTCTGCCTCAGACTCTGATTCGGATTTAAGGCACATCTGACGACTTGGGGCCGCGAGACGGTCCCTGCTTCGTTGTCCTGATGTGGACCGGATCCTGTTTATCGCGTTTAGTAGATCTTTTAACTGAATTGACATTGGTTTGGTTTATTTTTCCTGTTTATTTGCTTTGAATTAACCCAAGCATGGTGGTTTGTTTTGTTTGCATTGGTTTACTCATGAACATTGTTGCATGTTTTTAAACAGGAAATCGCCTTTTTTAATTTGAAAGTGTCATTAAAATAAATGTTATAAGCCACAAACTCTGCTCTCTGGTGCTATCCTTGCGTTTTACGTTGGCAGACCTGCTTGGGTTACGTAAAGGGAAATAACTTGCTGACTCTGTCACATTAGCAATGGTGGTTTTATTGGATGTTTAAGTAGCATGTTAGCAGTAAGGCTGTTAGCATGTTATCTGTGCAGTGTGAAGCCGCGGTTAGCACGTTGTCATTCACCGAGACTCAACGTAATAGTTTTTCATGAGGCCGCATAAGTTTACCTACGTGAATAAAAGCCTTGCAGGTAAGTCACTGTCAAGTCTGTCTCGTCATTAAATATAATTACTCTCTGGGTTTATTGGCGCTCGCCGCTTATCGCTGTGTCTTCATCTTTCAGGACCAGTAGTGCTTCGCTAAAGGACTGCGACAGCCTGCTTGGTGATTGGGTTTCATTAGCCAATCAAATTCAAGCGTCAAATCAGAGTCACCGTTTTGTACTTGTAAATTTAGGGTCACATTTTGTGCGTAACTTAGAGGCTTGATTTGTGTGTGTGAATATTGGTAAAACTCTTGTTAAATCTACAAGTTCAAATCTTTTTACAGACACACAAAGTGTATTACAAGTACAAATCTGGTTTACACACGCACAAATCATTTTACAGGTACAAATACATGCACGCATCTGGGTTACACACGCACAAATCATTTTACAGGTACAAATTTTATTTGACCCTAATTTGATCCCATAGTGATTGCTTCAAAGCATCCACATTCAACGTTTGACACGTTTCTGTTATTGCGGGTTAAGGCGTACAGGACGTACCACCACTGTTGCCTAGGTAACACACGAAGCCCATAGTACTTGATGCAGAAATAAGCAGCTGTACTATGGCCGTCGACTCCCGGCTGTCACCGGTAGCTCCGAAACTTCCACGCCTTCAGTGGCAATAAACCTATGTGACACGTTTTTCATTTACATCATTGACCAGCAATGACATATTAAAAAGATAATGAAGAGACATATGCTGATCAAATTATCATACAGTAGACTTGGTGAAAGAAATACATTTACCCGCTGGCAAAACAACGCCAGAGAAGGTTAACCCCATTAAACCTCCCCGATTACTGGCCGACCCTAAGGCTTTTATAGAGTAACTACTACGATGGTTTATATGCTTATTATTTATTTCTGAACGACATTTAGCCACAATTCTACAAAAAACGAGCCCGGGAAAACGGTATTGTTTAAGTTCACCAACATTTGATAACGCGACGAATATGAAGCGACACAGGCCAATCACGGGCAACGAGTAAATATCGCGATAGTTGAGCTATTTGTTCTCGTTGTGTTAGCAGACTTCAACTCAACGTACGCATTTGGGACACGAAAGGTACGAGTGCTTACATTTACAGCTATGTAGCTTTATATAGTAGCTAGTGCTGCATAGCCTTATGTATAGTTTACACACCACTTGTATGCGTTGTACCTTTGAGCTAATATTTATGTTAGCTGGCGAGCTGTACTAGCATGTTGATGCGCGTGAGCCATGGTTTAGGCTAACGCCATTAGCCACGCCGCTCAGTCGAGCTAGTCCGGTTAGCTTCCCTGCTAGCAGAGCTCAGCTCCACTATTATGGCACAAAGAGAAGATTATGCACATAGTTACACTTCTTCTCCGCCTTAAGTCCTTGTTGAAGTTCAACGTGTAGTCAGCAGTGTTCAGTATTTTACCTGACGTGGACAGTCCCCACCGTCAGAACGCGCTTCTCACTGGAGCCCGCACCGCGAGCGGCATTCGCTTGAATGATAAGCGCGTTTCGCTGGTTGCATTTCGCTTCTCCGTCGCCGTTTATACAGTGAAGCAATAGGATGGTCACCAGCGGCCTGTTCTTCTTAATGGACGCTGGACTACCTGTTCTTCAACAGGGGTTTGAAGCGTGCGTTCTGTCATCGCATTTTCATATTTGTCATTGAGTTGAATACATAACATATATCACTGTTGGAAACCACGAAGCCTCCAAACGTCGAGAGAGCAGCAACATATTCTTGGGTTTTAAAGCAGACTGAGGGAGGCAACTCAGCCGTTTGTAAATGTGCTGTATAAATAAAATGGCTTGGAGAAGACCCAACAGATCCAACCTGGGACAAGCCATTAATCCACCTACAAAGAACAGGCTTCTGTGCTTAGACCAATGATGGTGCAGAGGACATATGTTTGTTATTGGTCACGTCGCTCTTCTGTAAAGCTGAACCTCTTTATGTGAACAGTGAAGTGACTTTTTAAAAATAGTTTTCATCCAACGAATCTAGTTTTATTTATGCCAGTTTCTACTTTTACTTTCACACACAAGGACTACAGAGATGGAAATATTTTAAATGTGGCCTTGTTTCTCGTCACCTTACAGGCAAGTCACAGAAGCATCAACCATAAACTCTATAGATATGTGAGACTCTTGAACATGGATCCTTTTAATAGAATAGTTGGGTTTTAAGCCAGGTATGCGCATTTTAGGCAGTTTCTGTGAGCGTGGAAGATCTTTCAGACATATGAGGGCCATGGTCATTTTATTTAACAAAGTGATTAAGAATTAGGGATTTGTACAGTCTTCTTTTAGTCACATTTGTGTAGAGATTTTTCCACTGGTGTCCAAGTTTCTCTTTTTTTTTACTGAGGACGTCTGCATCAGTCCATTTTCTTCCTCCTTGTCCAAGGTGAATTTTGAACCTTAAGTCCTTTTCTGTCTCTTGCTAACTTTCTTCAATTGCCTTTGTTGTCTCAGTAATCACAGCTTAAATCTGTTCAGGTGACTGTTAATCAAGCAGTCATTTCCTTCCATTTACAAGCTTCTGCCTCTCCACTGGTCTCTGTTGTGTTAGTGGAGGCAGTGTTTGAAGAATGTCTCTACCTCACTGTGTTTCAGCAGACATAAGAGTCTCCAGACAGGAAGAGGAGTCCTCTTCACTTTGACAACTCTATACGTTGCACAAGACCTTAACTGACATCACATTTCCTCCGTACCTTAGAAAATACGGACCATTTTTCTGCCTGCTTTGTACTTTTGTCTTCACTCATTGGTACAGGGGCATTTAGAAGCCAGAGAGCTGCTGCTCTTTGTGGCATCATGTCTCAGAAATCGCCAGCAGACGGTGGTCAGAAACACTTCGCTGTAGGTCGGGGGCTTTTGGCTGCCGCCGAGACCTTAAACTTCAACATAAATGAACAGCGATCCAATCGTCAGATGGGGGGCATGGTCTCAGGTGTGGGTGGTGGTGACGTGGAGGGGCAGGAAAGCAGCTCCCAGATGTCCCGACATGGCAGTGGCAGCAATCTTGGCAGCACCATGAAGCTTTTTGCCAGTTTGGGACTTTCACCCTCAGACCTGGATGCTTTGGCCAAAATTCCAGAGGAGGAGATCAGCGTGGAGACGCTGCCTCACATCCTCATGCAACTCAAGAACCGGAAGGGGGATGTGGGAGAGCGACGGGGAGCATCCTCTGATGCTGCTTATCGAGGAGGAAGGAGTGAATGGGACGACGTGCACGTGGGGCGGCTTGGCAATCCTTCTCTGGGTCAGAGTTCAGCCCGGACCCAGTCTTCTGCAGACTTTGGGTACGGTTCCCTGCAGGATACATCTTCCAGCCGGGGCTACAGCTTAAATTACAGCAGTGGTGGGAGCAGAGAGAGACCATTTTCTGAGCTTTCCCACCACAGTTCCTACAGCGGGCTCAGCATGGGGCCATCATCATCCGATCCTGTTTTTATGCAGAGGAGGATGGGACCCCCATCAAACGGAAAAGTCCAAGACTTCTTGGGAGTCATGCCCTCCATGTTCCCCCATGTGTGCGCTCTTTGTGACTTTGACGTTTATTCCTCCATGGTGAGTACTGTCCAGCCTTCTTCCTCTTTTCTGCTCGGACTAACTTTAAATGTTTCTGTTGAGCCGCAGTCAGACACCTGAGCTCAGACAAGTCTTCTGTCAGCATCCCTCTATGATCAGGTGGTTATCGTCCATCAGGTCTCCAGTTGACTGCGTCATGTAATATCGCTTATCATGTCACTATTCATTTCTTACACCGACGAATCTCCAAACATATCTTTCTGGATGTCTCTGAAATCCAGTATATTCACCCTTATACCAACTACTTAATGTATTTATTGTCACATTTTTGCTAATATAATGTTAAAAAAAGGCTCCAACAGAAGTAAGCGTGTCTGTGTCTTCAAACACCAACAGCAGTGTCATAGGTCCAACACGAAGAATAACATTTACCACATGGTGCTTGCTCTGCAGGTCCCGATGTAACACTCGTCTTTCTCAACTTCTCACCAACACCAGTTCTTACTTTATTAGTTGGACGCTTTAGTAAATTCATACAAGGACTTTTCATTCCCTTTTTGTCTTGAAGGAACTTCACAGCTAATACTCTACATTAAATCCTTGTTTGTTGCCATGTCCCACGACTTTTGACCTTTTATAACAAAGGTTGATAATCTGTTGAATTGGCTTACGTTGGTCCGCATCACTTTGTTCATTAATAATGGATTTGAAAATGGCTTCGCTGGCTGCGGTATGTTTGTCATTCACATTTCATTGCAGAGGTCAGATTCCGTCAGTCTGTGCTCTTACAGACCGAAACTTAGACTGAGGTTCCCCTGAATGCAGAGTTTTTCTAATTTTACAGAAGCAACCTGCAAATTCAAGTCTAACATTTGAAATGAAAATCCACGGATGGATGAACTATTGGATAATTCGTGTTTGGGTGAAACTCTTTTGTTAAGCATCAGTAATTATACATTTGTGTGTGTAGGAGTGGAACCAACACACGAACGGACTTCGACATGCTGGAAACAGACGGCTGCTGCTCGACATGTGAGTAGTGTGATAGTTTAATTGTCATTTTCATCCAAGGTTTGTGACGCCAATCAAACGTTTTGCTGTGTCCAGGTATCCAGACTGGGACCCTGGTATGGCCCCAAGCAGAGGGTAAGAGACTCTCCAGCTGTTTGGATTTGTCCATTCAAGGCAGGTTGTTTATTGTGCCAATATGCTGCCTTGCTGTGTATGTGTACTGGCCTTGTGGGGGTTCAACCGTTTCATACAAAAGCAGAGTGGCTGGTTTTTGCAGTTCGCTGTAAGGTGAGACAAAGGCAGCTCTGCTACTGTGCACGTCAGCGCCCAGCCTGTCATATGTTCCTCATCTTCAACTCTGCTTTAAAGAGCGAGTGAGATGTTGGGAAGTTTAAGTTGTTGTCAGTTCTAATTCCTAAGCAACGCTTTATCCATGTATCCGTTGTAGATGGTAAATGGTCTGTACTTGTGTATCTCAAAGCGCTTTGACACTGCGTCTCATTCACCCATTCAAACACACCAGTGGCAGACCTGCTATGCAGCTTAGGCTGACGGCTTGGGGTTCAGTGTCTTGCCCAAGGACACTTCGGCATATGACTGGCCAGGAATCGAACCACCGATCCTATGATTGGCGAGCGACAGCTCTACCTCTGAGCCACTGACGCTATTGTCTGTGATGCTGTCACATTCACCATTTATGCTCCATATTTCTCACATACTCAAGCCAGTCACACTAAATTTTAGTTAAATCACTAAGCTGTAGTACACGGTTGATTCCGTTTGTTCTGAATGATCTACAGGTCGATGGGAACGTTTACATTGTGACTTGTGAGCTCATCACAGATGTGCCTGTATTGTTTTTTTTGTTTTTAGTGGGGGTCTTCTGGACACCCCCAATCTGTCTGCAGGACTTCTGGGACCTGCCCCATTGTCTTCGGGTCAGACTGGAGGGGTGTCGTCCACCTGGGGTGAGAGAATGATTAGCTCTGAATTGAATGCTGTAATTTATAGTATCAAAAACTGATAGTGATGGTGTTTGTTTCAGGTGAAGGTCCCCGTCTGCCAGGAAACAGTCAGTCTGGACAGAATAAGGTCGGTCTTCTTTGTGTCCAAAAAAAAGATTACTTATAGAGCAAAGCATTGTTGCTTTTTAAAATGAAGACGGACAAAATGGCCACAGTCAGAAGGATGCAACTGAGCTCTGACAAACGCAGGTTAGCAGCCGTACGCTACTGCTGCATTGGGTTGAGCAGCTCTGTCAGTAGGAGACTCTGGTAGATGGAGGACGAGGAGCTGGGTAGAAAGGTCTGAGAAGGAGGGTCTGATGTTTCTGAATGTGAGAGATGCAGATGTGTTTAAAAAGCTTAGACTTTGTGTGTTTAAGTAGGTCTAGATTTTTGCAGTATTTGGATAAAGTAGCTCTGCAAAGATATTGTCAATTAATTGAATTAAAATTGAATTGTTTGTCCTCAGCTGAGAAGCAGAGTGGTGGTGGCGAAGTATGACAAGAAACCTCTCAGCAACAAGACTCTGTTTGTCCACACGGAGCCGTTTGGAGTCCTGAGGGAACACCTGGTCCTCAAGAACAAGGTGAAGACGCGGAGCACCAGCCTCATCATTGTGTGTGTGCTGCTCTCAACAGAACAGAGAACACTTAACAAAACCGCTCTTTGTTGCATCAGGCTTTCCTAGAGATGAGCAGTCACGAGGAGGCTGTGGACATGGTCAACTACTACGAGCAGCATCCAGCGTACCTGTACGGCAAACCCCTCAAATTCTACCTGTCCAAGAGGCTAATGGTCATCGAGGTAATGACCGCTGTTGGCGTCGTGGTGCATTCTACATATGAGATGTGTAAGCTGTCATTGTGCTTTTATATGTGACAGAAGGATGAGCGGTCGTCAGACAGGCTGATGGACAGACCTGCCAGGGAGGTCAAAGGTCACGGTAGTCAGGTGGTGTTTTTTTGCAACCTGCCCAGAGACGATGAGAAGAAGAAGGAGCTGCTGACCATCTCCCGACGCTTCGGCGCTGTGGAAAAACACCTCTTCTTAACCGACCAGGTAAACCAATGACTTTTTAACCCCCAGCTTGTTTAGGTTTTCTGAACAGAAAACACACTTACAAGGCATTTAAACACTTCACTTTCCATTTGAGTTAGGCAGCAAAGATTTTTGAACACTCTTGAAACCTGGTAGCTGGAAAAGTCTGACTTGAACTGTTGGATCTGTACAACAGTATTCAGACTAATGAATCTTAACAGGCTCCTCATTTTGTCCACTCTGTGTCCAGGCGTTTGTCCAGATGGAAACCCCAGAGGATGCAGAGATGCTGGTGAAGTATTACAGTGCGAATCCTCTCACCATTAAAGGAAGACACATCCGCTTGAACATCTGCACCAAGTACAAGACCCTCAAGTGAGTGCACCATCATAACGTGCACAAGCACAGATCAGTACCTGAACATGTGTGAACATCCTCCCATCAAGCTCGTTTTCCTTTTTCTGTAGAGAACAAGTAGCGGTTACTTCAGGGAATGTCTTTCCGAAATCCCCTATGATTAAAAATCATCATGTTCATAAAACACATAGGTTTGTCATGCAGCATGATATTAAAAGCTGACGAAATATGGAAATCTACTGATTCACTTATTACATTGAGATGATGATGATGATGGACATACTAGTTGCCTAGTCACCGATACCTTTCCAGGGAACTTGCTTGTAACTTTTATATAATCAGGAGAAGCCTTTGTATGATCTGCATGACAGTCACAGACAACTCGGAAATAACTGAACTGAAGTGAAATGTGAAAATTGTGTGCTTCAGTGTGAACCGAAGACAGGGAGGGTACGCTGCAGACGGTTGGAACCAGAGAAGCAGCGGAGCAACCTCCTTCTCTTCCAGCCTTTCTCCCAGGACCTCCTCCAATTCCAGGACATCCTCATCCAACTCCAGGACCAGAGAGGACAAGAAAAAAGAGGAGAAACCTACAGCAGAGGAGGAAGAGGTGTCTGGAGTGATGGAGGGGGAGGACGAAGAGAACAAAGGAGAGGAGGAGGTAGAAGATGAGGAGGAACCAGAGAAAGCTGAGGATGTAACACTGGAAGAGTCTGAAGATGTCACACTGCAACAGCAGGAGTTTGAGGAAGAGAAGGAAAGAAACGAGGAGGAGGTGAGGAAGCAAACACACGGGCAGCGAGGGATAAATAATTTTTGTAAATGACTGAAATCTTTGCAGGTACCTGATAGTAATGATGTCACTGACACCCCTGAAGAGGTGGGCGTGGCTGAAGATGCTGCCAAGGAGGCAGCACCAGAAACCAGAGAGGCTGAAGCTTTGACTGAGGAACCTGAGAACAAAGACAAACCGAGTGCAGAGACTTTGGAGAACGAGGGCGACCTGCCATCGGATGTGGTCGGTTGGGCTTTAGATCAAATCATAGTATGACCAGGATACTAAACTTCAGCTGAAGTTGTTAATCCTAATGTTTCATGGTTGTGGGTTAAGCTATTGGGACAGGGAGGCTCTCGTAAGGGCAGTATGACGAGCAGCTCAGGAGTAGACTAGGTTAAGCAGCATGACACAGTTCGACCAAACGCGTAGTCACTGTTCAGTGTCTGATGATGTGTCTGTGTCAGTTTGAGCAGTGCTTCCTGGAGAACATGGAGGACTTTGTGACGTTGGATGAAGTGGCAGAGGACGAGGACAACGAAGAGTCGGACTCCACCGGTACCTGACCTCAGTTGTTTGATGTGATGCGTTATTACTGGACTTTTACACAATGTCTTAAAACGAATGACATTTAAATAAGTCTTTCTGTGTTCGCTTCCTCTGCAGACGATACAAAGAGAGGGGTAAGTAGATTTCTCAACGAAACCCACAGATCCACGCATGGAAACTATTAAAATAACAATGTTACCATCCAGACTGAAATATGAGAACTAAATAAAGTAGTAATGATTATCTACAAGTCAAACCAAAGCAGCAATTTGTGTAAACAGAAGAGTGTTACAGAAATGGTAAATAAGCTTTAAAATTCTACGTCGTCGTAGACAAACCAAACCGTTCTTATGCTTCTATATTTGAAAAGTTGCATTGTCTGTCTGTCTGCTGGCGTCTCAGGGTAAGAAGGTAGTGAACATTGTTGGCTTCAGACGAGGATACAACTACCTGAACGAACTGCTGGGACTCGCCAAACCCTTCGGGAAAGTGGTGAAACACCTGGTACTGGATCTACGACCTGAGGTACACAAACGTCAACCTGTTATGAAACGCGTTTCACCCAGAATGCAGCAGCTGTGTCTGAACGTAGCCCAGAGAGAAATATTGTAGCTGTTGATGTATTTCACAGCACAAGCCTTGAGATCCGACCAGCTCAACTATCTCAGACCAGCTAAGAGCTCCTTCCACATTCAAGCATCATAAATAATCAGCAGCTACCTTCTCACCAGGCATACCTGCAGTTCGCCACAGAAGAAGAAGCTCGAGCGATGGCCAAGTTCTACAACAGTAATGTGACGGCGTCGGTGTGCGGCCGACCGGTCAGGGTCAGTCACTCCATGACCTACCCCACCATTCAGGTAAAGCTTCAACCACTTTGTACTGGTTTAACGTAGACAAACCGATTCAGTCTATAAATAACTTGAATGAACGATCAGCCCTGGTTATGACCTTCGTTGTGTATGAGCTGTTTGGTTTTATCACTTTGTTGGTTCTTTATGTGAAATGTGCTTCATGAGCGAGTTTTCAGACGAGATGGTGGTAGGCATCGCCCACATCTGCATCTGACAGTTAAAGAAGTATCTGCATTTTTAGTGCTGAAAACATTTTTAAAGTCGTCTTTCTTCGTCTGTCAACCTTTAGTTTTGTCTTTGAGACGGTGTCTTATTTCTGTGACGATGAGACCAGTTCGTTGACTTTCTTGGTTGCATGTTGTCCAGTGCGGCTCCAGCAGGGTGGTGTATATCGGCCAAATCCCCAGCAGCAAGTACTCGGACGAGGCCATCTTGAAACTGGCCGAGCCATTTGGGAAAGTCAGGAAATATTTCCTCAACAGGATCAAGAGAGAGGTAGAGAACCAGGTCTGGGTCCTGCAGGTCTGTCGCTGCTGCTGCTTTCTTAACCGTCGTCTGGTGTGTGTCCTCAGTGTTTCATCGAGATGGAGAAAGCTGAGGACGCAGAGAAGATGGCTGAAAGCTGCAAAGCGGATCCACCGAAGTTTAACGGGAAACGTCTGACCGTCTATGTCAGCAGGAAGTACAGACAGCTCAAGCATGCGTGAGTTTCCTCTTCTGTGGTGAAACCTGTAGCAAGGGTTGATTCTGAATGTAGACAGACCCTGTGTACAGCTCACTCTACACTCCTACTCCCATCTATGGTCAACATCACAGATATAAACGGCTGAAAGGAAGCTCCTCTGGGGAGGAGGTTATACCGGTGTACACTTTTCTGTAGTTACTGACCTGAGCTGTGTGTTCGGTTTTATTTAGACACCGATTTCCAAGCACAGCGAAAAGGGAGAGGAGCAGCTCACCAACGAAAGAACCTGCAACTAAGAAACCCAGGGAGGAGAAGGCAGCAGTAGACGAGGAGAAAACGAGGGAGGAGGAAGAGAAGAGCTCTGATGTGAGCGGAGGTGACGACAAAACTGAGAACTCTGCCGAGAGGATTGCTGAAGTTTGTGAGCAGAACCAAACAAGCGGTCAGGACGTGAGTAGTCACTTCAGCTTGTACTGTGATTGAAGCTTCCTGATGTCCTTTCACAGTAAAACAATTCTACTGCATTCACAACATTGGACTAATCGTGCTGAGATGCTAGAGATTAGTCGGTTTCATTTCGTTGTCAAGTGTCGTCCTTTATGATCAGTGGTTTGTTACCTCTCAGCTGCAGCAGGAGAAACAGGAGGAGATGGAGCTACCCACCAATCACGGCAAACAGACGGAGGTGGCTCAGAACAAACCCATCACTGCGTCTCTGCCGCTGCCCCCCTATGACCCAGAAACCCCCATCGGTGAGTTTCTCTGCTCGGTAACAATGAGGTGTGAATTTGCAGACGTTACCGTGGGGACAAAAGCAAAATGAAGTCCACTTTTCTGTGGTTGTTTTCAGGTGTGGAGCATGTGAAGATGGGTTATTACTGCCGCGTCTGTTTCCTGTTCTACTCCAACGAAGCCACGGCCAAGAAAACGCACTGCAGCAGCAAGACGCACTACGAAAAGCTGCAGGTGAGCTGACTGTCAGAACCAGTTTCCTCACAATCCAGCCATTGGTTTAAATGTATCAGTTTCTTGTGGTGCTTATATTTGTACCACAGACAAGTTGTTGGTTTTCTTTGTTTCAGAACTATCTGGAGAAAGAACGGAACAAATCAGAGAAGAAGAAAGTGAAGAAAACGGCTTAAGACTGGATTCTTCCAAATGTGGGAGTTTTATTTTTAGTTTGTTCTGGGCCGACCACACTAGACGCCTTCATGGGTCCAAACTGGGTGGATGCTTAGATTAGAAGCTCAGTGTGAATTGGTGTTTGTGGCTGAAGGCGACTCGTTAATGACCTGTCAATCGCTGAATTCCTATAATAGCAGACATTCTGTAGACGGTTGATTTTGGTAAAATAACCTCTGCTTGTTGGTTCTGTGACTTATCCAGCCTTTCACCCAACCATAACCTAACGGAGCAGAACTTGGACCCGTGCAGTTGCATCCTATCGCTTTGTTTCATTTTACCACTTAAGTCTGTCTGATCCAAAGAGCAGCCGACGGACACAAAGAAATCTGATGAGTAAATGTAATAACTGTGAAAGTTGGATAAAATGATTAGTGAAAATAAATGAAAACGCAGTTGTACACGACGCTTCCTTAGTAGAGGGAACGCGTATCAGGCGAACAGTGGCTCATGAAGGTATTTAGAGATTTGTCTATTCAGAAACAATCAGAACAAACTTTGAATGTAGTGAACTTACTTTATTTTCCTTGTTTGGATGTTTTATAAAATAAAACTTAAACATTACTTCTTGAAAATGTGATTTGTTTTGCAGAAATGGGGTCTAAACACGTTTGATTATAGGTTTTTCTCTCTCCTACATATTAGTTGCGTAATGAGTCACGTCTCTATTTCTGAACTTCACATGAACAGTGAAGTGACTTGGTTTTGTATTTTACTACTTTAGCAAGTTGTAAAGTCAACTTTTGCTTTTCAGGCTATGGAGGAAAAAAAGAACAGCGAAAACATGACGACGCTTCGAGGACCTTTAATCCAGATAAACAGCACCACAGATCTGAGCTTTTCTTAATAGTTCCATGATAAACCTATAAAGAAACACTTCATGTTTTTAGTTCTTTGCTGAAGTAGTGAAACATTAACACTGAACCTTTTCTTCAGCTTTGGCGATTCAACCTCGTTTAACATGTTAAGAGCCAAACAAAGCTGCTCAGGTGTTTTGTTCTCTAAATTAGTTTTAAGTCACTGCTCGGGGCTTCTGGGTAATGTTGTCTATTTGTCGCACCAGGTTCCCCTTTGTGAACCCTTACCCTGATTACAGGAGGTTACTGGAAGATCCAGGTCCAAATGTATGTCCTTGTAGAAACAAAACTGTTCCTCAGCTTGACCACGGGTCTTTTCCCGTCTTCTCCTGTAAACCATTGAAAAGAATCTATTAATGATCTGACTGCAGATGAGAGTGACACCTGTAACCATGGTGGGTGAATAGTTTTGTGTAAAATCTGTCTCTCTGTGCTGACTGGCTGAACGCCTGGGATTAGACGCATCAGGTGGAAATGTCAAGAATAGACAAGCGAGTCCAGAACCTTTAGCTCAAGGTGTAGAATCCATCACCTGGTATTTCCTGTAGTGCGTCAGGCTGCTGCAGTGCTTCCGTTTGGCCTCGGCCTCGTCAGCGTAGATCAGCTGACACAGGTTACAGAAGTAACCAACGACTGGCCGAACAAACTCTGTTCCTGCCGAGGAGACGGCGAAAGCAGCACTGCGTCATAACATGAAAAACAAATGACATCATATGATAACAGTCACCGCATACACGCCTGCGCTTTCTTACCAACAGGTCTGGAGGGTATCTCGGGCTCTGCAGCGCCACCTGTTTGGACTGAGCCAGAATCCTGTAGCTGATCGTCATTTTCTGGTTTCTACAAACATACACATTTCTTGTTTGACCCGTTAGAGTCTAACGAACAGTTGATCTGATTAATGGCCCGGCTCCTTAATAAGTGATTTGAGTAACTTGTCAGAGCTGTGAACGTTTCCTGATTTTTTTTTTTTGATGATGGTTTGATAAACTGAAATGAGAACCATTTACTGCGTTGCTGTAAAATGTAAATACGAACAGTATAGAACCTTATTGGAGTAAGTTCACTCTAGTTTACAGATGAACAGAACTAAACCAGAGGTTTCACACGTTCAGCTGTACCTGTTCAGTTTGTGGTGTTGGAGAAGCTCCTGCAGAGTCTGGAGTCTCCTCCATCAATCCTTCCTTCTCGCCTTCAGACTCTTTGTTCGGGTCTGAAACGTTCTCTCTTTTGTGCTTGTCTTTACTGGTTTCTCTCTGAGTCTTTTCAAACAGAGACTCTTCTTCTGTGGTGTTATTGGCGCCACGTTCTCTCTCCGTCATGCTGAGCTCTCTTTCAGAAGCGAGTCTGCCTGGCGCTGCCTTTGAAGCCTCCTCAGTCCTGTCAGACTTGCTGTAGGTCTCCTCTCCATCTGGGGCTTTGCTTCGTCGCTGCTCGTGAATCTCCCACCTACCGTAGAAACATGCAGCCTAAGGAATAACCACAGGAGAACCAAACCAAACCAACAGACTGTGAGGACCGTCAACAGATCTGACCCGTTGCTGAGTCTCTGGTACTTGTGGGAGGTCTTAGCAAAGATTCTACAGCCATTGAGTGTGACGGGTTTATGGATCAGCTCCTGGGCAGCTCTCTGAGCCTCTGCAGAACTCCACATCTCAATGAAACCCTAAGAAACAGAACCACACATCACTACACAGCAAACAGAAGTATCCCTGTTTATTTCCGTCACAAGACCGAGCACATCACGGTGTTAAAAGATGAGGTCTGTGGCAGAAATGCAAATGGAGAAACAGCCCGTGGACAGGAAACGGGAGCAGGAAGTGAAGAGGGTGGAGGGTAAAGGAGCTACACCTGCTAATTGACCTGCAGCATGATGGAAGTGGGTTCATCTCTGTTCATGTAACCTGTTTGGCTGGTGGAGGGAACAGACGAGTTCCTTTTCACCACACTTCTCCTCAGGCCATGCTTTCCACTCTATCATGCACACTACGTTATGCTGCCTGCCCTGGTACAAGAGGCATTTGATATAATTAGCTCTATAATTTATGTTGTTCATTTAATATTTAAGGTTAATAAGGTTTAACTTACTATTTACATTTGTAGCAAAGGTCGGAGTTGGCCGAGTTTGCCCCTTACTCAGACTGAAAAAAACCCCAAAACTATACATTTTTTTGCTGAATGATTCTTCTTTATTCCTGTCTGGCGCCCAACTTTGGGTTTTTTTATGGTTTGACTGAAGGTGCCTACGCTACAGGTCACACAAGACAAACCACGTAATAATAAATATTCGAACAGTGATGACGTCACAGGTTCTGACCTCCTGGCGTTGGCGGAGCACTAAGTAGCGGACTGCCTTCCCGTGATCGCTGACCAGACCGATGAACTCGGCGTCACTGAAGACGGACGTCGGCAAGTCTCTGAAGTGAATCACTCTGCTGGACAGAGACTGAGCAGAAAGGTGCAAACGCTCACCATCAAACAAATCCAAAGGATTAAATGAATGGAAGCGTCTTCCTCACCCCAGCTGCTTCTCTGACGTCTTCACCTGCAACAGACACGCTTTTTAATAAGCAGGGGACAGACTCAATCATTTCCAGGACTTTCCAGGCTTTCTCAGGTTACCTTGGTTATCTGACTGATTGTCCTCCAGCTCATCCAGAGTGATGCAGTTCTCTAGGTCCACTGGGAAATCGGATTCTTCCTGGAGGTCAAACCACATAAACTAAGTTAGTTTCCTTCACGTTTTGTCTCCACCTTGAACACTGATGGCGATGCCAATAATGTGCTCAGGTCACTGGTCCCAGGCTTCAGGGAGTTTAGCCGCGTCTACCTCGCCGTCCTCCAGTTCAGCCTCTGTGATGGATTCAGATTCTCCCTCTGGCTTCTTCATCTCACACACGTCGTCCTTTTGTCCCTCGTTTCCAGCCGTCGCCTCCATCTGTTTGTCTGAAAACATTTATGCTGTAAATGGTTGTCTTTGTCCTAAAGTGACGCTTCTTTGCACAGGCTCCACTTTCATTCTTTTGCTGTTGTAACAGTTGAATTTCCCCACTGCGGGATCAATAAAGAATGGTCTGACCTTCCTGGATCGGTTTCCATTTATACCTTCTTCAGGTGACTCCGCAGTTTCCGTTTCCTCAACATTACTGTGACTTTCTACCTCCACGTTCTCTTCATCTTCTCCGATCACCTCCATGCCTTCGATGTCACTGTCCTCTGTAGATAACCTGCAGGTGAAACTGGTTTCAATCAGACCTTTGCAGTTTTTATACTTTGTTGTTGTCAGTCTTTCATGTTGATAGTTGACAGGGCTGATGTTCTGTCAGCTTGGTTTGGTTCCACTTTGACCAGAGGAACCAGATTAATGAACTGCGACCTCTGAAGAGCTACTCACTTTGCTTTTTCCTCGGTCTGTGTGTCTGCAGCCTCCACCCAAGGAGCCGGTTCCTCTTTAGCCCTGGACTCAGTTTCTGGACAGAAAACATAATCATGTTGATTCAGGAACTGATCATGGATCAGTGGTTGTAACAGCTTATTTGGGTCTTCTCACGTGTTTTCTCTCCTTCCACTGACTTTCCTTTGGACCCATTGCTGGATTTTTCAGTGGAGCTGGATCTGGTCTTGCCGTCTTTGTTGGGTTTTTCTCTAGACCTCGATCTGGTTCTGGAACCTCTGCTGGACCTTTCTTTAGATTTATCCCTGGACCTGGACCTAGTCTTCCTCTCAGTGTCTGACCTTTCTCTGGACCTAGACCTGGTTCCTCTGCTGGACCTTTCTCTTGACCGAGACCTCACCTCTCTGTTGGGTTTTTCATTAGATTTGGATGGAGACCTAGTGCATTTGTCTGAAGACCTCGATCTTCTGTCTTTTCTGGACCATTCTCTGGATCTGGACCTCTCTGTGTTGGATTTCCTCTGCTCCTGCTCTTGGTCTTTGCTGCTTTGCCTCCTCTTGGACTCCCCCTTGAGTTCTTTGTCTCGGCTTGAACTCCTTGTTCTTTTGGTTGAAGCCTTTTGCTCTTCGTACTTCTTCGCTGAAGGAACCCGCCTGCAGGAGTCAATAATCAGCCCAGATATCAGGTCTGTAGGGCTGCACCTGATTATTATTTTCATTCTAATGCACAATTGATTAAAGCTATAAACAGAGAATATTTATTATAATCACAGTCTGGATTAAGATGCTACTCATGCCACTGTCTGATCCAGCAGCTGGCGTGTTGTACTTACACGAGGGTCTTGTATTCTCCAGAGAATGAAACCTTAACGCAGGCGTTGTTGATCCTCAGAGTGTTGGAAGAATAATAATCCACCAGCTTCTGAGCATCTGCAGCGTGTTCCATCTCTACATATGCCTGGAAGAAGTTTAAGATGCAGCTCAGCGTCCACCCAGCTGTTGAACCGTTACTCAGTAATGTCAAACCATCCAGAGTCAACCTGGGCACAGAGCTGAGCCTCTTCAAACACAGCTATAATACAAAACAACTTTCTAAAGAGAAGTCAACCTGACAAATGCATTACGGGCATCCGCACACGTTTGTTTTTATGTTGTGACATCTTGAATCGTGGTGGTTAACTACTGATTACCAACAGATTCAGGAGGATCCCAGCTACCATTTGCTGCCATTTCCCTGTAGTGACCTTCACCGTGTAACCATGATTCTCACCACGGACGGCAGGAACAGGTAGTAGTGAGGCGGCCCGAATCGTTTAACGATGCTGATCAGGTCCAACTGTCCGTCCCCTCCTGTTGGAACCGGCGTGAAACTCACCACCTGAGAACTCTGCAGAGAGACAGAAACGCTATGACTGGGTTCAGCTCTTTTATTCAGCAAAGACTCGAATCACATTCACGCCTGTTAAAGCAAACACTTGTTTCTGCCAAGGACAACGGCTGAAGACAACGTATGTACCACACGTGGTCATTTTTAAAACGTGTGAAGCATCAGTGTGAATGATACTGATCCTGGCGTATTTAAACCAGGGACGCTTCTGTGCTGATGAACACGCACCTGGAGGAAGCTGAACGTGTTGGAGATGCTGAACTCCATCTGTTTGCCGTTCACAGCTGGAGGATAGTTGACGTGGAATTTCACCAGTTCCTTCGCCTGCTCATTGGAGCTCAGTTCCAAAAACGCCTGCAGGGCTCACAACACACGTTATCAGCTGCTGCTTCAAGTTTTCTTACAATGCAAAGACAAACAAAAGACAGATGTTTGTGATGTTTCTTCTCATCCACGTTTTCCAACTATACATTTGAGAACATCAAGTGTGCCTATAATATAAATGACAGTTGAACCGTTCTGTCTTTAAAGTGACTGTAAGTTCATTGAAAAGGTTAAATAATGGCTTTACCCAGAAGTCATGTTTTCATATGGACGGTCTGTTACGTGTTCTGTACTCACTAAAGACGGAAACATGAGGATCTTTACGATCTTTCCAAACGGCTCAGTCAGTTTCCTCAGGTACATCTCATCCACAGACTGAGGGGGAAACTTCACACACACCACTTTTCCTTTCTCTGAGGGCTAAGAGGAAATTATTCTCAGAGAAGCAGCTATATTCAACTTCCACATGATTTCTCCCCAATATAAGAAGATTTACCTTCCTATCAGACTTTGTTTCTGTCTTCGACTCTGTTAGAACACAAGACATTTAACGTAGCAATAAGGACACAAGCATGTTTTTGCTGATGAACAATCGGATGCTCTTACTCTCGTTCTGAGCCCCTCTTTGGGCAGAACACGATGATTTTTCTTCATCTTTCCTCTTCTCCTGGATCTTGGCCCTTATGAAATAAGAAGTGAAATGCGAAACAGTGAAAAGTGCTGCAAAGCAGTGAGATGACAATGAGTATATTCATAGTTATAAATCCCACCGACCTGCTGACTGACTCCACGCGACAGTCCCAGTTAGGAAACCTGGACGAGACACAAGCTACAGGATCAACACCGAAACTATCTCAAAGCTCAGAAATGACGCGTAAGTGAAGCTTCCTGAACAGAATAATAAGTTAGTTAATGAGCCTACACCTGTGGCAACACTCTCCCTTGGTCCAGCAGTAGCCGTCTTCTTCTCACGCTCCACTAGACTCCTCACTTTCCTTAGTTCCCTTAAACCCCTCAAACCAAAGACAGCACTGTTGAAACCGAATCAGCTACGGATACGATCCCAACCTTTATGGATCGTCTCCATCTCTCACCTCCTAATCCCTGTGTCACAGATCAGATCAATGAATGACGCACCAGAGCTGACATGAAGAACCCTCGGTTCTGGCTGAACATTAGAGAGGCACGAAGAAGCCGCCATCAAAGCCTGCCTCTGCCGCTAACACACGTCTGCTCCACCTCAGACCAAACAAAGGGAACCACAGCGGACACGGAGTCCTTGCTGTGTACAGAGGCGCCATCATACTTAGGTCGGCAGTAGGTTCTGGTTTGTGTGCCGTCTTTTTGAAGTCCTGCTGATGTTGGCCACCGTCAGAGGCCTTTCGCTCTGATGTTCTCCTGGGGTTCGCTGGGGAACAGAATGTTCTACAACTGAACAGTCGCCTGACTTGCACCTGAATGATCCAGGTTCTATGAAGAATGTTTAGATTGCTCATGAAAAATCTGATTTTAGGTCATACTGACGCAGAACCTCTACTGTGGTGTCTGGCAGCTACACACCGACCCCTCTCTGGACGACCACACGTTTTACGCCACGGTCCATATCTCTGCACTGGCTTTTACTGCTCATTCTACTGGAATGACTTACATTCAGCGATTTCCTACTGAATGAGTGACGTATCGTCTGTGGGAGACTTACTGCTGCAGCAGGCTGAGCTGTCCCTCTGCATGTTGAGAGTTGTTGATGTGTTTAAGCCAAACCTGGAACACAGAAACAACTATCACGACTCTGTCTCTGCCCGATAGTTGCAGCAGCATCTAGTCCGATGCTCTGCTTCCATTTTCTGCAGCAGCTGAACGCAGACCCCTCCCCCATCAGACTCTGTAGCGGACATCGAAGACGACACGTGTACTTACCATCTCTGACAGCACAGTGATATCACACAGAGAGCACGAGTATGGGAACACTGTTGGACACGTCCCATGGAAGTCCAGGGCTTCTTTCTCAGAGGGAGTTGATGCTGCTGCAGGTTGCTGGCTGCTGTTCCTGGTGGAAGAAGTTTGGTCCTCTCGGTGGTTCACCCGAGGTTTGGGATGATACATGTCAGAAGGAGGCGCTGACCTGGGTTCAGAGAACCCAGTAGGACGAGATCTTCTTTCCTGTCCTGCTGAGCTAAAAGAGGAACAGTCCTGAGAGGACAACGGACCCCCACTTCTGCCGGTCTTACCATACTCAGAGGGTCCTGGTCCACGGTGGAAGTCAACAGCATATCTGGATGATGAAAAAGCTGCTGGTGGCGCTGTCGGATCTGGTCTAACAGAGCTGCTGGTCCTGGAATTCCTCCAGCGGTCCTGGTCATATGGAAGAGAACTAGGTGCTACATGATCCAACGGGTTCAGGAGCGTCTGGCTGCGGAGATGGCCCCAGACTCTGGAGGAACTCCCAGGTGCTGGATGGTAAGAGGAAGAGTAGGAGGAAGGAGGAGACAGGGTTCTGGGGACAAGACCGCTGACCGCCCCTCTCTTTCCTTTGATCTGTTTGAGGACATGAGGCAGAGACTCCACTGTGAGCACATCCTCTGGAAGCTCTGCCAGCAGAGCCAGGTCACTGGGCTCCAGACCACAGCTGCTCAGGATGCTGAGAGCGCCATCCTGAGCCCATGCTGGGCCCCTGGAGGACGAAGAGGACGGGGACGATGAGGAGAAGGACTCGTGAGAGGGCCTGTAAAAGTTAGGGTTGGGTGAGATGTGGCAGCGGTTTGCAGAGCTGAACTGTCCAACTTCAGGTCTGAGGTCGGTGTCAGACGTTGACCCTCTGTATGGGTAGTTGTGAGACATGATGGAAGGAAGCCGGAGAAACTCGGGGCGTTTCCTGCAGACAGAAGATGTAGATACTGACTAGAGAGAAATGCAGAGCTCGATAAAAAATTCAGCTGAGAATGCAAGAGCCCGAAGACGAAGAACCCAGATGTAAACACAACGGGACGATACAACGAAGCTCTGTGGTGAGTGAAGCATGTTCAGCCTGCTCGTCTTTCAAAACACGAAAAAAGCATCGCACCACCGCAAAACATTCAACGTCTCCAAGTTCAACCAGACGGAAAGGAGAACAAATGTAAAATGCGTGAGACAACAGAGCGGCCACGAAAACCTGTAGACGAATTCAACACAGGAGAAGCTTAAGCCCGGGCTGGAACTGAAGGAGTCCCACGCGTCCTAGTGGGCTGACGCGGCCGCCGGGTCCGGTTCTTGGCTGGAAATCTGAGGTTTGAGAGCCGTGGCTGCGTTGTTCTGCAGGTCACCGGTCTCTGGGTGGTACCAGAAACCTTGGTTCAGGTTCGGGTCAGCGTTAGCTAATAAGTTGGCAGTTGGCATTTAGCGAAAGCATTTGTTACTGAACCGCCGACCAGAGACCAGCGGAACTGACACGAAGCAAAGAGCCCGACGGTCAGGTAGCAGATAAACTCATCAACCTGCGCGACTGCAAACACGGCGTTAGCGTGGCAAGCTAACAGTTAGCCGCCAGAAACAGATCTCCGTCAGAGGCTTCAGCCGCTTTTACACTATCAGCGGTGGAGGATGAATCGGCCAGTGGATCACACGAGGACCGAGTCAGTGCAAAGATCAAGTTGTTAACGAAGAAAACAAACAGATCAATGTAGCTGCGTTCACCTCACACAGGCTGGATCCTAAACGCCCCCTGCCGGTGAGGAGGGCACACAGCAACAGGATGAACTACCGTAAAGACTAACTGGATCCTAAACGCCCCCTGCTGGTGAGGAGGGCACACAGCAACAGGATGAACTACCGTAAAGACTAACTGGATCCTAAACGCCCCCTGCTGGTGAGGAGGGCACACAGCAACAGGATGAACTACCGTAAAGACTAACTGGATCCTAAACGCCCCCTGCTGGTGAGGAGGGCACACAGCAACAGGATGAACTACCGTAAAGACTAACTGGATCCTAAACGCCCCCTGCTGGTGAGGAGGACACACAACAACAGGATTAAGACAAAGTTGGAGCAGGTTCTGCATTTTCAGTCAGATGGGAACATTATTCAATACCTAATTAATTCAACAACTAAATTAATAAATGTGAAAAAGAATAGAAAAGGGGATTTATCAGAGAGACCGTGTAGGAGTACAAATATTGAAATGCAAAACATTTAAATAAAACCAATACAAGATGTAACTACGTGGCTGTAGTCTGAAATGAATGTGAATTTATTGTGACTATTGTAAGCTGATGAAACATATTTATGTCATGTTTGATGTCTGCTTAAATGAACACGGAGCCTTCTCATTTGCAACCATCAGGTGGCGCCATGTGTACAAATGCACTTTCAGCTGTTTTCCATCTTCAGAAAGTCCTAACGACACTGGACAGATGTTGCAGGAACCAACGTTCCTGCCTCGCTGTCTGCATCTGTCGCTGTGTCAAGTGACTCTCTCGTATTCGTGTTGAACTCCTGTGTGCGTTCATTGTCCTGGAGCCTTATTGATGGTGACAGCTACAGAAAGCCCAGATGTTTTAGTGATCCGGGACCAGGACCCGTTAACCTCACCTCAGTCATGTTCTGCATCATGGAGACATTGTTTTACATAATTAAATGAGGAAGAAATACAATAGAAATATTAACGTTACTGCAAACAAAAAAAGTTTTTATTTCATTCTTCTAAATGTAACGTGAAATAAATGGTCAACGCTCAGGACCATTTCATTGAATGTCACACGTGTGATTGACCCTGTTTCTCAGTGTGTGATGTGTTTAAAGACATTGCAGTTTTACTAAAGCACATCCTGAAATTACAATAAATGTAATGTCAAAAGAAATGAAACAATGTGTGGAGGAAGCAGAATAAATACGAATAAATAAAAAATTAAATGTGGAAAAATACCCTTTTAGAGCTGTTTCCTTTAACTGGAATGAATAAGACCAAATGTGTTCTGGTAGCAGCAGTCGTCCACATGCATAGTTTGTTTGTGTTCAGTAAGTCTGAACACATCTCAGCAGCAGGTGGCGCCGCAGACACACGTCCACTGAAGTCACTTCATGACTCTGACATGAAGCTTTGTTTGAATTGTTTGCGATATCTGTTGCTTTACTGCTTCTATTTGTCAAAATGAATCAATCAAACCTAGTTCGTAACAAACTCACACCTGTTTAAAAACCACAGGATCAGCAGAATTTACGGCAACAGAAGCAGCAACAAACACAGAAAAACTGGTTCCTTTATATTATGAGCAAAAATAAAATGACAGAAGCACAAACTAAGAAAATTAAAATTGGTTAAAAACAACTAAACATTTTAATTTTTGTTTCATCAACAGCAAAGCAAAAAGAGAGAAACCTGTACATTATACAACAAAACCAACAAACATATTATATATATTAAAGATTGATTTGTGTAACACAGGCCCAAGTCCTTTACTTGCAGAAAAACGGCAAAAACCATTGAATCAAAAACATTTTAGAGAGTCAATAAAATTATAAAAGCTAAAACATACAGCAATTCATTTATGAAAAAATTAAATCAAATCTGAATGTAAAGCAGATGTTTAAGTAAACAGCAAGATAACATTGAAATTCAGCGAGTGAATGAATTCACTAAAGATCAATTCAAAAACAGTTTTACATAGTAAAGGTTTAATTTAATATGCACACGTATAAACCGTTCACTTCTTAGGTAACGTTACCATGTGTTTATAAATATTAATATCAGAAACACAGAGATTTTTAGGCCTTTGTTGTTATTTTCATGTTGTTTCTTATAAGGTGAACCCAACAAACCACTTTATGCAAAAGAAAATAATCAGTGTTATGCAAAATCAACACGGTTTTAAAAAGTGAGTGTTTTTACTGTATCTCACAGCAGCCAGTCGACAGTAGAACACATTCACATTTATACACATGAGTTTACAGGCGAGTGACTGAAAACATAATAAATGGTTCCTATTAATCTGAATAAATGCTTTACTGTCAGTTGTAAGTGCTGATGCCAGGAACAGCGACGTGTGTTACACATGTACATGTATGTTACGTGTCCTGGCTGGATTCTGCTGGTAGGATCAGATGCTGCTCAGCTTTGCCTTGTTGACAAACTAAGAACTTTCCCTGACACGACTATTTCTATTTCAGAAGCCTTGTTTTATGCTAATTTTCTGATGGTGACATGACGTCACCCTTTTTTATTTTCATGAACGTAATGTTATTCACAGTTTTGTCATTTTTTGACACATGGATATAAACATAAAGTAATAACTGGAGCTTTCAGTGTAAAGCTTGGTTTTAATGTTTTCCACGAACCTGCGTCTATGAAGGAAAGAAAAGACAAGAAGAGAAAAGCGTGAATCACGTCTTTTTTACTACACGCATCGTCAACTTCACCTCTGAACTGAAAAGAAACATAAAAGCAAAACAATATCTTTGAAGAAAACTGTTTGTGATTGAGGGAAATAAAAAGCTTGGATCCATTTGATTCGTGTGAAATGAACCTGGATCAGTAAACAGCTGAAAAATGATTTCACATGAAATGTTTCTCCAGGTTCCAGCAGAAAGTATCTGGTGCTGCCTTTAGGCCCGAGTGACCCTGTGAACACGTCGGTGTTTTGTGTCAGCCCCAAAGGTAAAAACATTTGAAAGGCCAGTGGACGGATGGACGTGAAGAGGACGACGCTTCTGCTTCACGTGTCTGATTTGGATTCAGACGCTCGTCCATCAAGTGATTAAAAGTGGTCGTGTCTTTAATTAAGTGATGGGCGTCCAACGCCTTGTCCTGAGGGGATAATTAAGATCCTGCTGCTGCTGCCGACTTCGTGTGAGTCATATCTAAAAGCGTTTATTAGCAGCACTTCAGGTGTCTTCAGTTCCTCTGTGAGATGCAGGGATTTGGGATTTCTCCTGCTTTTAAAGGGATAATCCGCTAAAATCTGACTTCCAGGCTGCGTCCTGCACCGACGGCCTCCTCCAAAGCTGATAAATGGCTGTTTGTGAATTATGCATGGACGTGTTGTTGTTGAGCTCCTCCTTCAGGTTTCTGCCCCATTTCCCTAAACTCCTCCTGATTTTTTTATGAATGTTTAAATCCAGTGTTTTGTCAGAGCTGCAGTTTGTTTTGTCATTAAAATGAAAGAGCAGCTCACATCACTCATGTCTCCTTCCAAAGACAACAGCGCTAAGTGAACATACAGTAAAATATTAATCAGTGGAGTTAATTCACTTCGACCAAAGTGGCTCCTAAACCGAATCACAACAGCTCAGTCGTGATAACTAATAAGCTTCATTCAGTGATTATTTTATGAACACGTCGTCCACCTTCATCAAAGAAGCAGAATTAATTATTAGGGAAGTTATTTTTATAAAAACATTGTATAATTGAATTAACCAACAGCCAGAAACAACTAATCAATGTTTATTTTATTTTTTCATTTCTATAAATTGTGTTTTGTACAGTTTTGGATCTTCTAGTTTTATGTTTGATTTCTAACACAGGCAGCTTCATGTTGCAGAGACCTGGTCATTTAACGCTGCTGACAACCTTTGAAACTAATACGGCGCCAAATGACTTTTCACGTACTTGATAGATATGTGCAGTTTGTTGTGGTTCCCACCCACGTTCCCTCCTGGACCTCGGGCAGGACCGCGGACCTCAGGCTGGGCCTCTCTGCAGGCCGACAGCTCCCGGCGGACTGATTCAACATAATAGTGCTTATGACTGCAGCGCTGCCATTTAAATTGCTAATGATGATGGTGATGGACAAATAAATAAAACATGACTTCAGCTTGTTTTTATCTCTCACGGTAAAAATCGTCCGTCAGCTTTTATCAGCCGTTCTCTAAATGTCACACGCGGAGTTTAATCTGTCATTTTAGCTCACGTTTCGTTATTTCATATTTAATATTTGGATGCTTTCAGATCTTGAGTCTTGTTCATGTGACAGATGTGTGAGTCTCACTGAAGATTGAGGAGGAGAAGAAGTCACAGAAAAAAATTAAATAAATGTTTCGCAGCAGACAACACGGATAAATCCTGTTGATCCTTCACCTTCACGGCTTCATGTCTCATCAGTGTAGAACAACTCCAGGATTTTTTTCCAAGCCGTTATCAGCAAAGTCAATTATTAGCCGACGTAAAGTCACGTCTTCATCTAAGACCCAGCGGACGGGAGAACACTCTGGACTGCCATGAAAAGAGCTCAGCGTCATCCTGTTAGCAGCCGTCCCAGAGGAAAGCGTAGCTGTTCTCAGATCAGCTGGTGCAGCACACGAGTCCGTCTGCACTCAGTAAAACCTCTGACACGTCCTTCAGGCTACGGTCACTGTCACAGATCCACAACCTGAGCAGCAGACGTTCTGCTCCAGTACCGGACTCAAATCCACTGCACAGGCACAAAGTGCACAACAGAAAAATCACTGTGGTGGTTGTGCAGGTGTTGGACATGTTGGACATGTTATAGGCGTTGAGTGAGTAGGATGTCATTGGACATATTGGATGTGTTGGATGCTTTAAACATGTTGGACGTGTTTGGGACGCGTTGGACGTGTTTGTAACGCGTTGGACGTGTTTGTAACGCGTTGGACGCGTTGGATGTGTTTGGGACATGTTTGTGACGTGTTGGACGTGTTTGTGACATACTGGACGTGTTTGTGACGTGTTGGATGTGTTTGGGACGCGTTGGGGACATGTTGGACGTGTTTGTAACGTGTTGGACGTGTTTGGGACGTGTTTGGGACGTGTTGGATGTGTTGGGGACATGTTAGACATGTTGGACGTGTTTGTAACGTGTTGGACGTGTTTGGGACGTGTTGGATGTGTTGGGGACATGTTAGACATGTTGGACGTGTTTGTAACGTGTTGGACTTGTTTGGGACGTGTTTGGGACGTGTTGGATGTGTTGGGGACATGTTAGACATGTTGGATGTGTGCGTAACGTGTTGGACGTGTTTGGGACGTGTTGGATGTGTTGGGGACATGTTAGACATGTTGGACGTGTTTGTAACGTGTTGGACGTGTTTGGGACGTGTTGGATGTGTTGGGGACATGTTAGACATGTTGGACGTGTTTGTAACGTGTTGGACTTGTTTGGGACGTGTTTGGGACGTGTTGGATGTGTTGGGGACATGTTAGACATGTTGGACGTGTTTGTAACGTGTTGGACTTGTTTGGGACGTGTTTGGGACGTGTTGGATGTGTTGGGGACATGTTAGACATGTTGGATGTGTGCGTAACGTGTTGGACGTGTTTGGGACGTGTTGGATGTGTTGGGGACATGTTAGACATGTTGGACGTGTTTGTAACGTGTTGGACTTGTTTGGGACGTGTTTGGGACGTGTTGGATGTGTTGGGGACATGTTAGACATGTTGGATGTGTGCGTAACGTGTTGGACGTGTTTGGGACGTGTTGGATGTGTTGGGGACATGTTAGACATGTTGGACGTGTTTGTAACGTGTTGGACGCGTTGGACGGGCTGGCACCAAGTACCCTTATAATCACAGCGTTAACCACTTAATCCAGATTCAGTTTTTAATAAAATATATGGTGAAAACGTCAAAGCAGAAGAAAAAAGGTTTTGAAATTATCCAAATGTTATAATATAATATAATATAATATAATATATAATATATAATATATCATATCATATCATATCATATCACGTCATATCATATCATATCATATCACGTCATATCATGTCATGTCATATCATATCATATCACGTCATATCATATCATATCATATCATATCATATCATATCATATCATATCATGTCATATCATATCATATCATATCATATCATATCATATCATATCATGTCATATCATATCATATCATATCACGTCATATCATATCATATCATATCATGTCATGTCATGTCATGTCATGTCATATCATATCACGTCATATCATATCATATCATATCATATCATGTCATGTCATGTCATGTCATGTCATATCATATCATATCACGTCATATCATGTCATGTCATATCATATCATATCACGTCATATCATATCATATCATATCATATCATATCATATCATATCATATCATGTCATATCATATCATATCACGTCATATCATATCATATCATGTCATGTCATGTCATGTCATGTCATGTCATGTCATATCATATCATATCATATCATATCACGTCATATCATGTCATATCATATCATATCATATCATGTCATGTCATATCATATCATATCATATCATATCACGTCATATCATATCATATCACGTCATATCATGTCATGTCATATCATATCATATCACGTCATATCATATCATATCATATCATGTCATGTCATGTCATGTCATGTCATATCATATCATATCATATCACGTCATATCATGTCATGTCATATCATATCATATCACGTCATATCATATCATATCATATCATATCATATCATATCATATCATGTCATATCATATCATATCATATCATATCACGTCATATCATATCATATCATATCATATCATATCATATCATATCACGTCATATCATGTCATGTCATATCATATCATATCACGTCATATCATATCATATCATATCATATCATATCATATCATGTCATGTCATGTCATATCATATCATATCATATCACGTCATATCATATCATGTCATGTCATGTCATGTCATGTCATGTCATGTCATATCATATCATATCATATCACGTCATATCATATCATATCACGTCATATCATGTCATGTCATATCATATCATATCACGTCATATCATATCATATCATATCATATCATATCATGTCATGTCATGTCATATCATATCATATCACGTCATATCATGTCATGTCATATCATATCATATCATATCATATCACGTCAAATCATATCATATCACGTCATATCATATCATATCATATCATATCACGTCATATCATATCATATCACGTCATATCATATCATATCATATCATATCATATCATGTCATATCATATCATATCACGTCATATCATGTCATGTCATGTCATATCATATCATATCATATCACGTCATATCATATCATATCACGTCATATCATGTCATGTCATATCATATCATATCACGTCATATCATATCATATCATATCATATCACGTCATATCATATCATATCACGTCATATCATATCATATCATATCATATCATGTCATATCATATCATATCACGTCATATCATATCATATCATGTCATGTCATGTCATATCATATCATATCATATCACGTCATATCATATCATATCATGTCATATCATATCATGTCATGTCATGTCATATCATATCATATCATATCACGTCATATCATATCATATCATATCATGTCATGTCATGTCATGTCATGTCATATCATATCACGTCATATCATATCATATCATATCATATCATATCATGTCATGTCATGTCATGTCATGTCATATCATATCATATCACGTCATATCATGTCATGTCATATCATATCATATCACGTCATATCATATCATATCATGTCATATCATATCATATCATGTCATGTCATGTCATATCATATCATATCATATCACGTCATATCATATCATATCATATCATGTCATGTCATGTCATGTCATGTCATATCATATCACGTCATATCATATCATATCATATCATATCATATCATGTCATGTCATGTCATGTCATGTCATATCATATCATATCACGTCATATCATGTCATGTCATATCATATCATATCACGTCATATCATATCATATCATATCATATCATATCATATCATGTCATATCATATCATATCATATCACGTCATATCATATCATATCATGTCATGTCATGTCATGTCATGTCATGTCATGTCATATCATATCATATCATATCATATCATATCATGTCATATCATATCATATCATATCACGTCATATCATATCATATCATGTCATGTCATGTCATGTCATGTCATGTCATGTCATGTCATGTCATGTCATGTCATGTCATATCATATCATATCATATCATATCACGTCATATCATATCATATCATATCATATCATATCATATCACGTCATATCATATCATATCACGTCATATCATGTCATGTCATATCATATCATATCACGTCATATCATATCATATCATATCATGTCATGTCATGTCATGTCATGTCATATCATATCATATCATATCACGTCATATCATGTCATGTCATATCATATCATATCACGTCATATCATATCATATCATATCATGTCATGTCATGTCATGTCATATCATATCATATCATATCATATCACGTCATATCATATCATATCATATCATATCATATCATATCATATCATATCATATCATATCATATCATATCATATCACGTCATATCATATCATATCACGTCATATCATGTCATGTCATATCATATCATATCACGTCATATCATATCATATCATATCATGTCATGTCATGTCATGTCATATCATATCATATCATATCATATCACGTCATATCATATCATATCATATCATATCATATCATATCATATCATATCATATCATGTCATATCATATCATATCACGTCATATCATATCATATCATATCATATCATATCATATCATATCATATCATATCATATCACGTCATATCATGTCATGTCATATCATATCATATCACGTCATATCATGTCATGTCATATCATATCATATCATATCATATCACGTCATATCATATCATATCACGTCATATCATATCATATCATATCATATCACGTCATATCATATCATATCACGTCATATCATATCATATCATATCATATCATATCATATCATATCATGTCATATCATATCATATCACGTCATATCATGTCATGTCATGTCATATCATATCATATCATATCACGTCATATCATATCATATCACGTCATATCATGTCATGTCATATCATATCATATCACGTCATATCATATCATATCATATCATATCACGTCATATCATATCATATCACGTCATATCATATCATATCATATCATATCATATCATGTCATATCATATCATATCACGTCATATCATATCATATCATGTCATGTCATGTCATATCATATCATATCATATCACGTCATATCATATCATATCATGTCATATCATATCATATCACGTCATATCATATCATATCATGTCATGTCATGTCATATCATATCATATCATATCACGTCATATCATATCATATCATGTCATATCTAGCAGGCTTGACTAAAACACAGCTGGGAGGTGAACTGAGGACAAACCCAAAGTTTTTCTTTTTTGTGAAACTTTCCAGAATTTCCCTGAAACTAAGAAAATAAGTGAACGTGGTGAAGAGCGAGTTGCCTCCGCGCAGATGTTGGATTATTGATGAACCTCCTGGTCTCCTGGCGACCTCTGTTTGGTCCTCTCATGTTTTATTATTTATTAATGGAGCTCCGCGTCCCCTCGCCCTCCTCCCTCAGATCCCATAATGCACCAGTAATGTTCTGGCAGGTGAGGCATGATGGGATAGGTGAAGCTGCTGAAGGCAGGAGGAGGATCAGAGTTTAGTTTCTTGGTTTTCTGTCTCATTTCTTCTATTGACGAGAGGAAGGGGGAGGAGTCACCGTACGTGAGACTCCTCCCCCTTCACGTACAGGGACTTGATCTTTCTGATCATTTCATGCGTCTCATGTAGATCGTAGTTTCCGTGCTGCTGCTGTTTTCATAAAGCAGCACCAAAAACAGGAAGGACACGAAGCAAGAACAGTAAGTAAATGCTGCTGTTTTCTTATTTACTACCACGTCCTGACTCTCGCCTCTTTACGACGCCTCCTCTTCCCCTGACGGACGTGGAGGCCAGGCCCGGTTCCCCCTCGACATCAGTCCCGCTCCTGTTGCTCTGTGTAGGAACCCGGCGGGGGTGACAGTCGAAAAGGCTGTTTGTGCCCTTGGGGGCCAACCGCCATCTGCCACCACCCCACCATCAGCAGAGCTGGTGACTCCTGACCAATCAGAGAGGTGACCTGCTGCTGCATTCGTGGCCCACAGGAAAAATCATGTTTCCACCACCACCTGTAAACACCAGTGACCCGCTTCAAGCCACACAGGCCCATAGAACAACACTGTTTTTTTCCTTAGTAATTTTAACTGATGTTTAGTTCTAATCTAGTCGTTCAAGTGTTTCTAAAGAGCCCAGACACATCTTTTGGCTTCCAGCTACAGATTAACACTGAAAACCGGCGCCAGACCTCGTATCTGCTTCGTTAGACCTGGAATAAAGAGGGAACAGGTTACAGAGAGCAACTGAGATGCCTCAGTGTTTGACAGTGAGTCATGGGCCTGGTGCTGCTGCTCGTACTGACGATGACTATGATGACGATGATGATGATGATGATGCAGATTGACCACACAGTCATTATCATTCACTACAGTCCCACAGTCCTCTGCTCCATCTCCAATTACTGTGTGATTGTATGCTTGGCATGGAAAACATAATTAACAGGCTGCGTCTCTGCCAACTCAAGCAGCCAACACGCTGTTTGTGCAGCGCGTCGATCTGAACGCAAACACAACGACAGCAGCAGCAACAACACAAACAGCTCCGCGTGTTCAGGTTCACAGGCAGAGTGTCGGCTCCACGCTCCCGCGAGGAAACCCCGATTCGCCGTAATGGTGGCGGCGGCTCGGCGCTCCTCTCTCTGATGGACTGCAGGCTGCTGAGGGAGAAGGCTTTGTGGTGTGGACAAGAGGAATTATGGGAGAGCACGCCAAGAGAAGCCCAGGGGGGAGAGGATGGATATGTGTGTGTCTTTAAACACACACTGAAGAATATCTGTGTATCACGAACACAAATGTGCTTGTTAAAGGCTGTTCGAGTGAATGATGTTCCCCACAAGCTTAAACATAGTCTGTGTGCGCTGCACCCTGAACTCAGCATGGTGTGTTCAAGTCCAACAGAAATATTTGTCACAAAAATGAAAGAAGTTCAATATGATTTAACAACACACCAGTTCACCACGTCACACTTCTGACCAGTACATTTGTAACTGGGCTCCCATAATGCAGTGGGAGACAAACAGCCCATGACAAGCACAAGTAGAATGAGGGGTTTAAATGGAGAACGGTCGCTCGCCATCACCGCGGCTGGAGGCTGCACACGTCCGACACTGAGCAAAACAGAAGAAGTCACATCAAACTTTAGCAGAGTGTGATATGAAAGTTGAGAAACATGTTAAAGGAGGTGCTTGATAAAACGGTGGTGGGACAGGAGAAGAGCCTCAGGTGATGGAAGGATCGTCAACAGAAAGACTGGTGACACATCCATCACGTCTGAGTGTGTGTGTTTTTGTGGATTCAGCAGAAAGACGCTGCAGCTTCTTCTTCTTCTTAATCAAGTGGCCGCGAGTCGTTGCTGCTTATTTACAGCAGATTGTTTCTCCAGATGTTTAGCAGTGGGAGAAACCCCCAACCAGCCAAACACTCGTCCTCTCTGCGTCCAGATGGAAGCGATCGTCCCGTCTCTGTGGGAGTGAGAGGAAGCAGAGGACGGTGAAGTGTCTCCTCCTCCTCGTGTTGTTGACGTTCTCCGGAAGATTCAGCCTGAAACATGACTGAAAGGATCCCAGCATGTTCTTCCACATTAATACAGAAACATTTTAAGCATTCGAGGTCTTTCTGGGGAAACCAGAGTAACACACCTGTTTTACTTCTGGATGTTTTCTATAACGTTCTACCTCCTGCAGTCACTGGTTTGGTGGCTGGACGGTGAACCCTGACTTATGATTGGACCACAGTGTAGAGAAACACAACCGTTCAGATTCACAGTCTGCCACCGTTCAAACTGACCAAATGAAGCAGTTTCAGCTTCACGTGTGCACCTGTTGACGGGCAGCAGCAGTTACGGCTCCTCTGTTCAGCACTGATTTCCACTTTGTGTGAAGCAAAACTCCAACAAACAAAACAAAGAGGTTTCATAATATTCCCTGAGCTTTTATTGGGAAAAACATCCACCTCTGTGAAGTCCAAGGTTCCTGAGAGACTTCCACAAAACAAGAGCAGATTTTTAACTAAAGTACAATGAAAGCGCTTTGTTCTGTCTTTGCTGTGTCTCCGTCAGTGTGGGCGAGAGGGAGGAAAATAACAACACCCCCTAAAAAAAGAGAAATGGCAGATTGATGAAAAGCCAAACTGGTCCCAGGACGACACGTTCGTCTTCTCTGCACAATATTAAAAACTCCCACACGTTTCAGGAGGCGGGTGGAATTAGCCTTGCTGGGACGACTGTACGCGGCTGTAATGACTCATTTGTTTCATCCTGATAGATGATGGAAGGGAAGCTGCAGACGGAGGGCGAAGGACGGCTGCACCAGCGCAGAGAAGGTCGTCGGCTCGCAGCTTCAAAAGGACGCAACCTGTCGAGGTTTCAGAGAAACGAGGAGACCCAGCGTCTCCGGGCCTCTGATGCTGCCGTTAAGCGCTGAGCAGGGGGCAGGTGGCGCTGATGAATATTCACACGGTCGACTCTCGGCTGCCAAACGAGCCGCCTGCTCGCTTTCTGTCACCTTCCAAAGTCTCATACATTTGCTGGCGCTTGATTTGCTCCCGTGCGACTCAGATCAGACTAGTCTGTGCGCAGCCAAGGCGATCTTCAGGTGATCGGCCCGTCACCTGGATCAGAACCACACGCGAGTTTCAACCATGCGGAGTCTGCAGTTAGCCTGACTGCACGTCTCTGGAGGAAGAACCGGGCCCAGGTTCTTCTAGCTGAGGCGACAGCTAATTAGAGTCAACACAACGTAGTGAACTGGGAGTGAACGCTGGAGATGTGCTTGTGAAGAAGCTGAGGCGGAAGGACGATGGGGCGGTGATGCAGTCCGGTCCACGCGTGCCTGTGGTGCTCGCTGATCGATGCATCCAGCCGCCAGAACCTGGAAAGCTGCTCCTCACCTCCGCACGCATCTGACCTGAACGCAGCAGAACGGGGACGATGGTGGAGGTGGCAGAACCATGTGAAGAGGAGGCTGAGTCTGTGTGTGAACAGCTTTCAAGAACCAGGGTTCTTTTCCTCCATGTTCGCAGCAGTGATGGAGGAGCTGTTCGTTTCATCTCCGTATGCCGTCACAGGTTCACAAATACTGCAGTCACAGAGAGCAGCTGGCACAGCTAACAGATGAAATCCTGCAGGTGGATCCACTCGATCAGAACCAGATCAGAACCAGATCTGTGTGACCGTGACTCTGCGTCCCCACAGGCCTGCTGACGCTTGTTAATTAATTGTCTCTGAACCAACATCTGTGCTCTCTGGAGTCCACAGACACATGGATCCTTACTGCAGCCGCAGCTTTTAATGATGAAACATATGGAAAACAGCCAAGCAGAAGAAGGAGACGAGGAGGAAGAGGAGGTAGAACAGGAGAAGACGAAGAAGAGGTGGAGGAAGAGAAAGAGAAGGAAGAGGAAGAAGAGGTGGAGGAAGAGAAAGAGGAAGAGGAAGAAGAGGTGGAGGAAGAGAAAGAGGAAGAAGAGGAGGAAGAGAAAGAGGAAGAAGAGGTGGAGGAAGAGAAAGAGGAGGAAGAGGAAGAAGAGGTGGAGGAAGAGAAAGAGGAAGAAGAGGTGGAGGAAGAGAAAGAGGAGGAAGAGGAAGAAGAGGTGGAGGAAGATGTGGAGGAAGAGGAAGAAGAGGAGGAAGAGGTGGAGGAAGAGAAAGAGGAAGAAGAGGTGGAGGAAGAGAAAGAGGAGGAAGAGGAAGAAGAGGTGGAGGAAGAGAAAGAGGAAGAAGAGGAGGAAGAGGAAGAAGAGGTGGAGGAAGAGAAAGAGGAGGAAGAGGAGGAAGAGGTGGAGGAAGAGAAAGAGGAGGAAGAGGAAGAAGAGGTGGAGGAAGAGAAAGAGGAAGAAGAGGTGGAGGAAGAGAAAGAGGAGGAAGAGGAAGAAGAGGTGGAGGAAGATGTGGAGGAAGAGGAAGAAGAGGAGGAAGAGGTGGAGGAAGAGAAAGAGGAGGAAGAGGAAGAAGAGGTGGAGGAAGAGAAAGAGGAGGAAGAGGAAGAAGAGGTGGAGGAAGAGAAAGAGGAAGAAGAGGTGGAGGAAGAGAAAGAGGAGGAAGAGGAAGAAGAGGTGGAGGAAGAGAAAGAGGAAGAAGAGGTGGAGGAAGAGAAAGAGGAGGAAGAGGTGGAGGAAGAGAAAGAGGAGGAAGAGGAAGAAGAGGTGGAGGAAGAGGAAGAAGAGGAGGAAGAGGAAGAGGTGGAGGAAGAGAAAGAGGAGGAAGAGGAAGAAGAGGTGGAGGAAGATGTGGAGGAAGAGGAAGAAGAGGAGGAAGAGGTGGAGGAAGAGAAAGAGGAAGAAGAGGTGGAGGAAGAGAAAGAGGAAGAAGAGGTGGAGGAAGAGAAAGAGGAGGAAGAGGTGGAGGAAGAGAAAGAGGAGGAAGAGGTGGAGGAAGAGAAAGAGGAGGAAGAGGAAGAAGAGGTGGAGGAAGAGGAAGAAGAGGAGGAAGAGGTGGAGGAAGAGAAAGAGGAAGAAGAGGTGGAGGAAGAGAAAGAGGAGGAAGAGGAAGAAGAGGTGGAGGAAGAGAAAGAGGAAGAAGAGGAGGAAGAGGAAGAAGAGGTGGAGGAAGAGAAAGAGGAGGAAGAGGAAGAAGAGGTGGAGGAAGATGTGGAGGAAGAGGAAGAAGAGGAGGAAGAGGTGGAGGAAGAGAAAGAGGAGGAAGAGGAAGAAGAGGTGGAGGAAGAGAAAGAGGAGGAAGAGGAAGAAGAGGTGGAGGAAGAGAAAGAGGAAGAAGAGGTGGAGGAAGAGAAAGAGGAGGAAGAGGAAGAAGAGGTGGAGGAAGATGTGGAGGAAGAGGAAGAAGAGGAGGAAGAGGAAGAGGTGGAGGAAGAGAAAGAGGAGGAAGAGGAAGAAGAGGTGGAGGAAGAGAAAGAGGAAGAAGAGGTGGAGGAAGAGAAAGAGGAGGAAGAGGAGGAAGAACTGAGGCTGTGGCAGAAATCATGACACAGACTTCATGTTGGGAAACGAGTACAGATGAATAATATGCAGGAACTGGAGCCTCATTGCAGGAGCAGGAGGCAGAACCAGAACCTGACAACACCACCGACTCTAAATAAAGAAAACTGCTGCAGCCTTTTAGTTGAATGTCACAAGCTCTGTTACAGTTTGTGTCAGATCTGAAGACGAGGTTTCAGAGGATCGTTATTTCTCCAAAGCCAACGCACTTACAACGGAGAACCTGCCTTGGTTCTACAGAACCAGCTGTCGGGCCTTGATGTGACAGGATAAACTCTGCGGCGTCTCTTGGTTCGCATCCCTCGGTGTGTGTGACTTTATGGGTGGTCTCCTTATGTTTGCTCCGTTTCCCTTCAGCGAACATTGGATGTAACAAAACCAGAGGACAAAATAAGAGCATTACTTTTTAAAGACGTGTCCTGAAGACGGGAGACGGTGATGTGCACTGACAGCGACTGCTAATTGGAGTAAATTCATTTACCTCGGGCGCCGATGTTCGCACAAAGCGCCGCTCGCCGCGTGAATAAGTGATGATCGGCAGCGCCCGTATAAGCCCTGACTTTGTGAATCATTTAACGCTGCAATCTGCTAATTAGCAGGGAGAAAAGCCAGCTTTCAGCCACAATTAAGACGGGCCTGTGTCAGTCAGGGGGAGGAGAGGGAGCGCTTCATTTATTCATCCTCTGAGCAGATGCTGAGTGCAGTGGGGGTTTGGATGGAGAGGAAGAGCTCAGGGATCTGAAGGACTTGGATGAAGGGGGGTTGCAGAAGAAGTTTTCCACCCCCGCCTTCACGTCTCCCCTCTTCTTCTTCTTGTTCTGTGAACCTCCGAGGAGCAGCAGTGAGGAGGGTCCGCCACCAACCAAAACAAAAGACCTGCTGTGTGTGAGGGGCTAGAGGAAGGTGCTGTTAGCGCTCTAGCATCTAGAGGCTTCACACACACGGTGTTCAGCAGCCCAAGGTCAGACACAGCCCCTCAGGTACCGCAGGTCGTAACAGAAACATCCGCCTCCGTCCGGCAGCAGCTCAGGCTGGCGCAGCTCGCTAGCGATCATAGTGTGATCCTGGACTAGTATTTAGCCGTCATCAGCCCAACGACCATCACCTCATTTCTCATCAGGTGTCTTACTTTGAAAAAGTCTTCAAACTGTATTTGTTTAATCTGTGATATTTCAGTCAAGAACAAAACGCTAAAGTAATGGACTAATCAATTCACGTTGTGCCCAGGGCCCGTTAAGACCCGTCTGTCAGAACAAAGTTGACATGACACCCAAGCGGCCGGTTCTGTGTGGCTGTGACATGAAGCAGATCAACGGTCCTGAAACATTAAGCAGCGTATTTAAATCCAAACGGCAGCAAACAGCTCGATCAAACGTGGCCGCTGTAAACAACCTGCGTCTGTGAGGCCGAACATAAATCTGTACGGGGGTACAGTGGATCACAGCGGGGGGGTCAGGAGATCTCGGCTCCCTCTCATTACGACACGCCGCGCAGTCTCTGCTTCGACCCGGTCAATTTATTCACGCTCAGGCCCGGGAGTCCTGCCCCGGACATCCAGCGCCGAGCATTATGGCTGCTCGGCACCTCCGACTTGGAAATGAGCCTCAGGCCGGAGGTGATGAATATGTTAAAGAGGAGGCCCCGAGGATTTATGTCCCGCTCCGAGCTGGGAACGTCTGCATGTTTATGCAGAGAGGTCCAGTCTGTTGGCTGCTCCGCATTCCTCATCAGGACATAAAATGGCACCACTGATGGATTAGAACCACGTCACTCACTACTGTAGAAGAACTTGTTTCAAATATGTTTTCCTGAAGGTAGCTGGTTGTGTGTGTTTACGAGGGGAGGGTTCTGGTCGCTGTGGTCCATGACCCGGGTCAGCTCCTTCTGGACCCAGCTAGTCTTCCCTGAGGCTCAGTCCCGTAGACAACGTCCTACGGTCCCTGTGCTGTTCTCAGTGTTTCCAGCTCCAGCACCTCACTGTTGTTCCCAGACAGACGACGCTCTCAGTTTCTCTCTGCAGAGACCACAGGTCCGATGTGGACGTCCAGGACGAAGTCCACACAATCCACCACTTCCCTACGTTTTCCTGGACCTCCTAGAGAACAATGACGCCTCGGACCTAGTGTTGAGGTCCAGAACACCATTCTGTTACGAGACCCACCACGGTGCTGTCGACCAAACACGCTCAGACGACATCACTACATCTTTGCATTGTAACGGTTTCTGAAGGTTTCTCTCAACGTTCCTGGATGCCCTCACGTGGTTTGGCAGTGCCACTGCTGGACCTACTCCCCCATCCTGGAAATAAAAAAATAAAAGCCCTGATGCTTTCTTCAGAGGCTGAAGTCTTTCACTTTGATCTGAAAGTCTTTGCAGCCTTATTGACTGTAATGAGATCTGGAGAATCCATGAGGACGGCGGGGATTTGATGCAGAGCCGAAAAACTCCGGCCAGGGAATCGGCAACGGGCACAAACAAAATCGAAAAAGGAGAAAGAGGAGGAGGAAGATCTCAGATGGCTTGGCAAGCAGTTTGCCTACCCCCTCCTCTCCATCCCAACGTTAATTTCCCTAACGTCTGAGATTCCAGCGTGGATGGGGGGTGGAGGGTTGGGATGAGGAACGACGGGTTGGCATCAAGGCTGCTGGATGTTTCTCTCTGCAGCAGTGTCCCCAGACGAGAAGGCGGCGTTTCTGTAATCTCACCAGCTGAGTGCCGTCCAGTTCATTAATCAGTCAGTCAAGGTCTGAGAGGCCCTGAAGAACCAAACATACCCTGAGGTGGGAGGTGAGGTGAGGAGGGGCAAGAAGGGGAGGAGAAGTCCGCCAGTTCCGGGTCAAGGAGATGATACAGAAGCATTAATAGTTTTAGTTTTTATTTGGTCTCTGAACACGTTATCATCAACTGTCCTTGGTTAATTGGCTGCGCCACCAATCACAAATCTGGAACCTGCAGCCAATCAGGAGCCAGTTTATCTGCAGCTAAAGGGGCGTTGGGCCAGTGCAAAGAGAAACTGAGTCCCAGCTGAACCAAACACGGAATCCAAGCCTGATGATGTCGGATTCTAGCACCTCTCTGAAGCCAAAACTGGTACCAGACACAACATAACAATATACATTTTCGGAGAAAAACCTCACATTTGTGATGTGCTGTCCAACAACCTCCCAGGTTTTAGACTGCATCAGATCCTCCGTCACCCTATGTCCTGGATGTCACGCTTCAATTTTTCATTTATGATTAACAAGCCTGTAAATAATGGGCGGGGGGATAATCCGACCCTGGGGCCTGGCTGGATTATTGCGATTGTGCTTTTGGCTCTTTGGGGTTTGGGGATGCTCAAGGCTAAGTCCCAGCACCAGGCCGTCCACAGAGTCCACATGACCTTCATCTGGGTTTCTTTGTTCAACAGCAAACCCTCACCTGGAAATCACCTGTTCACGGAGAGGGGACGTGTATTTACACCAAAGTCAAGGAGATGGTCACCACTTCATTCACTGTAAGCAGAGGATGGTTGGCTGCAGAGTTCAGCGCTGTGAGTCACCTGTAAAGCTGATGAGATGATGGGACACTTTAACAGATCCCACAGAGCAGCTGCAAGACACAAGCAAAACAAATCCTTTATTCCATTACTCTTAACAAGCTAAAGAATCAGAGATCTGCTGTAGCCTTGTATGAACTATAACATTCTGAACGTGGATCCAGCAGATCTTTGCAGGAGAACCAGAGCAGGACTCAGGTACTTGAAACCTCTGGGTGTCAGTCAGTGTGTGTGTGCTTTAATTAAAACAGCGTATGAGTAGGAGAGGTCATTAGCGCAGAACAGATGGGGCCCTGGTTGCCGTGGAGATGCTCTTGGTTGTTTACAGACCTGCTCTTTGTTTGGCTGCTCCTCTAAATGAGCAGCGGTACCGTTCCCCCCGCGACGAGTTCGCCGTTCGTGGAGTCAAACACGACGCGTCACAGCTTTTCACCCTACGGCCGAGGGCCGTGTGTTAACGACTCGCTCTCATTTGATGAAGTGATTACAGGGCGGGCGGCAGGGTCACGTCCCCACCAGGGCATCGCTCTGTTGTGCCCTGCAGCCACACGCTCGTCTTGCGTTACTTCGGAGGAGGCTGCGTTGTTTAGATGCCGCAGGATAAAAAGGACGCAGCAGAAAAACACCTGAGGTGAAGATTTAAGAGGTCAACCGACCCGTTTCCTCCTCCTACACGCTTCCCTCCAACATCTATCTTTAATGTAAAAAATCTCAGACAGAACAACGGTTCCTCCCGGTGAGGACCCCGTTCGCTAATAATTAGCCAGGGGTCATCATTTTTTGATAAAGTGGAGCAGCAGAGAGGCAGAGTCAGTCAGAGGGACACATTTCATTTGCATCATCACATGCTAATGCAGCTTCTCCTGCTGGAGCAGGAATCGTTGGCGAGGTAATTACTCGAATCCCCTTCGCATCGTCTGAAATATTGAACATCGGTGGGTCGAGTGGCTGTAGATGTAAATGTGGAGGCAGAGGATGAGGAGGAGGTTTAACTGGACGACAACGATCCCACAACTGGGCTTCGGTTAGTTGGTTTGTTGCTGAGAGGTGATGAAGCCTCGACGGGACGAGTAAACCGAGCGCAGGCCTCAGGGCGAGCACACACCTGAACACTCCTCATCCTCAGCAGGACTGAAGCTGAATGTGAATCAGACGGTTGTTTGTTAGTAATGAAGCACATTCAGAGACAGGGGAGCAGGATGGAGACAAGCCTCACAGAGAACAGAGAAGCACTGAGACTATGGGCACAACCAAGAACAGGCTTTGTGTTGAAGTAGGAGTCACTGCTCATTACTGAAGTTCAAACTCACCAGTATTGGATCTTGATTAGTGATGTATTTCTATTACTAAATGAAGACGTTCCAGAAGCCAAGGCGATGTCTCAGCTGCTTCGGATTCTCCTGGCAGATCAAAAAGCAATAAGGCCTGAAGGGCCGAACCACTGCTAACATCCAGCTCACACCATCTGACCTGCCACCGAGCTCTTATCGGGCCACTAAATGTTGCTATGACGTTGAAGGATTCACGCGAAGGAGCTCATCACCAGCGGCAGTTCTGCAGCATCATATTAACCCTCAGCTGGTGCGATGAGACACCGAGAAGAACAGATAACTAACTACTTTATTTACTGTTTTTATCAGCAGGAAACATCTCGGTTCACGGTCTCCAGTCGAAAGTTCGAATTATTTAGTCGATTACTGGGCAGCTGCAGGTTTCTGACCATCAAACATTAATAATGAATCTGGATCAGGGGCCGCTGATAAACAAGGCAAAAGGGTCACTGAGAGTCCGAACCACGCGGTCGAAAGGATCCACCGAGCGTCCCAGTGAAACTCCTCCTCCTCGCTGAAGTGTGGAGAAGAGTTTTGGATTTCTGTGCTTGAATATTTTATGTTGTTTTCTCCTCACTGCTCTTTGTGCTGTCCCACAGCGACACATCTACAAAAACAAAGAAAGGAGGCGAGCGCAGGCTGAGAGCTGCAGGTAAACTACCGTCAGCCGTGCCTTAGATTAGCCATTACTAGCGGCAGCATCAGCATCAGCATCAGCCCAGGAGAGAAAAGAAACGATTAACTGGAAGCAAAACGTTCTCTCACAATCTGTCCTCACACTTTCCGCGTCTATGTCCCAAAGTCAGTTGGTTTGTCATTTGTATTAGATGCCTGGAACAAGCTTTGTGGTCATGCAACCATGGCTTGATTATAATCATCATAGTCAGGATTCAAAACATCTAGGAATTACTCAACTTGTTTTCTGCAGTGACGAAAAACCTCCTTGTTGAAGGACTCAGTCATACATAACGTACATTTGTATTTGACAAACCTGCCTATTTTTAAATGACTTTCTGAACTTAGAAAGCAGCAGCTGCCCAGTGAGGAACTGTGAAGGACTGAAGGGGTCGACCGTCTTGGTCCTTGTCTATTATCTAAGACGTTTTATGGTCTTCTTGGGCCCGAACCCACTGACTGTGAAGTATAGGCCTGAATGAGGGCTTGTAAAAAGTGTCTGGACCTCAGGCCTCCACTTCCTCCTCTTAAGGTTTTGCTGTGGTGCATTTGCTGATGGTTGTTGTCTTAATGCCTCTGAAATCAAATCGGTCAACAAGGAAAAAGCACAAAAAGCGACCGAATGTCCGACCAGCTTCACGATCCATCATGGTCCGTCGCAGCTCGTATAAAAACACCTCTGATGACACAGATGCTTGTCCTGCATCACTGGTCACTGAACAGCTCCTCGTATTACAAACGCAGGTAAAGCTCTGTATTCCATTAAAAAAGGCTTCATATAGAAACATGTCTGCACTGTGATCGGCTGTGATGAATATTAATTTATAGCTGGACGGGTGGATGGAAACAGGGGAGCTGTGGAGGAAAACAAATTATTTGGAGGCAACGATTACAGCGTGTTGTTCCCAGGAGTGAAGCAGATAATATTAAAGTAATCTACGTGCTGAGGTGAACACGCTCCCATCGAGGATGATCGACATCTAAATTAGTAGAACAAGAATAAGAGGCTCTGCAACAGGAGCAGAGGACGGAGTTCATTATCTGTTCTACACTTCAGGTCTGAGGAAGCATCGGTTCATGTGTTTGTTCTTCAGATTTCGAAATGCACACAACACTCATACAAACGTGTGATCGCTGACACCCACTCGATTGCTGCAGTGTCTTTATCCAAGTGTGACTGATCAGGTGCAAACTGTGTAAATCAGTTCAGGTGGTTTCATGGTTTAAGTCCCTACACAAGGCAGCTGTACAGAAACTAAAACAGATTCACAAACAGCACATGGAGGATGAGCTGCGACCACAACTACACGAAACCATCAACACAAGCTCGAAGCCATGGCGACCAAGCAAGTCACATCCCGACGATCTGAGATCAGCAAACAAAGAGCAGACGTTTGAGTTAACATAGACAAACTGCTGCCACCTGCCCATCAGCTTCCCACCAGTCGGTTTCACGATGAAGACAAACCGGCAGTAACGCGAGGCGACTCTGGGGTTTGTGGATAATACAGTTGTCGCAAAAGAAACAGGACGTCACGCTGGAATTCTTCTGTCCATGTTTCGCCATTTTCCACTTTCCTTCTGTCCCACTGCTTCCTGTGAATGATTGTCCTCCAGCTGCAGCTGGATTAACGCTGCATTCACTGAAAGATTTACAGTGAATGGAAATATATGACCACTAAAACCTGTCGCTGGAGTTGAACTTGGCTCACGACCAAACTCCATTTCACCTAATTGGGTCTGACTGCACAATCAAGCGGCACCAAATGGGTCCGAGTCTGCCCGAAGCTGTATTTCACCGTGAGACAGAGGCGACTGTCTCCTGGCCAGCGGAGCAACAAAAGATCTTCAGCGAACGTCCATTACATCTGGCAGACGCAGGAACTGTTCACGTCTCCCCGAGAAATGGAGCATTTGGCAGGAAAAACTATGTGGTTCAGCACGAAACTGGTTCTGACAGAGGAGTCACTCTGAGCCATTATCCAGCACCGGAGCAGAGCAGCAGGACACCGCAGGGAGCAAAGAGTAACCAACTCCAACACATCCCACCGCTCGCTCTGTGTGGACACTCAGCTTTAATATTGTTTGAGAAATAAAGTGTAATGATTATCAGCGGACAGGATGCAGGTCTGTTTAATCACCTGGACCGTCTGTTGCTTTCAGAAGGTGAGTCTTTGTCCTCGCTCCCGTCCTCCCAGGTGTCTGTGGGTGAGAAGTGTTTCTCCTCGTCTTGCAGATGGGGCCTTAATTAACGCAGAGCCCCCCTGGAAGACCCGTCCTGCCAGACCTTCAACCTGTGGACTTTTAAAGGATCAGTTTCCGCTGGAACGAACCTGAGCACAGTCTCGACTTTCATCACCCGAAACCTGTTGGATCAAGTTTCTGTGGCTGAACATGAATGAGGAGCGTTTCTCTCGCTGACTCCTCTCGCCGTCCACTGACTCCTATCATCGTCCCCAGACCTCTCTCACCGTCCACCGACTCCTCTCGCCCTCCCCTGACTCCTCTCGCCCTCCACTGACTCCTCTCGCCCGCCACTGACTCCTCTCGCCCGCCACTGACTCCTCTCGCCCCCCACTGACTCCTCTCGCCCTCCCCTGACTCCTCTCACCGTCCACTGACTCCTATCATCGTCCCCAGACCTCTCTCACCGTCCACCGACTCCTCTCGCCCTCCCCTGACTCCTCTCGCCGTCCCCTGCCTCCTTGCCCTCCACTGACTCCTCTCGCCCTCCACTGACTCCTATCATCGTCCCCAGACCTCTCTCACCGTCCCCTGACTCCTCTCGCCGTCCCCTGACTCCTCGCCCTCCACTGACTCCTATCATCGTCCCCAGCCCTCTCTCACCGTCCACTGACTCCTCTCGCCGTCCCCTGACTCCTCGCCCTCCACTGACTCCTATCATCGTCCCCAGACCTCTCTCACCGTCCACTGACTCCTCTCGCCGTCCACTGACTCCTCTCGCCGTCCACTGACTCCTATCATCGTCCCCAGCCCTCTCTCACCGTCCACCGACTCCTCTCGCCCTCTACTGACTCCTCTCACCGTCCGCCGACTCCTCTCGCCGTCCGCCGACTCCTCTCGTCATGGTGGTCTGTTGGTGTCGGCTGAACTCGCTGGTGGAGCGCTGCAGTAATTGAGGCCCATTTGCATCGCGACAGCTGGGCAGAATTCAGGATTGCCATTTGGCCCGAGTGGAGGGGAGGAGATGCCACATGTTCTATTAAAATGTGATGATCCTGGCTCCTGCCGCGCCGAAACCTCCACCCGGTTTGATGTCCTGCTCTTTAGGGCCTTAATGGGAGAAGACTGTGCTGCCGTGTCACGGCGCTCTCACTCTGTTCAGGACGGTTATTTACTCTGGCAGTTGGCCTCTTCTTTTATGTAGCTGCTGTGTGTTGGTGATGCTCTTGTTTGTGTCCAGATGTTCGTGGTTGGGTCGCTGCGGGACGAGAAGCTGTCACCCGTTTTGGTTTATTTAGGAGATGTGAGAGCAGGACGCGCCGCAGCAAACTAGTTAACAGGAGAAAGGTGACGGAAGGGCTCAGACAGCGTGTCAGCTGCTTTATTTAAAGACGCAGACGATGTTCACTTGTGTCAGTTAAAGGCAAGAGCTGGATGTCACAAAGTGTTGACCTCCATCGTGGATCAGGACGAGGAAGTGAGGGGAAGATTGAGTTTAGATTTGTCTGGGACGTCAACTCGTTTAGACGCGTCAACGTGTCTGTTTCACATCACAGCAGCAGATGGTTTGAAGCTGCCCTGCATGGATCCAGGCCTGGCTCCAAACAGTGAGGGTGCAGCGTCATCAGGTGACTTATATCACTCTGCTTAAATACATCAGCAAATACAAACTAAGACTGAGACTAAGCTTTAATAAAGGCGTGCGTGGACCTGCTGCTGGGCCTATGGCTCCTCCTAAAGTCCATTCACGCGTCCATCTCACCGAACCCGGCCCTGAACTAGTTCAGGTCGCCGCCGACACGCCGCTGCCATTGTGGACAGTTCGGCCGCAGCGGACGCAGTAATTGAATAAATGTGCTCACTGACTCACTCTGCAGTTGAAGAAAAGCTGGTGAACTCTGAAACTGCAGGAACATTAACAGCCTCCCTGTGAAGCCAGAGCCATTAAACCTGTAAACACTAGTTGAATTAATACAGTGTAATATAGGGGGTGGGTGAGGGAACCTTTATTACACCTGCCGTTCCTCGCCTCGCTGCACCTGAATCACTGGACGTAGGAACTGCGATTGTTCGGCTCTGGCCTCCTCCTGAGTCCACGACTTTAAAGCTTTGCTGTGGTCTGGAACAAACTGTATTAGTGCCCAGGTGAGCCGAGTGGCGCCGCCTCACGGGGCCACACATTATCCCCGCAATCAGAGCAGCAGCAGAACAACTCAGCTTCGCCGGGCTCAGGTAAACAGCCGCGCTGCCAGGCGTCCTAAATACCTCGGAGCCGCGCCGCTCGGCCCAGAACCACCTTCATCAGCGCCCTCCCCCAAACCTCCACGCTTTCATTTCATCTCTCTTTTTTTATTTCCCACCGGCTGCCTCTGCTCTCTTTACAAAGCCCCGGAGCATTATCAGAACATTACAGTGCGCAGCATGTGTTTGATTAAAAAAGTGTAAAGTTACAAATTAGTTAATAAAATCATTTAGGCCGATCGCTGCAAATGGTGATAAATGTCTTCCATATGTTCCCAATAAAACAGCAAAGTGCCATGTGCCCGTCCCCTCTGTCTTCGCCATAAACAAATAAATTAAAACAATTACCGCGCCGAGCTCCTTCCGTCTTTAATGAGAGCGCGGCCGTGTGAAATATGTGACAGCTCTTGTTTGCCCAGAACGGCGGCTGTCTCCATCAAGAGGCTGTCGGCCATCTTTCAGTTAAATCGCTCCTCCGCTTGCACTTCAGTCTGTTTGTTTCTGCACAATCACCTCAAACAGGTTTTACAGCAGCTCAGAGCTGCAGTTTACCTGCTGTGGTCTGTTCGGCTTCCAGGGTCAGGACATGAAGGGCAGGCCCCCGGGAGCCAGGCCCCACAACTGGAGTGTCGACCAGTACAAGCGCCGACACAACAAAGACATCATGTCTGCAGCAACACGCATCTGATCTCCGCTGGTTCACACGCTGCTTTACCGTCCGATTATCAGCACTGACTGGTTCTGGTCCAGCTTCCCGACATCCAGTCTAATTTACTCGCAGAATCTGTGTCCGTTCAACATCTAAAGTTAAAGGTGATGGCGATTCCTTCTTCCCGCAGGCTGCTGGGTTTCTTAGGCAGATCCCTCCGCTTGGTGATTTATTACCACCACGCTTAACCGACTCATTTTGTATTATTACTTGACAGGAGAAATAGCTGTGATCTCATTCCTTCCAAACATCACTGCTGTTAGGAACCACATGTTAAGAAATCAGTAACGGTTTCACCTTGTGTCCCTAACGAGCGTATTTCAGACCCGTGTATGTCACGGCAGCAACCGGTACATTTAGCTAAACGGTAAACTGAACTGAACTGCTCCATGTTCTGTTGTGTAGTTACCTGCTGAAGCCTTTTAGTTTGGCACCAGGTTTGAACAAGATGAAGGCATTCAGGGAAAAGTGGATCCTCATGAGTGAACATCCTGGACGTGACTCAGGAGAGACGTCCATTTACCTCCTCTCTCCGGTCGAGGAGGAGGCAGCAGAACCCACACACATCAGCGTTGTCCCTCTAAGCCGCTAATGTCCCCGCGCTCCACTTTAACAGAACTAGTGCAATGTGCCTGTTTCCAGGCTAAGCTAACCAGCATGCTAAACTAACAACATTCAAAACTAACTAGCATGCTAAGCTAACCACACTCTAAGCTAACTAGCACGCTAAGCTAACCAACACTCTAAGCTAACTAGCATTCGAAACTAACTAGCACGCAAAGCTAAGTGCAACAGTTGCTGTTTTCGAAGTTCTGGCGCTTTTATCGATTCAGACGAGAACAAACGACGACAACGCTTCCACCTCCGTCTTTGACCCGCCTCTCTGAACTGCCACTAATTGGCCAACACCACAGATTGACACCTGTTCAGACCATACAAGGAACAAGACGGACAGCGATGCATTCACTGACCGTTATAAACACGGGATATTTCATAACATCTGCTGGAATAAAATGACGTGACTGAAGCCATAATGTACATGAACATCTCAAACAGGATCACTTAATAAGATCTCACAACTTAGTATAAACAACAATCATTTATGTTCAAGGAGTCAGGACAGGAAATTAAATCTTTATTTGCCAGTTGTAATCGATTCCTTTACGCCTCGTCGCTGAACATTCCGCTGAACTTGACCTCGTCACCCCTCCCCTGCTCTTCTTCTGCACTTCTATAAACGCTCCAATTAAAAGGCTCATTTCATCTCATCTGCTTGTGTGTTTTTTTAATGTGCTGACCGAGCTCCTCGCCACGGTGAAGGTCAGTGGACAGAACCTGGAGCGTCCTCTCCTCCCTCCACGGCCATGGAAGGGCCATTAAACGGTGGCTTCGTCCCAGATCCTCGTAAAGACTCCCCACTGCTCCTCTGCTGCTCAAACAGACCTGCCCACGCGAAAACTCACTATCACACGTTTGCCTGTTGCTGCCCAACACAACACGTTCATGAAGCTAAAATGAAATACAGAAATCCTCTGTTACTGTTAGACCATCACTTGAAATGTTAATGTGTCCAGACGTATCCCGTAACGTAAACCCACAGCTTTCACGTTGTAGCGCTGACCTTTGACCTCAGTGCTGATGAAGGATTTCAATGTTTCCAGGAAACATTTTAGGAAGAGGATGGAGACAGAATGAAACTCAGCAGAGTCCGCAGAAGATTTTAGAGAAGCACCGCGCACACACACACACACACACACACACACACACACACACACACACACACACACACACACACACACTTTTCCCAGAATCAGTCTCTGATGCAGATCACAAACCTCCACGAGGTTCCTCCATTTAAACTGCTTCAAGGAGCTGAGTGTGTGTGAGAGCAGAGGGAGTCGGGGGAGGAGGCGGCGGCGGGTGACAGAGAGAAAACTGCCTCTTGTCTTTTCCAGTTTGGGGCGTCCAGATGGGAAGTCATTTTTTATTCGTCTTGAGGCGGCTCTTCACATCTGTCGGCCCAGATGCCTAATGAATACGGGAGCAGGCCGTGCTGTCGCCTCATTAATACTGCAGCCGCGCGGGGAGCCCGGTCGGCCCGACTGCGTCGTCCCGCCGCCCACCGCGTCCCGGAGCAGAATGCGGAGCTGCAGCGGCTCCTCGGGGCCCGACGCCGGCAGCTGGTGCCTCGCAGGAACCAAGCTGCGGCGCTTTGTCGGCCTAATGCTGCTCTGTGTTGTCACTTAAGATCTTTATTGGTATTAATTGATAAGATCAGAGCCCCCTCCTCACCCCCACCTCCGCCACCTGAAGCCGGACCCTGAAGGGGCCACAGTCATGTCGTGATCACGCTGTGACGGAGAGGGAACACACGCAGCAGAACCTCCTCATCTGAGATCCAGTTGCTTTTCAGTCAGCGCAGTGTCTGTACTGCGTTTCCCAGAGTGCACTGTGGACGTGTTTAAAAACACTGAGGCTCGTGACCTGGGACAAACCGAGGTCAGGACGCGATGAGGTCGAATGTCAGACTCCCGATTCAGGAGCCATTTTAAAGTGTCTCGCTCTGATGTTCAGCTTTCACCAGATGATCAGGACATTTGTCTGGAGTTTGTTATTTGCTGTCAGTTTTACTTGATTATTTCATTTTCACCACATTAAAACAAGAGAAATGGGCCAAAGTGCTGCTCAACACAAATAAAGTCTAACCCTGATGAACTGTGGATCCGGTTCAGAGAAGGTGGACACAGCCACAGTTACACCCACTGGGTTCAGACTCGGGTTCATCGGAACCACGTTGGTGTTTTTTTGCGTCACTGGATCAAGTTCTGTTAAAATCTTCTGTTTGATAGAAGCAACGAGAAAAATACCAAGACTACAAGTTTACAAAACACACAACTTTATCCTTGCGTCTTTGTCGTGTTAGTTGACAGTTTAAGGCTCAGGTTCATGAATCAAACTCTGTTATGACACGTGGACCATCTGGACACGACCGTTCCCGTATTTGCAGTTTGTGTTTTGTTCTGAAGTCTTTTTAACCTCGTCAACTCTCCACCTTCTCTGACTCGACCGGTTTCCTGTTGAGCCCTGGTTCTGGCGGTGGAGGCAGCCAGCTGCTCTGCGGTTCTGCTCTCCAGGCGTCGTGTTGGAGGGAAAGGTCACCTTATCCACAGACCCCGTGACAGGTGGTTCTGCCCGCTGGTCCAGATGTTTGTCCCGGAGACGTCGCCCATGTCGACGCGCCGTGACCTCATTTATCTGTCAAACGTCCTTTTTACTCTCGCTCAACTTTACTGACGAACAGCTCTGCAGGTTCCAGTCGAACCGTTCAGTCAGAACCGCTTGAGTGGAATCAGACGCTGCACAGAAACAAACTCATCTTTGTGGTTGTGAAATGATTTCAAGCATAGATAAAAACATCTGCATGATATTATTTACGTGTGAGTGACTGGAGCTGCTGTGTTTATGTGATGCCAACATCTGGCCACAGGAGGGCACAACGCAACACACACACAGCAGCAGGCCTGCACTAATCCATCCGCACACAGAATGTGTCTGCATCCGTCTTACTTGAGCTACTGGACACGTGAACCTGAACTGGATCAGAACCAGGGCAGCGACCCGTCTCCTCTGCTTCAGCAGGTTGTGGCCGGAGCAGTGATATTTCTGAACCTTCTTCCTGCCTCTCAGCGACTTGTTGAAGAGGTGTGTGCTGGTGTCGCCCTCCACGCCGCCGGCGCTGCTTTGATAACACTCCGGGTCGCTGACAGACACAGCGGCGGACTAATTAACCAATTAACCCAACACATTAGGGCTCATCAGAGCAGAGTGTGGAGTTTCTCCTGAGCCTGAACTCATCGCTGCACGTTGAGAGTCTCTGCAGGCTGCAGACGCAGGAAGTGGCGTCAGAGCTGCTGACGTCACGTTTTGACTTCACACCTGCAACGACCCGCAGCTGAACACGCCTCCAGGTCCCGCGCAGCCAATCAGAGCTCGCGTCACTGCCCGTCTGGACCGGCTGGGCTGAGAAAGACCAGGGAGGAGTCCAGCCAGGTGACTGACTCCCCCTTCGACTGTGTCAAACCTGTGGACTGAGCTGGAGTCAGCGAAGCTAATTTCACCCTCAGTGAATCCGAACTGAACTCACTGTAGTGAGTTCCAGCCCCGTTCGTAATATCTTCCCATCATCATTCGATCAAACAAATGAAAATGGATCCGGTTCTTCAAGACCGCGTCAATGCCGCAGGAAGCAGCAGGAAGAGGAACAACAAAGCCGATTTGATTTGCTCGGCTGCAGGAGGCAGATGTCTGACATCTGGGTGATGTCAGCGTGTTGTCAACACATTGTTAGCGCCGCAAATGTGCAAACAGATTAACAGGAAGAGGAGCAGAAACGCTGCTGCTGCTGGAGGAGCTGAGGAACCGGCAGCCTGAGCCCAGACCTGGGTCCAGACCTGGGTCCAGACCTGGGTCCAGACCAGGTCTGAACTCAGATCTGAGTTCAGATCTGAGTTCAGACCTGAGTCCAGACCTGAGTCCAGACCCGAGTCCAGACCTGAGTTCAGACCTGGGTCCAGACCTGGGTCCAGACCTGAGTCCAGACCTGAGTTCAGACCCGAGTCCAGACCTGAGTCCAGACCCGAGTCCAGATCTGAGTTCAGATCTGAGTTCAGATCTGAGTTCAGACCTGAGTCCAGACCTGAGTCCAGACCCGAGTCCAGATCTGAGTTCAGATCTGAGTTCAGACCTGAGTTTAGACCTCGGGTGACACGGTTGAACCAACTGCAGGAAGCAAAGGTCAATGGTCAAAGGTTTCATTTACTGAGGAGTAAATGAATGTAAATGAACAGCCAGTGTGTATTTACTGTAGTAGTATTTACCGTAGTAGTATTTACTGTAGTAGTATTTACTGTAATAGTATTTACTGTAGTAGTATTTACTGTAATAGTATTTACCGTAGTAGTATTTACTGTAGTAGTAATGAATGCAGTAGTATTTACTGTAATAGTATTTACTGTAGTAGTATTTACTGTAATAGTATTTACCGTAGTAGTATTTACTGTAGTAGTATTTACCGTAGTAGTATTTACTGTAGTAGTATTTACTGTAATAGTATTTACTGTAGTAGTATTTACTGTAATAGTATTTACCGTAGTAGTATTTACTGTAGTAGTAATGAATGCAGTAGTATTTACTGTAATAGTATTTACTGTAGTAGTATTTACTGTAATAGTATTTACCGTAGTAGTATTTACTGTAGTAGTAATGAATGCAGTAGTATTTACTGTAATAGTATTTACTGTAGTAGTATTTACTGTAATAGTATTTACCGTAGTAGTATTTACTGTAGTAGTAATGAATGCAGTAGTATTTACCGTAGTAGTAATTAATGCAGTAGTATTTACTGTAGTAGTATTTACTGTAATAGTATTTACTGTAGTGGTATTTACTGTAGTGGTATTTACCGTAGTAGTAATGAATGCAGTAGTATTTACTGTAGTAGTATTTACTGTAATAGTATTTACTGTAGTAGTAATTAATGCAGTAGTATTTACTGTAGTAGTAATGAATGCAGTAGTATTTACTGTAGTAGTAATTAATGCAGTAGTATTTACTGTAGTAGTATTTACCGTAGTAGTATTTACTGTAGTAGTATTTACCGTAGTAGTAATGAATGCAGTAGTATTTACTGTAGTAGTAATTAATGCAGTAGTATTTACTGTAGTAGTATTTACTGTAATAGTAATGAATGCAGTAGTATTTACTGTAGTAGTATTTACTGTAGTAGTAATGAATGCAGTAGTATTTACTGTAGTAGTAATGAATGCAGTAGTATTTACTGTAATAGTATTTACTGTAGTAGTATTTACTGTAGTAGTATTTACCGTAGTAGTAATGAATGCAGTAGTATTTACTGTAGTAGTAATTAATGCAGTAGTATTTACTGTAGTAGTATTTACTGTAATAGTATTTACTGTAGTAGTATTTACCGTAGTAGTATTTACTGTAGTAGTAATGAATGCAGTAGTATTTACTGTAATAGTATTTACTGTAGTAGTATTTACCGTAGTAGTAATGAATGCAGTAGTATTTACTGTAATAGTATTTACTGTAGTAGTATTTACCGTAGTAGTATTTACTGTAATAGTATTTACTGTAGTAGTATTTACCGTAGTAGTATTTACTGTAATAGTATTTACTGTAGTAGTATTTACTGTAGTAGTAATTAATGCAGTAGTATTTACTGTAGTAGTAATGAATGCAGTAGTATTTACTGTAGTAGTAATGAATGCAGTAGTATTTACTGTAGTAGTAATTAATGCAGTAGTATTTACTGTAGTAGTATTTACTGTAGTAGTAATGAATGCAGTAGTATTTACTGTAGTAGTATTTACTGTAGTAGTATTTACTGTGTTTTTACTGTAGCAGTATTTACTGTGTATTTACCATAGTAGTAATTAATGCAGTAGTATTTACTGTAATAGTATTTACTGTAGCAGTATTTACTGTCGTAGTATTTACTGTGTTTTTACTGTAGTAGTATTTACTATAGTAGTATTTACTGTGTTTTTACTGTCGTAGTATTTACTGTTGTAGTATTTACTGTGTTTTTACTGTAGTGGTATTTACTGTGTTTTTACTGTCGTAGTATTTACTGTTGTAGTATTTACTGTGTTTTTACTGTCGTAGTATTTACTGTGTTTTTACTGTAGTAGTATTTACTGTGTTTTTACTGTCGTAGTATTTACTGTGTTTTTACTGTAGTAGTATTTACTGTAGTAGTATTTACTGTGTTTTTACTGTAGTAGTATTTACTGTGTTTTTACTGTAGTAGTATTTACTGTGTTTTTACTGTCGTAGTATTTACTGTGTTTTTACTGTCGTAGTATTTACTGTAGTAGTATTTACTGTGTTTTTACTGTCGTAGTATTTACTGTTGTAGTATTTACTGTGTTTTTACTGTCGTAGTATTTACTGTAGTAGTATTTACTGTGTTTTTACTGTCGTAGTATTTACTGTAGTAGTATTTACTGTGTTTTTACTGTAGTAGTATTTACTGTGTTTTTACTGTAGTAGTATTTACTGTGTTTTTACTGTCGTAGTATTTACTGTAGTAGTATTTACTGTGTTTTTACTGTAGTAGTATTTACTGTGTTTTTACTGTAGTAGTATTTACTGTAGTAGTATTTACTGTGTTTTTACTGTAGTAGTATTTACTGTGTTTTTACTGTAGTAGTATTTACTGTGTTTTTACTGTAGTAGTATTTACTGTGTTTTTACTGTCGTAGTATTTACTGTGTTTTTACTGTCGTAGTATTTACTGTAGTAGTATTTACTGTGTTTTTACTGTCGTAGTATTTACTGTAGTAGTATTTACTGTGTTTTTACTGTAGTAGTATTTACTGTGTTTTTACTGTAGTAGTATTTACTGTGTTTTTACTGTCGTAGTATTTACTGTAGTAGTATTTACTGTGTTTTTACTGTCGTAGTATTTACTGTAGTAGTATTTACTGTGTTTTTACTGTCGTAGTATTTACTGTTGTAGTATTTACTGTGTTTTTACTGTCATAGTATTTACTGTAGTAGTATTTACTGTGTTTTTACTGTAGTAGTATTTACTGTGTTTTTACTGTAGTAGTATTTACTGTAGTAGTATTTACTGTGTTTTTACTGTAGTAGTATTTACTGTGTTTTTACTGTAGTAGTATTTACTGTAGTAGTATTTACTGTGTTTTTACTGTCGTAGTATTTACTGTAGTAGTATTTACTGTGTTTTTACTGTAGTAGTATTTACTGTAGTAGTATTTACTGTGTTTTTACTGTCGTAGTATTTACTGTAGTAGTATTTACTGTGTTTTTACTGTCGTAGTATTTACTGTAGTAGTATTTACTGTGTTTTTACTGTCGTAGTATTTACTGTTGTAGTATTTACTGTGTTTTTACTGTCATAGTATTTACTGTAGTAGTATTTACTGTGTTTTTACTGTCGTGGTATTTACTGTGTAGTCGTTTTCAATGGATCAGGAAGGAAACGTTGCTTCTGTTGCCGTGGAAACGAACATGGAGCAAGGCCGAGCTGACGAGCACATATGTGGAATCAAGTGTTAGGACAAGTGATTTACAAGCAGATTAAACAAATGCAAATGTGCTTCAAATGTAAGTTTCAGTTTATTAGAAACCATTATCCCAGTGACCATGATAATGAGCCTTAGCAATAAAAAGGTGCAGCGCGACCGTTGGACTGGTGGTTCTCCATCCACACACAGAACCCTGGACCACTTGTAACACAGGGTTCCGCGTGGTCCAGTCCAGAATAATAGTGTGATAGTGTGATGTCAGGGCCTGTGACTTTATCCTGACACGTGAACGGACCTCTGGAGCCACAGTACACGCAGCCCGGAGCTTGAAGGGCTTGAGTCGTGTGAAGAAGTGAAGTGTCCGCGGAGTTCCGTCGGTGGGCCCCTGGGCCTCGCGCTTCCTCGACGCCCACGTCGCAGTGCCGAACCCGGGCCGCCGGACAAAAGCACAGTGTGTCCAATCCAGGCGGGAGAGGTCGAGTGGGTCGAGGTGGACACCGGCCAGACCATCCCCCAGTCCTCCCAGCCTCCCTGATGACGGGGAGAAAGTGGGAGAGTCCCGGCCGCTCCCCGAGTCCGGCAGATGTGAGCAGAGCTCGTCCCAACTCGGGTTCTGTTCAGATGTAAAGAAAACAGACCAGACAAAGAGTCACTGTGAGCCAGTAACAACCATCGAGTGAGGTCCCAGCCTCCGTGTCCTTCAGCGTCCACTGGGGGGTCACACGGTGTCTCCACAACTTTTCCAAACTCTTAGTGACGTAGAGCCGAACTTTGCTTCCTGTCACTATGAATATTTATGCTTCGTCCCCGGAAACGGTTTCAGCTGAACACGACTGTCGATTGTTCTTGGAGTCGCGTGTTCGCTCTCACGTAACGATCCTGAAGTCTCTGACGCTCTGCACGGTAATTACGTCCTATTTTGAACTGTACATCTGAGCGGTGTTCGTTTTAATTGTCAGGAAACACACGCGAAGCCTTTCAGGCGGGATCTGGGCCAGATGTGACGCCGGCGAGCGCGAGGGCAATTTGCATTTCATTTTAGCGCCGTCACAGCGGAGCCGTGTCGAGATGCAGCGAGGAGGAAAGTGTGGCCAGGTTTGTTGGGTTGTACGGAGGCGCGTCAGCGTGTTTGGCCGTGAAGGCTCCTCCTGTGGTAATTAGCAGCACAGGTTGTAATTGGGCAGAATCTGTCTTACTAAGTGTTTTCAGGACTGTCAAATGAGCCAAATTAATGTGAGTGATACTTTTCATTTAGGTAGCATCAAACAGCCTCTCCACTCGGCCTCCATATGGGCGTCTGATGCAACGCTCGCCACGAAACCAGCGCGGCCAGATGTTCCCGCCGCCCCCATCATCAATGCAAATTTATTCATTAAACTACTTAATTGTTTCAATGATTGACAGGCGGCGGCGTGATGACGGAGAAATGTTATGAAGCTAATAATCTGTTAGTCTTATTACGTCCTGGTGTCAGCAGTATGGCCGTCAACACTGATGTGGATTAACCCTCCTAATGTCGCTAGTGGCTCGGTAAACCCACCGTCACCATGGCAACCCCTCCTGACGTCTTCGCCATGCGACTAACCCGAGACGGTCGGTCAGGCCATTCACGGTGTTTGGAAAATGGTTGAGTTCCAGCAGCATTTGTCCGGTTCAGCTCTGAAACCTGTTTGAACCGCTACAGTAACAGATGGAAACGTAGTAAATGAACAGCTCACACGTGTTTGTGTGTCATCCATAGGTTTTGTGTGTTTTCGGTTGGGTTGCACGTGTCGCGATAAACAAATGATAAACAATGTTTGGTCAGAACCTGGTCCCACATTTGACGAAGAGCAGAGACGCTGGCGCTAAGCGTTTCAGCAGTGGATCCTGGCTTCGTGCTGCCTTCGGGCTTCGCAGCGAGTGAGTGAATGTTTATTTTCTGGCGAGCAGGGTCAGGACCGGTCGGAGCCTCAGCCCGTATCAGCCCGTCCACCGGAGGCCAGGACCAGAGTGGATCGGAGGGAAGCTCCGCGTCTCCGTCGGTGTTTGTGGAAATCATCACAGCATCAAGGTGCAGAGCTGACGGAGGCTCGGTTTGGCCGGGAAGACACTCTGCATGTGTTTGGTTCTGACTGGTTGCTGACATGCTTCTGTGTTTCATTATTGACAAGGAGACCACTGCAAACATCCCAGATCTCCAGCCTGCAGGCGCCCGAGGCCCGTGAACGGCTCCACCGCAGGGACTACTAGCACAGTACAGTACTGTAGTACTACTACTAGCACAGTACAGTACTGTAGTACTACTACTACTACTAGCACAGTACAGTACTGTAGTACTACTACTACTACTAGCACAGTACAGTACTGTAGTACTACTACTACTACTAGCACAGTACAGTACTGTAGTACTACTACTAGCACAGTACAGTACTGTAGTACTACTACTAGCACAGTACAGTACTGTAGTACTACTACTACTACTAGCACAGTACAGTACTGTACTACTACTACTAGCACAGTACAGTACTGTAGTACTACTACTAGCACAGTAGTACTGTAGTACTACTACTAGCACAGTACAGTACTGTAGTACTACTACTACTACTAGCACAGTACAGTACTGTAGTACTACTACTACTACTAGCACAGTACAGTACTGTAGTACTACTACTAGCACAGTACAGTACTGTAGTACTACTACTAGCACAGTACAGTACTGTAGTACTACTACTACTACTAGCACAGTACAGTACTGTACTACTACTACTAGCACAGTACAGTACTGTAGTACTACTACTAGCACAGTAGTACTGTAGTACTACTACTAGCACAGTACAGTACTGTAGTACTACTACTACTAGCACAGTACAGTACTGTAGTACTACTACTACTAGCACAGTACAGTACTGTAGTACTACTACTAGCACAGTACAGTACTGTAGTACTACTACTAGCACAGTACAGTACTGTAGTACTACTACTAGCACAGTACAGTACTGTAGTACTACTACTACTAGCACAGTACAGTACTGTAGTACTACTACTAGCACAGTACAGTACTGTAGTACTACTACTAGCACAGTACAGTACTGTACTACTACTACTACTAGCACAGTACAGTACTGTAGTACTACTACTAGTACAGTACAGTACTGTAGTACTACTACTACTACTAGCACAGTACAGTACTGTAGTACTACTACTAGCACAGTACAGTACTGTAGTACTACTACTACTAGCACAGTACAGTACTGTAGTACTACTACTAGCACAGTACAGTACTGTAGTACTACTACTACTACTAGCACAGTACAGTACTGTAGTACTACTACTAGCACAGTACAGTACTGTAGTACTACTACTACTAGCACAGTACAGTACTGTAGTACTACTACTAGCACAGTACAGTACTGTAGTACTACTACTAGCACAGTACAGTACTGTAGTACTACTACTACTAGCACAGTACAGTACTGTAGTACTACTACTAGCACAGTACAGTACTGTACTGAGCTACTCCTCCTCTTTTTCTCCTCTTCCTCTTCTCCTCCTTCCTCTGCTCCTCCTTCTTCTCTTCTTCTTCTACTCCTTCTTCTCTTCCTCTTCTTCTTCTCCTCCTTCTTCTTCTTCTCCTCCTTCCTCTTCTCCTCCTTCCTCTTCTTCTTCTCTTCCTCTTTTTCTTCTACTCCTTCTTCTCTTCTTCTCCTCCTCCTTCCTCTTCCTCTTCTACTCCTTCTTCTCTTCTCCTCCTTCCTCTTCTTCGGCTCAAAGTAGAATTTGCTTATCACACAATGATTTCTGACTTGGACAGTTTCATATCTTTTTGGGGACACGAGGATATTTTGTGCTGTGTTTTTGTGCCTGTAAATAATTGTTTCTAGAAATAAAGGTCACGTTAAAGGTCTTCTTCTCTTCCTCTTCTTCTTCTCTTCCTCTTCTTCTTCTACTCCTTCTTCTCCTCCTTCTTCTTCTTCTCCTCCTTCCTCTTCTTCTTCTCTTCCTCTTCTTCTTCTCTTCCTCTTCTTCTTCTCTTCCTCTTCTTCTTCTACTCCTTCTTCTCCTCCTTCTTCTTCTTCTCCTCCTTCCTCTTCTTCTTCTCTTCCTCTTCTTCTTCTCTTCCTCTTCTTCTTCTACTCCTTCTTCTCTTCTCCTCCTTCCTCTTCTTCTCTTCCTCTTCTTCTTCTCCTCCTTCTTCTCCTTCTCCTCCTCCTCCTCTCTGACACGCGTTAGTACTCTTGCACGTGGAGCTTAAAGTGTTTTTGCTGTGTGCTTCCCCCTGAACAAGGAGCAGGGTCCAGGCTCCACAGTTGCTCCTCACGCTGCTACGCTGCGACGTCACACTGTGATTATTGAGGAGTCTGAAGTGTTGGAGGGCAGATCGTGATCCTCTCATCGCACATTATTAAAGACTCTCTACCACTGAATTTAATTTCCATCCTCGGACGAGTTAATTCACTTTTCCTTTTTTGGCTTTTTTCACTTCTAATTCTGGGAGCTCAGAGGTCAAAGGTTAATGAGGTCGCTGCAGGTTTCCTCTCTTTACCTGTTCCATATTACATGAAGTGATCAGTGTGCAGTCGGGTAAGACCTCAGTAATGACTCTCAGTGTGTTTAATCACGGGCGAGATGAGACGAGAGCGAGTTTAAAAAAAAACTCAGAATCTGCATGGAAGCGTCAAGAAAAACACAAAAGGACATTTCACAGAGTTGACATCAGGACAGTGAGACGGCAGAAGCCAGATCGGTCGACGCTGGACAGCAGCCAGGACAGGACTCAGCTGGAGACTGGGTTGGACGCAGTGTGGACAAAAAACCAATTTACAGATGATATCAATGTGATGCTGATGTTAGTAAAAAGTAAACAATGAGTCGTTTCTAGAGCACACACACTAAATCTGCCCTCACGTGAAACTCTGCACCTGTGGCCCCAGCGGCTCCTGATCCGAGGGCCACAATAAACATGTCAGCCGGCCGCTGCCCCACCGGTCCCCATAAATAAACATAAAGCTCAGCAGCAGTGCATGCTGGGAGGAGTGTTATGAGCAGCGGGGGACCGGAGCGAGCCGAGCCCTGAACCTTCCATCATTTTTATTCTCTAGTCTGTGGACTTTGGGCTCTAGCGACGACGTTAACTTCACAGGATCAGTTTGTTTTGGTTCAGATGTGCGAAATGACCGACAACCACAGGCTGTGGCCGCTGGTCGTCCACGGTCGTCCTCTAGTCGTCCGCTGGTCATTCGCTGGTCGTCCTCTAGTCGTCCACGGTCATTCGCTGGTGGTCCACGGTCGTCCTCTAGTCGTCCACGGTCATTCGCTGGTCGTCCTCTAGTCGTCCGCTGGTCATTCGCTGGTCGTCCTCTAGTCGTCCACGGTCATTCGCTGGTGGTCCACGGTCGTCCTCTAGTCGTCCACGGTCATTCGCTGGTCGTCCTCTAGTCGTCCACGGTCATTCGCTGGTGGTCCACGGTCATTCGCTGGTGGTCCACGGTCGTCCTCTAGTCGTCCGCTGGTCGTCCTCTAGTCGTCCACGGTCATTCGCTGGTGGTCCACGGTCGTCCTCTAGTCGTCTGCCGGTTGTCCTCTAGTCGTCCACGGTCGTTCGCTGGTTGTCCTCTAGTCGTCCACGGTCGTCCTCTAGTCTTCCACGGTCATTCGCTGGTCGTCCGCCGGTCGTCCTCTGGTCGTCCTCTAGTTGTCCACGGTCGTCCTCTAGTCGTCCGCTGGTCGTCCTCTAGTCGTCCACAGTCATTCGCGGGTCGTCCTCTAGTCGTCCACAGTCATTCGCGGGTCGTCCTCTAGTCGTCCACAGTCATTCGCTAGTCGTCCGCTGGTCGTCCTCTAGTCATCCACGGTCGTCCTCTAGTCGTCCGCTGGTCGTCCTCTAGTCGTCCACAGTCATTCGCTGGTCGTCCTCTAGTCGTCCACAGTCATTCGCTAGTCGTCCGCTGGTCGTCCTCTAGTCGTCCACGGTCGTCCTCTAGTCGTCCACAGTCATTCGCGGGTCGTCCTCTAGTCGTCCTCTAGTCGTCCGCTGGTCGTCCGCTGGTCGTCCGCTGGTCGTCCGCTGGTCGTCCTCTAGTCATCCGCTGGTCGTCCACAGTCATTCGCTGGTCGTCCTCTAGTCGTCCGCTGGTCGTCCTCTAGTCGTCCGCTGGTCGTCCTCTAGTCGTCCACAGTCGTCCTCTAGTCGTCCGCTGGTCGTCCTCTAGTCGTCCACGGTCGTCCTCTAGTCGTCCGCTGGTCGTCCTCTAGTCGTCCACTGGTCGTCCTCTAGTCGTCCACTGTCATTCGCTGGTCGGCCTCTAGTCGTCCGCTGGTCGTCCTCTAGTCGTCCGCTGGTCGTCCTCTAGTCGTCCGCTGGTCGTCCTCTAGTCTTCCTCTAGTCGTCCACGGTCGTCCTCTAGTCGTCCACAGTCATTCGCTGGTCGTCCTCTAGTCGTCCTCTAGTCGTCCACAGTCATTCGCTGGTCGTCCTCTGGTCGTCCTCTAGTCGTCCTCTAGTCGTCCGCTGGTCGTCCTCTAGTCGTCCGCTGGTCGTCCTCTAGTCGTCCGCTGGTCGTCCTCTAGTCGTCCGCTGGTCGTCCACAGTCATTTGCTGGTCGTCGTCATGGCCTTTATTAGCAGAGAGCCAGACCCTCTGCAACCACGTGGTTCAGCCACTGACGGGAAACAACCATAAACGGTTCGTTGTCTCGTTCTTACGGGTTTTGCTTCCTCTCGCTATTTGACCTCCTCTTCTCTTCCCTCCCTCCATCTCATGCTTCATCTTTCTTTCTTTTTTGTTTCACACGTCTCTACGTCATCTGCTCCCTCCATCCCGTCTTATTTACATCCCTCCTCCTCTCATCCTTCCTCTTTCATCAGCCACTCTGCCTCCTCTGCCTCCTCTGTCTCCTCCCTCCTCTGGTTTCTGTTTTCTGCTCCTCTTTTCATTTGTTTTTCTAACATTTCTCTGTATTTCCCAACCTCTCCATCCCTCCCTCCTCACATTTATATTTTCCGCTCCCCTCCCTCCCTCGTTCTTCACAAACACGCCTGTAACCATGCCCTTTCCCTCTTCAAACTAATTACCTCGGCTACCTTGTACCCGTGGCCCCGCGGGAGCCCAACAACTGTCAGACCAGTATTATTTTTGAAATTTAAACAATCATCTTACGTGCGCTGCTGCTAAGATCCTGGCCTTTTCGGCAGCTTCGACCTTCAGTAATTAATACCCCAGGGCCCATTATTGGCAAAGCCTTTATCCTCTGGGCCAAGAAGCCTCTAACCCGCTAATTACGGCCAAGCAGCTAATCTTCCAGCCGGCTGATTGACAGCTACACCTATTCTACTAATTGCCTGTTGCAGACAACACCTGGTGAACCGCAGCGCCGGGGGACAGCGCCGGGCTCCGACAACGCCTGTGGGTCCTGGGGGAGGCCAAACAAGTGAGAGCGAGTGTGAGGGCTTTGTATTGTCTTCATGTGCAGGAGGAGGCGACGCAGAGGAAGCATTTTTATCGCACATATGGAGCGAAGTGCTGAACACAAGCGAGTGTGAGCAACATGTCTCCTGGAAAACAATAAAACAAGCTGATGGAGACGTTTCCTCCCCGTCCATTATTCAGCATCAGTGAAGGCTGAACCAGCTGAACGGGTCCAGGAGAACCAGAACCGCTGTGACCTGTGAGAGACGCTGGACCCTGAGTCTGTACCAGCCATCACACATTTCACGGCTCAGCTTCTCCTTCTTTGTGCTACAGACAAATCAACATCTCTCAGTTTGTAAATGAATATTCCATCAACATTCAGCAGAACAACACAGTTTCACAGGATCACAGGAGGAAAGGTCAGCGAGTCCAGTTGGCTCCTGGTTCTTTGTTGTACAGAGTTTGGAGAATAAGTCGTCGTGATATCTGAGCGTCTGACAGCAGCAGACGAGCAGGGAGCGATGTCTGAAGCAGTCGGGGGTTTGGGACTCGCTGTCAGTCTGCCTGGTCTGACAGGCTGGCGGGGGAAAGGCCACGGCTCTGAGGCCCAGCGTGGGGCCGCAGGCGTGAGCGCGGGCCGTGATGAGAGGTCGTCTCGCGGCCCCACCGTGTGGTGCAAATGTAACCCGCCCCCCCACGGCCCCTGACCTAAGACTGGCAGCGCCCGGCGAGCGAGCCCATCGATTGATCTAAATAACATTATGACGTGATTAACATAATGGGCCTGCGGAGGGGCCCGGTCGGCCCCAACAGACCGGACCGCGCAGCAGGCGGCGGCACGACGAAGCCACGCCGCGGATCACAGAGTCAGAAAATCCATCTGCTGGAGCCAAGTGGGACAAATGTGGATATTTACCAGCAGAACTGGAGGCTTCAGCGGTTTCACTGTGTTTAACGGTTATGAATCACACGGTGATGATAAAAACACAAAACAGACAATTCAACACACAAAGAAACAACAAAATGGCGTCCACCACGAGACCACGGCCCGATTGGACCCCTTTACTGAAAAGCACCATGGGAGTGGTAGTTGTGTGTGCGTTCCTGACGGCTGCTCATTTATCACCGTGGTTGTGTTGAGATGATTAATCTGCTGCTGGAGACTCGCAGGCGCTGAGGAGCTGCTGCTCACTTCACTGGCCACCAGTAAACACCAGAACTTCCTGCTTTGCTTCTGGTTGAATCCAGCTTGGTCCAAGTACACGGACCAGAACAGATGAAGGGTTGAACATCCGTCTTCTACCTCTGCTGCTACATACGACCTGTGGTTCTGTGCGTCGGTGTCTCTCAGGCTTTGAGGGTTTTCCAGGAGTTTCCATCTTTACGATCCATTTCTTCCGGGCCCGGCCTCCAGTGCCACGAATGTAAAGGAGACAAATGGAGCAGAAAAGTACTGTGAGGGAAACGATGCTTCTCTGAGTCCGCGGATGCTGGACTCTGAGGGATTAATGACTGTTTTTCACTGACTCGCTAGAAACACCCAGACGTGTCATCTCTGCTCCTTCCTCGTCTCCATGTGTTTGTTTGGGTCTGAGGCCGGTCCAGACAGGAACGAGCAGCTGACCCATCGGTCTTATTCTGCTCCGAATTCGATGTGTGTCCTGTTTGTAGGACGATCCCAGAGGTTTAATTAATGTTGAGAGGGACACCTTTGATTAATGTGGTGAAGCGGGGGCATGAGCCCCTGCTGCCGCCGTCTGCCGGCGCCACTTCCTGTTCCATGGAAATGTGAAGACAGGAAGCCTTCACCTGGCAGAATTGGCCCCTCCCCTGGTGGGCAGGAAGAGGAGTGAAGCATCATGGGAAAGAAAATCACAGGGGCTGTAACGAACACAGCAGAAATGTCAGGGCCCTGAAGAGGGCGGGTGACAGAATAAAGCAGAAGAAGAAGAAGAAGAAGAAGAAGAAGAAGAACAAGAAGAAGAAGAACAAGAACAAGAACAAGAACAAGAACAAGAACGCAGGGGTGAGCCCAGCCTCGCTCCAACAACTGATGCTGTGACTAAAGTGACGCTGGACGCGGTGGAAGGAAGGTGGAAGGAGGTTCCTGAACGTCTGCGTTGGTTGGGTTTGTCGTCCGCTCAGCGCTGAAATGTGTCGTTTGTGGACGTTATTGACTCAGAGTGAGGTTCAGAGTTGGTTTCTGACATTAGGAGGGAAGCCGCCTCCCTGCTCCTCGGAGGACTCGCTGCTTCATGCATAATGCAGACGCGAGTTTGACCGCTGGCCTGCAGCCGATTGGCCGACTCAGCGTCGAGGGGTGAGCGGCTCGTTCTGCAGCCGCCTGCGTCCGACTCGACCGTCTGGAGAGAGAGGAACCGATGCAGGCGGACTAACGTGAAGGACACTGTGCTGAACCAACGGCTTCCAGAACCTTCATCCATCTCCTCTGATGAGATTAACGTGCTTGAATCATTTGTTTGGGTTAAAGTGAACCGGCGTCGCCTTGGAGCCGAGGTCCAGGCCTTTAGCAGCTGTCACTCAAAACTCACTACTGTGGAGACCACGCGACAAATGACGTGTGAAACTAGTAACATCCTTTATTTTCCTTGCTGTCATTGTATATGATTCCTTTCTTGTATGCTGATGTGAGCTGAATGAAGCTCAGAGGCTTCGAAGCCTCTTTTTTTCCATTTTTAATGGAGACATGATTTATTCAAATGACAAACTGCTCCTTTCTCCCGTTTTCTTTTCCTGGGTGCTAATGTCAGATTACTTACCGTCCGCTCTGCTCTTGATAAATGACCGAGACAGGCTGTAAAAAATAGATCAAAACCACTGGGATGAGAACGAGGAGGAGGAAGGAGCAGAGAGGCCGTTAAATCATTTCCCTCAGAAAATGCCACCCATTATTCGTGTGCCGCGGCTAATCAAAGCCTCGCAGTGATTAGAGAGGAGGAGGCGCAGCAGCACCTTAACAAGCCATTATCACTGCCGCTGAAATATGGAGCACTTCACAGGCCGGAGCACAAACGGCCTCATTACGACTTCCACGTGTAATTAAGCCATTTTGTCAAGGAGCAGCTTCAGCCGAGACGGACAGCGTCAACAATGAAGTATGCGCCATCTGTTTCCCAGCGAAGAGTCTAAAAGGAAAAGCAACGGAATGTTTCTGAAAGTGGCCTGAAGGTGACGGAGGACGACGTCCCCTTCGCGCGTTGTCCTCTCGCTGCTGTGGCGCCGGTTGAAACGCTGGCTTTTCTTTTTGGCAGTGGACTGTTTCGTGCTCTGAAGCAGGTGAGTAATTCATGGGGTGGAATCCAGGGCCGGCGCTCGTCCCGCCGCAGAGGCGGCTTCCTGCCGTCTCTCACGGCGGATTACGTGGAGCCGAGCTGCAGATTTATCGGATTCCTCTCTGCTTCGGTTGTCAGCGGCAGCCTGACAGCACAGTTTTTCGCTCGTGGCTAAAACAGTGAAATTCATCCCATCACACTCATCTAATTGCCATCGAGGGAAACTGAGAGTCGGCTCGTTCGTCTCTAAGAGCTGCTGCCCATGATAATGACCCAGCACGTCTCTCTTCCTCTGCTTCCATAATACGCTGTTCAAGGCCGCGCTGAGGACGGAGCGTAACGACGACAGGGCTCGGTTGGACGGTACTGTCGGCTAAACGCCGTACGGCTGCCACTGCTAGCAAACGAGGCTAACGACGAGTCCTGGGGTCTGCAGAGGGACCTTTAGCCCGTTTACATCAGTAGCACGTTACGTGACAAGTCAAAGCAGAATCTGACAGCAGTTGAACTGCAGCTACACCCAGAGTGGAAAAGGTTACGTGTTAGCTAGCTGCTAGCTAGCTGGGCTCAGAATGACGGCGGATCAGAGGACACACTGTTGCTGTGGAGGAAATAAACAGTGACCTGGTTGTTGACCACTTAATTGCAGTGACAGGAAGTTAAACCACGTCCTCCGCTACGCTGAGTAACTTAAGAATCGAAGAACTTCCTGCTACTGGCCAGCAGCTCTAGGAACTGCTCACGGGTCTGGACTTGATGAGCAGCTGTCTGCTGTTTGCTGAGAGACACAACATGGGTGTCAGGTGTCTCTTACCTGCTGAACAGGTGGGTGCAGGCTCCGCCTCCATAGGTGCTAGTGGGCACTCAGTGCTGTGTTCACAAGCTGGTGGGAAAGTGGGACATCTGGGGTTTACATGTCTCTGGCTGCTGGGCCGGACTATGGTGGTTAACAAGTTAACAAAGTTTTGATGGGTTTGCATTGAAATGCCGACATTTTTTCTGTGAAAAGGAAAAAAAAGAAAACAGAATCAAGCTGTGTTGCAAATATGGACACTAATTAAGATTTGTGTGACCAGAGAACAGCCTAGTTCTCTGGTACCAACAAAGGTCACATGATTCACAAGTGCAAACAAGGTTTGAATCCAAATGCTGAGAACCCACAAGAAAGAAATGAATAAATTCTCCAATATGAAATAATAAACAATGTATCGAAACAAATCGAATCACTGCACAAGGACAAACTGAGAAACAAACAAGAAACAATCACATCAAATCTTCTTTGTAGAAACAAAATGAAGATGACAGTAGTTTTCCTTCCTTCACTTCAGTTTTATTTAAACAGCGCTAATTCACAACAAAAGTCTGGAGGAGCTTCACAAAGTAGCAACATCATTTAGACGCTTACTTATTTGTATCCGTACATTCACTTACAGAGCAGAACCTGTTTCCCATAATCCCTGGAAGCTGGTGAAGACGGACCTTGGACCCGACAGGAGGAGCCGGACCCTGTGTGGGTCGTACATTATGTAGCTCTGAGCCGAGGAAGCTGCTGCCAGAAAGTTTCCAGTTCAGCTCTGCTGGGGATATTAATGGAAAACCGCCACATCGCCCGACTCAGTGGAAGCCTCTCATTCATGTATAAGCCAGGTGTTCACAGCGTCGGGCCGATCCAGGCTTTCCCAGGTGAACAGGTGCATCTGCGGCATTTGATGCTCAACTGGAACTAAACTGCAACATTTCGATGCTCTCGTACTTCATATTCATTCACGTTATCCACAGGTTTGTGGAGTGTTTCCGAAGCTTTTATCTGATTGATAGAAGTCAACAGTGTTTTGACTGTTACCTTAGAGGCGCTAATCAGTTATTAAAGAGGCAGCGAAAGGAGACGAAGAGGAGAGAAGAAGAATTGATTTGAGCCTGAAAGCAGCGACGTCCTTGAAATCACCAGAGGACGTCACATTCTCCTCCTCGCTCATCGATCGGCTGCTGGAAAAAAGAGGAAACAACCTTGGAGATACCTTTATTTATTTATCACACGCTGCTCCGCTACCTATGCAACCAGATTCTAATTTAATTCAAATCTTTTCAGCTCAGTCACAGACAGAAGCAGGTTCTGGTCTTTGATGATTCATTTGTTCTCTGGTTAAACTCTGGTTGAAGGAGACTTGGGCCCAGCTCTGGGTTTACACTGTTTTATTCCTGCTCTGTGAACTTAGGGTTAGATGTGAGGTGAAAGGAAATCGCTCACTTCCCTGGAGATTTGTTGTTTTTTTACTTTCCAGAGTTATTTATTGCAAAGATAATGAAGTTTGAGTAAAGTTTTTTTATTTAACCCTGGACTTGTCAAAGTGTTTTATAAAGTCAATAGGAAGTCGACTAATTGGATCTGGCAAATTCTCCCCGTGATGGATTTCATCGTGAACTGAAAAAAAAAAAGATTCATTTCTGACACGAAGCTGAGAGGAAACAGACTGTCGAGCGTTTTATTAATCATCTACCTCTAATTTAGCCGAGCGGGCTGTCATTAAAACGCTGAGACTCTCGTCCTGTACGAGCTGTTTTCATGACACTATTCATCTTTTTGGCTGCTTTAAGCCTCCAATTTGTAATGAGTTATTGGGCTGTTCCCCAATATTCCCCTGTGATTGAGCAGGAAGTATTCGGGACATGATTTATAGATGTTAATTGTGGTGTTCACAAAATTCACAATGGAGGAGAAGCGAGGTGCACATCTGGAGAAGTCGTCACGGCTCCAGCCAAGTTTCTGCTCCTGGGAGGGAAGTAAAAGCAGAGCTGAATGTGAACTGAGCTGCACCCTGGAGAGACCAAATACTTCCCCCGTCAGCTCGGCCCCTCAACTCCCAACAGAGCAGACCTCCGCCGAACGCCGGTGCCGGTGCCGGTGTCGGTGCCGTACCTGACTCCTGCTCCGCGTGCTCTCCACCCGACTGGACACATCAGACATTAAAGAGCATCAGGCGGGAACATCCGGGGGGTCGTGACTTCTCCCCACCTGCACTGACAGACCACACATCACGTCATCATCAGCAAAGCATGCAGGGAGTCAGAACCAAACCAGAACCAGTACCAACCGACTACTTCTCCCATTTGTGGCATGAGCTCGTTTTAACCATCACAGGGATTTCAACAAAAAAAGCCTGACGTCACATTTTTCACATTCTTCACTTTTCACATCTTTTTTACAATTGAAATGAACAGTTAAAAATTCATATAGTTAAAAATCATATTATTGTTTATATTATTAAAATAGTTTTAGTTGCAGCATCTGTTTTTATTTCTACATAAACATTAATTTTATCATGTTTCTCTGTGAATCAGACAATTAAACGGAACTTTCTTCATTGTGTACATGTTTGTGTATTTTTCGAGTCACTATCTTCTTTGCGTGTGCTGCTGTCGTCGTCTTTGTGGTACAGATCCTCTCAGATGTTGGTTCGGTGAAATACGAGGATCGAGGAAGATGAGCCCACGACCCCCACCGGCTCGGAGCTGGAGGAAACGAGGCTTTCCTGGTTTTCCGTCTTCGTGCGTCCCATCCCCAGCTCAGGTTCACCCCCCACGTCCTCCCTCCTCTTTGTTTGCTCTCAGCATCTCCTGAGTTGTGCAGCAGAACAGATGGCAGAACGTGTAGCCGACCTAAAATACATCTCTCCTCCGGGACGTGTCTGCGTCTCGCACAGGAGGAAGCTGGGTCGTATTGAGAGACGCAGACGCGATCCGATCGGAGGTGCCCGACTCGGCGGGAGGGAGACGGACCAGACCCGAGGCAGAGCTCCATCAGTGACTTAACAGCAAACAGGAACTCTGCTCACAATCGTAAATATCGTACCAGGTGATCTGGGCTTTGGCAGCGATTCATTTCTTGGCTCGTGGATCCAGCTTCTCTTCCCATCCACATTCCCAGCGGGACCCGACACAAAGCCAGCACTGCTGTTTATATTCTATCTATACTCTTTATTACATACGGAGCCAAAACATTAAAATAAAATATGATATGTGGGAACAGATCAGAGCCAGAACTCGGAGGCCCAAGGCGCAGTTTACCCACAAGCCTCCTCTTCACGTCTCTTCTCTTCATGGCTGGATTACTGCACAGGTCTACTGGGCCCCAGGGGGTCAGAGGCCCGAGACCAGAGCCTCTGGGTGAAGGACAGAAACATCCACGAACAAGTAAGTGGAAGGATTACAACGATGGAGTAGACAGACAGTGAACGTACGACCCCCAGAACAGACGCTACTAATAAGAAACTACTGACAACGAACCACTACACAGAGAACGAGGTCGTTATGGCCTAATTACAACGATAACTCAACACTCACTGTTACAGCAGGACGTGCTGTGAGTGACGCAGCTTGGGTGACTTCACTGAACATTTCCTGCCAAAGTTTATTTCTTTGCATCATCCCCACATCACTGCGCCGTGAGAGAATAATTACGGCTTCATCTGCCAGTGAATCACCGTGTTCACAGGGATCCGCTGAGGAGACGCCGCCACCACTGCTCCCCTCGGTTGGACGCATCGTGGGGACATTATCTCCTTCCCGTTTGAAGTCCAGGCGGAGGTCAGGGCCAGTGATGTGGTTTCTGCGGTGAAATAAGAAAGGAAGAAATGAGAACCTTAATTGACGTTTAACGTGCTGAATGAGCAGAAATACACAACGACAGACACACTTTTTACGGGTCAGACGCGACCAGGACGTGGGAGTTAAGCTTCGCTCTGCACTGCATTCATTCCAACCTCTGCCTTTTATTTAGCCCCTCTGCATAAAGCTGCAGCACAAACCTGGCACATGTGTGCTGATCCGAAATCCCACAACTCTTGTGTTGCAGGTAAAAAGGCAGCATTTACCACCGAATGGAAGAGAATCACACGTAGCGGCAGATTTTCTACTGTTTCCAGAAATGTTCATAGTAAACATACGATGAAAAGCTGAAAAACGTGAAAGCTTCTCCACCGCCAACGCTGCCATGCTGGCACAGCGTCAGACCACTAAGCCCAAGAAATATGGTCCCGGTTCCGTATTTATTTTTCCAGTTGTAACTGAGTGCTACATTTTTTACAGCTGGAAGTCAGAGTTTCCTGCTTTCTTACATTTCTGGAACGCGGCTTCAGATATTTAGTGTGTCTTGGCAGGAGAAGCAGAGGTAATGGAGGAGTGTTGAGAACAGCGGGGGCACGTCCACCGAGCCTGGTCCAGAGCCAGAAGCTGCCAGCTCCATCTCTCTGGATTTCACATTAGGATCGCCCACCGAGATGCAGGAGGAAAAGCTGAATAACCTTCAGCTGCCGACAGCGAGACACGCCTCCTCGTTGAGTCCAGGTTATTATCTCATCATCCGACGTACGCTCGAATACGGGGGATGACTTCTGCCACAACAGAAGTAGAAACATTCAGTTACAGCTCAGAACCAAACCAGGAGCAGGTGCACGTTCCTTCATTAGCTAAGGGATGAAAGAAATGTTCGTGTTACTACTTCAACCAACGTCAGCACAGTTTTTAACGCAGGACTACAAACTAAGCGAATGTTTGTGTTCTAGACGGTTCTGGACAGATCTCGACCCATTTCTCTTTTCTGTACTGAGACCAGGACGTGTGGTGGTTCTGCTGTAATAACAGGAAGCAGGAGGAGGGTCCTTCATCCTGAGCCTCACATGATTTACAAGCGTGAGCAGCAGGGTTCACTGTGGATCCAAGCCAGCGACAAGCCCCCTTTTAACACCAGCTTTATATTCTAATGACCCCCAAACTGCACACAATCCATTTTCTGTCCATTAGCAGCAGCGGCTGCAGCAGCTAATATTCTTTAATTCACTTTACAGAGGAGGAGATTGTCCGGGGCCTCGCTGCACTTAATGCCTGCAATTACATCAGGTTACACATCCTGAAGTGACCCCTGGGGACCCGAGAGAGAGGGTCCACACTCCCGCACCACCAGAACCCTCCTAATCTGATGCCGCACGTCTTCCTCGGGCTGTGTTCGACTCGCCTCCGCTCTCGGCTGTCGCTCGCGTTCATTAAGGAATAAAACATGGTGGAATGTGACCGGGTGGCGCAGATGGCCGGTCTTCCCACGAAACCTGCAGTGGATTAGAGCTGGGACAATACAGGTTCTGTCCCGAGGACGGAAAAAAGAAACAGGCCGAGAGTGTTGTTTTATGGCAGTTATTTATTGCCTTATAACTCAGAAATCAAATTAGTTCATATTGAAGAGGTTGAGCTCGATCTGTAGTGATTGATTTTCCTTTGCTGGGTCGAGTTGATACGAGTCGGCCGGGGCCAAAGAAAACAGGAGGCGAGTCCAGAGTCGGTCCTGGAAAGGTTTGGTGATCGGAGGCCGGAGGAGGGAAGAACTCCGATTAACTTTAACCCTTCGCTTTAAGCGTCGATGAAACAGGCCAGAGTGAAGAACCAGAACAAACGGGTCCTACAGACACAGAGCCTTTAAAAAGCTGCTCCAAAGGTCGATTCACAGAGCGACCGAAGCGTTTGCTCGTGTCCACGGTCGAGGTTTCGTGACCCATCTGTGACTGAGACTAACCTGAAATTAAGCAGGACTTTAAATGTAAATTTTGTACACGTCTCTCGTCATATTACATATCAACACAAAAACTGAGTGGACAGAGCAGGAGGCTCTGAAGCGGCGGCTGTAAGTGGATGTGGCGTCAAACCTCTCCTCTGTTCATTACAGGTGATAAGTGCCCACAGAGGAGCTCAGGGCTGGAAAGGCAGGACAGATCCAGCACAGGGCTGGAGTCGGGCCTTTATGGGCCGTCCGGAGACACCCTCATCCCTCAACGCTCTCTGGAGACCTGGGGCCGCTCACAGGAATGGGCCCCCTGCCGCCAGTTCCACCGCGGCGGCCCTGAGAGGGAGCCAGCGGCGCCAATTAGACAAAGAGGATAAAACGGAAAACACCGCACCGCCAAGCATAAATAAGGCTCATGTCAGCTGTCGTGTTTTTACTCCCTCGAATTTTTATATCCCAATTTTTACACGACTGCTGAGTCTAAATTGGTCCGAGCGCGGGGCCTTTGTTCGGTCGGCAGCAGACCTCAGCACCGTTCAGCTCCGGCCACAAATCAGCGCTCTCACGCAATTAGAGCGGAGAGTGACTGCAGGAGGAAACGCTGAGCTCACAGCATCACGCGGACACGCTGCAGGGAGGGAGGAGTCGCCTCGTCACGTTCCAGCGCTAACCTTTAGCTCAACGCACGCAGGTGGAGATGAGACTCCAGCAGCTGCACGTTAGCAGCATCTAACTAAGCTTCTGACGCGACATTACACACATAAATATAACAATAATCCGCAGCTTCCCACAGCGTTGCTCCGTTTCTGGAGGCTCCACCCAAATAGATTTATTTCCTTTCATTTCTGAAAGTGCCTGTGAAAACACAGCTGAAGGTCTGATTCTGCCAGAACCTGCTGAGGTTCAGGCTGCCAGCGTCTGCAGGGAAATGAAATATTCATCTGCAAAAAACATTATTGATCACGTCCAGCGTTTTCACTGAGACTGCGTCAGTGGCGTTCAGACGTGACCGTCAGCGATCCCAGAGTCCGCTTCAGGTGCAGACCTGGTCCGGGGCCTCCGACCAGTACGGGTCTGTTCAGGAATTAGCTTCAAGGAGCTGCCGACCTGGACGTAGGCTCTAACAGTTTTTGTTTGTGTTCAGTGTCATTAGTTTCTAGTTCTGTTATCTCCCTTTTTAGTGGCAGACCTGCTGATTAGTTACTTATTACCAAGCAGGTCCAACACAAACCAGAGCGGGAGAAGCGAGGGGCCTCAGCAGCAGGTTAACGTGATCCTGATCCAGCAGAAAAATGCAAACAATCCTCTGCTCAGCTGTGTTGGACCCAGCCTCAAGCGTTAACACATGTTCCTGCACTGAACCGTAATTAGACGAGTAGAAGAAGAAGAAGCTGTAATGACACATGATTACTGGAGCTGTAAACATGTCCGGTCTCCTCGGGTCTGGCCAGCACCTCCTGCAGGTCCGGGCCCCCACCAGCACCTCTGTCCCGACAGATGGTAGAAACATTACGAAACACATCCAACAATAAAACAGAGCTGCTACAAGTTTTCCAGAGCGCAAACAAAAGAATGTTTTAATGGCGCTGCCTTAAGAGGAAAAATGTTGAACTGCTGCAGAAATTCAATTACAGCGTGATTGAGTGTTGACATTTGTGAGGCCGTAAGACAGGAAATTCATTAAAAGCAGCAGAGCAGCCTGGGAGGGAAACTCCAGCGGCTGTAAAAGAATCCGCCGGTCCGAGGTGATTATGGAACGGATCGCTGCTCGGGTCAGGCAGCCTGGATGTTTAGAGGCTCCAGAACCACCGCGCTCGCCGTATTGATTGAGAATAACCCCGCTGGGAGTCCGGCTCACATCTGGGTGGGGGTGGAGTGTTTCAGGAATAATGCGAGGCATTGATTCTGACGGCACGGTGCCGTAACAAACTAATCTGTGGGAGAAAGGCAGCAGGACAAGAAGCCGTTTGTAAGCAGTTCATGACGGCGTCTAATCGCTGGACTGAGGTCAGGTCCGCATTCACGGGTGGGGGGTCCGGTGCTTCGGACCGGATCCTTCTCTGTGATTCCCCAGAACGGCTGGAGGCGTCTGGACAGGACTAAACGTTTGGAAACGTGTCATATGAATCAATACTTTTCAGATGTCAGTAACTATTATCTGATTGAAGGGAGCAGTGACGCCTCTGAAGCTTTGTGCACATCTGCAGACTTGCCTCGGCGCTGACAGATCTGTCTAGAACCCTGTGAATCAGCGCTCGTCCTCCGCTTCCTCGCAGACGACCGGAGCCCAGCAGCCGAACGAACGTGTAATCAGCTAATGCTCACTTTTCAGACTTTGAGAGAACTTGAGAAAAGCTTCAAACCCGAACTCTGTCTCTGCGCCGCTGCTTTACTTGCTGCACTGCAGGTGTTTAACAGTTAAGGTAAACCCTCCGGGTCCCGCAGCATCTCCAGGTGATTAGAAACAGGCCTTTTTCTAAATAAATGATGCTCTCTCTCGCTCTGCCTTCCAGCTCAGAGAGGTCCGACTCCCAGCCCAGCTCGCTCGCAACTCGAAGGCAAAATAACAAAAGTACAGAAGCTGCGAGAGGCAGAAATCCTCCAACTGTAAATAACATTTTCTACCTGAGAGCGCGTTCAGCGGGGTTAAGAGAAATCCCTGAAAACAGGAGCATCCCGAGGTAATGAAGCAGCTCATGAATATTCTGAGTTGAGCTTTGCAACAAGTCCACTTTTTCTTATTTTCTAATTGAGCGAAAGTTCAGACAATCATTTATTTATGGCGGCCGGTCCTCAGTGTTCACAGAGAGGCTGATAAAAACAAGAGGAGGAGCCGGGCGGCCGACGAACCCTAAGACCTTGTAAAGATCGCTCCTAACAGATTTTCTACCGAGGATTTGTGAACTCCATCTCGACTAATCACAATGGAGCCTATTAGCGCTTGACATTTTTATCCGGCAGCCAAAGGCTTCACATCTCGGCTGCAGCGAGGGTAACGGTAGCGGACAGCTCGGTGCGGCGGCTGGGGGCCCGGGGCCGGCCGGCCTCCTCCAGGGCCCACCTGCAATCCAATACCTGAGCCCCAGCGCCCTGGACGCATTGATTTCTTGTCAGACGCAGAAGTTTTCAGCCCGGGCTGAGGGCGAGGGTGGGGGAGGCAGCGCTGGGATGAGGGCTGAGAGAAATCTTAATTAAGAGAAGGGATTTACTCGACCCGACTGCAGCTTCTTTGGGGATCCGGTCAATGAATCACAGGAAGGCGGGAGGCGAAGAGGAGCCGAGTGTTTTCTGCTGGAGCCGGAGATTAGGAAGAGTGACAGGCCCAACACGTTGAGCTGTCGAGTGTTTTCTCTCCCGTCTTTACGAGGGGTGAAGGTGGGGCCTGGGCCCGTTTGCACTGTTGAACTCATTACGCAGTATTACCCACTAAGAAAACACTTCGCCGCTCTAATTGCCCAATTCAGGACTGCAGGTGGTCGCGGCAGCCGGCAGTCACTCGCACCTTTTCACCGCTTCGCTCCGCTCTAATGGCAAACACATGATGCCTTTCACAGGCGGCCGCGGGTCAGGACGCACGTCAGACCCTTTTAAAGCTTCATCACACCCGAGCTGGGTCGCACGGCTGGAAGCGATCGGCCGGCGCAGATACGCCCGCACCACAGAGACAGACTATGTCCGGTGTCATCGGTACAGGACGAGTCAGTGACAACAGACAGCAACAAGAATGTGCAACTCTTAACTAAGCAGAAACATTTAAAAAGCAGAAGATTCGAGCTGCAAAAGTTGGAGGATGTTTCTCCTACTTCAGCGTCCACTAAAATAATCTAAACGCGTTTCATTTCGCGTTTCATCAATTTCTTATTTACTGGATAATGTGAATTTCTATGAGAAGATCTAATATGTTGCATCACATCAAGGGCTTGATTCTTAAAAACCATTCAGCTTCTCCACTGATTTCATGTTTGACACCTGCCTGAGTGTCTCTGAGAAGCAGCACCTGAAACCTGGGCCGATCCAACCCGGGCTCAAGCGAACAGAAATGCTCTGAAAGCGTAAACCAGGTTAGACGTCAGCGAGTCAGTCCCAGGCTCGCAGATTAGTCCTGTTTACCTTTTTCCTTGGTCGGTTCTGCAGCACGATCTCTTGCGTGTCCACGAGGAGCCAGGGCCGGAGTATCGGTCTAGATGAACGCTTGCTCGGAAATGATCTTTGGCTCATTTCACTGATTTGGACCAGTCAGGACCTTGGGTTCTGAGAACAGCCACCCACCCTTTGGCATAAAGACCCGAGTGTTTGACTGTGTGTGGCGTTGGGACCGCACAGCACCAGAGACACAATTAGCTTGTTGAGTTAAGGCTCCGCTCAGCCCTCGAGTCAGGCTTTTAATCCAGCGGGTCCATGATGTCATTTCCTGTCCCGCTGGACGGGAGACGTGTGTTTGGAACAGAAATACTGGCCTGGAGTCAGGCCTGAGACTAGGCTTCGACTGGATCCAGCGTCTTTGGTCGTGTTTGGTCCTGGCTCGACCGACTCGCTCGTCTGTGCCCACGGTTACACAACGAGCTGTTTCACTTGTGTTACTCTGAAACACGGAGTGACTTTTATAAATTGGTATTAAAGTAACTTTGTTACACTGCTGCTTGGAAACTCGACTGGTTCCAGTTCTAACAGAACAGCCAGGACAACGAGGTGATTGTTAAGGCCTGAATCCTCCAAGGACCCACTACAGTAAAATTATTCAGCTCTAAACCTGTGACTAGCAGACGTGGTTTCATGTGACCGAGTTATGAGCAACAAAGGTTGTGAACCTGTGCTATATTTTTATTTATTGGTCTTAACAGGAATAAAACTGTGCAGATTTTCCATGTTTCTAACTCTTCCACTTTAACCTCCAACAGCTGTGGTCTCTGTGTCCCTCCTTCACTCTTCATACTTCACTGCCATCTCTCTGAAATCACATCCAGATGTTGTCATCGGCTCCCATCCTGCTTCCTGTGTCCAGTTCCCACCGAGCGCTGGAACGTGACACTTTCCCTGGAAAATAAAATAAAACAGGAGAAGCGCTGTGCAGCCACTTCCTTTCATAAATCCTGCACCACTGTGTCTCACTCACTGTATTTTAAAGGAAGAAGCGCTGAGGTGAGTGCCAGTAAATCCACGCTGACAGCGACCGCTGGACGTCCGTCTGACCCTTTGTGCTCTTACATGTGATCTTGCTGCTCAGGCATGTAATGACTCCTCCCACCACCGTTTTAGCAGGAGATCACGTTTCTGCATCCGCCTGTGACCATAGTCCACCAATAAACACCGGCCTCACCTGTCGACACAGCAGCGCGGCGCTTCTTCGCTCTTCGGGATTTATCGAGCCTTAAATTCACTGCGGTCCTGTCTGCAGCCAACAGCTGAGCAGGCTGCCGATCGCCAGCACAGTTCAGGGGTCAGACTCAGACCTGCGGTCCACGATGCATCCAGAGGTAAAGGCGTACCCGGGGTGAGAGGTTCTGACATGGGTTCATTAGTTCGTCACAGTTCGGGTCACGTGACATAGGTCCAGCGTCCCAGTGGAGCTTTTAGAAGCACTGACAGGAAGGTTTGTGGACGTAAAGCTGAACCTTTGAGGAGGTTCAGCAGCTCAGAAGCCAAGAAGACGTTGGAGGAGTTTGACTGATGACGGTCACATTTCAGTGTTTTAATGTCCTGCACTCACACGTTACCACACGTTGTTTGGCATCGTCACTTATTCCACTTCTTGTCACACTCGTGTCTCTGGTTGACTAACCTGTGCTCTGTCCAGCTTCTGTGCCGCTGTTTCGTTTGTACGGGGAAACATCATTCATAAAAACCTTGGTGGCCTCCTTTGTGTTCATTAGCCTGCAGATAAAAGCAGCTCACACACGAAGCTGAAGTGCTGAGCAGCTGATGGAGGTTAACAGGTTTTCCTTTTCCTGACAGTGTTTCATCATCGCGTTCACGCCGTCGCTTTAATATCGACTGTCACCGGGGAGCAACTTGTCTGTATCATCATCGTCTGAGGCGATGAAGAAATGAAGAACACAATAACATCAAAAGAAAACAGTGTTCGGCTCATTTTAAAGGCAGAGGGAGAAGAAAAAAACGGACATTTTACAGCAAAAACAGCCGTGTTCATTTCCATATTAGATGTTGTCAAAGCTTCGTTTAGGCCCTGGAGGTGTTCGGTCTCTGGAGTCCTCCTCTCCGGCAGAGAAACTAAAGGAAACAGCTTTTCTTCTTCTCCTGCTGGATCTTTGTTTCAGCGTCTGAGAAGTTTCTGTTTTCCAAAAATACAGCGTCTGTTCAGATAAATCATGTTCCAGCCTGATGTGCTTTTAGAGTCGGAGGTTCCCCGGAGGCCTGAGCAGTGTTTTCTCTGCCTGATAAGAATAACAGAGTTCATATTTTCAATATCCAGCCTCATGCAAGACAAACATTTACAGTAACATTTACATTTTCTGACATGAAGCTTGGTGCAGTTGTATCCACACTGTCGAGGTCTGTGATAATAAAATATACACAAGGACAAATGTTGACTGTCCTTACTGCAGGAATTTATGGAAGAGTCCAGAGTCCAGGGTGACTGAGAGGGTCAGCGGATCCATGAGGGGGTTGGAGGCGATGTACAAGCCTTAGAATGGTCTCAGCGACGTGATCTTCTTCTGCTGCCTTCCTCCAGCCGCTTGCAAGTGAACCTGGGTTTTTCAGTTTTTCTAGAGGGTCCCTGTTATTTAACGGGAAGCCGCCCACATGGTTTACAATCTACTCAAGACCACTGAAGTTCAAAAGGTAGAGTTTCTGGAGCCCGTATCGCTGGAAGGATGCAGTTGTGAAGGCTAAAACAATTGTAGAACGTCTATCACGATCCATTGTCACAGATTCCACAGAACCTATGACTGACGACTAAGAATCTGCCCTGAGTGGAGCAGAGATCTGAAAAGAGTGGATGAGAGGATGTGAGCGTTCTCAGCCCTGGATGAGGTTTCCAAGGTTCTTAAGCATGTACTAGGTTTGGAATATATACAGGCACCTCTTTGCGTTGCAGGGGTCCTTAGAAAGGATTCAGTCCAAAAATAACTGACAAAGAAACCAAACCTAAAGCAGCAGATGGATTTTTTCTTGTGTGGATTCTGGCTGCTGATCTTCTCTGTGGGATTTCCTGTTCCTCATTTCTGCTGTACTTTACATCCACATTACGCCTCTGAGACCCAGAGAACATTTAAACCAACAAAAATTGCCTCTTTCTTGGAAAGAAAACCAAGTAACTGAGGAGGGCACTGACACCCCACCGGGTTTGGGGGAACCGCTATGGGCAGTGATGCGATGATTCAACTCTGGGCTGTCAGCTGTGCACAGGAAACTGCTGCAGCTTCCGTCAGTTTGGCACATCTCTTCATGTTTAGCATTAGAAGACTTGAACCCACCGTCCTGCCTTCCAGGAAAATCAGACCTAAACCTTCAAATGGCTGGACACCACCACTGACCCCTGACCTTTGCCCAAACCCTCTGAAGGAAAGGTTGAACCTTCCGAGCAGCTTGAACGTCGCTGGATGGTTAACTGCCACAGGTGAGACTCGTGTCGGTGAAACATAATGCGTCGGTGCAGCTGACGTATACTGTATCGAACGTCGACGCCCAGTTTCCTTCTCGTCTCTCTCAGCTTTGCATTTGATTTCTCTCTCTGCAGAGCTGCTGCTGATGCACGTCTTCCATCCTCTGGACGAAATAAAAAAATCACCATCCATGTCTGCACACGCCTGAATCCTCTCAGGGCCGACGCTGTGTGTGTGGACTGACCTTTATTCACACTCCGCTTTCTCGCTTCTTCTTCATCCCATTTCGCTTTTTTCCGAGACAGGAGTGAGAAGGTGGAGCAGCCTTCTTCTTTTTCCTCATCCTCCTCTGAACCCTCACAGCAGGGTTAATGTAAGAGCACGTCCCCCGACACGCAGGCTGCCGACAGGCAGCGCGAGGTTTTACGCTGAGCAGCGAACGAGTCACAGGTTTGATCCGTAACAACGTCTGCCTTTTACTACAGAGAATGAGGAATTCATATCATCGACAGTCACGTTGGGTGATTGTAACGTGCGTCCTGCAGCTCGAGGGCATCGGGCTGGATGAGTCCTATAAGACGAGCTTCCGCTGCACCGGGTCAAACGCATAGTAATGAGAAATGAGCTCAGATTTCAAAATGTGAGCAGAGAAAGGTTTCAGTACCATCGGTAACATTTTGTAAACATGTCTCTGACTGAACCGAAATAATGCAGAACCTCAGTGGTGCTGATGCGCGAGACATCAGTAATCATGTCTCGTGTAAGTGCTTCACATGCGGTGGCTCCATCCACAGCGTGATGATCATTATTACATCTTATTACTGGAGCACAGTGAAGCAGCTCAGACAATTATCCTGAAAACATGCAGTGGATTCAATATCTCAGCTCTAATAATAGACACATTAACTGAGCTCCAAACAAACTCCGAATCCTATTAAGACTCGGCTGCTTATTACTGCTGCAGTAATTATTTCCCTCCTGCTCCAACACTTGTCTTACAGGATAATTCTGCCTGTGACAGCACATCTCTCACCTCTGCTCTGTGACGTTTCTGTTTAGGAGAATCTGCTTGTTTGCATGTGTCTGTGGCCTTTTATGCAGCTGCTAATTGAAGCGTTTTAGTCTGAAATCCAACATTTGTCCTCGTGTTTTGATTCATTTCCATATTTTCCAATCACAGGAAAACTGCAGCGTAGATGTGTTTCTCACATTTTTAACGACAGATGACAACTCGAGAAAAGCGGAGGTTCTGATGTTCATAAGCAATATTTAGTGTCTGAGGCACCAGATTGATTCATACCATTTAATATCATGTCAGTAGTCGAGGAACCAAACCTTGGTTTCACGTTTTTTACCAGTGTGTTTACTAGGAAAAATGGGAAAACGGTGAAGTGGATCATGCATGCTTCGAGTGAAGCATGCGAGACTCGCCACATGACATCTGGCAGAAAGTCTTCTGAACGTTTCACATCAAGCAGCTAAATGAGGGTTGAGGTCAGAAAACTGGCAGGAAGCGGTTTTCTGGTGCATCAGGCAGATTAACCATCATCATCTCTCTTCTCCTCAGCATCCGACAGTATTCGAAGCAGAGCGTTGTATGGTCAGTATCTGACTCGGCTCCGTCCGTGTCTGTATGAAGCAGATTATTGAGGCATTGATCGCTGGATGTTTGTCCGGCGCTGATCGAGCATCACTTTATCTTCGCCTGTTGAAGGCTGCAGCTCTTTAACAGGACTGATCGGTGCACGTCTGTCAACAGAGGAATTAACGCGTTGGCCGTCCCCCAGACAGAGGTTGGACCATCCGGTGCTCTGTCCAGAACCCCCAGGTCATCAAAGATTGACAGCTGAGACAGAGAGGAGAACGACGGCTCGTCCCCGAGGTCGTCTCAGACTTCACCGACGCTCCAGTGACTCTGCCGAGGAAACAGATTTGATCGTCTGACGCCAACAACAAACCACTGCACAGCTCAGTTCTAATGGTCTAATGGTCTTTACGCTAAGCTGCACTCATTCAGTCACGAGTGTGTGACGTCGGTCAAACCTTGGCCAAGTGCGTGAGGGTCTGAAGACCAACATCTTTTTCTTGGCCCGCTCTCCTTTCCTGGCTCTTTTCTTGGCCCTTGGTGTGACTCCATGACGTTCCTTCTTCCTTTACCATCACTGCCATATATTTTCTCCTACCTCTTCAGGTTCGCTAGGACCACGTGACAAGAAACCGCTTCCAACACAACCGGCGGAATCTGAGCAGGAATGTGGAGCTGCTGCACCGTCCTGCTGACGCTACCTAATGTGTTTGTGGTTCGGGTCTGGGACCCTTCCAGACCCACTTAAACACTGAAGAGACGCCAAGTGCCTTCCAGTGAAATAACACAAGCCTGCTGTGACTGGTGACACATGAAAACAAGCCCAAATCCGGACCTAGAGGCCTGAACGGCTGCTTTCAGACCCACTGCAGTCTTGAAACCTAAAGTCCCCAAGTCCCTGCTGGGTTTGCATTTGAATGCTGGGCAAAGCAAAACGTTTGAAGCAAGAATCGGATGATTTGCTCAAATGAACGTCTGTGAGTCCAGAACCTTGGTTCTTTGATACATCAAATCCAAAGGTTTAGAACAGCTTCATTTTATCTAGAAGTCTAAATATAGAAGCTTGTTTAACCAAGCAGGTGTTTCACAGTCAAAGAACAAGAAGACAGGCAGGCGTTAATTTGAAACCTAGTTTATCTTCTAGTGGTTTTTGACTAACTACATTCTGATATCATATATATTTCTGGCAGAGAACCTCCTTTTATTTGTGAGACGTTTCAGGCAGTGACTCTTTACATTACACAGATTCGAGATGAGTTACAGTCGACCACTTTAAACCACTTTAAACTATTTCCCGTCTGTCGTAAAATGTGACATTTTCTCTGCCGGCTCCTAGAAGCAGCAGACAAACAGCTGGATTGAATCTGGATTCATCCATGAAGCTGGTTTAGATTTAAAACAGCTCGCTCCTCTTGTTGAACTGCTAGATTAGGTTTGGTTAGAAATCACCAGGAGGTGACTGGAGTGAAGGAAGGAGGTCAGCTCCTGCCTTCAGATCTTCACACTCACACGCGTGTAAAACCAGGCGGCTGTTTCCATTCAGGTCATTAGCTGCCCAAAATGTGCATCTCAATATGTGGGCCAACATTTATTAAGCTTTTTTTGACGGCTGAACGACTGAATAATTCATTTTTTGTTGGGGGCACATTATTTATTTATTAATCAGCCTTAATTCTGGACTCAGATCAGATTATCTGCTTCCCAGCACCTTTCCTGTCTGATTTGGACTCTTTTTAAAATTCTGTCAGTGAGGATTTCAGGTTTGAGCCGCAGCTTAAACATCAGCTGCTCATTATTTGTCCCATTGATTTTTGCAAATGGTGTTTCCCCAAAATATCAGCCGTCCATTACACCGTATGAATAATAGATGCCGCCAGAGCTGCTGGGAAACAAAGGCAGGACGTCCACTTAAAAGAAAAGAAACAAGTGTTATTTCTCACAGTAAAACAATCAGAGGGAGATTTTAGGAATCCTCAGTAAATCTGATGTGACTCCAGCAAGCTGAGGAAATCAGATTCTTCGCTCAAAATCTGAATGTCTCATTGATGTCACAAAGTGAAAGTCTTGCATCATGTTTCCAACAAACTCCTAAAAAGGCCTTTAGCAAAATCTCTGCATAATTTAGCGGAATCCAAAGTTTTCTTTCCAGCGAATGTGTAAATACTCATCCAGTCGGTGTTTTCTTATAGGAAGGCGTTAATGAGAATGATAAAAAGAAACGAATAAACACGTTACACAGAAACATCGGGCAGTGTTTGAAGTTGGACAAATCCACAAAGAGAAACCAACATCACTAATGTGAAAAACTGCTTATTAACAATGTCATTTTCAACAGCCTCGTTGCACCAACCTATCCACACCGAGTCACACTAACGCTGCTTGAACACAGGTTCCCGCGTTCGGTTCTGACTGTTGGTGCTTGTTGTTCTTAAAGTTTGCAAGACGTGTTTTGGTTTCTCTGAAATTTGCTGGAAGTTTGAATTCAGTCCAGGCACCAATCGATCAGTTTCTGAAGCAGAGCCAAGACTTTAACAACCGTGATGTTTCTAGTCATTACTAGGCGAAGAGAAAACCGACCATCAGCCTCTGTCGTCCAGATGAAACGTTATTACATTAAGGAACATACTCCACATGCTGAGAATTCAAACTTCACATCAGTGGTGTCATCAGCTGGATCGTTGCCCCAACCGCTCCCTGATTCCTTCAAATCCCCAAATATCCTGCAGCAACAGTTAATGTTCCGACACAGGTCACAGCTGTGTCTCATTCCACATATTATTTCCTCCATCAAGTGTCATGATGCTTTGTGTTTAAATGACTGAGCTGTGACACTGGAGGTTCTGGTTACTAGGGCGGGACCTATAGCGGGGCTGTGAGCAGCATGTGGTCATTTTAGGAGATCCAAGCTCCTTTAGCTGGTTCTGGTGGGGTAACTGAGCTGGGTTTAGTGGGTTCTACTGAATATTAACTGGGGGTTGGTGGTGAACACTCAGCTCCGTCAGGCTTGGGCTTAGGCTTCTTCGTAGACCCAGGTGTTTGGTTGTGGTGGCAGCTGGGAGATGAACAGTTTATGACTCTTGTGGGGTCATAAAACAACACATTTGTCACATTGTGGAGCCGCAGCTTTTTTTCAGAACCAAATCCAAAATCCCCACAAGTCATTACTTTAAAGAAACGGTTTAACGTTGTGGTTACATTAAATTTAGCTTAAAGCTGGTTAGACAGTGTCTCCACGACAAATTCCTCTGAAGCGATGGAAACACCAACGTGTGGCTGCAGGCAAAGGTTCATCAGTTCAAACCTCCACGTCCTTCATGTCTGTGCCACTTCAAACATGACCACAGGGGCCACAGCTCCTCTGTAAGCAGACCTGGAGCCAAGCCCCAGGGGCCTGAGATGAGAGCAGAACACAGCTCCACTAGGAGTTATGTATCCTCCATCTTAACCTCTTTGACCTCTGTTCACTGAGGTTTGATGATCAGCTGATTAGTGAGCAGACATGCTCAATGACGATCCTCTCTGACCTGCTGGAGGATGGAGAAGCTGCTTCCTGCTGGAGACCTGGCCAGTTTAACCCTCGCGGGGCCTTCGAGGGGTCAAACGACCCCATTGTGAACTAGGGCTCAAAGCTAAACACACCAGGGTTGGATCAAACAGCCTTCGTGGGTTTTACATCCAAGCAGTGAACACGTGTGGGTCTACGATGAACACGTTCATCCACATGAAGCGTGTTGTGGCTGTTTTATCCAACCCTTGTGTGGTTTTGAGCTTTGAGCCTCCTGTTTTCATTCTGACCCCTCGAAGGCTGAACGAGGGTTAAACACATTATTTAACCCGACACATAAAAGAATTTCATCTTAATATAAATACAAGCAGGTATACAAGATAAATGTCCGCACGAAATGAGAACCGTGTGAGAGAGAGCAAATCCAGATTGAATTCAGCTTCAGCATATAAAGCATTTTCTCCATCTGATGCTGAAAAGCTGGTCCACGCTGGATCAGGATCAGTTCCACGTGATGCTGCTTCAGTGGAAGCCAAGTCTGGATCCAAGCCCGGCCTCCACTTCGAGTTTAAGATCTGACTCACAGTTGGTTTGTGGGTGAGAACGGAAACAGTTCATCAGCGATTTCACTGTGTCTTTATGGAGTGTGAACTAGGAACAGGTTCAAGTTTGGATCTGGTTCCAAGTTGCTTAAATGCTGATTTGTTGAACTCCACGGCCAAACAAATCCCAGATTGAATCTTTCCTTTATGTTCCCTGTTTAGCAAACCTCTGCCTGACTGCAGACTCCAGCCAAAGGCCATGAAACAGCAGCAGCATGTGAAGGTGGTCAAAAGCGTACGTCGTGTGTTTAATCCCGCTTATTATCACGTTCATTCTCGGTGTGTCCGTCTCTTCCTGCCTTGGACTGTGTTGCTCCGCAGGACGGGACGTTAACAGCTCGCCTGCTCTTTGTCTTCCTGCAACGTCCTTGAATCTGCTGGGAGCTCAGTGCGGCCAGAAATGAGTTTGTGTCGGCACAAACCCACCTGGATGTATTTGTGTGGCAGGACGCGTTTGTAGGTGGAAACATCGATCTGTTTTCATGTGCAACACAGCAGCAGAAATGATGCTGAGAACAGACACGTGGATCCACACAGTGAAGCGTCCATGAGGAAAACACAGGGAACGAGCTCCCAGACTGGCAGAGGCTGATGTAAGCGGTGACACGTAACTAAACAGAACCCGTTGCTACGCAGAGGTTTCTATCCGAACGGAACCTACAGCTTGTTCGGGTCTACTTCTCCTTTAAAACAGAAATTGTAAGACTTTCAGTATTCGGCGACAAGTTTCAAATAATCGTTGTTCGCACTTCAGGTTGGACTCGACCCTGTGTTGACCAAGGTCGTCTGCTCGTGCCTCAACGTGCTGCACATGACACTTGACTCACTACCTGCCATCACACAGTTCACGTTGTGTTTCTGTATTTGCTTCCGTCAATCAAACCAGTGATCTTTCATCTTCCATCTGATGAAGGAGCAGATGAAGGTTCGTGGTGGTGAATCTCTGAACTCATCATTCCCACAGTGATGTGGGAATGATGAGGAATCCACTCCTTGAGCTCCTCGGAGAGAAAGCAGCAGGTGAAGCTCTTCAGTGGCCAGTAAAACCCTGCAGCTCTCCAGAGGGTCAGCAGGATAATCTACAGGTCCTGTCGATAATCAGTCGATGCGATTAACTACTCAGCTGCTTCCCTTCAGGCTCGTGTGGTTTATTGACGCTGAGCAGAGAAGGAAGCAGCTTCCAGTTACCTGGACAGGTGTCACTAGTAGCATCAGTCAGCGATGTTCTGTTCATGCTAATAGACACTAACACGAGGGATGTCAGCTGGGTTCCGCTGGGCCGGGATCCCTCGTCCCTTTAAGCCAACCAGAATCCCACACGGCTCCGCTTATAAACATGTCGTTTCTCACCAGGCTGGACCGGTTTGAGTCTGTGTCCAGTCCACTGTGCAGATGTGTTTAATTAGGACATAGATACATAAAAACATCCACTTCTGTGCCTCTTTGCAGAGTCACAGCAGCTTTTTGGGTCCAACAGGTTCCTGGCAGCACGTTGGTTCTGTTCTGATGTGACATGACACATGTCTCTGTCTCAGCCATTTACTAACCGTCAGAGTAACAGTCTGTACAGCAGACCCTGAAGGGTGGACCACCGGGCCCAACCCACCCTTTGAAGGTCCAGGCTGAATGTCCTGAAAGCAGGCACAGTGGTGATAAGGGCCCGCTGAGGTCTCCCAGACCACCGCCCTCTCTCTGATCTGTGACATCACCAATCTGCACTGATTAACATGAAACAAACTGGGCCGGCCAGTACTTCCAGCAAGAAACAGTACTGGTTTGTTCTGAGCTCAGTTTATCACAAGCGTCAGGATGTTTCCCTCTAAAAACTCAGACCAGACAATCTGGACTCCGCTCTGGTTCTGGACGAATCTCTGACTGGGTCCACGTTAAAAGCTCTACACAGCTGCTGGGGTCACAGGAGGCGCCGACGGTCTCTGTCCACATTAACACGAGTTACTGAAAATATCTCAAACGAAAACAAACCTTACTTTTCACACAGAAAGTCATTATGTCTGTTTCAGAGCGATTTCATTTTACTGGAAACGTTAAAAAATATAGTTATTAAAAGTGTATAAACACAATCCAGACACGTGACATTCGCAACAGAATCCTAGTTTTAAATCATTTCTCTACAGACCTGGACTACAGATCTTTATTAAGCTGCTCGGTTATTAAACCATCATTTATTAATGAAGGTTACACTTTCATGTTTAAATTAATAATGTAATTAAGTAGGTTCAAGCTGTTAAAGAGAGGAGAGATCTGTCCTGCTGGGTCCGAGTGTTGTTTTGTTGGTTATTTCTGTCTGTCACCTTTTGTCTCTTGTAAGTTAGGCTTAAAAAAACCCAACAATTGTGTCAAATTTGATCAACACCGGTGGGTTCCAGATGGTTCCCGATGGTTCCCGATGGTTCCCGATGGTTCCAGATGGTTCCAGATGGTTCCCGATGGTTCCCGATGGTTCCCGATGGTTCCCGATGGTTCCAGATGGTTCCCGATGGTTCCAGATGGTTCCAGATGGTTCCAGATGGTTCCCGATGGTTCCAGATGGTTCCCGATGGTTCCAGATGGTTCCAGATGTTCTGGGCCAGACACATCTGACATAGAGTCATAGCAGAGGACACAGCACAAGGCTTTGGGAAAGTCCAGATCAAATCAATACTAAACTCAATAGTTCTGTTGGGTCCTGTACCCAGTACTAGACCTAGCACTGCAGGCCTGTGGCCCACACAGTTCACGGTTTGAAAATCAGAACCTGTGCAGATGTGATGGGAGCAGAAAGTGGCGTTAAAGGTGATCCGGCAGTGAAGTGACCCTTTCCCCCGTTGAAACTGCAGCTGAGTGGAGGAATTTTCCGGGTTATAATTCCATTTGGCAGATGTGATTACAGCCTGGCCCGTTTCCACAGGAATCAAATCAAAAAAGACAGAAACCCACCAAAGATGGACCCGGAGAGTCGGAGCCGCTCTGATTGAATTCCAGCATTTTCTTCCCCTCCAGAGGAGCCAAAGTTTGATCTTTACTAATTGATATATCCCGGCTCCACGCACGAATCTCAGGAAGCTCATACCTTGGGCCAATTTAGCTGTTCCACTGGCTGAGTTTTAATTGAGTCCACATTAAAATTTACTTATAAAATAATAATGGGCTCCCATGCAAATGAGCCCATCCCAATATTGCTGCGGCTGCATTTGCATATCCACAAGCAGTCTGGGAGTTCAGAAATCAATATAGATGATTAATAATATATGGGCTACAGGAATAATTAAATTCATTTGATGCACGGACTCAGTCAGCCTTGGCAAAGCTAAGGTGCAATTTTGCCACAATCTAATTTAATACGAGTTGCCTGGATTGCAGTTTCAATTACCGGAATTGAAATAATAATAATGTGTGTTAAAGAAAAATGAGACTTTCAGAAAAGTGATTTCATTTCATTGATTGTGTTACGGGATGAATTCTTCTTTCTTCACACATTAACATATTGCAGCAAATTGCTAAATTAAACTGCTCTTTAATTTATTGCAGAGGTTTGAAACATGTTGACACAGTTTAAAGGTTTGACGTGTTTGTACATTCGCTAAACCAGCACAGCTCACATTCATCTCTGCAACGCTGCTGTGACTTCAAATCAACTGACTGAATGTGAAAACACCAGCCGCTACTGGCACAGTCGCTCACTGTGGTCACTTTAAGACCGTCGGAGTCAAAGGTCAAAGTTCAGCTGCCGTATTCCCAGGAAAGATGAGCTGCCTGAGTGCTTATGCCAGCGAGACCACGCTGGACCGGGCCGGTGTCCTGAGGGCCTCGTCTCCTGTAGGACACACAGAGGAGGATGGTGCAGTTTCGGAGCTTTGGCGAGTAAGTCTGTCAGGTCTGGATCAGGTGTGTTCCTCTGAGGCCTCTTTGGGGTCAGAGCAGGTGCGTCTTGTACAGTGTTGCTACTGATGATCAATGGGCCGTGGAAGAGCTTTGGGCTGCGTGTCCCGAAGTCTCTGCCTGACCCGTTTCCCAGTGCTTAGATCTGTTTGCCCTTTAGTAAAGCTCATCCGTTTCCTCTCATTAACGTCCGTCCTGAGCTTACTGGAGTTTGAGGAGATCAGATTGTGAGCATTTTGTTCTGGACATCCTGCCACATCTCAGTTTTGCCAGGACGATGCCAACAATACCCAGAATCCTCTGCTGCCCCACTGAATGCACTCCCATACGTAATGACTGAGTAATCACGTTGTTTGCAGCCTTGACTATGTTCTGACGCTCGGCCTGTAATTGCCAGACTGGGCGGCGAGCGCAAGCAGCATTTGCATCTTGCACTTGGGGAGTTGGTTTGCAAATGATTATGCTGAATTGTTTTTGCAACAGGAATGTCCAATCCAATAAAGTTAATGACGTTGAAAGACGTAGAGGGAGGAAACCAAAGGGATTAAAATGCAGATGTTGGCCATGCGACGCAGGCCGTGATGCTGCTGATGTGTCGATGCAATTAAGCCTCACTTTTACCTTCCACCATCGACTTCAGCGTCTCCTCCACATTCATCATAGTCTGTACGTAAATAATCTGCAAGTTTCCTCCTTCGCTGACGAGAAGCATCATTATGCATCAGTTTGCAACCGATTAACTATAATTTCCTTATCAATCTCCATTTGGAAACATCCAGTAAATCACAGTTTTAACATCACATGATTTTTTTTCTCTTTGGCTTCTTCATGTCAAATGACAGAACTGCAATGAAAACCTGATCCTGAAAGTGACGTTTCGCACACAACCTGAATCTCATGTTCAACAGCCGAAGCGTCTGCTTCTGCAGGTGTAGGTCGGTGCGGCCACAGACCATGAGCCTTCCAGTCTAGCAGCCGCTTGCACACGGTTCACAGTCACTTATTAGTTTAATGTGTGAAATTTCATAATTCTGCAGTTTAAATATGATTTAATTTTTAACAGCTGCAAATATTCACTCTCAGCTGTTGTTTCACATGTTTCAGAAAAACGTGTTTTCGTTTCAAACTCTGAGTTTTCAAACAGTTCACGCTTCCAACAAATCCGAATGTATTCATTAAATATCTTTTGATTTGTTCAAGTTTCTATTTTACTTCTGAATTGTGTCTACCAGAGCAACCTACCCTCCAACTGGGTGGCACGTCTTGAATGAATCCATCTACCAGCACGAGGGGCAGCTCACGCCAAGCATTTCTGCCTCCACTGCTACTGGACATTATGTCCATCGGTAGCTAGCGAGTGAGCCCTTATTGGTCCAAACTGCCAGGACACGCCTGCTCTGTGGCTACTTAGCTCTATTTATTTGGGCGCAGAGAAGCGGAAACGTGTAAACAATGTACTTTAATCTTTAAAAATGAATAAAACTGATTTGTTTGGTTGCTTTTTTGGCTATTATTAAAATAAGTGTAATACATGAGCTGGTCTCCAAAGTGAGGCCTGCCCTGAGTCCACTGTACTAAAACCTCTGCTGAGATACGTCTTGAAGCTTCTGACACGACATGCATCACGTCAAAGGGATGTTCAAATGATTTTTTGGGGGCAAACCCGAAAACGTTTTATTTGTATTGTGTGTGAAGTTGATTTACTTTTCACCAGTAACACATGTCAATGACCTTTATTATGGCATCACACAGACCTCGTGGCTACAGAGATACTTCATTTCAATAGAAGAGGCCCAGCTCAGGAACCTGCTGCCTTAACAGAGTTAACTCACTGCTTTTTGACTTTCATTCATTTGATATTTGGTTTGGTTTTAATTACAGTAGGAACAGAAGCGGCCACACAGTGTCAGGAGCCACAGCTCATGGACATTTAACCAAAATAAGAATAAGACTCCAAATCGACCTGCTCTGCCGCGATCAGACGTTGGTGAAATCTAATCACAGCGTCCGTGTTGCTGTTGTACAGCTGCTTTCAGTCTGGGGGTCCTGTAGGCGCATGGGGGGCTGCACCGATCTCTGCCCAGGGGCCCGGTTCCTCTCCATCCGCCCGTGGTCACAGCAGAGTAAGTAGAATGAACGCGCCGCCGTGTTTCTGCGCGTGAGAATAACAGATGTGACATAACAGCAAACTTGTGTTTTAGTAGGCAAATAAAATCATGCAGCCATAAACACAAACGTCTGAATATTCCATGAAAGTGAAATCAGTTTGTGTGAACCTCATTTCTGCTCAGAGCACCGCCTGTGCATGTGTAATTAGCTGGTCTGTGTGATCACCAGGTAAAACTAATTATGTGTTTTGTTGGCAGCAGATAAATCTGGTCTCAACTCGTGTAATGACCCGTGTAATTTTTAAGCAGCGCCTACATGGCGGCTCCTTTAACACATATCATTAGTGAGGTTGTATATTAGATATACATTCTGTGGCTTAATTTGGTCTCCCAGGAGCACTTGTAATGATGCAGCTGCTGGGTGCAGGACACCTTTAATTTATTTATTTTAAATGCTGAGAGTAATTGAGTTCTTGAGAGATGCGAGCTGGGCCTGATGCTGCTGCTTCTGGAACATGCATTAATTCCTCGCTGCAATCTGTTGAGAAAATGAACGCGAGGAGCGATGAGGAGGGAGATCAGGCCGAGCGCCGCGTTCAGAGGCTCTGGAGGCGGCATTTAGCTCCCTCTGAAGGCCTCTTTATTACAGCGCGTCAAAGCGGCTCCTGCGCCCTCGCAGCAGCTGCAGGTGATGATACAAAGCGTTTGTTCTGCAGATCTCACAACAAATAATACAGGAGCCGACGTCGGCGAGAACGGAGCCTCTCGTGGCAGCGATGATGACTGATGATGAGGTCACAGGTCTTAGCTGCTAAACTGATCCTGAAACAGCAGCGCGTCGACTCTGAGCTCTGTTTGTGTGTGAGTGAGCAGCTGTGGGTTAATGCTGTATACAAACAGTTGTGCTGTGTTCCGCGTGGGACCTGTCGCCATGGAAACGTGGTTTGGACGAGGTTAGGTACAAAGACTTGACAAATGAAGCAACTCTCCCACGTGCTCCTGCCAGTTCTTGACCATCCAGACGTCCAGCCCCTCCCTGCTCCCACATCACGGCGAGGTCACGGCAGGTGACACAAGATGTTGGTGCTTTTTGTAACTTCTCTTCAGGTTTTAAGACGCGGTGCTTTAAAAGTTTTAGTCTGCTGTCTCCAAGCCAAAGTCACATTTACTGTGTTAACTTCCTGCCCAAGCTTTGACCTCAGCTCTGAGCAGCACAGCATCGGGTCGCCGTCGGACTCCATCACGTCCAGACCTGCAGAGCTCCAGCCTGTTTGTGGGCTAATGACTCTCCACGTCGCTCAACCACAGCGAGAGGAGACGACCGGGGCGAGGAAGACGGGAGGAGGGGGAGTGAAGATGCTTCTCACTGGCTGCCAGCCTGGTTTTTGGCTGGTTGGGATCCTGTGGGACTGGGCTTTGGACCAAGGCCCAGATCAATGTGACCTAAATTCAAATGCGAATTAGAGGCTGTCAGCAGGAGAGGACACTCTGTAAATGAGCTCAGACAGTGCAACGTCTCTGGAGGACGTGGGAACCGGGGCTCTGCGTCCATTGGAGATCTTTAATGAGGTCCAAATGGATATCCAGGACCCGGGTTCAGGCTCCACTCCCTTCCTGCAGGCCAGCAGCCAACTGAAATCTGTGAGGGCCCTGAGCCCGGAGCCCAGCTCCCTGGGAACTGATAGTAGAAAGTCAAACAGCGTCCAAACAATTAAAATTCTTCAGCAGCTTTCACGACATCAGCGAACTGAAGACGTCCTGTAGCTTGGGTTCTCAGAACACTCCGTGTCCAGACTCGCTGTGAGATGCCAACACCTTAAATACGAGTTCCCCAAGCAGAGCCACAACACGTCTGGTCACAATGACTGGTCTGTGCCACGTTGTGAGTGAAGTGCCACCGATAAGGGAACTAACACACTTTAGGGAAGCTTGAGGTCACTTTGTTTCAAATGCTGCATCAGGTGATGACTGACAATGTGCTGGGCCCGAAACAGCCTGGAGCTTGTGTATGGGAGCAGAACCCAACAGGCTCGGGCCTGGAATGAGTGTCAGAGAGCTCTGTAGAGCATCCAACGCACAAAACCACCAGAAATGACCCAAACGGCCAAAATACGACAAACACAGGGCCAGAATAACGCATCTCATTCTGGGGGTTCTGTCACTGCAGCAGGGACCACGAGGTCCACTCCTCATGAGCTGTTAACGCCTTTGCATAAGGTTGTGGACGACTGTCAGCCGCCACGTTCATCGCCGCAGGAAGCAGAGTGGACCCGTGCGCTGCTGGATCTGAACCCACGTCCACGACCCGGCGAGCTCGTCCCGCTGCGTTTGCAGTGCACGCCCCTCCCCCGTGGCGCCGCAGTGATTAGCATGCTGGTTCTGCGTGTAATCGGGTCGCCCGCCGCGCTCCGGCCTGCTCCTATACATCAGGCCGAGCGTCGATGTGGGACTGCAGCAGCTTCTGATTGTCTTCAGCGCAGCACATGCTAATTGTTGATTGTCTCCAATATTATATGCTAATTGCTAGGAATTAGCATAATTCATTAACATTTGGGCCCTAATTACACAATGAAAAAAGACTGAGAAGCGCTCGGCTGTGCTCTGACTTCCTAATGTGTGCTGCGATTAAAGCTGTGCTCATTTGCATCCGAAGAAGGAGCCTGAAATATTAAAAGTGCTGTTAGAAAATCCCGAATCGTCCCTGATCAAATGTTGTTTCTGCCGTTTTAAAGGTGTTACAGTGTTGGCCTCAGGTGAGAGGAAGCAGCTTCCTTCACTCTGAGAAACATGCAAATGAGCCACACATCAAATCTGCAATTAGCTGGATGGTCTCTTTATGGAGACGATGGCGAGAAGCAAACGAATGGAGGATTGATTGTGGATTCTCTTTGATGTCTGCCTCTTATCTCATATTAATAAGACACTCAAACAAAAAGAAACAACCAAACCGCTTTGATTTCATCATAATTGTGGTTGTGGGTCTGTTCGTATCATCTAAAGCTCGGACAACGGCGGGAAAACACAAATACCACAAGAGAAGACCAGTAACCAGGCAACAGGGTTAGTGATTGTTCTCCCTGTGCAGCTCTGGTAGACGTAACTGAGCCTGGTTCTGACTCCAGGCGGGCGCCCACCCTGAGCCTGGTTCTGACTCCAGCCGGGCGCCCACCCTGGGCCTGGTTCTGACTCCGGCCGGGCCCCCACCCTGAGCCTGGTTCTGACTCCGGCCGGGCGCCCACCCTGGGCCTGGTTCTGACTCCGGCCGGGCCCCCACCCTGAGCCTGGTTCTGACTCCGGCCGGGCGCCCACCCTGGGCCAGGTTCTGACTCCAGCCGGGCGCCCACCCTGGGCCTGGTTCTGACTCCGGCCGGGCGCCCACCCTGAGCCTGGTTCTGACTCCGGCCGGGCGCCCACCCTGAGGCTGGTTCTGACTCCGGCCGGGCGCCCACCCTGAGGCTGGTTCTGACTCCAGCCTGGTTCTGACTCCGGCCGGGCGCCCACCCTGAGGCTGGTTCTGACTCCAGCCGGGCGCCCACCCTGAGGCTGGTTCTGACTCCAGCCGGGCGCCCACCCTGAGCCTGGTTCTGCTGCGGGTTCCTTTCTGTCTCCGGGTCGGGTTCGCTAACTTTACACAGCTTCGCTGTTGGGTCCAAAGTGGAGAGAATTCAAATGTGACGCCTCCAGTGAGTCTGGAAATGGGTCAAAGCGATCAAAATGGAAGGTAAATAAAGGCTGTGAGACTTCGAAAGGGGAACAGAAACGTGTAGGTTGAGAAGCAGGAAACCCGAGCACGTTCTCCGTTTGACCCGCTCCTGACGAACACCAGGACCCTGACTGACGTCCGCCAGCCCGTCTGACAGCAGGGCGAGGGCCGGAGTTCAGGTTTCTCCTGTTCGACGGCAGCGGGACGGGCGAGGCCGGGATCTCTGGGCCCCGGCCTGCGAGCACGGAGGCTGGGTTAACTCGAGGTAATTGAAGCAGGGCTTTTGTCAGAATCTGCTTCCAATCCACAGGAGAGAGGGGCAAGAGGGGAAGAATGAGAGTTTTAATGAATGGAGGCCGTCATTAAAATGATAACTATTTCCTCCGAGATCACTTCCAATTTAAATGCGGGGAAAAGAGAAAAGGCGTAATTGAAAGATCTTTTTTTCTCTTGTGCCATTCAAACTGTAAATTTGAATCTCGGGGAGAAGAGGGAGGTTGTTTGTAGCTATAGCTCACTTCTTCCAATTACTCGTCGTTCGGCTGCGCTTAAAGCCACGAGGGAGGCCGGGACAGAGCGTTTAAACCGCTCAGCCAAAACCCACGAGCAGCCATGTTTTCTTTGGATCAGCAGCGGTCAAAGGGAACAGATCAAATAGTTTGAAACCAAATTGAAGCCGACATGAAGAATGACTTAACTGATAAACAATGAGGCTGAGTGGATCAAAATAACTGAACAGCTGCACATGCAGTCATGGCTGAGCAGCAGGATGGAGGCCGAGCAGGAGACGCCGTCAGGAAACCCGGCTGCAGGTCCAAAGTCTGTGAAGCTGCTGGAGAGAGCAAAGTGTTGACGGAGGCTGGGAGGATCCTAATCGCTGGACCTGGACATGTTACCATCATGGAAGAACCCAACAGAACCTGAAGACAGATGGTCCAGAGCGTCAGGTCAAGCTTGAGGTTGTTGCTGTCAAACTAAACGAGACGTCGGTGTCGCTTTCAGCAAACATTTGCCTCTTTTTTGTTTCTGCAACTAAAGGTTCCTTTTGTTTGTGCTGATGATTGTTTTGATCTAAAAGTAAATCCCACATTTGTCTAGAATTAATTTTAGCCCCTGCTCATGGTTGTGGTTCTGTGTTTATGTGTGACACACTGGGACCCGTTCAGGCCTCAGCAAACAAACACACGCTGCGTTGATGACTGTGCTAATTGAAAGTCATTATGGGCCACGCGATCGTACTGTCACACTGCGGAGATGCGGCGTCTCCCTCCTCAGCCAGAACCGAGTCCAGAACCGCTGGAACCGCTTACACCACACGGTCTCTGCTCTGACGGTCCGGGAAAACGCGCGAACGCTGGTGCTGCTCAGTATTCCTCACACAATCGACGCCCGGGCGTCGGCGTGTTTATCAAAGAAATGACTGATCATAACATCAGGCTTATTGGTCTCAACAGAAACGCCACAACCATCTTGCAGATTACTCCTTGATGAGGAAAATGCAATTAAAACGTCAAGTGCGTTTTATTAGATTCTACCCACCCTGCAGGGTTTTAGCAGCCTCGGGAGTCTCTGGATGCTCGGGCGATGGATGGCACATATAGAGCTGCGAGCTACATTAGGAGAGTCCTGCCAAAATAAGAGCCGCTCGCTCCCCGATGATCTGGGTACATTCAGCAGGCAACGCTGAATATGTACATGCAGGTCTGAAGCGTCAAACGCAGACAGAAGGATTCGCCAGATCAGTGCTGGTCACCGTGTTCTCTGGCGAGACTGGACGGGTCTGTGGTTCTCTACCTGTGCTGTTAAGGTCAAATATGTGACGACGACTTCACATACGAAACGTTCAATGCAGTAAAACAGCACTTGTAACATTTGTGTCAGGCTTAATTTTACATTAATTGCTGTATTTGTGTCAGCAGCATCCTGACCTTTAAAACCGGACTTTGTGTGGTTGCTCTCGATAACGTGACGCTGACAACGGAGCCGGAAAAAACACAAATAAAGAGGAGAAAGAAAATAGATCTTTTTAATGGCGTTTAACAATCGGTCTCTGGTGGACTCATTAGGATGACCAGTTTGACTCATTTTACAGCCACTGGTAATTAGTATCTGCAGGAGTTACAGCTATAATCAGCCAACTTTGCCTTTGACTTTCTCTCCGCTAGCCATTAACTTTGGTGCCGTACTTGCTCCAGGAAGGCGGACAAATGTGTAAAAAGACAGCAGCCGTAAAACTAATAAAACTGTAGGGTTCCTTCCGGGGAACTTTGATACTTCCAGCAATATGATAATTCTTCTTACTTCAACGCGGCCATTAAAACAGGACAGTTTTCACAGGTTCGATGGAGCCGTGAAGGCCTGGATCCTGTTCCTCTACAGGGGGTTAAACGTTCCTGAGAAATAACAAGCGGAAGCAACAAGAGGCTGCGAGTCTTCAGAGGGTAAAGACAAATATGTTAAATTGTTTATCAGAGAAAACATTTCGGCGTCCTCTTAGTATTCTTCTTTATCAGACCAACTCACAACGGCACACGAGAAAACACTGATCTGACGCGTTCTGCCGAGACCATCGCTTCAGTAATAAGACGCAGCAGAAACCCTGCTCGTCTTCAGAGCACGTTCAAATAGGCCTCACGGTCAAAAAGCTGAAATTGTGTCTTGGTATAGAAAACAAGGAGGAAACCGTTTGCAGAGTCTTCTTCTAGATGAGGACGCGTCATCGACTTCCTTCCTCCATGATTAACAGGTAACCACGGTCGCTTTTCTTCTCTACGGCCCAAAAACAGAGATTCAATTCAATTCAACTTTATTTATATGGCTCCAATTCACAACAAGTGAGGTTTAAGTCCTGACACAACTAAACCCAGCAAACCCCACATAAAGCAGCTTTTAACTGTAGCTGATCCATAAATTGTACATTTTAATCGCAACAGAGGAAAAACTCTATAGAGGAAGAAACCTCCAGCAGACCCAGGATCAGTGGGAGAACATCTGCCTTGACCGGTTGGAGTGAAGGGACAGAGAAGAGAGAAAACAACAACAACAACAACAACAAAGATGAAATCCAGAGGAAGGAAGGTTGTTTCGAAGGCTTCGTTTAACTGGATGTGGGGGGAAACCACGGACTAATGAACGTGACCGTGTCGACAGAGGCAGAGCTCAGACCTGCAGAGGGAGTTTGAGGAACGACGGCCGACTGCAGAGACTCAGTCCTCACCCACCAAACCGACTGACCCACAGCCTCCTTCAAAGGTCCAGATGGGACCAGGTTATTACAGGTGAGGCTTCAGGTACCAGCAGACGCGTTGCTTTATCTTCTTATTAAACATATGAGGAAAGTGCAGGAACTTTGATGTGCTGAGGTTTTAAAACACACACTGTTAAAGATTCAAAATAGAAACTTCTCCAAGTGCTCATCAAGAGACAACAAGACCTGTCTGAACTCATTTCAGCGCTGTTGTCTTTTTTATATCCTCCTCTTTTTACTGCCCATCTAATGGCTTATTTATTACGTTCATTCTTTATAAGCCGGCTCCTGTGTGACCTCATTACGACTATAGCACTGCTTTGGAATTCCAGGATAATTATGAGCTTCATTGTTTTAATAAGCGTCTCGGCCCGGATCGCCGCTACATCTTCACAGCTCCCACAGGGAAATAAGCGAGGGCAGCAGCGGCGCCGGACAGATAGAGGCAGACGCGCTGCAGGTAAATATTTAGACGCTGCTGTGAAGGGGACGCTTGGATCTGATCAGATGTCTTGTAAAGGGCCTGATGTGGTGTAAATCCGTGCAGCTGTACGTCCGCAGCCTTAATAAGTCTGTGATGCAACATCAGCGCGTCTGCTGCGCGTTAAATCAAAGCAGCGCTTCCTTCTCGTCATGAGGTAACGTTTGGAAAGTCTTAGCTTGGACTTGGATCAAGCTCATACCAGGGCAACACAAAACGACGTGTCTATTTTCACCATTTAGTGAAAATATTTCTGTCAAATAAATCTTCGGTGCAGCAGGAAAACGAGTGAGTGAATCCTGCGAGTCCTGTGGTGGTTGACAGAAAAGGTTCGGTGAAGCTGTTCGTCCTCGGAACAGTGGCCCAGTTCTGAACATCTGCGTCGGGTCCAGGCTCAGCGAGGGACCAGCAGTATGTTTACGTGCTAACTGAGCTAAAGCACGTGTCTGAGTACAACCTTTCATTTTAGGTAGAAAATATCAACATGTTTCTAAAATCCTTTTTGCGGCTCAAACCTCAAAGGTAGTTTCTCAGTGTCTGTGGCCAACACTCTGCTGGGAGGCAGAGGCTAGAGGTCGCGTACCCACGACGCGACTCGCTGCATTTCCAAACAGACCCGGGACTCGGACTCGCTGCAGGTGGACGTTCTTCCCAAACCACCCAGAGCAGCCTGGAAGCTGAAGGACATCACCTGTTGTCCACAACGGAGAACAATCACAGAACAATGAGTTTCTTACACGAGCTCAACTGCCATATTATCAAATCAATTACTTAGAGCGAGCGAAGCGCTTTGCGAGGTCGTGTTTGAGTGGATAATGGACACGAGCCAGCTGCCCTCAGAATCCATTTGTGCCCTTCGTAATGCCGCCGCCACGCTACTCCTCAAATGTCACCACATAATCCGTTAAAAACAAACTCCCTCACCCCGAAGACCAAAGAGTTCGTCTAAGCATTAGCATCAGACAAACACTGATTAAAGAATATGCTCAGGTACATAGAAAATCCTCTGGTGAGCAGCTACTGCCTTAACAGTAACATTTGTGCTGCTACAGTCAACTGGCATTTAACACGAACGCATCCTGTAGCCGTTGCTGGATGCTTTTACTGTGAAACCAGGTGACGCTCAATGCTTGCGTATGGGGTTAGCGTCCTGGGCTAATATTCACTGTCACTGTCATGCTGGTGAATATTAGCTGTCATTGCAGAAGTAGCTCTCTGGACTAATATAAGCTACCTGAGCTCTCTAGGCTAATATTCGCTGACATTGCTGATACTAGCTCTCTGGGCTAATATAAGCTAGCTGAGCTCTCTAGGCTAATATTCGCTGACATTGCTGATACTAGCTCTCTGGGCTAATATAAGCTAGCTGAGCTCTCTAGGCTAATATTCGCTGACATTGCTGATACTAGCTCTCTGGGCTAATACTAGCTAGCTGAGCTCTCTAGGCTAATATTCGCTGACATTGCTGATACTAGCTCTCTGGGCTAATATTAGCTAGCTGAACTCTCTAGCCTAATATTCACTGTCATTGCTGATACTAGCTCACTAGGCTAATACTAGCTAGCTGAACTCTCTAGGCTAATATTCACTGTCATTGCTGATACTAGCTCACTAGGCTAATACTAGCTAGCTGAGCTCTCTAGGCTAATATTCACTGTCATTGCTGATACTAGCTCACTAGGCTAATACTAGCTAGCTGAACTCTCTAGGCTAATATTCACTGTCATTGCTGATACTAGCTCACTAGGCTAATACTAGCTAGCTGAGCTCTCTAGGCTAATATTCGCTGACATTGCTGATACTAGCTCTCTGGGCTAATATTAGCTGTCATTGCAGAACTAGCTCTCTGAACTAATATTAGCTAGCTGAGCTCTCTAGGCTAATATTGGCTGACATTGCTGATACTAGCTCTCTAGGCTAATATTAGCTAGCTGAGCTCTCTGGACTAATATTTGCTGCCATGGCTGATACTAGCTCTCTGGGCTAATATTAGCTAGCTGAACTCTCTAGCCTAATATTCACTGTCATTGCTGATACTAGCTCACTAGGCTAATACTAGCTAGCTGAACTCTCTAGGCTAATATTCACTGTCATTGCTGATACTAGCTCACTAGGCTAATACTAGCTAGCTGAGCTCTCTAGGCTAATATTCACTGTCATTGCTGATACTAGCTCACTAGGCTAATATTAGCTAGCTGAGCTTTCATGTCATAATTACTACATGTGTCCCAGCAGCAGAACCATGCAGAACACAAAGAGCAGCTGGAGATTCATGTTTTGTAACTTTTTGAGAGTGAAGCTTCGTGTTTCTGACCCGGCCTCCGTCTGTGTCATCACTTCACTGAGCCCAGGCGCCGTTCAGCTTCTGGTACCACCCAGGTCTCCCGGGACGTCGGCAGGTCTGTGACGTCAGCGCTCGGCCATAAACCCGCCACAACCGGAGCGTCTTCATCCGTGACGGAGTCCAAGCATCTCCCCAACCACTGGCTCTGGACAGGTGCCAGCGTTTTAGTCTGCTGAGATCATTAACGGCTCGGTTTGATCCCCGTCCTCATTAAACATGCTGAATCCATTTGTTTAGCAAGCAGCTGAGGGAGCGATGGAGTCACCCAGGCAGGGGATTGATTTATTAGCACTGATGACGAGCCGATCGCGCCGCCTCAGGAAGCTTCACATCACCACAAGGAGATGGACGCTAATGGACGCAGGGCGACCCGTCAAACGAACCCGTGTGGAGGCTCTGTCCTGCCTGGGAAGCCATTAAAGAGCTGATCGGGCCTTGGACGTATTAAAATCACCAGACTTTTTTCACTTAATGTTTGTTTTTGATTTACATCGTGTAAATCTCTCATTTTACTAGTTTATGGTTTTTCTCATTTGTTCTGTGGATTTTGCACAAAGAAAAAAGAGTAAACACAGACTTGTCCTCTTTAAAAGGTGCTTTTGTGGCTGTATCTAAATTTAAATTACACTGACTGAAATGTCTTATGCTTTCATTACTACTTTCATCAGAATATTGACGTAGTCGTGCAATGAACGGGTTATTTAGAGGGATACAAACAGATGCAAACAGTCTGAACGATGCTATTCAACGTAGTTTAACATGTCACTATTTACCAACGAATCTGTTTTTTCTATTCTGACGCTGAGCTGCTTCCATACGAGCGTCTGTCCGTCTGGAGAAGGTGTTTACAGTTTGACTGTCAGGAGAAAAGGTTCGACGTGAGCGATGAAACGCTATCTGCTCGCTGCCTCCACAGATGTTTGTGTGATATTATGTTGGAGGTACCCAGCTGTCTCCGCTGACTCTCCTCTGTTACAGTCCAAGCTCTCAGATATGTTTTATGATGAATCTACATATTTGCTCTCTCCGGAGGGACACACATTATTGGGAAGCACTCGATCTCTGCCTCCATTTCCTGTCGGCTCTAATAGCTTCCAGGTGAGAGGTGTTCCTTGGCCCTCGCCTGGGAATGCTTATTAAAACTGTTTTCCTATTGATACAGTTGGTTTGATACTTACCAGATTTGACAAAGTAAAGATCTCATGTTTGGCGTAATATTACAAGGGAAACATAAGTGAGTTCTTTGGCCTCGATGGGCTGGAAACTAGCGCTGTTAAAGCGCAGGCCCTGAAACCTGAGCCCGGCTCCCTCCGCTGCATTTGGTTTTCATTAAGGTTGTGCTCCAAAGATTTAACAATAGCACCAGAGATTAAGTCATGGTGCAGGTCGCAGCCAAGCCAAACATCCTGCCTCCTCCAGAAAAATGAAGACAGATGAAGAAGGGAAGCAGGTGTAACGTGTAAACTAGCGCTTCGCTCTCTGCTCTCCTCAGGAGCTGATGTGCAGTTTGGCTTCTTCAAGCCTCTCAGCTCTGAGGAGAAGGTGGAATGAGAGTCCAGCCCGGGTTTGGTTTGCTGGACACACAACACACTGCAAGAAGACACCACGACACCCAGATCACCTCCTCGCTGTTGTATGGACCTGACAACAGCCCCTGGATCTGAAGGGCTGCGGCGCTGTGAGCGAACACAGAGTCTGAATATGGAACGACGTCAGAAGGCGACCTGTCCAAGGTTGAAGAAACACTAGGAAACAGGACGTCACGAGAGTCGTCAGGGTCGTGGTCTTCATGGTCGTCAGGGTCTTGGTCTTCATGATCATGGTCTTCAGGGTCGTCAGGGTCATGATAGTCGTCAGGGTCTTGGTCTTCATGGTCATGGTCTTCATGGTCGTCAGGGTCATGATAGTTGTCAGGGTCTTGGTCTTCATGGTCATGGTCTTCGTGGTCGTCAGGGTCATGATAGTCGTCAGGGTCTTGGTCTTCATGGTCATGGTCTTCATGGTCGTCAGGGTCTTGGTCTTCATGATCATGGTCTTCAGGGTCGTGAGAGTCGTCAGGGTCGTGGTCTTCATGGTCGTCAGGGTAGTGAGAGTCGTCAGGGTCTTGGTCTTCATGGTCGTGGTCTTCATGGTCGTCAGAGTCGTGAGAGTCGTCAGGGTCTTGGTCTTCATGGTCATGGTCTTCGTGGTCGTCAGGGTCATGATAGTTGTCAGGGTCTTGGTCTTCATGGTCATGGTCTTCATGGTCTTCAGGGTCGTGAGAGTCGTCAGGGTCTTGGTCTTCATGATCGTGGTCTTCGTGGTCGTCAGGGTCATGAGAGTCGTCAGGGTCTTGGTCTTCATGATCGTGGTCTTCGTGGTCGTCAGGGTCATGAGAGTCGTCAGGGTCTTGGTCTTCATGGTCATGGTCTTCATGGTCTTCAGGGTCATGATAGTCGTCAGGGTCTTGGTCTTCATGGTCATGGTCTTCATGGTCGTCAGGGTCTTGGTCTTCATGATCATGGTCTTCAGGGTCGTGAGAGTCGTCAGGGTCGTGGTCTTCATGGTCGTCAGGGTAGTGAGAGTCGTCAGGGTCTTGGTCTTCATGGTCGTGGTCTTCATGGTCGTCAGAGTCGTGAGAGTCGTCAGGGTCTTGGTCTTCATGGTCATGGTCTTCGTGGTCGTCAGGGTCATGATAGTTGTCAGGGTCTTGGTCTTCATGGTCATGGTCTTCATGGTCTTCAGGGTCGTGAGAGTCGTCAGGGTCTTGGTCTTCATGATCGTGGTCTTCGTGGTCGTCAGGGTCATGAGAGTCGTCAGGGTCTTGGTCTTCATGATCGTGGTCTTCGTGGTCGTCAGGGTCATGAGAGTCGTCAGGGTCTTGGTCTTCATGGTCATGGTCTTCATGGTCTTCAGGGTCATGATAGTCGTCAGGGTCTTGGTCTTCATGGTCATGGTCTTCATGGTCGTCAGGGTCTTGGTCTTCATGATCATGGTCTTCAGGGTCGTGAGAGTCGTCAGGGTCGTGGTCTTCATGGTCGTCAGGGTAGTGAGAGTCGTCAGGGTCTTGGTCTTCATGGTCGTGGTCTTCATGGTCGTCAGAGTCGTGAGAGTCGTCAGGGTCTTGGTCTTCATGGTCATGGTCTTCGTGGTCGTCAGGGTCATGATAGTTGTCAGGGTCTTGGTCTTCATGGTCATGGTCTTCATGGTCTTCAGGGTCGTGAGAGTCGTCAGGGTCTTGGTCTTCATGATCGTGGTCTTCGTGGTCGTCAGGGTCATGAGAGTCGTCAGGGTCTTGGTCTTCATGGTCTTCAGGGTCGTGAGAGTCGTCAGGGTCTTGGTCTTCATGGTCATGGTCTTCGTGGTCTTCAGGGTCGTGAGAGTCGTCAGGGTCTTGGTCTTCATGATCGTGGTCTTCGTGGTCGTCAGGGTCATGAGAGTCGTCAGGGTCTTGGTCTTCATGGTCATGGTCTTCATGGTCTTCAGGGTCGTGAGAGTCGTCAGGGTCTTGGTCTTCATGGTCATGGTCTTCGTGGTCTTCAGGGTCGTGAGAGTCGTCAGGGTCATGGTCTTCATGATCGTGGTCTTCATGGTCGTCGTAGTCATGAGCGCCGTGAGCGTCGTTCTGGTTTGGTGAGGACATCCAGGTCATCGGCTCGGGGCCGTGGGCAGCTGTCCTGTGGCGTTTGCTGTGGCTAGATGCACTGTGATGATTATTATTCGTGTTGTTCCGTGTCACGTTACTGCGTCTGCAGACTTTGGGCAGGTGAGATACATGTCACTGAAGGAATCTGGGCTGAAGCTGACGGTGAATGTGTGGTAACAGTTTTTTCTATTCTTATTTCCATTAATCTGGTCACATGAAAAAACATCTGCTTGAGCAGCTGTGCAAGCTCCCCTCAGCTATGAAGCACCTTTGATTGACAGCCTGACTGGATGGAGTTAAACTGTGAAAGCCACGGCTGAACCTGACGTACACTGAAAATGATCCAGCAACACCTGTCAGACCCGCTCAGTTCAAACACGCAGACACAGCGTTGACGTCGTCAGGTCTGCATAAGCAACATTTCCTGATTTATTCATTAAGCAGAGATAAAAACATCACACGGACGTTTAAGAAGCACTAAGTTGAGTTTAGAAGCTGAAGGAGTCAATGTCCAAACCTTCACGTGTTTAGAAACAACATGTCGCCATAATCGCGCCCATAGTTAAGTCTGTTTGAGCCTCAGCTTCACGTGGATGGATTAGCTTTAGCCTCTGTGGTGCATTCACGGACAATGCAGAATGTAGGTCATCTGCTTGTCAGAATAAGCCTCGGCCCAGAGGCGGCAATAAATAAATACATGAAGATAAATGAGTTAATACAAAATAACCGGTTGAAATGCAGCTCGTGGGTTTGATGTATTCACCAGGTTGAGACTGAGTGAGACTCAGTGAAGCATCTGTTAAAGCCTTTAACGCATCTGAAGTGTTTCATCGGAGCTGCTGACGTTTGTGATGCTCGCTGCCACGGACACGTTTTAGTGGGAACTGAATCCTGTGAAACTTTCTTTTCCTCAGTTTGTCACACACCTGATGGAACCTGAAGCTTTGGTCTGATGTACTGATCAAGCCCGGTCCAAACCCTCGCCCTTCCCAGGAAACTCGACCGGCGAGCCCCAACCCTCAGCCCAGTGATTAACAGCCCTTCTCTGCAGCTCCGGTGTCACCACCCTGGGTTCTTCCTGTGTGCGATGACTTACAGTCCTGAGTCCTGCTTTGTAATAACATGCAGAGAGAAAGTAAAACTGGATCTGGAGCGGTACCACGCTGACGACATGGCAGGAAATGGACTAATTCTTCAGCAGATGTATTATTAACTTCGGTCCTGGCCCAAAACAAACACACCTGCACTAGCTTGACTCCGCCGGCTGATTATTAAATATTTCAGCTATTTGTGAAGCCAGAACGGAGGCAGCTTCCCTTACTACAGCTGTAAAACCTGCCGGAGCTCCAAGGAGTCGACCTCGCGTCTATAAAGAGTCCGATCAGCTGATCAGATCTTTGGACGCGCCTCTGTCTGTTGCAGCCCGTTTGGGTCCACGCAGCGTCTCTCCTCTTTCGTTCGGCTCTGCCGTTGGCTGAGGATGTGCGGACTCAGGGAGATCTGCAGGTTTTGTGTTTGCTGCATCTGAGGAACTGACACAGCTCATCAAGGTCGGTGCTGACGGTGGAGTGAAAGTTAATTGTCTCTGTAACGTTGCCTCAGCAGTCTGAACGTTGCCAACTCCCCTCTGCTGCAGACTGACCCTGGACTGTTCTGGTTCTCCTCGATGGAGACCGGACGCCCTGTTCAGAGCTGCAGACCGGTGACCTCCAGCCGTATCACTCCGCCTCGTTGAAATACGTGACGCGCTCAGATCGACGTTTATTTATGTCCGTTAAATCACCAACAACACAGTGACATCTGATTCTGTGTTGTTGCCGTGACGACTGAACCCGTAGCGCTCAGGCTGCAACTGCCTGCGAAGCCACTGAACGACGGCGTCCACCACGCGTCTGTGTTACCTGCTGCCGAGCTCTCGCTCCGACGGAGGGATCGGTGCTTTGGCTCGGAGCTGCAGGGATTGATTCACATCAGTTCGACTCAACGCCGATCAGAGCTCAGGCTTCAGGACCCTGTGCCAACAGTTTCATCACTACTTGGAGTCTTTGGAGGCTCCTCAGACGGAGCTGCCGGATGAACCAGTCCTGGAAAAGTTTGTTCTCTTCCCTTCAAACTTCAGTCGTGTCCTTGGGCCCGGTTGAGCGGTTCTGCTGCTCGATTAATGTATCCGAGCCTGCCCTGGTTTCTGCCACAGAACAAGTGATTATACTTCAATCCTAGTTTTCATCTGGAGGTGGAGGTTTACTTCCATACATATGTTAGCTAGCTACTGAAGCTGGACCTGCTTTCATTCCTCGTTTTGCTTCTTGCTTGTGCAGATGAGAGTGAAGCTGGACTCAGGTTGTCAGCTCTAACGTCAGCTTCGCTTTACTATTGGATAGATGAGATGAGAGTTAAAAGAGGAGACACCAGCTTCTGGAAACAGACAGACTCAAGCCAAATGTAATCTTTATTAGACCGTTTCTGTACAAAAAGCACTGGATCACAGGAAGAACGGAACAAAAACATGCACCTATGTACAGCATGGCCCGAGACAGAAAGAGAAACCGAGGGCGTCGCCCCGTCCGTACTCTAAAGACATTAATTAAACATTGTGCTTTGATATACTTTGATGATATATTTCATATTTCACAAAGATGCAGGACCTCTGCCCTCTTTCACATTGAAGTAAAACATCGAACAAAGTTGACGTTGAAGTCTTTAAAACCTCGGCTGAAAACCCGAGCGGTGAGAAGCGAACTTTCTACAACTGTGACATAAAGAAAGATTGGGCAAGCTGTTCGGAAGCTGGAGACGGATTCACAGAGAACTTGACTAGTTCAGCTGAAAAATGGCTTTTCCCAAAGACACTGGACAGATGTTCAGCCACAGCTCGGAGGCGTCTGGTGATGTTGTGCAGGGACTGAAAACTTCTGTCGCTCCTGCTGGATTTGCATAAAAGTTGAATCAGATTCCTGCCCGTGAAATTGTTGGGAGGTGGGACCAGACTAGGGATTCAGCTGATTTCAGTTTGTGGGGTCATTTCAGTTTGGGATTAAAACTTTCGGTTGCTCTTGGCAGGGGCCTGAGGGACAAACGCTTGGTGCAGAACAACAGAAGTCCCCACGGTTCAGCTGGGGAACCTCACACAAATCAAAGAAAGGAAATGAATACAAGCCTTTGACGATAATAAACAGAGACTTTGTGTTGGACTGTGATCAATCGTAAGGCATCAAACTACCAGCGCTTTCAACGTCCCAAACGTTTCCACGGAGCTTGCGTTACAGAACAGGAACATGTTGCATAAGAAAACGATGAGGAGAACAGCACCATCAACAACAACACCAACATTGATGGAAGGTTCCTTGAGATCAGTGACCCAAAAACTCACCCAACGAAAGTAAACTGAGAAAAAAAGGATTGGGTCCAACATTGAGGTGGAGAAAATGTTCTCTTCTAACCACTAAGAGTCCAAACGTAAGAGTGCTGGAATATTAGAGCCTCTGAAATATAAAACTTTCACATGACAAGGATTTCTGCCAGTTCAGAGCAGCAGGAAAAACATAGGGGTGCATATTGTTTTATCTTGAATCTTTTTTTTAACTTTTAGCTTTTGTCTTTTTTTGCTAAGATGCATTGCTCTTATCAAGTGCCCCAACATAAAATAGTGCATTAAGAAATAACCATGAATATACTTTCACAATAATACACAAAGGACAAGAAGAACCAGGGGAAACACAAATGATGTGGTTTACAAAAAGTTAAATATCGTATCGGAAAAGCATTTTATACAAAAGTGATGAAAGCGTTTTTTTGTGTCCTGCTCTCAAAAACAGGGTGATGCGTCATGATGAGTTTGGTTTTTACAAAAGGGTCGATTCCTCTCACTTCACTCTTTTTACAATATCTAAAAGTTATTAAGACATCAAATGTGTTTACATATATATTTGACACTATCATTCAGGCCTAAATCACCAAAGGAACTCTGCAAAACATACTTTATAAATACATATAAAATAAGCACAGTCAGAAGAATAACAAGAAAACCTGGAGCCTAAACGTGAGTAAAACGGCTGCAAGCTTCTCTGGGTCAAATCTACCACTCGACACCTGCGGACAGAGCTACTGTACCGAGACGTCCAAGTGGAAACAATCGAACAAAAGCTGTAAATGAACGAAATGACAAATCTGCCTCAACTTGACAAATGTTAGTGTAACATCGGCTCCTTCTCTCTTCAGCCGTCGGTAGAAGCTATGGTACAGAAAGGAAAACGCCGGCAGACGAGATCTTCACCGGCGTCTTGGTTTGATGCGAATCTTAAGATTCTGATGGAAAAACACGGAAACCGTCTGACGGTTGATAAAGGTTTGAAAGAAGTTTTCAAATCTTTATAAAGAAAGTTATAAAGATATTTCTCCTGCTTTCTGGACTTGGTCCAACTCAGGTTCTGTGTCCACAGAGAGCTTCTGAGCCAGCAACAACCACATTCACTCACTCGGCCCCAGTTATTTAAACAGCGTTTCATTCAGGGGCCACAGTCGAAGCTTCACCGCGTTTAACTCCAACCATTTTAGCCTGATGAAGTGAACACATGAGAAGCCGTGGCCTCGATGCCGTTAACGAACAGAAGCTCCCGGTGGACTCGGCTCCTTCCTGTCTCACAGTGGTTCCAACTGATCTGAGACCTGTTCGGTCAAACTAACCTGTTTAATTACTCAACAACACATATGTAGCCCTGTGAAGGCCTGCGTAGCCCTGCGTAGGCCTGCGTAAGGCTGCATAGGCTTGCGTAGCGCTGCGTAGGGCTGCGTAGAGCTGCGTAGGCCTGCGTAGGCCTGCGTAGAGCTGCGTAGCGCTGCGTAGGGCTGCGTAGAGCTGCGTAGGCCTGCGTAGGCCTGCGTAGAGCTGCGTAGCGCTGCGTAGGCCTGCGTAAGGCTGCATAGGCTTGCGTAGCGCTGCGTAGGGCTGCGTAGAGCTGCGTAGGCCTGCGTAGGCCTGCGTAGAGCTGCGTAGCGCTGCGTAGGGCTGCGTAGAGCTGCGTAGGCCTGCGTAGGCCTGCGTAGAGCTGCGTAGCGCTGCGTAGGCCTGCGTAGGGCTGCATAGGCTTGCGTAGCGCTGCGTAGGGCTGCGTAGAGCTGCGTTGGCCTGCGTAGAGCTGCGAAGGCCTGTGTAGGCCTGCGTAGAGCTGCGTAGGGCTGCGTAGGCCTGCGTAGGGCTGCGTAGGGCTGCATAGGCTTGCGTAGCGCTGCGTAGGGCTGCGTAGGCCTGCGTAGAGCTGCGTAGAGCTGCGTAGAGCTGCGTAGGGCTGCGTAGGGCTGCATAGGCCTGCGTAGGGCTGCATAGGCTTGCGTAGCGCTGCGTAGGGCTGCGTAGGCCTGCGTAGGGCTGCGTAGGGCTGCGTAGAGCTGCGTAGCGCTGCGTAGGCCTGCGGGCGCCTGCCCTCCGACCCACACCTCACATCCCCGGCCTCTGACCTCCTCCGGGCGGCGCCTCGACGCGGAGCCGCTGCAGACATCAGGACATTTTCACTGAACGTCTCGTAAACAGTGACGTGACGTCTGCAGTGGCTTCAGCTTCGTCTGCGAAGTAATCAATGAATGTTTGACTCGAGGTCGAGTTCTCCTCGGGCGCAGAGGTGAATTCTGGGTCAGTCACACTGAGGGATGATGGGAAGGTGGCGTTTCAGGGAGAAGGGGGCTGAGCTGAGCATGTTCCTCACATGGGGGGGACGATGAGACCTGCCATGGCTGAAAGACGACAGAGACACAGTCACTACAAGCGTCAGTCCTTCAGTGACCTTTGATAAGTCAAACGTCTTCAGCAGTGACGCTACTCAGATCAGCTCTGACACCAACTTATTCCTTTACTGCAGATTTTCATGAAGACCCTCGTTGCATCATCATTTCATGTTTAGTTCAAGAGCGAGAAAACTGTTGAATGTTTGAATGAGATCTTAGACTGAATTTTCCTGATGTGTAGAAGCCAAGAATAGCCAAACATTACTTGACAGGATTTAAAAGTGTAGCCCAGATTCTAACCCTCCACCCTGAACAGTGCCAGAAGTTATGGATCAACTTTGACCATCAAATGTTTAAAACCTGGTTTAAACATGTAACAAACAGATGAGTGTTGACCATTACAGTGACGCCGGACGTCTACGAGGACGCAGGACACGGGGATGCTGACAGGCAGGAGAGGGGTGGGGGGTGGGATGCTCACCCTGGAGGTTGCTGCCATTGGTGGTGGTGCAGGTGGGGGGCGGGGAGGTCTGTGGCCGCACGACAGGGGCGAAGGCGCTCTTCTGTTTGACTGCAGAAACCATATGGACAGGAGAGAATGAATAAGGGAGCAGAGGAAGAAGAGGTGAGGAAGACGAGGGAGAGGAGGGAGGCGGTGGCGTACGAGCAGGCAGACGCACAGAGGGTGAGTGATCGGTGGAGATGAGGTGGATCATGCAGGAGGAGGAGGATCGGGCCGAGCTCTGGGGGAACAAACATGCTCCCAGCACAAACATCTGGCAAAGTTGATCCATAACCTGAAGCACTTTTAGTTTGAGAGCAACACAGCGACGACAGTCGGGACCCGTCGCCTGCCTCGAAGCTAACAACCGTTTGATCTGTAGCTCTACCACTGGACCATCGACAAACTCTCCGCTAGTAAGACCGGAGCTGAAAACCTGGTTATTAGCGATGAGTGTGATCATCAGGTTTGTACGTTTGCTCCTGTCGCCGCTTCCCAAAAGATGATCAGAATCTGAAGCCCGTCATCTGTTGTACATCGGCTCCCGATGATGATACGAGCAGCACATCTCTAAGTCAGTCTCAGGCTCGCGGAGCTTAGCACGTAGCTAACGACACTGAGCTCCCACTTGGAGATGGAGGGAAGGTTCTTCAAAGTCCATTTAGAAGCTGTTCTCCAGCTTTCAGTCATGTTTTCATCAGACGGCTACTATTATTCCACATGCAGCTACTAAACGGACTTTACAGAATGGAATTATTTTGTTAACTGAAAAAAAAAAAAGAAGAAGAATCTAGAACCAATGAGACGCTTGACTGATATTTCTGAAATTGGCGTTAAAAATTAAATTTTAGGATATTTAGTCGTCGCTGGTGAAAGGCTCCACACTTCTAGAAACATCCAGCGAGTTCTGTGCTGCAGATTCACCCTCCGGTTCCTAATTACTGGGTTTTGAAGGTGTTGGCATCTCCAGGCTGATCCAGGATTATCTGCTCCTTCCTGATCTAAACCTGTGTCAGTGTCTCCAGCTCAACCTGCAGCTGATCTAACAGGAGAGACTTTCTGCAAATGAGTCAAGGATCTGACAATGGATCTGTAAAATGAAACAGGGATGTAAATGTGATTTATCGCTTCATGCCAACAACTGTGAGTCTGGGTCCTGCATCGCTGCACATTTCCTCGGTTTGGCTCCTTCCTGTCTGTTTTTCTGATATTAATGAATTCGGCCCAAAGCGTGAATGCATGAATGCATGGAGGATGCAGTGAGGATGTTAGTGTGTTAGTGGAGGAGGATTAAGGTGAGGAGGAGGATGGACGGGGGACAGTCAAAGGAGGGAGGGAGGGAGGGAGGAGGAGGTGAACAATGCACGGTGCTGCTCGGTCCACACACACACACTCAAGCCCTCGTGGAGGGAAACTGTAGCTCAGCCAGGCGAGATGTGAGCCCACCTTTTGTTTAGTCGCCAGGGACGACAACATCACCTGGCACGGAGACGCCGTTTGAGCTCGCTACCTTCTAAACGAGTCTCGCTGAGACTCGCTGAGCTCTTTGATACAGCAGCCAAAACAATGGAGCGCTCCCCGCGGGCGGGTTTAGACTTTACCGGTCTGCAAAACACACCTGCGCCTTCCAAGCAGCAGCTCCGACTCCAGGCATGTTCATCAAGTTTCAAGACTAAAAACTACTGAAGCATTAACACTGGAAGATGGCGAGACGCCACGTCCACCACGGTGACATGTGCTGTTAAACTCATTTATGTGCTAGAACCAAACGTAACGAGATCCAGGCGACGGGTTCAGAGATGCTCCTCCTCTGGACGGACAGACCTGTGATCACACCCAGATCTGAGTTTAAGCAGTTAACGCGATCTCGCAGCTTAGCTACTATCAAACATTGGCTTCACGCGTTCAACGTTCCGTCCTTCAGCCGACTGCTGTTCGTGGTCACACCCGCTGCCCTGACGCTGCACATTCACACACTCCTTCAGGCGATGCTTCAGTGAGTTCAGCCGCCTCGCAGATGGATGAGGTTCGTCTTTACTGAGACTGTGGATGTACTCACTTGCGTAAGCAGAGTTGGAGGAGCCGTTGAGGAAGCTGGGGGAGCCAGGGACGCCCAGGTTGGTCATCCCCGCCGCTCCGTACCCGTTCATGCTGGACGTGATGGTGTTGTAGTTGGACTGCTGAGGCGTTGAGCTCGGCACGTAGCCACGGGGAGACACGCTGTTGGAGTTACGGGAGTAACCTGAGGACGGAATGAAGCCATTCAGTGCTGAAGGCAACACATACGAAGCAAAGAGAAAAAGGTTTAACGCACGGACAGCGTGAAGCGTTTCACTTTCTGAGCTGGACCTGAAGTAACTGACATTTGAAGGATGAACAATCAGCTCATACTTCTCTTCTGTTTGACGGGAATATGGTTAAACATCGTTTTAATGATGAAGCTTCATATTTCACGAACATCCTCAAGCTCTGAATTTGCGAAAGCGCTCAGATAAATTCTTAACCTGCCCTGTTATTGAGCGCCCTTCATCCCTCATCTCTTCTGTACTTACCTTGCTCCCCCTTCCTCCCTCGTGTTCCTGTTGAATTGACCCTCATCCAAGATGCATTGAATACCAATGTTCCCTGCAGCACTCAGCCTGACCTCTAACCCCCTCATGAGGCTCCCTAGTTCCCACCGACCTCGCTGAGTGGAGCCCACGGTGCCAAGTAGCAGATTACAGCCCCCCTCATCGCCAGCACCGCCACCCCTCCTCCCCTCCTCCCCCTCCTCCCTCGTCCACTTTCCCCCATTTCCTGATTCGGGCCAACGCAATTCCCAGCAGGAGCGGCTGATGGAGCGCTGCCCGGGGATGAGGGCGAGGAGCGCTGGCGATGGGAAACACATGTGGAAGGGAACAGTGCGGGGAGCGGCCGGGACGCCGCACGTCGCGAAGCGTTCAGATTGTTCTTCAATAACAAAAAAGCTCTGTCGTATTTGTTTTGGTGTGTTCCCGCTCCCAGCAGCGTGGGAAGCACATTTAATGCAGATCACATCCTTCGACCTCACACGGCACAAATGGAAACATGTGTTTAAGGAGCGGTTGGGTTTTTACTGCTGTCGACTGACAGTTTGGATTCACAGATCACAGAGGAACCTAAATTAAACGCGGGACCTGGAAGAAATGAAAGCGATCACGGTTTGTCTGTTGTCATCGTATCGGTACAAATGTAATGGTGATATTCTACATGCGTCATCCTTCCTGCACCTCGGTTTGTACTGGCGGCTCCTGAACGAACACATCAGTAAACCCAGCAGCTCATTCCCACCTAAAAATAAGACAAATGTTTCTACAGTCGACGTAACTCAAGTCTGCAGCTGCTCCGACCTGACCCACACAGATCGTTCCACCTGAGAGCAAACGTCCTTTTCCTACTGCTACGCGGCATCGCTCCATTCAAGGAACAAAGGTTTCATCATCCTCTGTCAGTTATACAACGACGCTGTGCAGCTGAAGCTGCAGTAACTGACATGTTGCACGTTGTCGGTTCGTAAATAGAGGAAGACGCTACGTAAACGCTCATTGTAGCGTCGGGTCAGAAGCGTAATCAGTGGCTTAGTGATTCTACTCCTGCCACTGTTAATAAAGGATTCTTGATAATGTGAGGATGTGACATGAGACAGTCTGAATCACGGACCTGGAAAGTCGTCACCTCCACCCAGCGGAGGAGCGAAGACAAGCTCCAGAGGATGAAACCGAAGCGAAACCTGCAGGAGATGAGACGATGAGCTGCTCTGAATTAGCGCCGTAAATTACCTGGCTCGTCCATCTGATAAGGCCTGGGCTCGAGAGCCGCTGTTTTTATTAATGTTTTAATCACGGTCGATAATTGCAAAGGGCACAAAGAGCCGTTTCATACTTCATAACAGCAGGAGGACGGTCACATCCTCGGTGTAATGTTTCTGAGCAGAGAGCACATAAACTACAGACGCTGGACTTCCCGCCGCGGCTGCAGCCTCGTTTCCCGTGACCTCATCGATTCTTGTCAGGTGTTCGTTGGCGAACGAGGGGCGGTGGGGTCCTAGAGTGAAAGCAGCTCTATCCTTCCATCAAACTCATGATGCAAGGAAACAGAACCAGAGAGAGGAAGAACCTTATGGGAACATCTTTAACTGTGACGCTGACCTCGGCGCTTCTCCAACTGCTCCTCAGAGACGTTGTTACACAGGCAGACACTCATCGCATGGTTACGTTTAGCTGCAGTCTGAACCTTATTTGTCTCTACAAACATCTGGACCCTTCAGAACGGACCCGGCTTCTCCGCTCAGCTTACTCTAATCTACGGCTGCTGGAATTTAACCTACACGGGTTCAGGCGTCCATTGGACTCCACTGAGCAGACAGCAGCTGTAATGAGATGTGACGAGCTCTCACCCTGCTCGGCCTGAGACGCCTCTGAGATGTTGACGGCCAGTTGACTGCTGAACGAGTTCACCCCCATCATCCCTGAGTGAGCGGCGGAGCCGGTGAGCGACGGCAGCTGGTTGTGACTGCGGGGGACGCTGTAGAGAGCCTCGGTGAGGTCGGCCGCTCGCTTCAGGATGATCTCCTGCACACGAGGAGGCGGGATAGAGGATGTTTGTAAAAGGCTGCAGGTAAAACTCTCAGCATCCTGTCAAACCCAAGGTTCAGGGACATTAGCAATGTTCAGATCACGGTCAGTAAAAGTGAACCTGCAGAACCTGATGAACGCTGGAGACAATCGTTGCTCCAGGGTGAAGCTGAGAGCCTTTGGAATCTGCAGAGGTCAAAGGTGACTCACCTGGTTGTTGTGTGGCATCCCGTACAGAGCCTCCACCAGGTCAGCCGCTCGCTTCAGCAGCACCTCCTGAAATGCAAACACAGGTTGAATTAGTTAACATGGCTTGGGTTGTAACTGATGAACACAGACGACCTGCAAAAGATGCTGAAACTGTTCTGTCGACGCCAGAATCACTGTTTGAGAAGGAAACAAACTGAAAGACAAAGCAGGAACCTCCTCATCGTTAAACCACAGAAACATCTGGCCTCACGTTTCTCATCTTGACGGACGACTGCGCCCAGAGAGAAGGAAACCACCACACACACAGCTGCTTACTGGACTTAACCCCCAGCACCACCTCCACGTCCTCTGCCCCGGGGCTGTTTTCCCATCAGCCCACAGGAGAGGAAACGACCACTCTGAGCGGCGTCGGCGGCTACAGCTTAATAACAGTAACAGGAGCGATAATCAGATGAATACACAACGAGACGAGAACGACGAATGAGAGAGGGACCCGAGAACAGAGAGGAAGGAATAAAGGAAACACACATAACAGACGGAAGGGAAAGACCGAAAACAAGAAAATGAAGGAAGCTGGAGAACAAAGACTTGAATTAAAGGAGATAAAAAGCAAGAACAGAAAAAGTGAATAAGAATTTTAAAAAGGAGGCAAAGCACAAGTGAAAGATAAATAAATCAAGGAAAGGTAAAAGAAGGAAGGAAGGAAATAAGAAGAATAAAAGGAAACATTGAAAGAGACAACAGACAACAGAAAAAAGCAGACGAAGTTAGAAAAATAAAAAAGGACAAGATGAGGAAAGAATAATAATAAAAACAAATGAGGAAAATGAAGAGGAAAGACAGAAAAGGAAATAAAGCAACAAAGAAAAACCAGAGCGGATAAAATCCCAGGAGTGTGAATGAAGGTGTTTTTCACACCACAGCCTCAGGTGCAAACACATCACAGACAGAAAGCTGAGGCTGATCAGCTGATGGAGGAGGAGGAGGATGAAGACGAGGTGTGGGTCCCTCAGGAGCAGCAGCGGGGAGGTGGAGGCCTCTGCTGGAGCTCCCAGAGGAATTACAGCAGAGGACGAGAGACACTCACACACAGGGAGAAAGAGGACGAGAGACACACACACACAGGGAGAGAGAGGACGAGAGACACACACACACAGGGAGAGAGAGGAGGAGAGACACACACACACAGGGAGAGAGAGGAGGAGAGACACACACACACAGGGAGAGAGAGGAGGAGAGACACTCACACACAGGGAGAGAGAGGAGGAGAGACACACACACACAGGGAGAGAGAGGAGGAGAGACACACACACACAGGGAGAGAGAGGACGAGAGACACACACACACAGGGAGAGAGAGGACGAGAGACACACACACACAGGGAGAGAGAGGAGGAGAGACACACACACACAGGGAGAGAGAGGAGGAGAGACACACACACACAGGGAGAGAGAGGAGGAGAGACACACACACAAAGGGAGAGAGAGGACGAGAGACACACACACACAGGGAGAGAGAGGAGGAGAGACACACACACACAGGGAGAGAGAGGACGAGAGACACACACACACAGGGAGAGAGAGGAGGAGAGACACACACACACAGGGAGAGAGAGGAGGAGAGACACACACACACAGGGAGAGAGAGGACGAGAGACACACACACACAGGGAGAGAGAGGACGAGAGACACACACACACAGGGAGAGAGAGGACGAGAGACACACACACACACACACACAGGGAGAGAGAGGAGGAGAGACACACACACACAGGGAGAGAGAGGAGGAGAGACACACACACACAGGGAGAGAGAGGAGGAGAGACACACACACACAGGGAGAGAGAGGAGGAGAGACACACACACACAGGGAGAGAGAGGAGGAGAGACACACACACACAGGGAGAGAGAGGACGAGAGACACACACACACAGGGAGAGAGAGGACGAGAGACACACACACACAGGGAGAGAGAGGAGGAGAGACACACACACACAGGGAGAGAGAGGAGGAGAGACACACACACACAGGGAGAGAGAGGACGAGAGACACACACACACAGGGAGAGAGAGGACGAGAGACACACACACACAGGGAGAGAGAGGAGGAGAGACACACACACACAGGGAGAGAGAGGACGAGAGACACACACACACAGGGAGAGAGAGGAGGAGAGACACACACACACACACACACAGGGAGAGAGAGGACGAGAGACACACACACACACAGAGTCTGTATGAAGCCAGTGTTAATGATATTAATAATAATACTTGAGTATTAAAGTCAAACATTTGATGAAATAACAATGATACAGACGCCTCCAGTTGAAGCAGACGCTTCATTCCTGCAGGGCCATGACTCCATCAAAGCGTCGCCAGCGTGGAAGTGACCCTGGACGCTTCCGTCTTCCTGAAGGTCTTTGAAGTGAACATTACACATTCAGCTGAGCTCGGCCTCAATCAGCTGCTGCTCACGTCTGAAGGCTGAGATTACCGAGGATTTCTGCTCCGCACTTTTCACTATTTTAACGTAGCTGCCAAACAAACGTCTCGTGTGAGTCAGAGGAGAAACAGTCGCTGTGAACCACAGCGTTTCCCTCCCAGCCAATCGGAGCCTCTTCAGCGCTGGCAGCAAACGCACACAAAACGGGGAAACGCACACGGCTCGCATTTCCCACGACAGACGATGACCTCGGAGGAGATCCGGCCGAGAGGGAAACAGAGAGAGAGGGCCGAGCTGGAACAAACAGCAGCGCCTGAACGCATCAGGCAGCTGCTGCACATTTTAGATCTTCGTGCAGTGACACACTCCAGTTACTGCAGCTGCACAACAGCGGTTTTAGCTGATGAGTCAGTAAATGATCCGTGTCCAGCGTCCTGTCAATCAAGCCCCTCCCTGCGTCCCAGCATCCCGTTGTTCTGCCAACACAGTCTGTGTCAAAGTCTCACCACCATGAGATCGACCTTCACCAAACCTCACCAAACACACGATCAGCCGGTTTCTGTCACTGAGCTGCAGTAATAAATATTCTGCTTCGTCCCGTCTCCTGTTGCTGCTCTGGCTTCATTAATCTCCATTAGAAAACAGAAGTTAGTTAACGTCTCCTCGCTCTGCAGCAGCTGCCTGTCACACACACACACACACACACACACACACAACCTCGCTGTGTGTGTGTCCTCCCTCTATTTTCATTAGGTCCTGACAGACACAACAGTCTCCTCAAGTTAACGACGCCTCCGAGGCCTCGCTGCCGCTCAGTGCGTGTGTGGACGCACACTCTCTGATCTGTGAATCAGACACTGCCCACAAAGACACAATGACGGACACACACTCAGTTGAGATCAGATCAGAATCAATAACTGATGTGTGATTAGATTTATTTACTGTAAACTACACTGGACGGATGTTTCAGCTGATCCTCTGCCTCCCGACACGCTACACCAGGCCCTGATGTACGACGCTACTTTATTATTACTGCTACGTGAACGTACAAGCTGCATCTATTATAAATTAAACTGGAGGAAATAGTGACTTTGGTTGTGAATGAATTTATTCAGTAGCAAAAAATTAAGTTGTTGCTTAATTTGCACAGAATCAGAAAATTTGGATTTACAGAAAAATTACAAAACAGCAAGACAGTCAGAGAGTTTACGTCCTATTTTAATATAATTACTGTGAGAGGGTTAATGAAATAAAAGGCTTAAAGGTTGTTGGTTGAATTCCTGCATTTGATGAGGAGGAACAAAGCATCCGTGCGGCGTGAATGTGGTTCAGCGTCCAGACGTTTGTGTCTCTGACGCTGTCACACACTGAAACACGTTTCCTCTACTAACACGATGTTACGTGTCACAGCAGCTAATTGCTCCAGCGCCGCTACGCCATCCACACACGCACACGCACACACACAGACACGGACAAGCACACACACACACACACGCACGCACACACGCACACACACACACGCACACACACACACGCACACGCACACACACACACGCACGCACGCACACACACACACACGCACACACAGACACACAGACACGCACACGCACACACACACACGCACGCACGCACGCACACACACACACACACGCACACACGCGCAGCGCCATTGGATTCCTGTCAGAGCGAGTGCCGGGCGCTTTAGCGGCGCTGAAAGGCCCGATCGATGCAGTAATGCACTGGCTCCCGGTTATCGTCGTCATCATCTCTTACCAGTGACCCACACCTCCGAGGTGATGAGGGAATATGGAGATGGAGGCTGGGAGCACGGGGTAACTGCCCAGCGATAGAGGCAGCTGATTGGATAAGGAGGAGAGCTGGGAACCTCCGCTTGCTGATTGGCTCAGAGACGGTTCAAGGGTTAAGGTGAGTACGCGCTGCTTCAGTATGTGCACAACAAACGCTTCATTCGAGTTACTATTATTTATTCTACTTTCATTATCTTTATTATCTAGTTTTAGAGACAGTACTTAGTAGACATATTAAAGCTCAGCATCCTGGGCTGGACCTGAAGACGCCAGCGTTTGGTCTCTGACTTTCTTAGTGTGGCCTCCCTGCCCTTCTTCTGTCCATCCTTTGACGCGTCCCTCCCTCTCTTTTTCTATTTTCTTCCACGGGTTTCTAGGGGCTTAATTAGGGGCCGGCCCCGTGGTTGAGGAGGTGCGGGGAGAACAGGGATCAGCGTGACCCTGGAGGAGAAGCCATGAGACAGCGGCCTTAACAATGATAAATCACCGCCAGCAGGGCTGCAGACCCCGGACCCCCCCTCCCACCAACCGCGGCCGATCCCTGTAAAATACGGATGGACCCACATTGGTGATCATCAGGTGGAGGGGGGCCGTCGTCCGGAGTAAGTGGATCAGCATTCACATCGGGGATAGCAGGGCGCTCCTTGATGAAGCGGACCCACGGAGGGTCGGGAGGCGCTGGAGGCGCTGGAGGCGGGTCACTGGTCACAGTCTGCAGCGCATCAGCACCTCATGGTTCCCCAATCACCAGGAAACGCGAAAGGAGCAGGAGGTTCTCACTATTAACATTATCAGTGGTTGATTAACCACAAGTCAAACATTTAGTTTAGTAATGTCATGGAGCAGCAGTTAAACCCGTTCGTAGCACCAGCAGCCGTGACCTGCTGTCGTTTCCTTCAGCTCTGGGCCATCTCACCCCAGTTTTCCGTCTTTCAGATTAAATCAACCTGCTGGTTGTTCTTCGCGTTCAGCGGATCTCTCTCTGCAACCAGCCCATTTGTTGTGCGTCGCTCCGCCTGTCCACAAACCAGAACCTCTCTGTCCAAGCATCTCTCTCCATCCGTCGTCCCGCCCGCTGCAGGTGAAAACAAAAGCGAAGTGACAGGCCGAGTTAACCCGTCGCCGCTCGGTCGCTCGCTCGCGCCGGCTTTTCCTCTGCCTATGATTGGTCTGTTGTCCAGACGGGGCTCTTATTGAGTTTTCTTTGAATAAATAAATATTTAACAGGCAGACTGGGAGGGGGCATCGCAGGGGCAGACAATGTCTGCTCGCTATTAGTATCAATTTACAAATAAACTGCTTTTTTGGTGACTGGATCGCCGATGTCAGATTTTGATAAATGGTTTCAATTTGGCAGCTGCTTTCGAGTGTCAGAGTCCATCTGACGCTGGCGACCGGCCGCCGCTCGCTGCCTCAGAGAATCTGCCTCAGTTATCCTCGCAGCCGGCAGCCGCCACAATCATCTCTTCATACTAACCAGAGCGGCTGACGGCGCGGCTGCACCGGACCGTGTGCATACAAATGTGGAGGAAACCGCAGGCAGAGTCCTGCTTTCAGTGCTTTGGTTTCATTACTGAACAGATCACACACAGCTTGAAAAGCACCAGCTCCACTTTCTGATGTTTTAGTCCTTCAGCTTCATTCCCTGACGCGTCTTAAATTCTTTACAGTTTCTAAAATTGTAGCATTTCATCGGTTTTCTCAGACATTAAAACACTGACAGACGGTCCAGCCAGGTCATATTTTACCTCCTTCCTTCGCCGCCTGTCAGACACAGACCCGCCACCATCCAAAGCTTCCTGCTCACCAGCCAAGGGGAAACAAAACGCAGCCAGAGCAGCAGCGGCAGAATTTGCTCCCATAAACAGCTGTTTCCTGTTTGAAGGATCGGGAACAATCTGGCCCGCTGGCAGCGAGCAGGGCCGTGCTGTGCCAAGAGTGTGCCGAGCAGAACCGACAAATCCAATCAGGCAATTCAAGTTTGGTCCTGCGCTGCATTAAATACCACAAGAAACCCTGAAATTCATGCGGTGCAGGTGGTCTACGGCTGCCACAGAGGGACAAACAGCCCCTTCAGCTTGAAATCGGCCTTTAATGTGGCTGTAAAACCTGATTAAAGGCTCAAACTGCTCCGACAGACACCTGCCAGACGAAGCAAACCTCGGAGCCGAGCCCTTACTGACCTTAGGTAACCTCTCAGGGTCCCCGGGGTGGCGAGGGATGACCTTCTGTAGCCGCTGGAAGCCGTAGTCTATGGTCGGCTCGTTCAAGGCTGCGGGACACAGAGAGAAGGACAGTGGTCAGAATTCAGAAATGTTTTTAATAGTATTTAGCTGCAATTCACTGCAGAAGACGAAGGAGCAGAAGCTGCGCTCTATAAACCAAACACATTCACGTTTTATGTCTCTTCTTCCACGTTGTGTGTTTCGTTGCACAGTTCTCCTCTTGGTTCTCATTGCCAGCGAACACTAACAGAACGGAGAGCGAGCGGTTGATCTCCTCTGCTGTTTATTAAGTGTGAGACCTCACACTCCACCTTTTCACCGCTAATTCAATCCACCGAGCGTTTTCTTTTCTTTCTTCTCCTTCCTCCTCCTCCTCCTCCTCCTTCTCTCCGTTCCCTCCATACACGGTGAGCCGAGATGGAGAAACACCCGGAAATGAGTTGGAGGAGATACTTCTCCATAATCAAGCCCATTAATCATAAAAGGCTGTCAAATTTGACTTTGGGGACAATTTGTCAGCCGATCTTGCCCACTCCGCTTTTGTCACTGTTGCCTCTTGTATCCTGTAAGGATGATTGACACACCAAATGCCGGTGAGTAGAATAGCTAGTTTGTGCTAATATGCATAACCGTGGCTTTCATGAATAAGAATAAGGCAGCTATAGGCAGCACAGAGGGGTCTCCTTCAAAGGGCCCCGCCGCCGTTTGTTGCCGCCGCTCCAAATAGATGTTATTACCATTATAACAATATTTGTTTTCTTTCCTCGGGAATGGGCGACCGCGAGCTGCTAAATCAAATTTGTCGGAGCCAGTTTGGAGCAGCGGCAGGCGGAGGAGAAAAAGGGCTTTCAAGCTGCGACTGGGGTGGGGATGATATCTGAAGGGTGACGCAGCGCTGAGGGACGGGCCCTCGTCGCGGGGGCTGCCATGTTGGAGTTTTGCCTCCCCGCCTCCCTGAGAGGAAGCAAAGAGCGGCACGGCCTGAATCTATTACCTCCACCCGCCGTGAACGAAAGAGGGATTCATTGTTGGATCCCAAAGAGACTTTTTGGGGGGATGCAGAGCAGCAGAGGACGAATGGAGACAATGCACCGGGACGACACCAGCAGCAATCAGCAGAATCCCAAACCAGATTACATACATCCCGACCTATAAAACAAGTGACGGCTGCGATTGAATAAAAAACCCATTTACGTCCCGCAACGTAGGAGCAAGATCTGCGATGTCTCACTCTTCATCCACGCTACAGCAGGAAGGAGAAGTCAGGAAGCTGGACCCGGGATCAGAAGCCGATTCTCCTTCTCTGCTGCGTTTACCCAGAGGTTTGAATCTGCGCTCAGAGAAAGTAGTAGCATGTCCGGAACCACCATGAAATCACAACACACAGCGATGACCAACACACGCAGGCCAGAACTACGGGCTGAGATATTAGACGTGATGGTGGTTATAGCTGGATAATTAGCCTTGTGTTGAGTCTTGTGATGGTTTTCTCTCCTGCCTGCTGGGAACAGAACCACCAGCCCAACACGATCTCACACGTCTTGTGCATCCTTTAATTCCTTCAGGCCTGAGTTTTCAAAGTGACTGTTGCTGGGAGCTGCTGGGATTTGAACCAGCAACCTAGTCCAAGAGGGGTGAGATCTTTGTTCGCGATGGTTGTGACCCCCCCCATCACTTCCTCTTATTAAAATCTCACTGCACTTTGACCCCAGCCTCCTATTGGCTGCCTGCAGGGACCCACACCCCTCCCAGCCAATCGATAACGGCTGCCTCCCTGCAAAGAGCCCGAGTAATTGGAGAGCGGCGGCTGGCAGAGCGAACCCTGACCCCCCCCACACACATTACACCACCCATATGAAGACAGATTGCCTGATTTAGTGTAAACATATGCTGCAATTCCAGGCATCAGTGCCACTTTCTCCATCGTAATTTGTATTGATTTTTCTCCCTCTCTCTCTTTTTCTGTGAGGACGTTTTCTCCTGCTGTCTTTCCTTATAAATCAGAAAAGGAGGAGAGGAGCATATTTCAGAGGTGAGAGGAGGCGCAGAACGAAGAGAAAGCTTCTTTATATATTTAATCAAGTATTTATCGCTCTGTGTTTGGTTTCTCTCTCCGCTCGCTGTGAAGGGGATCAAACGGTTGGTCGGCGTCCTGCTGATCGGATCGCTCCGTTATTAGGCCACTAAGTGACTGAGGAGGGAAGAGCAGGAGACGCGGAAAAGTCATGTCTTGACGCCGGCTTTGCAGCAGGTCCGACCTCGACTGGAACATCTGGATTCATGACGGAAAAGCTCCGGTTTGATTAATCATGTCCGAAGAATCTAACCGAAATATTAAGAGAAGCAAGGAAACAAACCGAGTTTTTACCCAGAAGGCAGAATAAAACAAGTCTTTAGTTACTAGAACACTATCCTACAGGAATTCAGCTTCTGTTCTGGGTGAAACAACCGAAGGCATTAAAGCGCTGAAAGGCCATTTATTAACTTATCTGATGGTGATGTTGAGTCAAACGAGCCGTTTTCGGTCTCAGACCTGCTCCAGTGCGAGCAAACCTCTGCTCCATCTTTGCTCAGTTTACACATGTAGGATGTGTCAAACCTGGGACTCGCTTCGTTTAGTTTGATCCCAATGCTTTTACCACAAACCCACAGAGCCTTCACAACCTTCTCCCTGGCTACAAACGTGAGCTTTTCATTTCACACTGTTCATTAAACGTTTTGTCCTGAAATGTTGTTTCTGCACAGAAACGATGTTTAATCTAATCCGCCAGGCTGAGGAATTGACCCAAACCAGAGCCCAGGTTCCTCGGACGAAACGTCACAGCCAAGCGTTTCTTACATTTTCCAGCTCTGAGTGAACCTGGACGACGGGTGAGTAGGAGATGAAGCTCTGGGGAGCGTGTAGAAGCCTCTGTTTACATTCTCCTCCTCGCCGCTGTTTACATTTATTTATCTGTCGCTCTTCCTCATTTGCGGCTTCTCAGAGAAGGAATCGTTTTCTACGTGGCTGGTTCGTACATGTATACCAGGCGGAGATGAAATCTGCACTTCGGGGATCCCTGCTCACCTTTACCTCTGGTGGCGATGGCCTTGTCTCGGCTCTGCGTGGCTTCCTCCCGTATGACACTCATCACTGCAAATAGACTCCATATTCCGCATGAAACGCGCCTCTGAGAGGCGACTCCCCCGGCGCGTTTCAAGGCGTTTCTCCAGCCCACAGCAACATGTGTCACAATTTCCCATCTCCCCCGGCTGCGTGATTGATGCAGGTCATCCCGCGTTTGGCCTCGCTGCCGCAGATCAACGCTTCCCTGCTCCTCCGGGGGCAGGACTCTCTGACAGATGCTCATCATGCTGAGCCTCAAGTGGACGAGCTCATTTGTTCTGCTGCTTGTCAAGTGGCCAACCGGCGTCAGCTGTTGATCAGCGGCCATAACACCCTGGATGCATCCTTTCAGCGGCTTATTGATCTGCTGCTTTACTCCTGACTTCCAATTCATCACCCGGTCACGGGCGAGGACGGCGTGAGACAACCTTAGACTTTTACAGAGCCTTGATCCGAACCAAGTCGCTGATCATTCACACACGACAGCGTTAGGAGCAGTGAACCAGGCCTGGAGCACAGAAAACAGACTGAATGCTCGATTACTCCCTGTCCTCACAGGCGGAGTTACGTTCATTAGGTAGTTTGTTGGTTCACTATCACCTAATTTAATGATAATAGAGCAAATCAAAAAGATCTAGAACTTCTATAGTGTAGTGATCAATGACGATGACGTGATTCATCACTAATCCTTACGTGGCAGATCCAACATTACAGATTATGACTGAATCATCTTTTCATCCATTTCATGTTGATGAAGGTTCATTTCTTCATCAAGTGAATTTTATCGCTTGAACAATGATAAGTAGCAGCCTGTCCCGAAAGCCAGTATCTGTGTGATCTACAATAACTTTAAGGACGACTACAGGACGATTGGGAAGCGTTTGCTGAGCTGGAGCCTCAGCCTCCAGACGAGGCCGATCAGAAACTCCCCCCTCGCTCCGTAACCCAGATGAACCACAGGAGAACACCCCCCCTTCAACTTCCTCCTCCGAGAGCCGCCGCTGACGCAACTACCCGTGTGATTAGAGCACGTTAATCAGTGAATAATTAGCTCCCGTGATTAGAGTTAGTGCCTCAAAGAAATAGGCCCCCACCTGAGAAGTTATTATTTTCTGGAGTGGCGGCCGACGATGCCCCCGCAGAAACAGCTAATTACCCCACATTAGTTCCACAAGTGGCCGCTGTGCGCTTTGATATGTGGGATGTGCGTCTCCGCTGAGGGCGTCCCCCGGCGCAGACACACTCCTGCTGTCTATTAAAAGACAAGAGCCCAGATCAAAGTCAGTGACAAGAACCCGGCGGAGCTGTTCTGTCGTAGCGACAGACGGACGGACGGCAGGTGCAACAAAGGGCCGACTCATCTTCAGGTACTAAACCCGAGCAGCCTGCTTGGTCCTGTCCGGAGCAGCTGGTGGATTTCATGAACGTAGAACACCGTTAGCGCCAGAGGGCTCACATACTTCCACACGTGTCCTACTGACTGACCGTCCTGAACATCTTCACGGTCTGAGCTGGAGCTGGAAGCTGGGTCTGTGGTGACTCCACGCATGGATCCAGTGAACGCAGGCACGTTGCGACGCGAAGCTGCTGCTCTGCAGAAGTAACACAGGTGTGATCAGTCAGATCAGGTAGAGCTGTCAACACGGCGTCTCTATCGAGAAGACGCCTCCACTCGTTCACAGAATCTAAACTGGGATTATTTAGGAGGCGCTTGGTCGCTGTGAACACAGAGGAGCCGGGAAAAGTATGAATCAGTGGAAGTGTTGCTGAATTATGTGGAACTGGTTCAGGACCAGTTTGCTCGTACGCGCAGACGAGGAGTCAACGCTCAGTCTCAGGTTTTATGTTTCCGGGCAGTTGCTCGGTGGAATTTGTTGGGTTTTATTTTGAACCTTTATAATGTGTGAACTGCTTCAATATGAAATTAGTTAGTTAACTTTTAGCTGACCTCTACATTACATATGTGATGGACTTACTTTACACTGGTGCTCGTTGGTTCTAAGGGGCAACAGGCAGAGGAACGCACGTTTTCGAGGATGTGTTGGATCCGGAGGTTTGAGTTTCAGGACGATCCAAACTGAAATGTGACCTTTAGATCCAGGAAAAGCTCTAAATCCACTGGATACTTCAGTTATTACACCAAAACCTCCGAAACGTCCGTGAGCATCCAGACGGTCGCGTCTGTCCACGAGGTGGCGACACACGGGCTGAACGCAGCGTCTCCGTGACCACAGCAGTGAGCCGGCGAGGACGGATTTACGGTATCGCGCAGACGCAGCGACTGCAGCTCAGGTTTAACCACACGCCAGGACGTCAACAGGTTGGTGGTTCTCCGGTCATGTGCCGACGTGTCCCTGAGCAAGACACCGAAGGCCAAGTTCCTGCTGGTGAGTCGGGTCAAGCTGCGGTGCACCATGTGAATGTGTTTGTACCAGGTAGAAAGGCTTTAATACGGGTCGAACATTTACCATTTCCAGGATTTAGAGCATGAAGTAAAAGTTCTGAGAGGATTTGATTGACTCTCTTGTTTCAATCAAATGTCACCAATGTCCAAACTCCAGCACGTCAGATAAGAGCTCATCCATCGTTAGCTGGCCTCGTCCTGAGCTCTGGTGCTGGTCCAGGAGAAACGTGATCTCAATAACCTCCTCGTGAATGTCCAGACCTCTTCATCTCCTTCATTTGCTCCTTCTGTTCTTTATCCTCTTCTTTCCAGCTAAATCTTCTCTGTGTCGCCTGAACCTGACTTCATGGTATCAGTTTCTCTCTCCCCTTCCTCCCCCCGTTCAGGTGCAGCTGCAGGAGGAGGGAGGTGGAGGGGTTGAAATTAATGAGAGGAGCCTGGAGGTATTGACTTTCCTGGGAAAACACAGCTCTCTAAAAATCAGTGGCCGAGCGCCGCAATAACCCAGCACCCATCGATCCCACAACACCCCCCGAACAGGCCGTATTGATCCGTGTGTTACAAGCTGTGAGGCCGCCAGTGTGGACCGAGCAGCGGCACCCTCTCATTCAACACCAACAGCTGAGCAGAGAAGGTGACGAAACCTGCCACAACTGTTATGACTCACCATCGCTCAGTCATCACATCACCCCTTAATAAGCAAATACATAAAACCCGCGGAGACGACAGGAAGCGTCACCTTAAAGCTCCCATTTGTTTCCAGCTGTGATCATTAGAGACAGATTCCAGCAGGTGAATCCTTTCTCTCTCCTCTCAGGCTTCTTGTCATTCCATTCAACCTTTCTTGCCTTTGGCCAGTTTTTCTGAGCGAAGCTTCGGGATCAGATCCTGAAGCTGCTTTAAGCCGCAGAGGTGGAGAGAGAGGGGAAGTCTGGGAAAACACTCGTCGCTTCACCTTCAGCTGCACCTCCTCGCTCACCGGAACGCCGCTCTGTGATTGGCTGGAGGCGTCTGCTACAGAGTTCAGGGCTAAACGACCAAAGTGCTGGTCAGCGAGGCAACGAGTGCGGCTGACAGAGAAAAACACTTTACACCAGCTTGAGCAGGTCCGCCAACCTCATCAAAGACCTCCGGAGAGCGCAGCTCCTCCAGGAACCGCCTGAAGGACCATTAAGGATCCAGGGAACCATTAAGACCTTCAGACCTTCTAGGGCCTCTAAGAACCACTCTGCCTCCTCAAGGGTGTCCTTAAGTACCTTAAGAACTACTGTAGTCCTCTGGAAGCTCATTATGCATGTGGAAAAAACAATACAAGCACCTCGACCAGCACTGAGCGCAGCTCAGGGTCAGATGGAACATCTTCAAAACTGCACGGGAGCCCCTGGAATGGCAGGAAGACCCCTGAACCCAGAAGCCTTCGTTCTCTCCTGCAGCGCGTCTGACATCGGTGAAAGGTGCCGATAACAGCGATACCAGAATCACTGAGGAGGCGCCTCAAACAACCACACAGAGTCCGTACGTTCTGGCTTAAGCCAGCGAGGCCGGACGTGTTTACACCCTGACACGTCGCTACAGCACTGAAACCACTCCTTGAGTTTCATTTAATGATCCTTGAGCTGTGTAATAAAACATTTTCTGCGCTTTGAGTTGCTGATTCCTCTTCATCCTTTTTATCTCATCATATAACACCTGCCTTAGAATCATCTGGATGAAGACATGAAGGTTAAACTCCTGCAGGAAACAACAGGCTCTATTCACAACACACGTCCATGTGAAAGCACAGGCCTATCTGTAAATGGATCACAGATTAGCATTGCAAAAGGAGGCGGAGGCCGGATCGTCCATTGTGAGGGTCCGTCTCGTCCCAGCGCCGCAGGAGGCAGCGCCTCCAACAAAGACGAGCGGCAGGAAGGAAGCGGCGATAAACCGCTGCTAAACAGAAGGCACGAACGCGCTCGCTCCTTTCACGGCCCAACGCACTGACATTTACTTATCGCACTGAAGAGTCTTCCATCTGACCTTTCTGCTACTTTGAATGACATCTGGATATTCTGACGGAATAATCGAGGACAGTAAAAGCACTGATTTAAAGCCCAGATATGATACATGGACAACACGTGGCCGTTAAACTTGTGTCGGGGTTGGATGGACCTCTGATATGTCGAAGGATCCTCTGCCTCATTGTCTGATAACACTTTCTATGCTGGGTTCTGGATTTTCCAGCTCCTTCAGTGAAAACCTTCCTCCTAATTTCCTGCGTGTGGAAGCAGTCGGTTATATATATTCATGCAGTGGTGAGTGAAAGCAGGTGTCTATAGATGCTGTTGATGCTGTTCCTGGAACCAAACCCTTGACGGCTGCTTGCTTTGCTTCGACCCAAACAATGACTCGGTTTGCTCGGTCCTCAGTCTGAAACAAGGAACCGCATCATCGCTCTCTACACATGACATCAAGAGCAAAGTTACAGGGCAGACTTTCAGAAGTTGTTTGTTTAGTCAATAAGTAAAACAGAAATAAGCGACACAACTTCACCATCAGCATGTCGGAAACTGTTTACAGCGAATGAACCTGATCCTCTTGGCATCAACAGGACTCGACTCTAAAGACCTTAAACCTTTTCTTAAATCTCCTGAAACCCAGAGAACAAAACAAACTCAAGTTTCCAGCAAACGTTTCCAGCACGTCAATTTGGCATCTGTCAGACCAAACGTGTCTAAGACAAAAAAAGGAAGTAGAAGGTTTGATTTGAACCTAATAATATAAACCTGCTTAAGGGGAAATTTTAAACCCTTCAACTTCAACTGTTTACGTTTTTAGAGGAAATCAACAAATTCTCAAGGTTCTCCCTAAAGAAGCGCGTTCGTACGGAATATTTCCGGGTAACGTTCAGCAGCTACTGACGAGGGTTAGTCTTACCGGTGTAGACGAAGCGTCCCGGTGCTCCTTTGCAGAACTGTTTGGACTTGTAGGACAGCGTGACCTCTACGACCCCTGGGATGTGACGAGGGGGAGTCTGGACCCGGATGGCGTGAGGGGTGATCAGCTGGATCAACAAACAAGCCGTTGGAAGAGGGAAAACTCATTTAAAAAGCAAGACAGACATGTTCAAAGAGGTGATGGTCCCAGCAGAGGACAAACCGTTAGAGACGGCTCCTCGCACGAGAAGCTAAAACGCCTAGAACACTAACGCACCGTTGGACGGAGATCAGAACCATAATAGAGTTCTGATGAATGCAGCAGCAATAACCTGCAGCACATACCAGCACCGGGCCGCCTCCGATCTGGGTCAGCGCGCTGCCGGTAGCTGGGCGACGCTGATCAAAGACGTGAGGTCTGTCTGTCTGTCTGTCTCACACCTTCCCCCTCCTTCCCCACCAGGTGCTCTGTTCTGGACCCGCTTCAATATTTCATGCCGCACCGTATGTACGGCTCCTCCTGCAGCTCAACCCGCACTAAATCTGCATATTTTTGAGGACGCTCAGGCCTGCGACAGATACAGACGCAGGTGTTTCTACGAATGCGAGACATGAAGAAGACGGAGAACGTGACGAACAGCATTTGCAGCTGCTGTTCGTCAGGTAATGTGACGACCGGGCGAATGCAGGTGGAAGCTCTGATTTTGAAATAATGTCCCAGAAAAACGGAAACCCGCCTTCTCACCTCGCTCCAGACCAACATCGTGCCAAAGACGACCTGAAGCCCGTCGAAGAAGTTGTCTCCGATGAGGATGACAGTGGCGCCGCCGGTCGTCCAGCCCTCGCTCGGACTGATGGCTTTGATGCAGGGAGTGGCTGCTTCGGAAACACAGGTAACGTGAAAGAGACATGAGAAACACAAGAAAGTTCAATGCTTCATAGTCAAGGAAAATAAAAACCAGTTTAATCTACAGCTTCAACCTTGTCCTACCCCACACTACGATGAGATGAGCCAACGTTCATCACAGCGTCCTGTTTTGGTGACATTAAACTGGTTCCTAGGTTTGTACAAGCGTCATCATCATCTCTCTTGTGATTCTGACCCTTGGCCTCCAGCTCCAGTATTTGACAATGTTGTGAATTTACAGTTTTCATGGAGGCCTTTTATTCACGTTACTGATCTAGCAGCTGACTAACACATGCAAAGTGCCACAGAGATCAATAAAGCTCCACATACTGTAAAGCGTCTCCGCCTGGACTAGACTGCTGTCGAGTCAGCCAGGCGGACGGGCCGAGACGTCAGACGCTAGACGAGGCATCGCAGGTTTACAACGGTTTCCCGGACTGTTTTATTAGAAGCAGGGTTTGAGATTCCAGTCAGAGCTCTAAGTTTCCTTTTGTTTACTCTGTGATCTGATCTATAAAGCTGCATTCAGACTCTCTTAAACATCCCAGGTCCAAATTTCACCACTATTAGCAGAGTAATGACCTTCGCCACAGGTTACTGGCAGCCAGAGCTCATTGAGGAGAAGCTCTTTTATTTATAGCTTACACACACTTGAACATTAGGACAGTATTTCTTTCTTTCACGACACTACAGTCCAAAAGTCAAACACAGGAGTAAGTCCTCTCTACTTAAATCTGCCTCTTCTGGTGTCGTCTCTGTAGTGTCAGGACATGACGGCATCGTTCTAATTAGTCGGTGAAGGAACAAAGTGATGTATAGAGTGAAAGTTTTTAAGCCACAGACTCCAGCGTCCTCGTGGCCCCTCCAGTCACAGCTTCAACTTTTGAAAGTCGCTCAGAGTTTCCAGATGAAAGCAAAGACTCGGCTCGGCCTCCCCGAACCCTGCAGCTGCTGCAGAGGGTCGAGGCTGCTCCTGCTCAGAGGAGTCGATTGTCATCTCCTTATTAATTTCCCTCTTTTGTGGCAGCAGTAAACAAACAGTCCGGTGGGTCGGGGGGAGCGTGGGGGGGGGTCCAATCAAATGAAGAGAGCACAAAGGCGAGGAGCAGGCGGCGGAAAGTTTTATCAAGGAGACGGGGGGATGAGGGCTGGTGACAAAGGCGGGAGCAGATGTTGGGGCTTTTTATCGCCTCTGAAAACATCCCAGTCTGGAGGACATGAAAGACCCAGAGCCATCGTCTGTGGGCCGAGATACGGAGCTGGCTGTCAACAACGGGCCCTTTGGCCCCTGCAGGACTCCTGAGCCGCCGCACATCAATGTTTAAATGCTGATTTGAGTTTCATCTCAAGGTGTTTTCACAGGTGAGCAAGAAACTCGGTTTGATGAACGACACGTCCGTGTCAAACAGCGTTTGTTTTATCCCTTTGGACGGGGCAGACGGGTGGGGTTTGCCACAGAGTGTGAGTTAGGTTTGAATCACATCAGGTCGGCTGCTCTGCGTTTGCTTTGATCATCTACCTTCTCCTGTGTGGATGGCCCCACTGTGATAAACACCACCCATCTGGTGCTGCAAGTAGGTTAAACCAAACAACACAATTACATCACTGGCTCCTGGAAACTTCTCTGGGGACAGAGGGACAGACCTTTGAAGTCTGACTGGTGGGTTTGAGGGTTTGTTTTACTATTTAGGATGTTCGAGCAGGGTGGGGTTTAGCTAAGACGAGCAAATGAAGTTTAGACACAGAGTGGAAGTTACTTTCATTTTCAAGTTTCAAACAACAAACAAGTTCCCTTTAAAATCTGCAGAGACACGTGAAGATGGTTTGATGATGGAAAAGAGGAAAGACTTTGGCTTGTTACCCTGAAATGAAACCACTTTCAGGGTTGCTTTTCTATTCCAGACCAGGAGCAGGTGACACTACGCATCCACATCAACATGTAGACCGAGTCAATTAAGTTTGACTTGATTCACCAGGTGTTTGCATGCTGGTCATTAAAGGGCCATTCCACTGATTTTACACCTTCACCTTTCTAACGCGCAGCGTTTCAAAGACATGGCTCTCAGCAGGAGGCCACTATTCAGCTGCAGCGTGGGAAATGTAGGAGCCAGTGTTTCTCCCACCGTGCGTTCGAAGCAGCCTGGGCAGCTGGAAACTGCTCGTCACTAGTAAAATCGTGTTTTCGCCTCGACTACTTAATTTAACGTTGATGTGATAAATGTGGAGCCACAATAAAGCGACAGCCCGCAGGTGTGTGGACGTCTCCATAACAGCCCTACCTTCAGAGGGGTCCAGGCGTCGGGCACGGCGGCCGTGTTTAGAGTTGTTGTGGACGAACATGTTGTCCGACACAGCGAGCACGTGACCGTCCACGTTGACTGTAGTGGAAACCACCACCTGCACACACACACAGACACCTGAGCACGTTTCCACGGCGTCCACTCGTCCACAAACCTCAGCCACAGTGCAGACGCTCACCTGGAACCTCCTCATGTCTCGAGGGTTCCCTGCGTTTTTCAAACAGTTCTGATTGCACTTGAGGAAGAACTTCAGGAAGAATCTGGAAGCAGAACAACACAAAGACAGGACAGATTAGTGCTGGAGCACGTTCCTCTGAGTTTCCCGATGCTGCAGACTCCCAGTGTGATTAAACCAAATCGAATTCATTAAGATCCAGGATCAGAGGGAGGAGAGGAGGTAAGAGAAGCGCAGGACACTCGTCTTCAACCACTCACGCTTTAGGATTCACAGCACTGAACTACATTAAAGCAGGTCAACTGCTGCGTCAACAACAACAGCCATTACTGTGCACAACACAGATAAATAATAATAATAACAAACAAACAACAAACTGAGCATTCTTTTACCTAAATAAAGACAAAGAATGTCTTCAGTAGACGTTCAGAAGGGACCTGACAGCTGTACACAAACAAAGAAACAGAACCAGGTTTCAGAGAAGATTAGTGGGTACGAAGTGGGACAGAAAGGCCTGAGTCCAGTGAACCAGCTCCAGACCCACAGAGGGTCCAGAAGGGTCCAGAAGGGTCCAGCTCACCTACTGATGGAAGGTGTGACTAAGACGCTTCCTGCAGACTTATGGCGTCTCATTAGGAGACGCTTCTGCCGCCCCCTCCCCTCGTGGCCGATCTCTCACTGGCTGCGCTGATTTACAGCATTTTTTACGGCAGCAGAAAAGTATTGATTGGGAACGGATATCAATGAGGGTGGCAGTAATAACCCGCACCTTCATACGAGGGGGGTCAGGATGGATGGCTGCTCTAATGCATTTCCCACTGCCTGGTAATCTGTGCACATCCGTCTCTCGGACCATAAGCCCCTCTCTCCTCCCGCTCCTTTTAATTGCCACATTATCACAATAATAATCCGGGCAGTTAACAAGCGGCAAGGTCGCAGACAGACATGTCACATTAACCAGGGGATAACCTCACACACACCAAGCGCCTCATTCTACTGCTGTGCAAGGCATGCTGGGACTGCGGGGGGAGGGGGTCTGCATCGATTTCCACCTTAATAAGACAGTAACAGTATCTTTAAAAACACACAGCGGGGCTCGGTTTCACTTTCTGTTAGTTCCCTGCTGATGCCAGTTGATTAAAAAACTAAACCCCTACTTTTCACCTTTCACCCTTTGTTTACTGAATAATTCAGCGTTTTTAAAGGCATCATAGATTTCTGAGACATGACTTCATCCAAACTGAATCACTTCTTCAGTGGAAGCAGTTTGAATGGGTTTAAATTAAAAATGATGGTTTTATAGTAAATATCACGTGGTTGAAAGCTCCTGTTGTTACCTCCTAATATTCCAGCTTCACTCACTAAATAATGTAGATTTATTTATAGAACATAGACTGTTTTTAACATTTCAACCACCTTATTCAGATTTTATTCCCACTTTAATGCCAGATTTCAGCTTTTGTTTTCACACGGTTTGGGTGAACTGAGCCTTTACAGAGACAGACTGAGGTGCTGAGACGTCAGTGTGTGTCTGTGTGTGTCTGTGGGTGGAGTGTGTATCGACTGAAAGCTGATCTGCTGCTCTGGAGCCTCTAATGCCCTTTATGGCAGCGAACAGAATAATATGGAGCTCCATTCAGATGATACCGAGTCCTTCAGAGAGCTGATATGGATCGATACGGATTGAATTAAAACCCAGCTGGAGACAAGACCAGAGGCTCACACGCAGTGAACACACAATACACACAAAAACCCACACATACAGTGAATCCAAACACCCGGACCTGATTCCAAGCTGAACCAGGTCCAGACACTGAACAGACGATGGGCTCGGTGACCAAGCGTCTCTGAGGTGACTTCTGTTTATAAACCTCAACATTATGATGCAGTTACCTAACGGACAAACAAAATGCTGGTTATCTGCGTCTCCAAACGGAACCTCAACGTTCCTTCTGTTACTCGAGTAAAGGAACAGGAGACCAGGGGGCATTTCTGTGGCCATTTTGAATGATGTCACCCCCGACCACACCCAATGCACTATGGGAAGCAATTACGTCGAGCTCAAGTTACGAGGCCCTGATGAACACACACACACACACACACACTCTCTCTCTCTCTCTCTCTCCCTGGAGTCTCTCACTTATTACGTTAGGCAAGAAAAGAAAAAAGATCAATATTTCAGCAGGGGTATTTTTAAAGCTGCCGTTCGCCCTCACAGCTGGATTCTCTCTGCGAGGAGCCACCGCTGCATGTTTACCACCTGACCACCCGGCGAGTCCGGGCCCGCACGCCTCCGCCGCCACCAGCGGCTCCTCGCACGGGTGACAAAAGCGAAATAAAGCGCAAAGCAAGCGTGGCGAGCCGAGGCCACCGGCAGGCTCTCGACGATCCGTCCTGGTTAACCCGCTAACCGCCTCGCCGTCACATCTCGTTTGTCTGCGGCTAACGAACAGACCGTGGAGGACCTGCAGCTGAGAACCAAAACACAAGCTCGCAGGCAGTTTGTGCTGCCGAGAACATCAGAGGCCGGAGGAGCAGGAGGAGCAGGAGGAGCAGGAGGAGGAGGAGGGGACGCACTGCCTCATTAGAAGGTCGAGTAAAGCCTAATATTGACTCTGCCGCGCTGCTGAAACACTCTTCGAATAATTACTGAGGAATTCAGATGATGCTCCACTGAAGCTAATTAGGATATGAAACAAGAGCAGCTTCATGGCCATTACCATTACATGATGATCCACTGGCCTCAGTGTGTGTTTGCTTTTGTCTGCTCTCATTACAGTGTGTGTGTGTGAGGACACTCCTTGGCTCTGCTACACACCATCAATAATTCACCAGCCAAGATGGCAATTACAGGACCATGTACAATCAAGCTAAATATTTGATGAGGCACTAAAACAGTCCCTGGAACAGATCTGCCTCGGTCTCAAACACACACAGCCTCTCTACCGTCTATTGTCACAACACATTAGGTCCTCGGTCCCTTATTCCCCAGACTTTGTCTTGACACGCAAAAGCAGTTTATTCTGCTAAAAGAGCCTCGTGCAATTCATTTGTTCCATCTGAAATATTAAGCGCTGCCATTACGCATCGCAGGCCGCCGCAGACGTTGCACACGCCAGGTTTCTCTACGTTACGGTAACGCTTTACCAACCGGAGCCTCACAATGAAGCGTAGGAGCCAAACCTCAGCAAACTACAAAACCCAAATGTGACCGATCCCGACACTAAGACTCTGCTCTGTCCAGGTTTACAGTTTCAGTCCTCCACATTTTGCATCCTATCATGAAGCTGCTTTCCAGGTAGGACCTGAAAAAGCTGAGCTGGGCGGGTTTTCATCTGGTCACTGAGGGTTGAATAAAAAGTAAAACGTGCCCATTACGCTTGAGGCAACGCGCAGCTCCATGAGCCGACTAATGAGCAGAGGGAGACTTCTGATTCAGCCCAGCAGGTGGTCGATCCAGATCGTATTTAAGCAGCTGAAAATCACCGTCACAAACCTTCAACGTGTGACGCCCTCAGTCCTACCACTATCAACCCATCAAACTCTAAGAGGAGACATTTACAGGTTGCCTTCCGTAAATCTGACGCACGGTGTTTCTGTCATAACCCCCCACGGCTGAGATGCAACAACACAAAATGAAAACGCTGCTGCGGTTGTGTTGCAGCTGACAGGAACAGAACCGAGACGTTTTAACATGAAAGTCTTGTAGATTCTTCCTGTTTCTGTTCGGCTGCTTCCTGGTTGCTGCAGGTCAGACAAGTGTGTTTTGGTGAGATGTATAAAAAAGCACACGCTGAGTTCCTGCAGCATAGAGAAGAACATCCCATAATTATTTCATGCTGCCTGAGAGTGAGGGAGGATTTTTGTTCCAGTGAACCAGAATCCACACGTCCGTTCTTCACCACACACACGTTTCATTAGCTTTTCAACATACCCACAAAGCAGCGGAGAAAACAACGGCGCGCACTGACAAGCTGGCGATTCTAAAATGCGTTTGTGTTCCTTCTCGCATTCAGCGCTTCTTGAATGAACACTTGAAGGTGACCTGGCTCCATGGAAGCTGCTGGGAGGCTTAGGTTTGCAGTTGATACTGTCTTTACTGGTTCCGAGCCTCCCGCATACACAGAGCGCCGAACGTTTTCTACGTGGCCTGGTGTTTAGTTTCAGCATCACTTGGTGCCTCACCTTCGATGTCTACATGTGGTGGATGTTACTGACAAAGACACAGCGACCTCTCGTAACCGCTCAGCTGTATTTTAGCTGCGTTGCTATGACGATCAGCATATTTGTCTCAGTGATCGAAAAATCATCTGTGATGCAACGCTGCAGCCGGTGTGACATCACGGCTAAAAAACGAGGTGGAAAACATCCGAGCAGCCAATCGGAGAGAAGGAAACGACCTCACGCCCACGTGTCAGAGCCAGGAGGACAGAGGGGAAAGTCATTAACGAGCACGTGAGCGTTCCACCCTCTGGAAGTGCAGCCCTCAGCCAGACTAACACTTCAGAGCTTCAGGCTTCTCAACCTGTTACACACATGTAAACTGGTCAACAGGCGTCTTCCAGGCGGAAGCTGTGCAGTGAGGCTACGACCACAGGAGCCAGCGTGAGAGAAACGGCCGCGAGCGCATGTCCAGCTTCTGCTGTTCTGTCCATCCACGTGTCCACTGACTGGAGCTGAAGCCCAGGGGATCATGGGAGACGTAGTGTTCCTATAGCGTAAAGTATATGTGGGCAGCTTGGCAGCACATTGGCAACAGAGCGAGCGTCGAGCCAGCAGCTGCCACCTGATAAACATATGGGAGCCTGGAAACACAGCCTGAAATATTTAAAAGAAGCATGAGAAGCACCTAGAAAACCTGGAAAATACAACGTCTGACCAACGTGAGAAGACACAGCTGAGGGGGAACCTGAATGAAAAATGACTGCTCAGCTTCTTTTCTAAACACCACCTGCAATTTGTCTTATTAAATATGCAAATATAATTGGTGGCTCTCAAATTGTAGTCCAGCAAACTCCAGGCATGCTTCAAGGGTCTTCCAGGGATTTCCAGGGGCTAAATATGTTAATTCAAATAAATGTTGTAGAATTCTATTCAGCAGAAAAAAGCCTAACGTAAAGATTAGCCTAGTTGCTGTTCTCTGCTCCTTAAGGTTCGTTGGCCAGACACTGTTTAAGCTCCGGCATCAAGGTGCTTCATCACAGAAACACTCAGATTTGCTCTTTCTCTCATTGGAAGGTTAGCAATTCAAACCCACAGCAGCGTCTGTGTGGGTCAAAGAGTTTTCAAGACCTGAGGTCTTCGCTGAGTTCATGCGTTCAACCTCCTGAATGTTTGCTTTTGTTTTTGTTTCTTTAGATATAATGATATGTTTCATTTTGAGCCTGATTCCAGTTGCGTCTCTGAATCCTGCAGAAGCCCTGATATCAGCACCATCATGTGAATCCTCTGGTGTTGCACCGAAGGGTTTCTCTATTCTCTCTGGATGCAGAAGATCCTTCAAGTGAAAGTCTGATAAGTCCTCTTAAAACCCAGCAGACAAACTCCACACTGCCTCAAGGTAAAAGCTAAAAACCAGACCCATTTCTTTCCTGAAACGTTTGACGCTTCAGAGCTGTGAGGTTTGACACTGTGGGCTAAATCTCACCGTAGCTCAAAAGCACCTCGGCAGCACAGGAGCTGAATTCTGTTGAACTGTAAAGAGAAGAGTTTAACTCAGAAGAAGCGAAGTGAGTCATAAATAACAGAGCTACAGCTGAGGTCACGACCCTCACCCACAAACACCGGATTACTTCCCTCACCTCAGCCTAAGCTGGCTTTAAATACACGTGACCGGAGGAGTCGGGAATCGAACCACGATCCTGTGACTGGTGGTGACTCCCACCAAAGCCAAGAACCACCAGATGTGACAAGCAGCTCAACTCTGATCCTAAAGGTCAGGTCTAAGTGACAGTAATGGCTTCTGAAAAACACGTCCTCTGCTGTTTTAGGATTCATTTAACTCGGCCTGAGCAGTAAATTCTTAATATGTACGACATGATTTAATTATTGCTACAGTCGAACCACGGAGAGACACAAACCACTTTAATGAATGTTTAACGTCACGGCTCTGAGGGAGACTTTGTGCCTCTTCCTTGGTTCCTTGAGTCCTGTGAGGTCTTACAGATCATGGTTTCTACATGCGTCCATCCCTGATCCGCTCTAGAAAACCTCTGCTGCTTTATTTATGGGATCACGTTTATCTCTCACTCATCAGTCTGACAAATGTTTCTCTTTGCGTCCATTACTATTCCACGCAGCTCGTTCTTCAGCTGAACTATTTAATTAAGTGTCTGACTGCTGATGGCTCAACGTCCAGCTTTATTGAACCAAAGCTAAAGAAAAACCTGGCTGATTTGAATAAACGCCTGGGGCTTGCCTTCCAACCATTTCATTTCAATATCTCCTCACGCCACTTTAACCTTTCCTGCTGCTGCTGCAGCTCAGAGTGAAGGAAGAAACGCAGCAGCACATCACCTGAACAGGAACCTTCACAGATTCATTAATTACCAAGACTGAGGTTCCAAACACCAGGAAACATTTCCCTTCTGCCTGGAGTGTGTCAGCGGCTGCTGCTTGAAGCAACCAGTGTAATAACAGACAATATTACGCAGTAAAATTATTTACATTCAGGCTTGTGTTTAAAACCAAAGAAGAATCTGAATGAGCGCGATTTATTAAAACGATTATCATTTAAAACTAATCCCTAACACAGACAAAAGTAATCATTTGTATATGTTTCAACTAGTTTTAGTTTGTTGTCTGTACGGATGGAGCCTTTCATGCTGAAGCTGCTGTGTTGGTCTGAGCTGCGTGTGGAAGAATGGCCAACGCTTAATCTGATGCTAATGGAGATTCTAATAAAGAAGGAAGTAGCGCACACACACACACACACACACACAGACACACACACACACACACACACAGACACACACACACACAGACACACACACACACGCACACAGACACACACACACACACACACAGACACACACACACACAGACACACACACACACGCACACAGACACACACACACAAACACACACACACACAAACACACACACACACAAACACACACACACACAGCTGATTGGTTGCTGATAAAGACGAGGAATAATGATGCAAGCATTACAAAGTAAATGTAATTTACTCTGCTTTGAAGTCGACGCTGAAACCGCGTTGGTTGCTGTGGCCAAATTCAACACATACACGACTACAGGAGTAAAATCCACCTAATTGGCACAAACAGCTCGGAGAAAGCGTTTTCTGTGGACTGGGCTGAATCTCCTCTGCACATCTCAGGGTTTTAAAGCTCGCTGCTATTCTCCATCTGTTTGGCGGCGGCTCCACTCTGCTGCACTGGGACCAGCGGTCGGCAGCAAGGTGAAGCCAGCCGCACCATCTGGCCCGACCTTGGGCCGGACTCGACCAACGGAGCTTTAATATCCGAGGCAGGACTGGAGAGAAAGAGTTAAATCAGCAGGTTGTCTGAGCTGGTTCTGCCTCAGTATGAGATCCAGTCCGGTTTAACGCACCAGAACAAAAACGAGACGCAGGCGACATGACAGCTACAGTTCACTACGGTCCTAAAATACCACAGTCCGACAATACCACAGTCCTACAATACCACAGTCCTACGCTCCTACAATACCACAATCCTACAATCCTACAATACCACAATCCTACAATACCACAGTCCTACAATCCTACAGTACCACAGTCCTACAATACCACAGTCCTACAATCCTACAATACCACAGTCCTACAATCCTACAATACCACAGTCCTACAATACCACAGTCCGACAATACCACAGTCCTACGCTCCTACAATACCACAATCCTACAATCCTACAATCCTACAATACCACAGTCCTACAATACCACAGTCCTACAATCCTACAATACCACAGTCCTACAATACCACAGTCCTACAATACCACAGTCCTACAATCCTACAATACCACAGTCCTACAATACCACAGTCCTACAATCCTACAATACCACAATCCTACAATACCACAGTCCTACAATACCACAGTCCGACAATACCACAGTCCTACGCTCCTACAATACCACAATCCTACAATCCTACAATACCACAGTCCTACAATACCACAGTCCTACAATCCTACAATACCACAGTCCTACAATACCACAGTCCTACAATACCACAGTCCTACAATCCTACAATACCACAGTCCTACAATACCACAGTCCTACAATACCACAGTCCTACAATACCACAGTCCTACAATCCTACAATACCACAGTCCTACAATACCACAGTCCTACAATCCTACAATACCACAATCCTACAATACCACAGTCCTACAATCCTACAATACCACAGTCCTACAATCCTACAATACCACAAACCTACAATCCTACAATACCACAGTCCTACAATACCACAATCCTACAATACCACAGTCCTACAATCCTACAATACCACAGTCCTACAATCCTACAATACCACAAACCTACAATCCTACAATACCACAGTCCTACAATACCACAGTCCTACAATCCTACAATACCACAGTCCTACAATCCTACAATACCATAAACCTACAATCCTACAATACCACAGTCCTACAATCCTACAATACCACAGTCCGACAATCCTACAATACCACAAACCTACAATACCACAATCCTACAATACCACAATCCTACAATACCACAATCCTACAATCCTACAATACCACAGTCCTACAATCCTACAGTACCACAATCCTACAATACCACAGTCCTACAATCCTACAGTACCACAGTCCTACAATACCACAGTCCTACAATCCTACAATACCACAGTCCTACAATCCTACAATACCACAATCCTACAATACCACAATCCTACAATACCACAGTCCTACAATCCTACAATACCACAGTCCTACAATCCTACAATACCACAATCCTACAATACCACAGTCCTACAATCCTACAATACCACAATCCTACAATCCTACAATACCACAATCCTACAATACCACAATTCTACAATACCACAATCCTACAATCCTACAATACCACAATCCTACAATACCACAGTCCTACAATACCACAATCCTACAATACCACAATCCTACAATACCACAGTCCTACAATCCTACAATACCACAATCCTACAATACCACAATCCTACAATACCACAGTCCTACAATCCTACAATACCACAGTCCTACAATCCTACAATACCACAATCCTACAATACCACAGTCCTACAATCCTACAATACCACAATCCTACAATACCACAATCCTACAATCCTACAGTACCACAGTCCTACAATCCTACAATACCACAGTCCTACAATACCACAATCCTACAATCCTACAATACCACAGTCCTACAATCCTACAATACCACAGTCCTACAATCCTACAATACCACAGTCCTACAATCCTACAGTACCACAGTACCACAGTCCTACAGTACTGTAGTTAAAAGCTGAGCTCAGCTTAACTACACGTCTGAACTTCCGCCGCATATAGAACCTTCCTCTTCATCCGTCTTGTCCTCCAGGCCGCAGACCGATGTCGGCATCAATCTTCTCATATTTGCCGCCTGCTGTAAGTTGATTACTGATAAACTCACTCAAAGCTAATGGCATCCAGACGACACAAAGCTTCCTACAGCGCTGCCTCGTCAGGAGGATTCTCTCCAGGACGAAAACCAGAGAAAGACCAAGGGAGCAGTTCTCACAGCGAAGCTTCAAAACTTCAAAAGCATCGGGACCACGTTTGTAGAACTGAGCTGAAGTTGGGCCTGAATCCCAATCAAAACAGACACAAACTCCAGAGCGAGTTTCACACGTGTGTGTTCTCCAGCAGCTTGAGAAACAAACACTGGAGGAATCAACACAGACATCCTGAGGCCGTACAGACAATAATACTCTACAGCGAGACGCACTTTATTACAAACATCATTAATATTTACACTGGAGAGCTAAGGAAAGAGAAGCGAGGACAGAGATGGATGGATGGACCCCCCCACCTCATGGAGGACAGCGGTACCTGGTCAGCTGATCCCCATCCAGGGGGTCCTTGTCGGTTCTCTGTTATCCCACGATCGAGCGGCGCCTCTAAACGCCTCATCAACATGTTTAATCAAATTAGCGTGTAGCCAAAAATTGACGCTTTTCATTAATTATACAGGAAAACTCTAATTGCAAATTCAAATGTATTCGCTCCGAACAGAAGGTGTTCAGTAATATTTCAGGGAATTTGCATATTAAATGGGGGTCGCTCCGCATTACGTATGCTAATGTATGCACATTGTCTTTATTTTTAACTTGCGGGCCATATGCGCGGCTGCCTGCCTGAGCAGGTGAAAACAGTCCTGAGTGTTTAATTTTGCTGAACAAACGCCACGAGGAGCTTGTCAAGAGCTGTACGCTCCGTGTCAATCTCAGGTTCCTGTCCCGGCTTTGAAGCTTTTCTGCCTGCTCCCTCGTTTTCACGGCTCCTTTGGCCGCGAGCCGTCACCGGTGACACTGCACCGTCAGGAGTGTGACACCGCGTGAAACGCACCCGAAAACACACGGATACGGAACAAACGACAGCACATACACAAAACGGAGAAACCGCCAAAGCTATTGCGAATATGTTGACTTAGACAAACATAACAAAGCCAAACCAAGTATATAACAGAGTTACACACTTTAATATTAAGACGTTTTTACTACAAAGCAGATAATAGGCGTCATTAAATTTGTAGGCAGACAGTCGGGCCGTTTTAGCGCTGGAGGAGATGCGCTGGTCTCGGATCAGCTCCATCCTCCTGCTCAAGGAGATGAAAGCCTGGCGCCGCTGTCGAGGGGCCAACAATGAACTTCACTTACAGTGAATTACTCTGTTTGAACAGAACGCTGTCAGACACATTAGAGGGAATAATAAACGCTGCAGCGCTACAGGTGAAGGCAGCAGAAGTCACTTCTCTGTTCAAAGCAGTTCAACCAAATGTTTGATTTAACCGCTCTGATCTTTTGATTCATCTGATGATTCAAACAAAGTAAAAAAAAACACTGTGTCGACTAAAACTGATGCTCCGATTAGAACAAACACATCCTGAAGGAAACATCAGTTTGCCTCCATTACATTCTGAGGGAATGTTGGCCAATCAACAGACAAACAGGTAACAGCACAGCATCAGAGAGGAAGAGGAAGAAGAACAAGAAGACGAAAAAGACCAAGAAGACGAGGAAGAAGAACAAGAAGACGAAAAAGACCAAGAAGACGAGGAAGATGAACAAGAAGACGAAAAAGACCAAGAAGACGAGGAAGAAGAACAAGAAGACGAAAAAGACCAAGAAGACGAGGAAGATGAACAAGAAGACGAAAAAGACCAAGAAGACGAGGAAGATGAAGATGAACAAGACGAAAAAGACCAAGAAGACGAGGAAGAGGAAGAAGAACAAGAAGACGAGGAAGATGAAGATGAACAAGAAGACGAAAAAGACCAAGAAGACGAGGAGGATGAACAAGAAGATGAAAAAGACCAAGAAGATGAAGAAGAACATGAAGACGAGCAAGATAAGCAGGAAGACAAGGAAGATGAAGAAGAACATGACGAAAAAGACCAAGAAGACGAGGAAGAGGAAGAAGAACAAGAAGACGAGGAAGATGAAGATGAACAAGAAGACGAAAAAGACCAAGAAGACGAGGAAGATGAACAAGAAGACGAAAAAGACCAAGAAGATGAGGAAGATGAAGAAGAACATGAAGACGAGCAAGATAAGCAGGAAGACAAGGAAGATGAAGAAGAACATGACGAAAAAGACCAAGAAGATGAGGAAGAGGAAGAAGAACAAGAAGACGAGGAAGATGAAGAACAAGAAGACGAAAAAGACCAAGAAGACGAGGAAGATGAACAGGAAGACAAGGAAGAGGAAGAAGAACAAGAAGACGAAGACGAAGACAAAGAAGAACAAGAAGATGAAGACAACGACAAGGTCCTGAGGGAAAAAAGATGAATTAAAAAGCAGCTGTGTGTGATGGCGCAGCGACACGTTGGAGGACACGTCACTTAATGAACATCCTCCTCAGAGAGTTTAACACGCAGCTCAGTCCAGCTTATGATTTTCTGACTGACTCAGTCATAACAAGACGAAAGAGGCAAAACAGAAACAGACTCTTTTTGCTTGTCCGTCACTATTACTTCACTTCAGACTCCACTTCACAGCTAAACAGAAACAGTGATGCTGGTCCTGACTCGCCTCAGCGGGCAGGGAGCCTGTGTGACCCGAGTGGCAGAGCCAAAGCGAGCGGCCAGGTCCTCGCTGACTGGACCTCAGTGGGACAGAGCCACCGGTGCGACAGACCCAGAGAAGAACCGGGCAGACTGAAGGAGAGAACGCCAAGGACAAACAGTTCTGACTAGCCGGGCCAGAGCCACAGGTCCCAGAATTCCTTGCTGCTGTTTCTGCACCAGTAAAACACTTTGTGTTGTTATATAGGTTTTAGACAGACACTGAATCGGCCCCGGGCCCAGACAGAGAACCGACCCGGTGAACTTGCAGCAGAAAAGTCCAAACGTCTTCACCATTAAAAGGTGCATATAAAATGTTTTCAAACATTCAGTCGTTAATAACGTTTACACATTATATTGTTAAGGTCCAGAAAGGTCCAGCTGGAGATCCATTTATCCCACAGGCAGAAAGTGGAAGAATGTTGAAGGACCAAAACGTTTCTTCACTGCATCACTTTCCACATCTGGAACGAATTGGCTGCTTTGGGACGTGAATTTTCGCTGGACGGGTTTTAGTGTCTGAGACAAACAGCGAGAGGAGCTGCAGTCGACAGTTTGTGTAAAGGTCAAGAGGTCGCGAGCTGTGGGGGAGTTGTGGGAGACAGAATAGGGGTGGGGGTGTTTAACGAGTGGTGCAACATCTGTACGCAGCTGGAAGAAGCAAGGTTTCCCAAGAGAAACTCCCATCATCCACTTCCTCTGCAGCCATCTCGCTCTCGCTGTCATTAAATGGAGAACACATGTCGCTCTATCGCCAACCGGAAGCTGCACATCACGGATGAGTTAACGCTGCAGGTCCATGTCAACGCACCGGCTGAAGGTGAGCGACTGCAGAACCTGTGACCTAAGAACCGGGAGGAGCTGCTGTGGTTCAGCTGTGGTGTGAGGTGTTTGGTGCCGATCACAACCCAGGACCGTCGGCCCATGTCTGCTCCTGGCGAACGTTCATTACAAAGCAGCGATGGGAAGAATTGTGGACGAGGCTGTAGGTCACATCAACCAAGCGAGAGCTGACATGGAACTGATCTGCTCGGTTCTTAACGTTGCGCTTTCATTGCGTTTTCATTTTACACGTGCAATGAACACAGTCTTGCTACTACACCTATTTTTAATGTTCCTGCAGTTTCTACATGTAGAACGGGAGGCAGAGCCTTTAGCTGCCAAGCTCTTCTCCTGTTCAGGTTCTGGTTCAGACGTCCAGAAAACAGCACGGAGCAGGAGGCTAACAGGTGACAGCTTGATGTGGTGGAAAGGCAGAGCAGGTCACCTCAAGGTCAACCTCCAGTCTGAAGCAGGTTCCACCTGAGCCGATGTTCGCTGTTAACAGCAGCTCTAAAAACAGAACAATGATGATGCATTGCATCTATGAGAAACACACATGTTCTCCCCCAGAGCGAGCGGGTACTGAGGCGGGGGGGGGGGGGGGGGGGGCGTCCCGGGGGAGTTACAGCATCGAGGACTGAAAAATGTTCAGAAGTGATTTGTGACATGAGCCAGAGCTTGTGAATTTCAGCTTCAGTCTGGAGGTGATGTGTGTTACTGTAAAATACAAACTGCAGAGCAACACGCTGTAAGTCCACACAGTTTGTCTGGATGCTGCAGGTTCTGTTCGGTTCTGAAACTCGGTGCTATGCAAATGTTGAAGTGACTGTGGGTGCCAGTCGCAGGCAGGACGTACAAGTTAGAACAACTGAGACACACAAGCTTTCTTAATTATGTAGAAGCTGGTTCAGGTGGAGCAGACGCTACTGAAGTAACCGGCTACAAACCTTTGACTGGAGTTTATGACATCACCATCTATTCACAAGCCTCAACAAGAATCCCACCGCGTGGCTTTAAACACAAATACTGTACCTTCAAATACACAGCTTGAGTCGGAGCTGGCAGCGACACACACTTCAGTACCGGCAGGAGTCAAACACTCCCAGCTGTGTGTGACTGACAGGTGGGAGAGCTACAAGCGTGAGTGCATTAATTAATGACTGACGGCTAAACAGCCACAGCAGTAATAACGGTTAAGCCTGCCGGCGCTCGGGGGCCTCACCGGCACCGATCGATGGATCAATGCTTGTACTCTCTCTCTCACACACACACCTGCCCTCCGAACTAGGTGGCCCGACGCCCCCGGCTCAGCTCGATTTTAACGGACACGGAGCCTCCAGAGGAACCAGGAGGAGACTCCAACACTCACTCCCTCTCCTTCACTCACTTTTTTCCCAGCATCCTCTCTGGATGAGCTAATTAAAGGAGGGTGGGGGAGGTGGGGGCTTCTTTGATTAGAGCACAAGGTTTGGTTCTGACAGGTTGGATTAGAGCTGTGACTAGGAAGACCGTCCACGTACAAAACGCTAACCCCCCTGTAAAGCATGTGGAGGGGACGCGTGCATGCTGGGAGAGAAATCATGGGATGCCCATGCACCCCCCCATCGTAACCACGGTAACCCGCTCTGCTACCTTTATGTGCAAAAAGGCATCTCACTCATTTTCGGCTGACTCGTCACTTGTGACACGAGAGCATAGAAGCTGGAGTTATCTTGTTTTTGGCTGCGTGTACAAAAGGTGATTAAGTATTCGGTTGAAATGAGGAACGTTATTAATTAACCAGCACCACTTAAACTATTTTCATGAGTCTGATGAGAAGGTTGATTTTCTTTGGCGTAGATGTTCTATTATTGTCCATTAAAATAAATATCACTCACTGAATTAATAAAAAGGCCAAAATAGCAAATGTCACTGCTCCAACATCTGAAATCACAAATTAAGAAGAAACAATAAAAAACTTTTTTGTCTGACTGACCAGAGCAAACCAAACCAACTGAGACCAGATAAAAATGTCTCAACAGTTGTCTTTCCAGTTTAACATTCATTATTTCATAAAGGTCCAGCTGCTGCGTGTCGGCTGTTTATCGGCAGCAGAGGATGGAGGTGAACATGCAGCAGAGTTGGAACAATAGAAAGAGGGAAGAGAAGAAAGGCAGGATGGAGGGAGGAGGAGGAGTAACGGGGTTTATGGGGAAGAGGGGAGTTTTGGCAGAGCCCGGTCTTCGCTCGGCTGGCAGCAGCGTGAAGCGGACTCAGGGGCGTCCTTACCGAGCTGCCGTTAGGCGTTAAATGAACACCTGGCCACCGCGGCTCAGACCGGGACGCTGGTGGCGGTGAGGAAGGAGGGAGTCTGCAGATGGGGAGGGATCAGCTTCACAGGAGGCTCCTGATGGTCAATGAAGGAGCGCTAATAAACTAATGGACCCTGAGTGTTTTTCCCTTCTCTGCTGTGTTCACCAACATACAGAAGTGTCTCAGTGGCTTTAGTTCAAATATTTAACAAATGTGTTTTGTGTCTGGCTCTAGAAAATCTATTTTGTCTAAAATCAGATACTGGGTGTCTCTGATGCATTATCTGGTGCTTTGTCCTATTGTGAGTCGGGTAATCAGCGTGTTTATGTGTCACCTGCATCACGTCTCATGATAAGCTCTAGAAGTCTCCTCCGGCTGATGATCTGTGCTGTCAAGTACATTTAGAAAAGTGTAGACACTAGATATTGTCAGTGGCAGGTTCTGAATTAATAAAAGTCACACTTTAAAGCGCATTGACTACATTACATGTGAACTATGTGGCTGTTCGACTTTTTACAGCGTGCTCGTCTCCGTTCAGCTCTGCTGGGCTTGTTTCAGGTGCTGTGACCTGGTTCCTGCTCGCGTGCAGCAGGTGAGGATCCGCTGGGGGGGTGTACGTCTGGATTAGCATTAGCTAAAACTCTCACACCTCCCTGAGTGTCATCCAGCCTGCTTAAGTTAAGGTGCAGCGTGTGGCGGTGATTTGCATAAGTAATTAGCTAATGTGCTGTTCAATTTCTCTCCCATCTGGCTGTCTGAGCTACACCTCATTTCTCAAATTGACAGGCCGGTCACTATCACTACCCACACTGCAACAAGGCGCCCACCAAATTAATTTGTCAACCTTCTCCTGTAATGGGACGTTCACCTTGAAAACTCAATTTACCTGAGGAGGCGAGAGTCCGGGAACGAACGCTGTGAGCTAACAGGCTGCGCCGAGACACAGGGTTTTATCCAAAAACCACATTCTCTCAAGTGTAAGAAACTGTGTGTGTGTGTGTCAGTCTGTGTAATGGGGCAGGTGAGATCGGAGAAAATATGGAACCGGAGTTTGAGCTGATGAGCACAGAAGAAGGCTGGAGACACTAACCTGCAGCAAGAACAAACTCCGTCCGGGTGCTGATCATTAAAACACACACACACCACTCTGCTTGCTAGAGTTTAACCTTTATCCTCCTCCTCGTTGCTCCAACATGGAGCTCTGTGTGTGTGTGTCTGCACTCGGGGGCCAGACTCGGGGAAATGGGCCAAAAAGTGAATGTAATGAAACCACACAAATTAATTTTCAGTCTCAGCTTCAGCTGCAGGCAAAGAGACTGAGACAGGTGTGAGAGAGACAAAGGGATGATGTGAACAAAAGAGAGCAGTGATAGCAGAACAGTGGAGAGGAGACAACCACACACACCTTTACTGCCACGGAGGACAAAACCATCACGAGGTGAGCGCTGACTCTCAAACGCGTTAAAGCGTCCAACTTCTGCTTCACACAGGGAGAATGAGAATAAGGCAAAAAGACACAACCACTATAAGTGTACAGGACAAAAGACAGTCACCTGTAACCATGGTAACCGCACCTAACAAGAGATGCCCATTTCTGTAACTATGTTAAAGAGTTGGCGTCAGCTGTAACCACGGTAACGGTACAGGGTAAAGATGAGCCAGCTGTGACGCTACAGGATCAAAATGTGAATACGTGGCTTCTGTTTCTATCTCCACTGTTCTTCGTAAGAAAACACAACATCACATGGAACGTTTTCGTAATCGTTTTCTCAGCATCAGCGTTTGCTGAGGAAATAGTCAAGCAGAGGTTTTTTGCGAATGCGTCCTGTGCAGCAGAAAAGACTTGGGATCAATCAAACGCACCTGATTTCCTGATCACATTTGTCGTATCTGACAACAAAGCTTTTGTCTGATAAACTAACGATGAAGTGCTGATCCAGAAGCAGGCAGGCAGGTAGTGGAGAGACGCGTCTGTTCTCTTATTAAATTCCTTTGTAGTGGGGGGGGGGGTCTGTTCACCCACCAGCTGCCACCTCGTGTTTGTGGACAAATTTTAGTTGTTAGCATCGTTGAGGACACGTTCAGTCCGGTCCTTCATAGGCTCAGTCGGGTTGGGTCAGGGCGGGGTTAGACGTTCAGACGGCGTGGAGGCATTACGTCCTCCCCGTCCTCACTGCTGTAGTAGGACCAGCGGGTGTTTGAGAAGCTGAGTAGCTATTAGCTTTGATAGCAGTAGCCGTCCCATATGGCGAGCTAGCGCTGCTCTTTAATGTAGCATAGCGTGGCCCTGATGTTGCTATGGCTCCAGCGGTGCCCCCCCCACCTCCCCCATCCCCTCTGCCATTTAGCTCTCCTTTCACCGCACCACATGCCTCTGCGACCTTGGCGTTTTCCAGCGTCACGCCCGCTGCCATCTGCAGGCAGCAGGCTTGGGCAGTAAAGCATCGCGACCCTGAGTTTTCTGGGCCCCGTTACGCCTCCACCAGGGGCCCCAGCCAGATGGCACTACCCACTAAGAGGGGTTTTACAGCGGGCTGAAGGAAGACGGCTGCAGGCGGCGGGCAGAGGATGAACTCAAACCTCCCCTCCTCCTTCCTCCTGCTATGCTGAGAGCCAAGTTTCAGCTCCACTCTCCTCCAACGCTTCAATATTTCAGTCATAATTATCCTGCAGCAGATGATCCGTTATCAGCCAAAAGGGCAGAGCTGGAGGATCAGCGCCGTTGTGACCAAACCGACTACCCTGCATCAGGTGAGAGCAGGTCTGTGACGGGAGGTCACAGGTAACAGCTGTACTTTACTGCAGTGTTTCCACGTCGTGTTACATTTACTCTCTAATGAAGCAGCCGTCAGGGTTAAATCTTCTGCTACATCATTACATCGCTTTGTAGAAAACGTACTGTAAAGCCTTTGCTTTAGACAGACTCATGATAAAACTAGGTGAACACTGAACTGGACGTAGTATTTCTAGTGTCGTATTCTGACCTCAGCCTCCTCCAGCACCACTGTCACCAATTACAGCCTTGGTGCTTTTCTAAATAATTTTCACTATGTGCTCTGCTTATATTTGTGAGGTCTATTGATTTGGCCCATTCTATAAATTCAGAGAACAATATTTTTAAGATGCTTTATGCAGCTGCACTCTGCTAAAAGTCCCAAATCACTATTCAGCACACACACAGTGTGTCATTAGTGTCTGTTGGCAGGTGAATCAGCTGAGAGAAAAATAAGAAAACTGCACTGGTGGTCCAGAGGAAAATCGATACATCCATCTTTACTGCATGGAGGGGAGAGTAAAAGACACAGCAGAGGAGGATTCTGGGTAAAAACGGGTGTACTGTACAGGCTAAACGTGTTAATCTAGTGTCAGCGTCAACCGTGTCCTACACAACCACGAGAGACCGACAAACCCTGCAGCACCATCTAAGACAGGTGTGTCTGCTGCGTGTTCTACTGGGTTCTACCGTGGAGCAGTTTGTGCTAGTGTCTGGGCGGTCAGTCGGGGAGGTCCAGCTTGTCCGTCAGCTATTAGCCATCACGTTATCTCCCTTTAGTCGTCTCATCTCCAACTCAAAGAGAATAAATAAAGAAGACTTCATTCCAGAAACACCCAAAAGAAAAGGAGGGAGGAGAAGAAGAGGGGGTGGGAGGAGGAAGAGGAGGAAAAAAACGCAGAAGAAGAAAATCTCCAATTCATTGAGATCAAGTCAATAACACTGTAATATTTATGAAGGCTGGAAGCCAGGCTGCCCTAAAACCCAAACTCCAGCAATCCTGAATTATAAATTGGTATTGATTTGTGTTGTGGGTGAGTGAGCTGCCGAGTGTGTGTGTGTGGACGCAGCTCAGTTCAGCTGCTCAATTGTTTTCACAATTTCACAGACAAAAAATGTGGAGCTGCTTGTCTGGCAACAGTCTGAAGCTGAGTAGGATATATATATATATCCTACTCAGCTTATATATATATATATATAAACATTTGTCTTAACTTTTACCTTTAACCTAAAGAAGTTTAGTCTAATTTAGCAAATGTCTGAGTACTGGTGCTAAAACTTTAAAGAGCTAGCTTACCTTTAGCACAGAAACAGTTGCAGGTATCTAGCCTAGCATTAAACAGCTATCTTAGCCTTAGTGCAGGCACAACTGGGGGGAGCTAGCTTAGCCTTAGCGCAGGCACAACTGGGGGGAGCTAGCTTAGCCTTAGCGCAGGCACAACTGGGGGGAGCTAGCTTAGCCTTAGCGCAGGCACAACTGGGGGGAGCTAGCTTAGCCTTAGCGCAGGCACAACTGGGGGGAGCTAGCTTAGCCTTAGCGCAGGCACAACTGGGTGAGCTAGCTTAGCCTTAGCGCAGACACAACTGGGGGGAGCTAGCTTAGCCTTAGCGCAGACACAACGGGGGGAGCTAGCTTAGCCTTAGCGCAGACACAACGGGGGGAGCTAGCTTAGCCTTAGCGCAGGCACAACTGGGGGGAGCTAGCTTAGCCTTAGCGCTGTGTAGTGCCTCCTCCCTCAACATGACGTCATGTTAAACCACTGGTTCAAAGTCAACTTTTTGTTGTCGTTTCTCTTTCGGTGCCATCGGAGCCCATTAGAACCCCCGCGGTGTTAGTGTGTCTGCAGCACGACACAGTGTGACTACTTAGTGTGGAGCTGTGTAATCCCTTCACACCACAGCAGGTGTCCATCAGCTTCACCTCGACTCACAGCCGGGTCCAGATGAGTGTGTGTCACTGTCTTCTGTGCTTGTGTGGACAAATTTGAGCAAGATACCATGTTTGTGAGAATGTTTCCTGGTCCCTGTGTGGACCGAACACTTTCAGAACCTCAGCAGTGAGAAGAGTCACGTTTTCTGTGATGTAAGATGATCTGAGTGAACTACAGTCCCGTCCGTATCCTTCACTGCCACTACACTACCTGTGGTCCGGAGCAACTACCTGAGGTTGCCCTCAAAGGAAACTAAGGTTGTAGTCGTTACGTAACCCAAACCTCTCCTCCCCAGCGGCCTCCTCTATCACATCCCTCCATCTTTTTATAGAATCAATACATTCCTAATCTGCCCTCCTTCTCTCCGACACTCCCTCCCCCAACTGTCTCATTCTCACCCCTCCATCACCCACCTCCTCCCCCAACCTGCCCACACTTCCCACCAGCACCACCCTCACCCATCTTCTTCATCATTCTTCCCCACACACACACACACACACACACACACACACACACACACACACACACACAAACACCAGGAGTTTATTAATTTATCTCTGCAGGAGAAGGGAAACTAGACTCTCCTCTCGCTGAGCTGCTGCTTGTTGTTATGCCTCAGGTTGTGTGTTTGTGTTTTCTGAGGTTAAACGAGCAAAAACTGAAAATCATGTTTTATTTATATGCATTGATTAGTTATTTTTAATAATACCTCCGTCCTCCAGACAGGATTTAAAGCCGTTCATGACACTGCTCTGTGCAGTTCTTCTCTGATCCAAAGATCTAACATATGATGTTCACATTTAAATAAACAGCACAGCATGAAACAATGCAAAATGACTGATGCTACAGGTTTAATAAACACTTCACATTACTGCATGGACCCAATCGGCAGCGATCATCCCGTCCTGACAGAAACCAAAACCACACTAACGCCGCTGCAGCTGGATGGAGAACACACACTCACCTCCCCCACATCTGCTGGCGAAGCAGGAGCCCACGGATGGTCGTCCTTAATTAGCCACACCGCTCTCATATCCCTGATTAAACCACCACACTGTGTGTGTGTGTGTGTGTGTGTGATGGAAGGTTATCTGTGCATTCTTAATTGGGGAAACACAGTGATTAACAGGAAGGGAGGAGGGCGAGCAAGCTTGAGAAGGAGTGTCAGAAAGGGAGAGAGAGACAGCGAGGAGATGATGACGCTCTTCTCCCATCACACATCACGCCTTCAGCTCTGCTGTCCGTCAGAGGCCACACTCGACTGGTGGACGTGCGTCAGAAACTAAGATCAGAAACTACAGTGGAAACAGAGTAAAAGCATCGATGCCAGGACTCTATGGATCAGAATCGTGTGTAGATGGTTGTCCTGCACCGACATCAAATGGAGTTTATCCCGAGAGCTTCCCGGTCCTGAGTCCGTCTGATATCCCAGTGAGTGAGGTTGACAAGCTCACCTCTTCTCACTGATCCATAAACCAGGCCTCCCAATCAAAACTGAAGGCACAGGTTTCCCATCAGACCAGGCGTTAGGAAGCCAAGACACAAACTGAGTCATGGCCCACAGGCAACAAACATAACGAACATGCCTGTTACACCTGCAGCGTCGACATCACTGCTTACGATGCTGCATCAGACGCTACAGTGGATCAGCCCCAGCTCTAGAGTTCGGCCCAACTGGTGAAAGAACAGGGAAAGCGGGACGGTGCAGTAATTAGCAGGAAGTGGTGCGGAGCTGGATTTGTGTTCGCAGCAGCAGGTCACATCCCCCCTTCCTCCTCCCTCATCCCTCTGTGAAAGCAGCAGCAGCAGTTGTTGCTGATGTTGGATGTCAACAAGAGGATCAGTGAACAGAGATCGATAACTTTTCTCTCACACTGAACACTGAGAGGTGGGGGTGTAAGTGACATCACTCAATGAGGATTGTGTTTACATGTGTGTTTATACGTGTGTGTGTGTGTGTGTGTGTCAGCCTTACAAGGTGACTTGCCTTGAGGGGGTGAAATGCATGCTGGGAGGGGGATTTGCAGTGGAAGGAAGGGGAGAAGGAGTGGGGAGAACTCCCAAAGTTCCCATGATCCCCTGGTGCGTGCCCCGCCCTGGGTCAGGGGGGAGCTTCCAGCTGTGCACCGCTGGATGTTGACACTGAGGCGGCTAACGAAGCTGCAGGTGGTGATGTAATCACATTAACTCCTCAGTCCAATTAAAAGTCAACAGGAAGTGAGAACCGGAGGGACAGGCCAGGACCAGGACTCTGACGGGTCCAGATGTATGTGCGGATGCTGTCAGAGGTTAGAGGTCAATAATAGAGAAGTACACAGTCATACTGATTCCAATGATGTTGTATTTAAAACGCAAACAAACCACTGTTTGCTGTTAATGTCAAACGGGGACGTACCATGCTCTCAAGCAGTTCTGGTCTGGTTCTGGTCACAACCAAACTCCACACACTGACATGCGGAGATCCACGTGTTTATGAGACACAGTCTCAGCTGTTCACACTGTACTTGATGTGGTCGGAGAGGAAACAGGTTTAACTTGTTGTCGCATGGTAGCTAAGAACACAGTGACGCCAGAAGTCTACCCCAGATGTCCAGACTAAGAGACTCTACGCTGAAAGCCATCAAAACCGAGCTGTGAACACAACTTGAATCCGTTCACCACCACCTCCTCCCCTGTGGTGGTACCCCGGGCCACTGAACACTTCCCTCTGGATCACATCAATCCTGACCAAGCCCGGAGGTCCCCTCAGGGCCCGGCTGCACTGGGGCCTAATGGGGACACACAGAAAGGTGGAGGGGGCGGAACGGGGGCTACAGGGCCGACGGGGCCGGGCACAGTCTCGTGAGATCTGATGCCTGCGAGCACGAAACTTCGCCGTGTTCCCTCTGTGCTATTCCCACCATGGTCACATAAAGTGAACACAAGCCCAAAAACAGGACGGTACTTAACCTCTGACCCCACTCCCACCAACTCTGTGCTTCTGTTGAAATGCGTGAACTTTAAAATGATGCAAAAACATCTGCAACCAAACAAGCCTCTGCTCACAGTCCAACGAAAGAAAGTGAATGTTCAGCAAACGTGAAACGCGGAGGAAGCAGAAGGAACAAGCAGGATTAATGAGAGTTAATCAAGACCAACAGCCGCTGTTTGACTGACGTTGATTATTAAGCCATGTATATCATTGTGTGATTCTTCCTAAATACTTTGGACTATATGGAAATAAACAGTGTCTCTGCCTTAAAGCAGGAACAAAACACAAATTAATGCAACAATTAAAGTATTACGTTTTTAATTACAGGTTTATTTTACTGTTGCAGATGAAAAACTGATCTGTCATCGCTGCAGTTTGTGTTATTGGATCATATTTCCTTCAAGTCAAGGTGTGTGCTTATGGAAAACAATCATGTATTATGTCAATTGAACCTATTGTTTGTACAGTGTCACTACAATAAAATGTTACCAATAATAATATATTACTATTGAGACACCAGTGTGTGAACGATTCAGTGCGACCTGCTGCAGCGTCACACCACCAACCACTAGTTGTCTGATACCAAACCACCTCAAAGGAAATACCCTTAATGTATTTTACCCATGATGCCTTAACACCTCATCACTGAAACATCAGTTCAATTCAATAACCAACACAAACCTAAAGCCACCTGAATGTATGTCACCCTCACCCAGAAGCCTCGGTGCCACCTCAGCCCCCTCCTCTCGGTAATGTCCTGCTTTTATTGTAAATCTATACTGTTAATCTGTGCGGCTCCGATGGGCCTCGCTCCACGCTCAATGCTACTGCTGGGAAGGGTCCACGGGGGCAGATAACACTCTCAGCAGAGTCTCGTGACTTCACATCTTCACTTCCAGTCAAAATTATCTTAAAGGAAAATTTCACTAAGTCAGGTGAGAATGTGAAGCTGTGAAGGAATTGGTCAGTCAGTGAATCTTGGGGATTGTATTTCACTTCTCTTCACTTTTTCACGACCACAAACCTTTTTTGCTCCTTCCTACAAATCCAAGAGACACCTTGAATCAAAGTGCATCAGTTGCCAGAACAAAGACTTTTACCTGAACAAAAATAAAAAAATGAAGAACTGACATCAAGGAGACTGATTAAAGGTGAACCTTCTCTAAAACGCTGCGCTGTTTCCTCCTGAATCGTCTCTTTAAATCAGACCGTCCCTCAGTCCTGACGCTCACTCTGCGGCTTCGCCTGCATTTCCAGCTCCCAATAGACAATAAAGCATCTTAAATGTGAGGCCGAGACGTCGTGCGGGAGTTTCTTTGTGCAAATGAAGATTCATTCTGAAAGCGGTCATTTCTTAAAAATAAAAGTCCAAGATGTTTGTTTCTGGCCTATTCAACCTATTGCTGCTGCAGACAACACAAGGGCAGCATCAGAATCAGCAGACGACCAACGGTGTTCAGGTCCAGATGTTCCCTCACATCACGGCGTCAGCCTCCATCGCTCTCGACTCACGTTTCTACGCGACATGAAAGCTGCAAAATGCGTTAGAGGTGGCGATGTGGGGGAGGTCGTGACCTCCATGTAAGCTCCGACCATTAAAGGAGGAGGGTGACGGTCAGACAGCAGAGCGGGGGAGGAGGGGGAGGCGTGTTCAGGGTAATTAGAGTCCGGCCTCCTCGTCCACTCTGACACTCTATGGCAATTTATTGCCACACTCAGGCAACTGGGCCCCCATCTAACTGCAATATTAGCATGTCATAACAGCGTTGTCACGGCGATCCATCAGCGTTCCGCTGCCTCGGCAAGATTTCGCCCATTAACCAGCAGACGGAGGAAACAAAGCGACCTCTGAGAGGAACGTTTAGACTCACACAGCCCACAGTGAAACACGCCGCTACCGAAAAACCAAAAAAATAACAAGAATGAAGCTGGTGGCAGAGGAAGAAGAACCTCCAACAGGTTCTTTAGGATAAGATGCTCACCTGCTGGTGTCTAGATGGAAGAAAACTGGGCTTAACACTACAACTCATTTCCTGTTTCCTGTCGTTAGTCTGATGCTCCACAGTTTTAATTAGGACACAGATAGTTCACTAACCCAGGGAATACACACACACAAAGCTGCTGTAGGGACACAACACACAGTAACATGTATGTGCAGACACACGCAGTGCTGCTGATTTACTGCTGCTCTGCTTGTTTCTCTGCATTTTAGTGCCTGTTCAGAAATTCCCAATCTTTTTACTGTGACCCGTCAAACACACACACACACTACACCAGACTATGCATGTGTTGGTTTTAGTGCGTTTAGTAACCCATCATGCAAATGATGCAGCTCAGTAGCTACAGTAAAGCAGTTTAACGCTGTGAACTCACGTCTCGCTGCAGTAAATCAAACACGTCCGGGCGGACGTCTCTGTGAGGACACGTGCCCTCACAGCGATGGTAACACACTCACACGCTGACACACACGCGGCAGTGCGTCCTCTCACCTCTCACCTAGGACTCTGTGTGTGTGTGTTTGATGGGTGTTTTTAGAGGTGTCGTCACCCCTCAGTGTGTTGGTGTCACACATGAGATGGGCCCAATGCCTCCACAGACATGATGCATCATGGGTAGAGCTGCACAGACCGATGCACCAACGCCAGCAGACAACGCACGGCCCTGTTCAGTTGTTATTCAGCTGCTCATGAACGACTCTGGGGCGTGTAAACCGTGGGAGGACTTATTTGAACCTTGACGTGTCGATGCTGCTACTGAACTGTCATAGGGCGAGTTCTGTGCTTTTTACAATAAATCAACACAGAAACAAAGGACAGCTAGAATCTCCTTGTCCCTAACATTGATGCAGACGGGCTCAGTGAGGTTATTCAATCAAGCTGCAGGAGTCTGCAGGTTGCCTGAAAGGCAAACCTCAGGGCAACAAAAGTCTGTTAACGGTGCAACAGGAAGGAAACGGATCCTTTGTCACATTAAATCTATGTCATTCAAGCCAGACTGAGCTCAGTCTGCAGAGGAGAAACGTTATTTTCCGTCTGGTGTTGATGACACAATTCACACATTTGAGTCTCATGTCGGAAGCGAGAGGTGAGAAACAAGTGAGACGCCAGAGAAGAGAAGAAACAAAAGAAGGCAGAGCGATGTGCAGAAGGCGGCTGCACATCAGCAGCAGCGCAGGTTTCCACCATCCATACAGAAGCCATTACCAGATCACAGGCCTGCGTGTAGGGAAGAAGAGCTTCCTTCCTTCTGAAACACGGTGAAGTGGTTGTGATTTTATTAGATCAGTCTTTCCCTGACATTGACCATATCTGAAACTGAAATGTGCTGCTCATTTCCCTGGCAAGTTAAAGACCAAGTCATAACCTTGTCTCTATCAGGAAGTCTCCTGATCTGCTCAAACAACTAGGTCAAAACCAGCTGAACACATGATCCCAGTAGAACCGTAGAACTGAAAACAAGTCCGTTCATCAAACATGAAGAAAGAACCTACCTGTCGATGATGACCGGGTCGGAGGGCGTCTCGTTTCGATTTCCACAGCTCTTCTTGTCACAACACCGGCTGAAGGAGAAACAGGTAGAGTCAGTCTGAGCACAGAAGGTTGTCTGCCCCTGGATCAGCCTTCTGTGCTAATAACACATATAAAGACTAAAACGTCCAGTAAACAAAGAGCAACACGTAATTATGTTCGTTTTCACTTAATTACTGGAAATGTGGGCATTTTATTTTGAAAAACAGGCTTCTTTCCACACGCTCAGTGTCCAGCTGGGTGGGGGCCAAGCCAAGGTCACAAACAGTTGGCCGTCGCCCAAGGATGTGGACCCCCACCCTACCCTGAGATGACCCCCAGCGCCGCTGACAACCGGCCAGCCAACCGGGCGGCTGCTCGCCAAACAGCCGTCCAGGTAGCCAGAGGGCAAACCGTCCGGCGAGTCTGATCCAACAACCAGAAGCCAGTCCACAGCCTGTGGAAGCATCCGGAGGAGGGGGGGCGCTGGGTTTCTGTTTCAGCTCTGCAGGGGACGGGTGGAGCCAAATGAGGCCGTTGGTGTTGTGGCTCAGTTTGGCATGTTGAACAGCAGCAGGCCGAGTCCAGCACATTAATACCCATCAGGAGTGTGTGAGCGAGTCTTACTTTTCAGTAAGTCAGTGAACGGTCTGCGTAACATGTAAAGACGAGCGGTAAGCGTTCGGTGCAGCTTCAGCTGTAATTGTTGAGCATCTTCCACATACTGTAAAACTACACAAACTAGTAATACGGCAAAACCCAAACACAGAAAGGAGCCACTCTGCAGCTCAGGGGGCTTCACACTGGGACACAGGAACCTGCAGTGATTCAGAAAAAGTGAAACAGCCTCAGAGGAAATCTTCACATTTCTCAGGCTCCAACGAGACGGAGAGCTAGGAAATTTGTCAAAATGAATTTATAACGTGAGCGTGTGCTCAGGTCTCCAGAAATGTAAATGTGAAGATGTGACAACTGATCCATCCATCACTAATAACAGCAACTCCATCTGACACAGGATCTGATTTTCTGCCGAACTGCTCGGCACAATCAACTTCCTCTTTCTTACGCGCCCCCCTTATCGCTGTGAGGGTCATTAACATATCTTCCGGTAATTCTTAAAAATTAATCATATTGCATATGACCCGTGACGTCCAATTACGCTCCTGCATTCGCCCCATGCTGTCCTGAATCAAATTGCCATTTGACAAACAAGCGTCAAATCGAGGCAGCGAATGCCAAATGAGAAGCTTTATGAATCATTTATCACGCCGTTTGATCTGTAAGTACAGAAAAATCATAAACTAAGCGCTGTGTTTGTGTCCCCGCTGCCTCTCTGTGCCTGTATGGATGTGTATGTGTGACTGTTGCCATAGAATGCGCCACAATAATTTATTCCCCCAGCTACTTGGAACCATTAGTGAAAGTTCCAGGAGACCAATTAGCATTGGAAACCCACTGGTGCTGCTGTGGTGACAACCTCCTCCAAACTGCCAAAGAAGTGTTATAAACAAACTGGACCCCAGGAGCACTGCCGGGGCCCCTCCAGGGACCCGGGGCCCCTTTCCAAAGACGAAAACAAACCTTGGCTGAGCGTCCACAATATCGCCTTAATGACGTTTCCCCCCGGGCCGCAAACGGGCTAACACCGTGGCCGGCTAATGACTGAGAGGAACAACACACACAGACCTGAGAGGAGTGTGTGTCCGTCTGTGTGAGCACGGAAACCTGGCAAATATGAAACAAACCGTGTGCGAGTGTTGTTGCCACTGTCACTCATTTTGGCGGCGAGCGTTTGTCCCCGGTCGCTGCTGCAGAGACGGCAACGCACTCAGGATCCAGAAATAATTCAGCCACAGGAGCCAGTTTGGCCGACGAGTCTCGGCCGGGCCACACAAGCATCATTACCGCTGGCTGCTCCTCCTCGCAGCTCAGCAGCCACTTCAGACGCCGCCACAAGTGGAGTCTACTTAAAGCACAAAGAGAAGGTTTGTCTGGGCACGTCTGCACTATCACACACCCCCACAAAGGCACAGAGTCCTTCAAAGACTCCCTGAGGACGGACCAGCGTCAGAGGCCGGTGCTCGGATCGCGGCGTCCTGATAACACCGAGCAGGACGCGCGCTTTCAAAGGCTAAGTGTTGTAATTAGGCGAAGGCCTGGAACGCCTCCTCTGCAGCAGCCAGGCTAGAGACGCGCTCCAGCCTGGCAGCAACGAGGCAGCGCCGTCCTCGAGCGCGGCAGCAGGTTGTTCTCAGCATCGCCTCGAGCCTGGCAGCCGAGCGGGGCGGTGGCACGGAGAGCGGCCGGGCTGGCGAGCCTCCGGGAGCCTGCTGGCAACGTTGCCGTGCCAACCTGGCTGCTGTCGCCAACGCCTGCTGACTGGACTGGGACAGGACATTTTGGAAAGTAGAATAGTCCCGTTTAAGGACGTAAATGTGCCACAGTGATGTGTTGGAGAGGTCACAGGTTTAACCCGGGAGCTGCATCCGACCCGCTCTCCGTCTTACTGAGCCCTGAAACCTCATTTACCTACAGACGAGAGACAAAGTCACAAGCAAGTCCTTTGTTCCACTGTTTTCGCACCAGGGCAGAAGGAAAACAACCTGGATTAAAACTCCATCCAATGGACAGAAGCTCATTTCTCCCTGACTCTTATTCAGGAGGATTTTAGTTTATACAAAAGTGAAAGTGCAAAGAGCCAAACAGCAACACAGAATTTTACAGTGCAAATACAATGTAAAACTGGAATGACATCGAGACTCAAGCTCATCAGCTTCACCTCTGAGCTCTGTCAATACACTGAAGTCTGAAACCAACAAAGACCTGTCCCCACACAGACTCTGTTCCGCCTCAGAGCTGACACCTACAACTCGTTGACCAACAGCTCGCATTTCCTTTAGCTGCACTACACATGTAACCGCTTTCCCTGAATCTTTAGACCAACTGCTGCACATTTAAACCAGGGGCAGACCCGTTGCCTTGCGGAACGTGTCCCCCCACCTGAAACTGGTGCTTCACCCAAAGGTGCAGCCCACTGAGTGTAATCCAGGCAGACAAACCAACAGGGAGGCCCATAAAGACGAGCTCACCTGGGATGAGTCTCTCACTCATTAGCAAATGGAAACACAGCATCCATCGGGGGGAAAGCTGCTTAATAATCACACTCAATCACATAATGACTGAGGCTCAGAGACACAGACAGCCAGTCGTCATTATGTAAATGAAGCTGGTATCGAAGGAATCTCACACGGGGGGAAATGAGCCCGATAGCAGGGAAGTTTGGAGTCTACAGATGAACAGAGGTCAAACTACAGGAACGATTACCATGTCAGACCTGGTTCTGATTCTGGGCTTCAGGAGAAACCGGTCAGATTTCTACAAACGTTTACACAACGACCACCTGACCTGAGTAATGTGGACATGACGCTTTGACTCAAGCTTTGTGTGTTTGCTATTTTTGTCCTCGCCCCATTTCGTCTTCACTCCTCAGCCTCATCCAGTAAAAGCATTTACTCGCAGACGCAGGGCAGGAAACGTGTTGATTGGTGTGATGAACGACAAACCAACAGCTGCACTTTTTTCTCTCTTACTGACACACAACAACAAACAAATGTTTCCACAATAGCTGGTGTGAATTCATCACAGCAGTGCCTCCCTCCACAGCATCAAATTAAAGCAAAGCGAGTCAAGTCTGAAAGTCAGTTAATTGGATTATTACTAAAATCGAAGATCAGAAGAGTATTTCCTCACAAACTGTGGAGCTGGAGATCATTTACAAATCTGCAAACATGTTTAGAATGAGGGCACGTTCAAGAGTTGACACCACAGCTTAAGTCTCAGTGATTTTTAGAAATGGAGAAACTAGCAAACAGGTTTGGTGACAAATCACCAGGTACGAAACGAACTAGTTTCTAAAGAGCCTGGAGATCCTAGAGGCGCTGACGACGGACGGACACGCTTCAGTACACGATGACTCTACCTGGGAACAGCTGCTGCGGCTCATCGGGTCAGCGTCTTACCTGCACATGATCTCGTGAGTGAGGAGGACGCGACACATCTCCGGGTTCTTGTCCTGGCCTTCGTACAGGATGGGCTGATGGGACAGACGCAGGGTCATTAACGAACAGAACCGTAGGAAGATGCTTAAGTACAGAGTTTAAGCCTGGTCCTACACGGCCTAGTTCACTGCACGAGAAACGTGAGGTGGTTTCTTTCTAAACTGCTTTAACTCGTGTTAACGTGGAACTGGAATTGCTCCCACCGTCTCCTCCAGCCTTCCCAGAATCCCGTGCCAGACGGTGGGCGACGCTCCAGGACGGTGCCGACGCCCCACCGAGCTGTCATGTCAGAGTCCGGATGACGGACGACCGCTGAGAGGCGTGTGTGCTGTAATACGCTGGTGGTTGTAAATGAACTCCGGTGAGTGTCCTCCCCCCTTTTTCCAGCTACGACCCACCACTACCTCATCCACCTTTATAGTCAAAACAGACCCCCACCCCCTGGGGGACGATACTTTTAGGGTAACGGCCACTTCTGCATTATTGATCGTGATCCTGGCTCCGGATTAAAACGCGCTCTCACACACACACACACACACACGCACACACGCGCGCACACACACACACACACACACACACACACACACACACACACACACACACGCACACACACACACACACGCACACACACGCACACACACACACACACACACACAGGTGCGGTCGATATTTATACGTCATCCTTCCTGATGCCAAAACCCCGCGAGGCTGCGAACGCACGCCGACTTTCACGCGTCCACAGGAGCCCGTGCTGCAGGTTTTTAACCTTGGACTCCTGTTTCAGATACTTTTCTCTTTTCAGCTCCTCTTCACTGTGGCAATAACGCAGGCTTGGACCTGCTTCCCCAGGGTTCACGTTGGTAGCGTGTTGGGTCCTCATCGGAGGCCCTTCAACTCAACCACAGGCAGCGAAACAGATGACGCGACAGCTGCCATTAAATGCGCTGGAGCTACGACGCCGCCACATCCGCGGGGTGACGCTGGGGCCACGTAGCGGGAGGCGTCGGGACGGTCTCCAGTGAGCCGCCGCTGTGCCACATTAGGGGCTATCGATCGCGTTGGGGGGGCTCCACACATCGATCAGCGACATGCAGGGGGGATACGCCAACGTAAGGAGGGGGTGAAGCTGGAAGGACGTTCAGGAGCATTTTCCCTCAGATCACCGTGGCTGCGGACGCCTAACGCGACCTGGGCCCAAGTGGACGAACACTTGTGAAATGGAATTTAACACGTTTTATTTTTCATCAATGTATTTTATATTTATTTGTGTGTTATTTAATCAACTCTGCACTTACAGAGACGTGTTCCTATAAAAAGATTTTCGGACGGTTCCCAGATTATTTTTTCTAAAACCTACCATGAGGACTGCGATCGGGAGGTTCTGGAGTAGGGGGACGTATGGGACTGAGGCTCAGAGGTTCTTTGGAAATATTGGAGCACTTTTCTTGGCAGAGGTACGGTTCAGATCTAACAAGGAGGTTCTGAGTGAGTAAAAAGCGGAAACGTGGGAAGAGGGAGCTGCAGAGACGGAAAGGAAAACCCATCAAGGGCGTTGGAGGATGAGGGAGTCAGACGCTGGGTTCAGAGGTTCTGACAGCGGGTGGCATGTTGGACCTCAGTCTGTGGTCCACCCTTCACTGAACCGTGTCTGTTTCTCACCTGTTTGGTCATAGAGTCTATCAGCCGAACATAAAGGTCCTGTTCTGTCCTGATCCCTGGAAAACACAGAACAAAATAACGTCACTAACGTGAGCCAACACAAACTGAAGCCCAGGTGAGGGGGGTGAGATGTGGGACGCCACAGGAGATCAGGCTGCAGCCACGGGCATCGCCTGGATCCCCACCCCGTGAGCAGCGACTACACCGAGATGAGCGGCGACTCCGGTCTCGTCTTCGCTCCGCCAGGCGTGAGCTGGATGTGCTCACGTGAAGGAGTGGGCTGATTTCTGTAAATGAATTCTGGTGTATTTATGCTCGTGTGGCTGCCCCTCAGTGAAAACAAACACCAGTGTGGTTGTAGAGCCGTGTATAATTCATGGGCTCCACCGCTCCTCCCCTCGCTGCGTTGTTGCTCGAGGATAACTAGGAATCCTCATTCTCTGACAAATTAAATATCAATCAGGACTGCTTGTCCTTTATTAGCTATGCAGCCAGGCATAAATGTGACACAAACACGACATGGGGTGGAGGAAATTGCAGCGAACACCTGTTAGTGGCGGAGCAGCTCTAATTGTACGCGACGCTGTGCTTCCTTCTCGATCCTCAGGCCGGTTCCTCGCCGCTGTCTGTGCTTTCTAATTGACATGATTCACTCCGAGCTCCGCGGCTGAGCGCTGAGCAGCGTGCAGACTAAATGGCGGCTATCCGTCCTGGTTGCAGATGAGGTCAATTACCTCCGTACGATGCTAATCCAACGACGCCGACTCATATTAGAGAGATTTATCCCCCTTTAGAAGAAAACGCTCTTTTATGTCCCACTTTATCTGGTGTTTCTGCGGGGGTCGGAGAGCATTACTGCCGCCCTCCTCCTGCAGGTCTGGACTCTTGCCAGCACAAAGCAGAGCTGTGTGTTTTGAATCAGCTAAAGAGCCCTTCACTTCCCCCCCAATGGACAAAACAGAGTTCGGGGTCGGCTAGTTGTCAAATATTCCAGATGTCTGCAGCCAGCTCGGCCGCTCTCTCTGCTCATAATGAAAAAGTTTTTCCAGCGAGGTGACCTTTAATATAAATTCCTTCCCTGCTAATTCTAAACTCTGAAAGTTCAACTGCAGCCTGCTTCACCTGTGGGAGAAGCCATCATTAGCTCAGCTGCATCAATCAATACAGTGAGTCCATCTGAACAAAGACTTGACAGACAGCAGCGTCATTTAAGCAAAGCTCAACTCAAGCAGCCAGTGGTTGTGTGAAGGTGGCAGAGTAGCAGCTGCTCTTAAATGTACAAACGCTAACAGGACGACGCCCACACGCGCCTTCTGAAATAGTCCAGACCAGCGTCTGTCCTCGACCTTAATCAACGAGTCACCTCACAAAGAAACGTCAGCGCGACCTGTCCACTGTGCGTCTCTTCTGGACGGACGGATCACATCTCACCATCTTCTCTCTCCGTCCTGTGCTCAGGTCTTCATGGCGAACAAGAGTCTGTCACTGCCACAAGCTGCTCAGCATCCTCCCTGATTGAGTTTCATACGTTCTCCTCCTCCTTCGACTGTTACAAAGTGGAGCTGATTTCGGCAACGGACCAGTCAGACGAGGAGAGTCGTCCTTCTGCTTCTCGTCTGGTGGCAGCAGCAGGTTGCTCCAGATTTTCCTGCTCCCATCAACATTTTCCAGTGGGATGCTGAGGAGTTCCCAGGCCAGATGAGATATACGATCCCCGGTGCTGTGTGGGTCTGTTCCAGGGGTTGCGACCCACTAGGATGCCTTCTACAGTGGAAGGAGCCGAGAGGATCCCGATCGGATGTCCCCGCAGCGTTTTGTTTTCCGGCAGCAGCTCAGTGTCCACATGTGGCGACTTCAGAGACATTAACCTGTTAAATGACTTATTTTACAGATGATCAGAGGTTTTGTGTCGTTCTCACCGTTGCTGTAGAGGAGCTGTAGCCTGTAGTGGATTCCGTTGTTGGTCTTCTCGCCGTTGTATTCCTGTCACACAAACACACAAACCACTTACTCAGCATGTTACTCAGTACATGACGTTTAAAGTAATACCGTATGCACAAACTACTTCCCTTATCACATCACGGAAGAACAAATACCACTGCTGCTACAAAAAGGGAAAAAGGAAGAAGCTTTTGAAAAAGAACGTTTCATAGATCGATTGTGGCTGAGGGTCTTTTTTATTTAAAGGACTGAGTTGTTTTTTCTCTTCTCTTACTTTCAGTGTTTAACCAAAATCAGTTTGTCGCATAGCAGAAAAAGAACCACATCTCCTGGAAACGTTCGGTGTCTGGTGTCATTAAGCTGTTGCTGTTTGGACTCTGCCTCTTAGTTAAGGTTGGAGAAAGATGCTGGTTCCTTACTATTATTAAAGCGTCAGTGGAAAACTAGAGATTTAATTGAAGATTTTTTCCTATTTTGATTCTGCTCGTCTCTTTTCAACCTTTCTTCCTCTTTTATTTCATTCCTCCCAAGCTTTCGCTCTCTCTCCATCCAGTTCCAGCCTGGGTCGGGCGGCCGCTCTGTGCCAACTGTGCCTGAGAGTGTTGGCTCAGTCCCAGTGTGTGTGTTGTGGAGGGGGTTGTCGGGGGTATCAGGGCGAGAGACTAGAGGTCAAAGCAGAGGTGAGCTGAGTGAGTGGGTGGAGGCGAGGATTTAGTGCCAGCTGGCTACTGATCAAAGAACAAACAGCCCCAAACCTGCCTGGTATTTTTGTTCTTATCAGCCTCATTAGAAAAAGGTTTAAACCACGAGATGATTAAAGGACGAGTCAGATGTTTTCCTCATTGTCACCAGTCACACGTGCACAAGCAAACGACACCCAAGTGCTTCTCTCAGGACGTCGGCGCTGAAACGCCCTCGACTCCGATGGGACACCTTCCTCCGCTGGTCGGGCCCTGAGCGCGTTCACTTCATCACAGCCTTTAACTCACGCGGTGAAAATGTACAGAACATAGTCAGACTTTGGTAGAATGAAAACTGTTTTCATCACGTGGTTCAAAGTGTCCAGGCCACAGAGCTGCTGGACTCAGGTTTCACATTTAGGAGATTTTCATCACAAACATCACGGAGGCCAAACCAGATCATCAATGGAAAAAAAGGGAAACATGAAAAGGACACGTCACCTTGTCTTTCTCCACAAAGTCGACGTAGGACGTCCTCTCGATCTCGACCGGTTGGCCCTGGCGGTCGTACAGCGCCAGCACAAAGTGGAAGAAGTTGGACTTTCTCAGGTTCGACGGAGGCTGCTTCTCAAAGTGAGCTCGGGCTAAACCCACCCCACTGAAACACAGAGAAACACGGCTCTTGTATTTGTATTTTCACATTGACTTGTTCAGTAATTGTGTCTCTGAGCAGCACACACTAGTCTCTCACACACACACACACACAAAAGAAAGAGAGATGATCTGATAAAAGGATTTACCAGCTTATTTATGAGTAAATGTAAAGTCCTCAGGTCACAATGAAAACAGCAAGTGGCTAAAGTACGTGATTCATTGTGATCGCGACCTTTCACATAAAAGATTAAAATGCCCTCGGTAGTGACAATAAAATTTAAAAAGTTATCGTCTGTTTTACTTTGGATCGGCTGATGACACTAACGTTGTTGAACTTTGAAGCAGCTCTCAGAATAAACCATTTTAAAAAGGGAGACGTATGTTGATGCAAACACAAGCTACACAGATCAGAATACGTAAACAAGGTCAAAGCTTCAATCAAGGCTCCATTAGAGTTTAACTCTTTGTAAAATAATAATAAAGAAAAAAGGAAAAGCCATAAAAATAGTTTGGTTGTGTCTCTTTACAAGTCCACATGAAAGCAGCTCAGCGTGACTGAGCCTCATTTCAGAGCTTGTGTAAAGCACAGATATGAGAGCGTTCGAGTCCTCTGGGCTCAGCTGTTATGAATTTAACTTCTATGCTGACGATCAACTGGCTTTTAAGTAAAATAAATAAATCGGCTTCTTAGTTTCATTACAACCAGAACAAAGTTTAATTTAAAACTGGAAAACTGTAAAAAAGAAATAATTCCTTTAATAGAACATAATGTTAGTTCACAGTGTTGATTCTTTATACTGACAGGAACAAGCAGGAGGTCAGAGGTCATCCTACACTTGATTTGGTGCCAAATTAAGTTTCAGGATTACGGTTTCCAAATGTTTAAACTCTGAGTAAAAACATCAGTGAGACCATTACAGCTGCTGATTTCGCTAAAAGCGGATAAAACTCCTCGTTGATCCTGGAAAATCAATGTTCGTGCAGGAAGCGACCTCCGCTCTCAGCCCGGAGAACCTCAAAGAGTCCGAGGGGGAAACGCTCCAAACAACGGACGAATATTTTTACATCAATCTCATTTCACTGCTGGTTTTGTTTCCTAAAACACTTTATGATCAATAGGATTGGCAGCGCACGAAGAAATATTTATTCATGCAGGGTTTGTTTTGGAAACTCGCCTGCTCTCTCCCTCTCGGCCTCGGCTCAGGGGTGTATTCCCCAGACGGCAGATTAATACAGCCGTGACCTTTCTGCACCCCCATTACCGATGCTTAATGCCTCATTTGTAGGCCAGTTTGTTGAAAGCTAATTCTTTCGACTTGCTGCGTTTGGCCGGACGGAAGCCGGAGTCGAGAGTCTGCAGAGAAAGTCAAGGAGGAGGATGGAAGCTCAGGTGTGCCCGGTCAGAGACGGATTTAACCGAGGCTCAGTGGGAATGAAAACTGCTGAGTGTCAGAAAACACTAAACAAAAATAGCACAAAACAAGACGTCCGTTTTATTCTGCTCCGCCTCCAAGAGGAGAGGAAAAACACTGGGCTGATAAAAAAAAAACACAAGTGACACATAAACACGAATACACAAACATAAATAAACGTCTGGACTCATGTCCGATCAGAGTCCGTCTGCGTCCTGTTGGCTGCTTGCAGGTTAGTTCGTCGTTTGGTGGATGTCTTTTGTTGTTTCTTGTTGTGTTTGGCTTGTGTCAGTTTTTACTAGCTTTAGTAGATTTTTATCCATGTGGACGTTTTGCACAGCTTCATAACCACTTGTGCCTTTTAGTCACTTTATATGTTTTACTCGTAACTTTGTGCTGCTCCAAGTAATTTTTTTAGCTGGTGGTTCTGGTGATTGACAGGCGGTATGTTCCATATGTTCCTTTGGTTTTTTTGTTATGGCTCTGGATCCCACACTTTCACTGTCTTTGTTTTTTTAGAAAGGCCTGGGACAAATGTAGGTTTTAAAATAGTCAAAAACACAAACACTAGTGAATTTGGCACCTGTTTCCTTCTAAACGCCATCAAAAGCATCACTTCCACCACTAAACCAGCCCATTATCCCAATTACACACACTGATCGATCGCCACCCTGACGAAGCCACCGCCACCCTCATCCTCTCCTCTCTGCTCTGCCTCCACTCAGAAAGCTCGTTAGCATTATTATTATTTCAATTATGCTAATTGCGGCTGCATCCACTCGTCGCCACGGCTCGTATCCGGCTGTTAGCACTTGGCACAAGGTGTAATAAAAACAGTATCGATGGCGCACGTCTCGCTCGAACATGCCCGGAGTGTAAATCACACGGCGGCAGCCAGAAGGCGAAAAAAATAAAACACACAGAGAAAGAACAAACACGGCGAAGCAAACGAGGGACGTTTCCACCGCAAAGCCTGAAATTAAAGGTCAGCGGGAGTCACGTCGAGCGCTCTGCAAACAAGGCCTCAGTTCATATCCACGCACGCACATGAAAAACAAAATAAAAGCTTTTGTGGGATTAAAGGCGGGTCATCAGTCCGACCGACCGTCTTCATCTGGTTCTGCTTCACACCTGCTCAAACTTGACAGAAACACTAAAGAAACTGAATCTGCATTTTCAAGCAAATGTGTTTGATTCTACAGAAAACTTCACCTGGTGAGCTGAAGACATTTAGCAAACGTTAGCAGATCTCAGAACTGGACAATAGAAGGAAGAGGGCGAGCATCTGTAACTCACTGACGCCTGAAACCACAGTGCACATGTTCATGCCTCATCGACTCCACACACACCGAGCCCTGTTCCGAAGTCACGTTATTTAACTGCCACGCTTACTGTAAGAAAAGCAGTTAAACGCTCAGCTGCGTATTTTCTCTCAGCTCTTTCAGTCCAGCTTTACTGAACCTTGAATCTTTGAAGAACTGCATCAGATCAAAGGTGTGAAGGTTGGACAGAGGTACAGAGGAAGAAAAGGCTCCCGATGATCGGCCAGACACATGGATTCTCCACTAAACAAGCCTCAAACAAACAAGCAGCTGTGTGTGTCAGTGTGCAGCCTTGAATAAATCAGCACACACACGCGCCAGCGTAGCGTAAATGAGCGACATGTTTGAAACGCGTGTGGCCTATCGACTACTGCTGAACTGTAGCGAGTCCGATGCTACAACTGGAGTCCGCTGAGTCCGTTTCTCCTCGCCTCCTTCGGTGGAGTTAAACTCCGTCCGCTCTGGTTGGAGGAAGACTGTGGTTAACGCAAACCAACAGTAACGGCTGCACAGCTCATCAAGCCGCTGTGTGTTTACAGCAGGCTGCGCTGGTTAAAGACCCAAACAGTGGCCACACTCCATCTCCTCTTTGATTAATGGCCTGTGTGTGCTATGGCTGTGTGGTTACACAGAGAGAATTAAATCACTGCACTTGAACTGGCTGAAGCTTAACGGTTCGGCCCGACCAAAGCTGGGTCACCTGCAGCCTCACCATTCATCACGACCGAGTGAAAGACAAACCGTAAACAGGTCCACATCTAGAAACGGACTCGAGTAGAGTCGACGCTGTGGTACATTAAAGGGTCGGCCCGCGGTTTCACCTGGCAGCAGGTTCTGGGCGGGTCACACCCAGTACGCTGTAAAGGAATGTGGGTCACCGTGCACATCAAGCATGTCGGCGAAACTCCCGCCCACGCTACGTGGTTCGACAGCTTCACGTTCCCGGTAGCTCCTTACTGAGCGGGAGGCGCCAGGCGGAAACGGCCGCTGACTGATTTCCATTTGTGCACCTTAATAGTGTGCGTCATTCCTCATTAGGGCGACCGGCTCTGGGAAGCGGTGGCTCTATGCTGGAATGGCTGCTCCTGTCACGCAGCAATTACCAGCAAATTAGTCTTTAGACGATGGGGCCTCTGCACGCGCTCCTGAGCGCGAGCGCTGCGTGTGCCAATTAGAGCGTTCTGTGAGGTGTTCGACGTGTGAAAACGCATGGAAGTGTAAAAGCAGACGAGATTTCGCAGACGTCAAACTCCAACCTGCAGCCGACTGTACTGATACCAACAGGGCAGCTGCTCCTTCTTCCCCTGCTCTTATTCAGCGCGTCTGGCGGTGTAAATCAGATTAGCGCAAACTAACGACAGTACTCCAGTTTAAGAACAAGGAGACAAAGTGGAAAACGTCTGTAAATACACTTTAGATGGAATTTGGTGAACGCAGCTGAACCGAGACAGCAGCCGTGTCACATCTTAAACTGATTCTTAACAGCATTATTCATCAGCTCTGATCTCTATGGTGCGTTCAGGGGTTTTCAGAGCGGGTTTGTTAGAGCTTGTGGTTCTTAGATTTTGTGACACAGCTGCGTGTTTCCTGGACTCAGCCGTTTCACACACATCCTTTACCCTGTCACACGCAGGCTGAGTCGAGCCCATTAGTCTGCTCACCTGCTCCGCTCGGGTTAATCGTTCGCAGCCGTTTTCTCTGCGTCGCTGGCTCTGACTAGACGCCTGGCCTTCAGCGGCCGGCGTTGATCAGAGGCCACGGCAGCCGTTCAGACGACGCGTACTAAGCGGCTACAGGTGCCAGGGTGAGTGGAGTCACCTTCTAATGGCACCTGCTGATTCCTGCCTCGTGTCTGTTGTTGTGAGCTTTATTTGGAGGTCGTAAGTAAAATGTTCTTCTTTGGTCCCATCGCTTGTGACAATTTTGTCTCTTTGGTTAATTTTTTTTTCTTCTTTTTCTTTTTTTTGCTGTGGTCATTTGTTGACCAATGAAACTTGGTGTTTTTTTTCCCGTCATTTATCTTTTTTCCACTGAGTTAATTTTTAAAATCTATAGAGTACTAACACAAACAACTTTTCTTGTTGGTGGACAATGTTTTTATGTCTCCTCGGGTTCGTTTCTACTTTTTTTGTTCACTTTAATTTTGAAAGCTAAGAACAGAGTCACAGTCTCTGAATGAGTCGACTGTGAATTTCATGGCTGATCACTTGCGCAGGTTTTAGTCTTTTACAGCAGGTAAACGCAGCTGGTGACTCCTTTAAAACAGACTTGAAAACTGTCAACTCGTCCCTCAGAGGAAGCAGGACGACGTTGAGACGCGCAGCGACGCCCTGGACCGAGCTCTCATCACTCACGTCAGTGCTCACATCCATCACTGCCGGGCTCTGAAGACCCGCGTCTTCAAATGTGGAGTTTTCCCTCCACCCCCACCAGAAAGCTCCAACTGAAACACTGAAGTCTCCTTGATTGAACGGATGACGAATGATGCCGCAGATAAAGTGAGGGAATCCCCCAGTTGGCCATTCATCACCTCACCTGATATTACCACACAGCCCGAGGGGGGAAACCTGTACTTTAGAACACACACACTTTCCCTTTAACCCCAGCGGACAAAGACGGGGCGTGGATCAGTCACTCTGTTCTGGATTTGTTCCCCCTACAGTCGTGCCAGGGAGGGTCCAGGGAAATCTGTTCAGCCGAAAGCACACAAGCTCAGAACACGCACAGCCGTGAACACAGAGACTCATCTCCCCCGTAACACATTATTTCTGCCTTTAACTGAACTTCAAACAGCCTCCATATAAACGATCCCGTTCCTGCACATCTGTCATTAAATGTGACATATTAAACTTTATTATTCAAGTTCATCTAACTCTATTGAAGCCATGACTATGCTCGAACGTCAAGGTCAGCTGCTGAGAGATGGCGTGAAGATCTGTAGAAAGCGGGTTGTTTCTGAGCGACGGGTCCGTCCACCCCGTCAACCTAATCCCTGACACTAAACCTCTGCAGGCTCCCCTGAGCTGCTCATTGAACTGGTCCTTGGCAGGTTCCGTTTCTCCTCCAAAGTCTCATCACACACAAATTTGTGACCACGTGAGTCACGTTGATGTTTTACTGAGTCTTAGTCACGTTGAAAAACTCAGCAGCTCCGTTTTCGCAGGTTTAGTAACAGTAATGTGAAACAACTACAGGGACAGGACGGCTCTGGTTTCCCATCACCTGTCCACAATAAACCGGTTCCTACCACGAGCAGACAGTGAACAGCAGCTACACAACAAGAACAAGAATCTGCAGACGGACGTCAATTCACCACATATGAACCAAACCAGCGTCGTAACAGCACAGACACAGATATGAGAAGGTTTCATTATTTATGTGTGTTCAGATAAATAATCCACAGCTTCTCCTGTTAAAAGCAGCAGAAACATGTTAACGGCCTGTTTATCGCTGCTCCTCGTTCTCCCTTAAATCAACCCTTCAGGACGAGCATCGCAGTCTGTTTTCATCTCAGTGTGGACTAGTTCATCAGAGGTTTGGGCTGAGATTTGGGAGACAAGTAACTCAGCCTGATGGAGGTTCACGCGTTTACACCCACGTCTGTCTCTGTGGATTAGTTTTACTGTGTGGTTCTGATTTGTCTTTGTGTTCCTCATGTCATTTAGACTCACATTTAAAGTATGGTTTTATGACCATCACTATAAACTAACTCCTGACCTTCAACCCTTGAATACGTTCAGAACATCACGTCCTGACACATGGAGGATGCCTATCAGCCTCAAACGCACCACTCATCCCACCAGCGTCAACGCTGTCTCTGGTTCTACTTTACTTCTCAGAATTTCCCAAACATTTGTCATTTCCTGAAACCAGCTTGTAGGATGACCTGTAAGTGCGGCCGTGCATTTGGCTCCTTGCACCTGATCAACATTCACTTTGTTCACTTCACGGACGCGTTTAAATCTCTGAGCATTTAGTTCTGTGATCTCTACCAGCTGAACAGATCTGCTGGCGAGGGACGCGTTACAGAATTCCTAGAGTTCCTTAAACAGGGAGAAATTCATTTTTATTTGAAAGCGGCCGTGGGAGGCGAATACGTCGCCAGCGGAGTCACGGTGAGCTGAGACTTTCCTGCTCCTGTTTAAAGGACTGCAGTCATTTCTTCAGACACTGGAACTAGATTTTCCTGACACCTCGGATCATCTGTATTTCTCCCAGCGTGACTGTGTCTGAAAGCAGTTTTGGATGCACAGGACTGAGAACAGTGCGGTGGATCCTGTGTTTGAGCTGCCCGTTCATCGTGTTGGAGTCCAGACTGAGAGCGACCTGCTCGCTGACGTTTCCCTGGATCATATCAGAGTTCGCGTTTCCTTCTTGAATCCAAATCTCCTGACAAACTTTCAGCTTTTCTGCTCTCACATGTTCTCACACGTGAGATCATAGGAGACCTCTGTGAAACATTTATTTAAATTTTTACTTATGCTTTTATTGTCATAGTTAGTTATTAAAATTTCTCATTACAACGATGAGATATTGAAACATTGTCTTTGGCAGCAGTTAAAATGACCAACACCACTAAAGAGCTGCTCGTCCCCTGATCACGGTCGGTTTGTCTGAACTAAAAGCTGCTCTGTGGCAGAGACGGATAAACCATATTAAACCTAAATACGACGCCCAGCACTGCCCTGCTGCAATAACTCTTATGTCAACGGGTTTTTGTGCTTTTGATCAAAATGTTTAAACATTTCACTTGTTTAAATTTAAATATACATTTTATGTCATAGATTTTGCATTTATTCATGCATCATCTTCTGCCAGATTACAACCCACAAACTATTGTAGGTTTTGTAATATTACACGATTGAATATTAGTGTTTTCAGCAGAATCACATTTTTATTCTTCAGTTATTCTAATTTCCCTTTAGTATAATTAATTAAATACACGTTTCTCTGATTTCACTGGTGTCTCCTCACTGCAGCTCGAGCTTTTCTACAGGTCTGAGTTAAAAACGCTGCATCTTAATGAAGTCAGTGCTGAGGATGTGCAGGAATCCAGCACCCACACACCTGCCCATCACAGCTGAGGCCCGTTTCCTCTAACTTAGCCCAAATCTACATCATAGTCCTGGAGTCAAACCTGTGGTACGAGCACGACACACGAGTCAAATCAGCTGCTTCCTGCAACATCATCTCAGAACCTTCCTGTAAAGTCCCAGAGAGATTCAAACCCAGCGCAACACACTGAAGGCTTCTCTTTAATCTCAATCTGGACTCGGGCAGGCTGCCACCGAATTAAACCTGCACCTTGGAGGATTCAACAGCCAACTCCAGCAGACTGAGACAAAACGTTCACCTTGCCTCCAAAAACTGCAGATGAACAGATTCGTCACCTTCCTCTTCATCCTCTTGCCTTATTTACATCAGCTCCTACAACTGCTCTTAAATCCACACTTCTCTCCGTTCCTGGAACATCTCCAAAGTGAGATCAACCGTCTTCTCGGGTCTTAGTCTTAGTCTTACTAAATGTGCCGCTTGACGCCGTGTGCTGCACAGATTTAAATCCTTCGTTTGGAAATCTGTAAAATGTGACTTTCCTGCACAAACACACCAAGTGAAGCACAAACAGCAGAGAAAGTCGTCACGTCTCAGCTTCTACACCTCGTCTCCGGTGTTTAGACGCCGTCAGGCTGCAGCAGCCGGAGGAGCCGTCTCTGAATCACTGACTCCTGACCAACGTCTGGAAGCAGGTTTCGGACACTCAGCAGCTGAAATTCAGCCTCTAACAAACACGATTATTTACACGGCTTACGTCTGGACACGAGTTATCGATTTTTAGCTCCTGGCAGCTTCAGTCTGTTTGTTGTGGAGGTTTTCTTCACCCTGAGTGAAGACCAAGCAGAGATGCTGTGTTTTTATTTTAGTCATTTTAATTTTCTCTGTTCTTACTCAGTTTTGTCCTTTTGCCCATTTTTATTCAAACATGCATAAATTACAGAACAAAACAGGAAGTTAAATACGACTCTTCATCAGTCATTTGTCCTTTTTTTTCCCACCAGGAAAGTTTTTCTGCGGCCTAAGAAAATTTAACATATTTGTATTAAAGTGTAAGAAACATTATTTAATAATGATGTCTTGTCTATTCTGTTTACATTCGCCTTTTCAACACGTATTCACCTCCAGAAAACACGTTTACATTGTAGATTTTTATTTGTAGACAGAAAATCTTCCGTCCACCAACAAACATTTTTTTCTCCAAATCATATTTTTCTATATTGTCTGCAACACGGGATCAGTTAGATTTCAGACCAAATTATTAGTTAAGATTTATAAGCTCATTGTCTCGAGGCAGACCTTTCTCTGCTGTTTGGGCTTTTGCTAGATGAAGCTGCTTTCTGCTGTTGGTCTGACTCCTGCATTTCACGCTGAGCTGTGTTAACGTTGAGTTGATGGTCGCCGCACGCGGAGCTTCTTCACGTTCAGGTGGTTTAAACCTGAGATTTAAAAGTAAACGCGGTCAAATTTCACGTCGGCTCCTCGCAACACATTGACATAAAACATGGGAGCTTCGGACAAATTTAACGGGCTTTAAAAACTCGAATTGTAGTTTAATTTAAAACTGCACGTTTTGTTTAAAAAAATGCTAATTCTGCGGTTTCTGAGCACATGAGAGTTATTTATCGATATGTAGAATTTAAAACTGACTGTGTCTAAGTGAAGTTTGTGTCCAACACGGACTCGATTTATCCCGCGTGTGAAAATCTGCAGAACTTCTTTACTGAACCTCTGACCCACTTTAATGTCGCTTTATTTCTTCCCCGATTTAAATCATTAATAAAAAGTCGCACAGAATTAATGCAAACATTTCATTAAGCACACAAAGCCGCCACATTCACGCTCGGCTGGTTTTAACGCAGCGATAAACAAGCTTTAAATTTGCTTTGGAGCGAGACGGGGCCGCAGCCCAGCGCTGAAAGCAGGGATCCCGCTGCTGAGGTCCCCGCATCGCACGAAACGACCGGCGCCTCGTTTTCTGCTCTTCTGCGTGGAAGCCTGAGCCAAACGCGCCGACGGAAGTTTGTGCTTCTCGTCTTCTCCCCTCTCGGACTTTTTAAATCTCTTTTCAGATTCAACGCGCTGCGCTGTTCGGCTTCTCTTCTGTTGACTTTCACGTTTAAACGGTTTTCAGAAACCCCCCCCGCGCCTGTTGTAACGGAACCATTTCTGCCCAAACTTTCCCTGTTCGACGCAGACACGACTTTTCCCCTCGCGTTCATCCACTGACCACCAGAGCTCTCAGAAGACAAGCTGCGTGTTTGGGGGATTTTTACCTCTGGGCCGCTGTGTTGGCGTCCAAAATCCCTGCGCCCTGCATCCACGAGCGGACCGGGGTCATGCCGGTGGGGAGCGGCTCCTCCTTCATGGTCAGGGCCCCCCGGGGGAGGCTGTCCTGGATGGAGAACATCAAAGTGTCCTTCTGGGAGCTTTGTCTTCACCAGAAACAAGAAAGAAGAATAATCCTCCCAGTCCCAGCCACTCAAAAAGCCAAAGGACCACCTGGATTAAGGTGGAGAAAAGAGGGGCGACCAGGAGGAGGCAGGAGGGGAGGAGGAGTGTGGGGGACACGCGAGCGAGCTTCCCCAAAGTACCGGGTCCTGATCCAGAGAAGAGCCCGGATCCCTGTGGGTTTCTCCGGGTTGTTTTAGATCCCAGTCCCGGGTCGCTGCAGCCCGGGCTTTAAACTGGCGCCTGTGTGAAGTTAAAAGAGGGCGGAGAGAGGAGCGAGGAGCCGGGAGAGCATCTCACAGGAGCCGAGAGAACGAGACGGAGGACAATCAGCCGGATCCGAAGTGCCTGACGCCGGGAGAACGGAGCAGACAGAGCCGGGGATCAGAGGGAGGCGAGCAGCCGCGGATTGTGGAAAATGAAAAGTGGGATAAAAAACAAGCCACCGCTTCAAAAAGGAGTAAAATGAAATGATTAGCAAACAAGAGGGAGGGACGGACCGTGGAAGGCTGCGGCTCCCGGGGGAAAAGGGGGATTGGGCAGCGAGAAATCTCATCCCCTCCCTCCCCGGCTCTTTATGGCTCCTCTGTCCCGGCGGAGAGCTCCTTCTCCCGGGGTCCGAGGCTCTGGAGTTCCCGGGGGACCGGCATGTACCAGGAGGGGGCGGGCACATGACCACATAAGGACAGGCCATTTGAATACAGGTCGCACCTCTGGCGTCTCATTGGCTGAAGGCGCGCGTTGCGTCACTGTTTTCAGAGCAAGCTCCAAAAAAGGGTTTCCGCGTGTTCGGCCGTGCAGGCTGTAAAAAATGCGGTTGAAATGTTTTTAAAATGTGGATAAAATACGGAGAGAGGAGTTAACGAGATAAACAGTTCTGGCACGAAATGTAAACGTTTGGATAAAGTGAAGTGACGCGTGAAATTCAACAGAACGGAGGCGAATTGTGTGCAAGTCAGGCTGTGAGTCCTGAAAGCGCCCCTACAGACAAAACCCGCTTCTCTTCAGCAAAGCAGCTACAAGTCAAGTTTGACCGACTCACGACTTAACCACGCGTGAATTCAGCAGCGACTGTTTCCGCAGAAGTCGCCGCTGACAGAAATCTGGGGTTGTGTGTCTGAGTTTGGGGCTAAATGAGTTGTTGAGGCTGACAGGACGCTGAATGAAGCCAAGCCTTCCGCGCAGGCCTCGTCCTTACGCGACTGTAATACAGAACCCAGTCAGTAACAGAAATCAGTATTCACTTCCTCCAACCTCACAGACTTCTTCAGATTTGCGGGGATTAACTGGTTTCATGTGGAATAATCTCCTCTGTCATCCGCGTTCAGTCTGACTGACACAAGCTGCGCGTAAATTTGGCACCAATTTGCGCTTTTTTACGCACGGACATATGGCGCTGGGTTTCTCCCTCACACACACAGGGAAAGCTGCTAATAAGCCGCGTTTCAGTACAACTGTTTGACTCCACACTGCGGCTTTTAAGCCGAAAGGGCCGCGACACAGCGCTGTACAAATACTAGGAGCTGTTGTTGATAATAAATAATAACAATAACCGTGGGTGTGTGTGATGATGCCTCTTGATGTTTTAGGGTTGACATCTCCAGCAGTCATTTTGGTTCGTTTGCGTGGCGGGAGCAGAATTCCTCTAATTAAGCAAAAACTCCAGAGCAGCGCTGATTAAATATTTATCCTCCTTTAGCCGCTGCGCTTTCTCCAGGGAGACACGCGTCTGGAAAGCCTGGAAAAATATTTCTATGCGGGAGAGAAAAAGTCAATGAGACCCTGCAAATATGTTGGCGAGGAAGATGACGAAGACGGGCCTGATTAGAAACCAGGCGGCAACAGGCTCCTCGACACGTTTCATAAAATTGTTAAAATTATTCTACTCTTTAGTCAGCAGCATCCGGTTTTTAATAAATCGAATTAATAATGAAATAATTGACAAACTATTAATTACATGTTTAAAACATGAAAGAAAAATTTAAGGACGTGTGAGAAATGATTAAAAATCAACAAATGAACATTAGAACCCATTTCAAATTTTATGCAATACACACACACACACACACATTTCTCTAAAGGTACTGAATCTCCTCTGGATCCACTAAACGTCACAAGAACCTTCCGCTAGGACCCGGCAGAACCTCATTAAAAATGTACCTCCCTTGGGAAAAATTTCCTGGATATTTACTAAATAACTGAGAACCCGTTGAAGAACCCAAATGACTCAAAACCAGACATCTCAGTAATTCTGAGAGAACATCTTGAGAATTATGAGAACCATTACCAGAACCTCCTCGTCTCCAAACCTCCTGACCACTCTGTTGATTGCAGCCCAATTCGTCAGAACCTTTTCAAATACTCAGAATCAGCTACAACACTCATGAAACATAACAAACACCAGAACCTCTTGGATTGTTTACACACTATCTGCTGGAAAAGCCATAAGGTCCAGAGCAATATGAATATTCACAGAGCCATCCAGGGAACTAATGCTGTGGTACCTGAAACGGGCTCTGCAATCAGAACCACCCAAAGGCTCGTTACAAAACAGACACTGACTGTGTGTTTTCGTTTGAGTCTGCTCTTTTAATATTTCCTATTTTTAAAAACTTTCTTCTGGTCCTGTAACAAATGCATATACAGGGACAGGACGCCCCGGTGTGGACAGGCCTGGTACTGCAGGCCAGGTCCATTTTCCTGATGGAGACGCGCACAGGTTCCACACTGACCCCCATCCACTGATGAAGGCACGATGTGAGCGTCACAACAAGTCTTCGGTGCTTGTGTCACCGGTTTAAAAAACAAAAAGACGTTGTTTACATTTTTATCAGATTTATTCAAACAGACTCTTGGTTTGTTTTAATTAGCGTCCGCGTTTATCTTAGCTGTTGTTTTAAATAACGTTTAAGGTGCAGCTAGCGTTAGGCCGCTAACGACTGAGGCTCAGTCTCAAGTACAGCCCGGCCCCTTCCAGCCTAATAATTAATATTAATAATAACTATAGCTGCTGAACATCATTGTACAGCCCGCATTAACCACGTGCTCTACTTCTGTTCTAATGTTGGTGCGTTTTCAAATTAAATTTCCTTTTCCAATAATACGTGTGTGGAGCAAACCAGTCAACGCATGTAACAAATGAAAAAAGCAAACGTTAGAAATATCAATTCTACATCCATTCTGTAAATTATGTAAAGCAGAGTTCAAAGTTCAACCTTTGTTCCCAGACTCGAAGGTGGAATTGATTGGCTGACTGACGGTAAGCGTATCGCGTCACTTCCTGTCACCGAGGTTTCCTGCTGGTCTGTTGCTGGTCGCAGCAGCGTTTTTTGCTAAACAACTCTCCTCACTTTTATCTCTTTACTGTTGTTTTTCTAACTTACTTCGAGTGCCTAAGGGTCGCACGCTTGTAATACTCAAGCACCTTATTCCCCTCTCATTAAAAGCACTGCTAATTTCGTAGCTTTCTGGTCTTTTCGGCTAAGCTATCTTAACTTTCTGCCATGGCTTCCCTGTCTTCTTCTCCTTTTTCTTGCTCGGTGCCTTATGTTTAGCTCGTCCTCTGCCTCCATTAGTGTTAATGGTATCTGTAATAAGTGTGAGATAGTGGCAGCGCTGGAGGCGAGGCTGACTGATTTGGAATCTCGGCTCCGCACTGTGGAAAACCAGTCAGCTAGTCAGGCCCTGTTAGCTAGTGCGGAGCCTCCTAGCTTAGCTGCTACTCGTCCCTCAGTGGGTCCCGAGCAGCCGGGATGTGACTGGGTGACGGTTCGTAGGAGTCGTAGTTCTAGGCAGTCGCCCACGGTTCACCACCAGCCGCTTCACGTTTCAAACAGATTTTCCCCACTCAGCGACACACCCGCTGAGAAACCCACCCTGATCATTGGTGACTCCATAGTCAGAAACGTGAAGTTAGAGACGCCAGCGGTCATAGTTAAGTGCATCCCTGGGGCCAGAGCGGGCGACATCCAGTCTTACCTGAAGCTCCTGCATAAGGATAAGCGTAAATACAGTAAGATCGTAATACACGCAGGAACTAATGACCCGGTTACGCCAATCGGAAGTCACTAAAACTAACATTGAGTCGGTGTGTTCGTTTGCCAAAATGATGTCGGACTCCGTAGTTTTCTCTGGACCCCTCCCCAATCTGACCAGCGACGACATGTTTAGCCGCCTGTCGTCGCTTCGCCGCTGGCTGTCTAGGTGGTGTCCAGCAAACGATGTGGGCTTCGTAGACAATTGGAGCAGTTTTTGGGGAAAACCTGGGCTGATTAGAAGAGACGGCGTCCATCCCACCTTGGATGGAGTCTCTGCTCTCTAGTAACATGGCCAAGTTGATTAGACTCCCTAAACCATGACCCAGAGTGGAGCCCAGGACGCAGAGTCGCAGTCTTTCAGCCTCTCTGCAGACTCTCAGCCGCCACCCGCTCGTAGCTGTAACACTCCCATCGAGACTGTGTCTGCTCCCCGACCACCTACATTATATAAATCACAAATAAATAAAAGAGGAGTGATTCACAGGAATCTAATAAACATCAAGACAGCTCCTCTTACAGAACAAAGTAACAATAAAATAATTAAATGCGGTCTATTAAATATCAGATCTCTCTCTTCTAAATCTCTGTTAATAAATGACTTGATAAGTGACCATCACATAGATTTATTTAGTCTCACTGAAACCTGGCTGCAGCAGGATGAATACGTTTGTCTGAATGAGTCAACTCCAACCAGTCACATCAACCATCATATTCCTAGAAGTTCAGGTAGAGGTGGAGGAGTAGCAGCAATATATAACTCAGATTTATTAATTATTCCTAGCCCTAAACATAACTATAATTCTTTTGAGAGCCTCACTCTGAGCCTTTGTCACTCAGACTGTAAAACCCAGAAACCAGTTGTGTTCTGTGTTGTCTACCGTCCTCCTGGTCCATATTCAGAGTTCTTAACTGAATTCTCAGAGTTTTTATCTAACTTAGTTCTCAGCACAGATAAAGTGATTGTAGTGGGCGACTTTAACATTCATGTAGATGTTGACAGTAACTGTCTCAACATTGCATTTAATTCACTACTGGATTCTATTGGTTTTAGTCAGCGTGTGAATGAACCCACTCACTGTCTTAATCATACTCTCGATCTTGTCCTGACTTATGGGGTTGAGATTGATCATTTAAAAGTTCTCCCTCAAAACCCTCTGTTATCTGACCATTTCCTAATAAAATTTGAATTTACCATAACAGACCTGACAACAGTTGGAAATAAGTTCTATTACAGCAGATGTTTATCTGATGATGCTGTTGTCAGATTTAAGGAGATGATTCCATCATCTTTTGTCTCATTCCCTTGTAGCTACACAGAGGAGAGCAGTCATCTGAATCATGAGCAGGTAGATTGTCTTGTTGATGATGCTGCAGCTTCACTGCGTACAATTTTAGACACTGTTGCTCCTCTGAAGAAGAAGCCAGTGAATCAGAGGAGGTTGCCTCCATGGTATAACTCAGAGATCCACAGCCTTAAGCACAGGACTCGAAAACTAGAAAGATTGTGGCGTTCCAACAAATTAGGTGAATCCTGTCTAGCATGGAAAAACAGTTTAATACTATATAAAAAAGCACTTCGGGTTGCTAGAACCACATACTATTCATCATTAATTGAGGAAAATAAAAACAACCCCAGGTTTCTTTTCAGCACTGTAGCCAGGCTGACTAAGAGTCATAGTTGTGTTGAGCCTAGTGTCCCTTTAAATCTCAGCAGCAACGACTTTATGAATTTCTTTACCAATAAAATCATAACCATTAGAGAAAAGATTTATCAGACTCTGTCAACAAAAGCCATAAACCGATCTGCAGATCCAACAGCCTTGGATCTGCTGGTTAGACCTATGTCTTACTTAAACTGTTTTTCCCCCATAGATCACACTGAGTTAACTTCAATAATTAACTCTGCTAAATCAGCTACTTGTCTCTTAGACCCAATCCCAACCAGATTACTCAAAGAAATTCTTCCATTAATCAGCACGTCCATATTAAATCAAATCAACCAATCGCTGGTTACAGGCTACGTACCACAGGCTTTTAAAGTTGCTGTGGTCAAACCTTTATTGAAAAAACCTACTCTTGACCCTAGAGAACTTGCAAATTATAGGCCTATATCCAATCTGCCCTTTATTTCTAAAGTTCTTGAAAAAACCGTAGCTAAACAATTATGTGACCACTTGCGTAGAAATGACCTATATGAAGATTTCCAGTCAGGATTCAGATCCATCACAGACAGAACCAGCTCTGATTAGAGTCACTAATGATCTTCTCACAGCTTCAGACAATGGTCTAGTTTCTGTACTTGTCCTGTTAGATCTTAGTGCAGCATTTGATACGATAGATCACAAGATTCTATTGCAGAGACTGGAACATAGCGTTGGGATTAAAGGGAAAGGAAGGGGATGGTTTAAGTCTTATCTGTTGAACAGATTCCAATTTGTTCATGTTCATGATCAATCTTCCATCCGCACAGGAATTAGCTTTGGAGTTCCACAGGGTTCTGTGCTTGGTCCAATACTTTTCAGTCTTTACATGTCTCCCCTTGGTAATATTATTAGAAAACATTCTATAAATTTCCACTGCTACGCAGATGATACTCAGTTATATTTGTCCATGAAACCAGAGGAAACAAACCAATTAGTCAAACTTCAGACTTGTTTAAATGATATCAAATCCTGGATGTCCCATAACTTTCTACAACTGAATTCAGATAAAACTGAGGTTATTATAATTGGTGCTAAAAACCAGAGAGACTCTTTATTGAATCAGATTGTTACTCTGGATGACATAACGTCAGCTTCAAGTTCTACTGTCAGGAACCTTGGTGTCATCTTTGACCAAGATCTGTCCTTTACACCATATATTAAAGAAATCTCTAGAACTGCCTACTTCCACCTGAGGAATATTGCTAAAATTAGGAGCATCCTCTCACAAAGTGATGCTGAAAAATTAGTCCATGCATTTGTTACCTCTAGGCTTGACTACTGTAACTCGCTACTCATAGGTTGTCCCAATAACTCTTTGAAAATCCTCCAATTAATTCAAAATGCTGCAGCCAGAGTCTGACTGGACTTAGGAAGAGAGATCACATCTCTCCTACATTAGCTTCTCTGCATTGGCTCCCTGTCAAAACTAGGATAGAATTCAAAATTCTTCTCCTCACTTACAAAGCTCTTCATAATAAAGCTCCATCTTATCTTAAAGACCTCATCGCTCCTTATGCTCCCAACAGAACGCTTCGTTCTCAGAGCGCTGGTCTGCTTGTGGTTCCTAGAGTTTCTAAATGTAGAACAGGAGGCAGAGCATTTAGCTACCAAGCTCCTCTCCTATGGAACCAGCTTCCAGTCCAGGTTCGAGAAGCAGACACCCTCTCTAGTTTTAAAACTAGGCTTAAAACCTTTCTTTTTGACAAAGCGTATAGTTAGAGATGGTTCTGGTCACCCTGAACCATCTCTTAGTTAAGCTGCTATAGACTTAGATGCTGGGGGACGTCCTTTATTGACTGAGCTCTTTTTTCTTTTTTTCTTCTATCCACTAACATGCCTCCATTTCCACATGTGACTAACTTTGTCCCTTTTCTCTCCTAGTTGTGCTTCTCCCCTTCTGTCTCTCTCTCTATTCTCATCTACAGGTATCATCAGACTCAGAGTCGTGTGTCTCCAGTGTTCAGTTGCTGGTCCAACCATCCCGCCTGTGTTCTGTTGCTGCTTGTTTTGTTGTTGTTGTTGTTGTGTTCTTTTCTCTCTTCTCTATCCCCTCACCCCAACCGGTCAAGGCAGATGGCCGCCCACACTGAGCCTGGGTCTGCTGGAGGTTTCTTCCTCGTTAGAGAGGGAGTTTTTCCTCTCCGCTGTCGCTATTTAACTGTACAATTTATCGATTGGCTACAATTAAAAGCTTGCTCTATGTGGGAATTGTTGGGTTTAGTTGTGTAAGGTCTTAAAACCTTACTTGTAAAGTGCCCTGAGATAACTGATGTTGTGAATTGGCGCTATATAAATAAAGTTGAATTGAATTGAATTGAATTTGTAGTAGTAAAAAACAAACAAAAACAACTTTTGAGCAAAACCCAAAAACTTAAAGTAATTTGCCTGGGAAATAAAAACAACATTAACACGTTCAATATGTTGATGAATCAATCAATTCAGCGAATCAGCTGCGGGACAGAGGTCTAAGACAGAGGTGCATGCTGGGAGAATTTATTAGTATTTCTAATTAAGTTTAGTGTTAGTTCAACTGAACGTGAAAAGCGCCGCCCAGTGGAGAGAACAGCACATTACACCGGATCAATAGCAGGAGCATTAATTGCCTCGGTCAGAAATCAATTTATTAGACAAAATAAATAATGTAAGCTTAACAGGTGATTCTTGAAGAATTCATGGATTAAACAAAGACTTATTCCTAATATTGTTTTAAATATATTTTTAATTCAATGCAAATTTTAAAATCCCCATCATGTAAATATGAAATGGTCTCCGTGGTTTGAATACAAAGCTAACGAACTGAATTAGCTAAACGAGCTAATCGACCTGTACTAGCCAAACGAGCTAAATTAGCTAAACGATTAGTCGACCTGAATTAGCTGAAGGAGCTCAATGAGCCTACCTTAAAGCCGTGTCTGAGGAGTCCGCCGCTGGTGGAGGTGATGAGTAGCTTCCTGTCGCTCCTTGCTCACCTGCGCTGTACACCTGTGCTGCGCATCATGAAGCTGTAGGCTCCTAACGACCGTTTGGTTCGCAGCCACGGTCCTAGCTCAGCTTCCGGCCTTCACCTGCAGCGTTGGGATTTAGGGACCATCAACAAATTAATCTTTTAAAAAATAAAATCTCCGTTTTCTTATTACCACTTTTATCTTATTGCCAGTCAGGGGCCCCAGACCCTGTATGTGACCGCAGCCGTGCTGCCTCCATGTTAGTGGAGGATTTAGGGTCAGAGTGAGCCCTCTCACTGCGGGTCCTCCGTGTTGTCGGTGTCGTTTTTGTGGTCAGAGTGAGACCTCCCGCTCCCGGTGCTGTAGCAGCTGTGTGTAACGGAAGACATTTTGAGGTGCTGCGGTCGCTCCCCTCTGTTATTTGGGTGTCAGCCTGCCGGAGAGTTTCCAGGCAGCCGGTTTGAGTGAGAGCAGATTAATAAGAGGACATTTACGGGACGCAGCTGTAGTTTAACCGGTGCGCGTGTAGCCTCGCTAGCGTAGCTTAACGTCACCAAAGCTGGCAAAGTCCTCGATGCTAGTTAGTTAGCGTCACCTAGCTGGCCTGCCCTCCTCCTCCTGTTCCTCCTCCACCTCCTCGACAGCCGGCCCCGTCACACAGACACAATGGCTTTAAAACGAATTTCCAAGGTAACAACAGCCGCGCATGTCACATTGAGTTGCATCGCTTTTAGCTTTAAAGACGATGTTTGGGTGCTGCTAGCCTGCTAGCGAGCAGCGGTAGCTGTTGACGTGACATCACCCCGTACACAGTTAACCGTGGCTCGTTAAGGTGCTTTCTAGCAGCTGTCGGTGTGATCTGCTGGTGCACGTCCTCGGTCGAGCCTCCGCGCTCCTCGGCGGGGGTCTCCTCACACAAAGGTTCCGTTCAGTATGGTGGTGTTAGCTTTAGCTTCAGTCGGCGACGGGCCTGAATGTCCGTATTGTTGCCATGTCTGAGTGATATAAATAACCTCTCGTTTTTCTGGCAGAGATTCTGCTTGGTCGCCTTCCAGTTTTTACCGTGTGGTTAATTGACACCGGTTTCATGAGATGTCAGCGACGGGTTGGGTTCTGGTACCACTGGACCTCTACGGGTCCTGAAGAGGGGACCTGTCATAAAATGGCCACCGCGGTGTCATGTGCACTGATTTCAAGTCTGAAGTGTTTGGTGCGTTTCTGCACGTTTAGCCTCCTCGGTCATTTTGCAGGTTGTGCTCGTTTCTGGGCCCCGAGTCCCTTTGGGGCCGCTTGTGTAAAGACTAGAGGATCGACCCCACAGAACCTTAACTTGTAGCACGTTTGTCACATGCTCATGATTCCTGGACGGAGGTTTTCTCCGCGTTGTGTGCTGCTACACACACAGTTCAGCGAGTACAGCAGAAAGTATGTGCTACGACGTCGAGGTGTGCTTTTACACCGTCACACCTGCTTCTGTCACGGAGTCTGAATTCCCGACTGGCTTCGTTGCTACTCGCTTCTCCACGGTCCGACCTGAAAGATGAGCTGTGTGGTCCGAGCCCGCACGTCACATACCAACACACACGCGGCCTCAGGCTGGAAATACAAGCCCCTCGTCCTATAAGCAGCCGAGTGTTTCTCCCCCTGCAGCTGCATCCTGATCTGGCCTCCTGACTTCAGTGTCTGTAAGACTGGCAGAGTAAAAATAGAGCAGCTGCTTACGCATCAATACTGGCCTGTGTCTCCGTGTTTTAAATGCTGCGGTCACATGGGAGATGCGGCTTCACTTGTTCAGGCTGGAGTCTTATGTGACCTGAGGCTGCAGCGTCGGTCATCTCTCTGATGCGCCGTGAGGCGGTGGAAGTGTGCGTGGTGCAGTTGTACTTTAGTGTTTTGTGAAAACATTGAAGTTCAGGTGAAGTTGGAAACGATTGACCACCAGCCAAAGCAGACGGACGCGTTTGAGGTTCCATGTGCTCAGTGAGAACGTGTTCCAGCTGTAATTGAGTTCTCTCAGTCCTGCTGTTACTCCAGGCTGAGCGCTGACTCTGGGCTGTGACCAACATCAGGTTTGGTTCAGCTCTGCTGCTGTTGCATCAGGTCAGCAGCTTTGTTCCTCAGTGGGACAGAATTCTCAGCCACATGTCATTAGGTTAATTTTCTGCTGCTGAGGGGTGTGTACAGATGTGCTTAGGTCTTTATTCTCTTCTGGTATTCTTTTTATCTCCAGGAGCTGACCGATCTGTCCAGAGATCCTCCGGCTCAGTGCTCCGCTGGGCCCGTCGGTGAAGACAGTAAGCGGCGCAGACACGCAACCTTTCTGTCTGTTTGTGCTGCTGCATTAATTCTGTTTTCACTCTTCCAGTGTTTCATTGGCAGGCAACGATTATGGGACCTGTAAGTATCAAACTGCTTTTATTTAGAAACACAGCTGAGCCTGGTTCTGAGCCTGGTTCTGAGCCTGTGTAGGACCCTCTGACGGGACATGTTCTATAGGTTGTTGGTGAGCCTGTGTGACTTGGGTTCTGTTTGTTTTCCTGCTGCAGCCTGACAGTCCATATCAGGGTGGTGTATTCTTCCTGACTATTCATTTCCCTACAGATTATCCCTTCAAACCCCCCAAGGTCAGTGAATCCAGTTAACACATTGAAATCTGTTTTTCTTTGTGCCTTTATTTCCCATTAAAAATGGAAAACCGTCGTGCGTAGCAGATGATCTGTCCCATCTTCTGTTTTGTTTACGCATAGACCTTTGAAAATATTGCTGAGTTAAAACAAAAAGCTTCCGTCAGGATATCGCTCACACACAGTTACGGTTATTTTTAGGTTTTTATTCGTCTTTAATCTGATTTTTATCCAGAAGGTGAAACATCTCTGTCTGTTGCAGTGGTGTGACCACATTTTCCCATCCAGGAGTCTGATAACTAAACTAGACTAAGGCTTTCTAACGGCTTCGGCTTCGGCTTTAGCTGTAGACGACGTGGTGGCTTGTCCGAACTCTGCTGACATCGGACAGATTTGAACTCTTAAACCCAAATATCTTTGTGGAACAGCAAAGAAATGAATTGTTCTGATCAATAAATTTGTGTAGATGTAGTTTCTGATGAACAATCTGAAATATTGTTTTTCCTCAGGTCGCCTTCACAACAAGAATTTATCACCCAAATATTAACAGTAATGGCAGCATCTGTTTGGATATATTGAGATCACAGTGGTCTCCAGCATTAACGATCTCTAAAGGTGAGAAGTTTTTCACATTGAACCAAGTACGATTTTATGATTTTCTCCTACATAGAAACGTCCTCCACGCGAGCTTGTAACCACCAGGTGGTCGTTCACTGACCTGCTGTTTTCTCTCTTCAGTCCTTTTGTCCATTTGTTCTCTGTTATGTGACCCAAACCCTGACGATCCGTTAGTGCCAGAGATCGCCCGCATCTACAAAACAGACCCCGTTAGGTGAGTTCTGATCCAACTGTAGCAGAAGTGTAACCGGCCTTAACGAGGTTCTGGTCAGATTAATCATCAGAACAGACAGAAGTGGAGCGTCCACATCGTGCATCCGGACAAATACTGGAACTAAGCCAGTGCCGGGTCCCGCACCTGTTCAGGGTCTTAGACTCAGCCCAGTCGATTGTGTCTGGTTGTAACCGGTGTGTCCTCCGGGTTGGTCTCAGGTATAACAGGCTAGCCAGGGAGTGGACAGAGAAGTATGCCATGCTGTGAGGGTAAGAGCACAGACGCCGGCCTGAGCTGCTGAAGGCTGCTGCCAGAAACGCATGGCTCCAGGAGCTGACCTGCTGAAGGAAGCAGCGGCAGCGTGAACCCCACGTTTGTGTTGCTTTTCTGCCTACGTTAACTTTGACGTCTTTGTTGAACACGTCCATGAAACCATGAGTTCTGGCTCAGAAGCGAACCTTCGGTTTTGGGCCGTGGCTTAAACCCGCAGCAGAGCTCGTTTAGTGTTCAGTAAAGACGCGTCACCGTGATCAGCTTCCTTCAGTCGTCGGTTTGACTAATTCATTCCAGGCTCGCTTCCCTGTCTGCCACCTTTAGATGAAGTGGTGCTGCTTCCCAGCGGTACTGGGTACAGGCATGGCTTGGTTCCTGCAGCCTGGTACCAGTTGGCGATTCTGACCCTGTGTTTCCATCTGCAGGTACAACAAGACAGCTCAGGACTGGACTCAAAAATATGCCATGTGATCCACGTTCTCCTCACTTACTGCTGGAAATACTGACTTGTTTTTTTTTTTTTTCATGTGGCCTCATCAGCAATTTGTTCACATCATTTCATCCCCATTCTCTACTTTAATGCTTTTAAGTTGTTTTGCCCTTTTCTCTGCTTTCTGAAGGGCTGTGAAACAAAACCCACGAACCAGTGGACTCACTGTTAAACCTGACCAAGGAGAGAACTGTTACAATAATCTGCAGGAGAATACGAATATGTAATTTAATGCATGTCAGTGATTGGTTCATGTGCTGCTCAGAACAGATGTGTCCAGGAACAGCTGTTTTTGTTTTTAGAAGCGAGCCGTTAGTTCATCCGTCATCCACAACACTGTCCTCTTTGCACTGAGCTCGGCTGATTGATCAACTAACAGCTCTGACGCTTTTGTTTTCTTCAATAAAGATGAACAAATTGCACTTTTTCACGCGGTCGTATTTATTTAGATTCTGTGAAATAAGACTGTCCGCTCTTAAGTGTAGCTTAAACCTGAACTTTTACTCAAATACAATGTTGAGAAAAAGTTCCTGCTCGTAAAACACCTCAGATGTACTTTAGACCTTTTCCTACATCGGTTTGGTTCCATGGTTATGGAGGAGGCGACGCCTTGACCTGCAGCAGGTGAATAATTCATTTGAGTCGGTTCTTTAAGCGCGTGGTCTCAATGACGACGTGGCTCCGACATTTCTACAAAACATTTTAATTAAAAAAACAAAACAATTGAAGCTCTTGTTCAACTGTACAGTGCAGGGTGACAATATAAATATGTTCCATACAGAAACTCTGGACTACATTTCCCACAATGCCTGGTTGCAGAAGTATTGATTTGCCTTGACATTTGAACAAGGAGACTGAAGCACAAAGAAGTGAGGAGATGAAGTTCAGTACGTGATGGAGTCAGCAAATACACTTTAAAATGAAAAACACCAGAATAGAAAAAAGGAAATTCAGCTTCAAACACTTTCAAATCGGTTCTTTACATTCGTTCCAGTGGTAAAAGCACCTTGTCCCCAGCTGCAGCAGAGTTTAACGAAACGGTTTTTACTGATCTCACCAGTTTAACTGAAGGGTTCGAGCTGAAACCTTATCTCAGTGACGTGTTGGACCCCAGAGGTTCTGATTCGCCTTCACCTGACTGCAGTAGGCTTATAAACCCTGAACAGAACGTCTGGGGTATGAGACCTTCACTAACACGGTTACTAAAGCGTTCCGCACGTGTCTAAGTCCGTACGGCAGCGTGTTTGCAGAGGGACGCTTCCCGTTGCGCGTAGACCCTGAGGTTTTGTGCGTGTGTCTGGTTGGGACGTTTGTCCTGACACGTTTTTGGATCGACAAGCGCAGCCACAATCATCCTGTCGATTTCATTTTCATCTTCCCTCGTGAACAAAACCAGAGAAACTTCAACTCCTTCACCGTTTTCCAGCAGACAACCGAGGCCTGGCCCCAGTGGTTCTGGAAGAATCACTGAGGGGAGCATCTAGTGGCCGGGGCTGGATCTGCCTGGAAGTCACCAACCAGTGGAACCGGAGACGAACTGGGCTTCGTAGACGTTAGATCTGTCCTGCGATACGACCGTTACCTTCTTGTGACGACTGAAGAGCCTTGACCCTCCCACCGATCTGTCCTGACAGATCCTACAGTCCGCCAGAGGGACAGCTTCTGTGGCCACTCATTCCTCGAAGCCAACAGAAGCAGGTCTATGTTCGCCGGCTGAACCGTTGGAGTGTAGTGTGAGCTGAAATGTCCTGTTGCAGCTGAGCTCAGTGACACTGCTGCAAGTTTGTTGGGTTCAAAACATTTTGTGGATAAGTTTCGCAAATTTACTCGTTTACAATAAAAATGTTAATGAGAATCTTTGAGCCCTGAAAACCGTCATGAAGAAGATGAAGGTCGAGCTCAGTTCAGAGGGACGATGGTAGACGGTGCTTTTTGCGCGTTACGCTGTGGACAGCTCCACCCCGCTGTCACACACCTCGCTCTGGAGCCGACCGTCCACCTTCAGATCCTGGACCTGAGCACACAAGGACTTGCCTGCAGGGAGGAACCACAGCTGAGCGACTTGTTATCATGACAACTGCGACAGTGCGCGACCAGCGCGTGATGCGCTCACCTGTCGTCTCCTCGGCGTCGTCGCAGCTCAGCGCCTCCTCCAGGACCCTCAGTGCTGTACAGTCTCCAACGGACCTCAGACCTTCCAGCAGGTCCCGGACGGTGCCGCCTGAAACCTGCAGGACAAAAAACAAGCAGGGTTTGTTACTGTGGCTGCAGCTTCTGGGAAGGTGACTTTTGCAGCCACTCATCAAACCGTGTCACTCTCCAATGCTGAGACATGTTTTGTTTCTTCTACCTCGTAGCTGTCCAGCAGTGTTTTGGAGGGTGAGGGGCTCAGTCTGAAAGCGGTGTTAAGGATCCCAAGACCCAGACCGTGAGCCAGACTCTCCCAGCATCCGTCTGTCTCCAGAGCGCGACACAGCTCCTGCTTCACATCCACATCCAGACCCGCCAGGTCGCCTACAAATAGTCAGTTTTTAGTTCTGCTATGACAACATCAGCACATGCGGTCGTTTGATCAGCTCCATGTTTGATCACCGATGTTTATCGTACGGGATCTGGGACCGTTTTTCTTCTGTGAAAATTAAAGTGCAGGTCAGTGAACTCACCTTGTGGAGCTCTGAGAGGTTTGTGAGGAGATTTTGGTTCATATTCTTTACCGTTGAGCAGCTCCAGCACCTGCGAACACAGCAGCAGCAGGTTTAGTCATTTCACTGAGTCTAGTTGTTTCATCATGTTAATGAAAGATTTTCCCAATCTTTCTAGTTAAGTAGCAGACTCCCATGCATTGCCCAGAAATGACACTAAGGAAATATTTAAACCTGATTGTTCGCAGCCATGTTGAGCGGACTTGTCCCTGGTATGTAGCCTTCGTCCTCTCCATCATCATCCTCTCTCAGTTCTCCGTCATCTCTGAAGAACAGGGGCTCAAAGTTTTCCTTGTGTGGGTTTGCACCTGAAAACACACAATGTACAGGATGTATTTACACGAACATCCATGAAGAGAGAAACAGAGTTTCCCTAAAGCTTCAGAGTGAGATTTATGAACTAAAATCAACGAGGAGCTTTCCATCGCTTTACTCTCATAGCAATAACTTACCTGCAGCCATCAGCAGAGCCGTGAGCTTGACCGAGCCCCTCCCTGCAGCAATGTGGAGGGGGGTGGAGCCGTTGAAGGTGCAGCAGTCCACGGTGGCGTTTCCCTTATGATGGCGTAAACATCACATACATCAGATTTTATTGGGAACAAACTGAACCTGACCTCCATAGAAACAGGACCGTACCTCCAGCAGCAGGCAGCCGGCCAGCGACACGTTGTCGGACTCAGTGGCCAGATGGAGCGCGGTCCGTCCGCAGCTCCGCTCCTGAGCCTCCACGTTGGCCCCGGCCTCCAACAGCTGCCTAAGAGAAGGCAGCTGATTGGCCAAAATTGCCAGGTGGATTGCGTGCAGACCTGGTAACCACGGAAACAGGCAGATTTGAGTTGATTCCTTCAAAGGGCTGTTTTAGGGTCCTCAGAGCAGCAGTGTACCTGCTGCGTTGGTGTGGTCCAGCAGAGCCCTCATCTCTCTGTGCTGCAGCAGAAACTGGACCATTGCTCCTCCATCCTGCTGCGAAGCCAAGTGCAGCGCCGTGTTGCCATGGCGATCCGTTAGCGTGGGGTCCGCCCCAGCTGAGAGTAGTGCCTCCACCGCCTCCTTCTGCTGTGTGATCACTGCCAGGTGCAAAGGAGTCTGGGATACCCAGAGGAAAATTACAGCAAAGGTATCGCCTTTACATTAGGGACTTCAGGAACAACCACAGCTTTTACAGTTAGGTCTCAAAGACTGAATATTCAGTATGTGTACAACTGCGTATGACTGTGTCCACGTCTAAAGACCTTGAGTCGTGCACAGTCGCGTACCTGGTACAGCTGGTTCCTCATGTTAAGCACCTTCTCTCCAGCCAGAACAGAAACGACCCGAGACAGACTCTTCAGCGCCTCTTGCTGGTTGTGGAGAACAGCCAGATGGAGGCCGCTGGGAGGACAACACGGAGGGAACATTTCTCATCAAACCCATGAACCTCGTTATGGGCGCGTCTTGGATGCTTGTGTGTTTTGTGTACTGACGTGTCTCCGTCCTCGTCCTGTGCTGTCAGCAGGAGCCGCTGAGGAGCCAGCAGATACGCAGAGTCTCCGGTCACAGAGTAATGGAACAGAGCCTCCAGCTGTCGACTGGTCCCCTGGACCAACTGTTGCTCTGCGTCACACACTGAGACAGACACGTCAACGTCAGCACCCGCTAAAATCCAGCGACCGCTAACAGCGGGGAAGCTTCATGAGTGAACTTTGAGTGCATGTTGAAGGCCAAGGCGACGTCTGTGGATCTGCGTTTGCCTGGTGGCCGCAGGCATTTACCTCCGTCTGCTAAACTCACGCCCTCCTCCGCTCTCTCCCCTCCTGCCTGGGCTGAAGCTCGCAGCACGGCCCCTGACCCCCAGTCATCGTCTGGACCGCCGTCGTCACTGCCGTCTGCTGCGTTGCCCTGAGAGGCTTCAACACAAAGTGCAGATTGAAATTTGGTTTTCAGTTGCATAAATGAGTAAGAAGTCAGTTCAACCAAGTCACAGGTCCAGTCCTCAGGTTTGGCTTTTCAGACTGGAACACAGCTACAGAATGTGTGAACAGATTCTCACCGTGTTTGATGCTGCCTCCCCCTCCTCCTCCTCCCAGACCAGCAGAGTATCCGGTGGGAAAACCTCCACCTCCATAGTTATAGGTGGTAAAACCCTGGAAGTAACCTGGAGGAGAAATTAACCATCAGCTGACTCCACAAGCGATTTCAGGAACCGTTGGCTTCATGTGATCAGTTATCCGACGTGTGTCTGCACCACAGCCGAAAAATGAACCGTCAGCATCAATTCAGCAGCGTGGGACCAACCAAGGTTCAGGAACCACAGCCAGTGGCTCATAAATAATGGAACAATCAAGACTTAACGAGGCTTCTGCCGTGACTGACTGTGGCTCATGAATCACTGAGGGAACAGGTCACACGTGGCCATGCAATGCTCACGTTGACAGTTCAGATCAAGACTTTGGAGAAATGTCTTCATCTAAAAGATTTTCATGGGTTCCAGGCTTGTGTAACTTTACCTCCTCCTGCAGATCCAGGGCCGCCTCCAGCAGCTGGACCCCCTCCTCCTCCTCCTCGGTACAGGCCTCCTCCTCCTCGTCCTTGACCGCTGAAGTCCTGGAAGTTTGGTAGCGTCTTTTGTCTCTTCCTCTGCACCTCCTCCTTGTCTGAACAGAAACATGCAGAGCCCCTGAGCAAGGCATTATGAAGTAACTGTATTAAGTCAGTCTTCTGCTACCTAAAATATCTTCTAATCAACTCTGAATGCAAGTACTGAATGCAGACGCAGGCCAGTAGGGGGCAGCAGGTGACTGATCCGATCTCTGTGAGGAGCGTTAGTCATGTTAATGATTAAAGGCCAGTCAGGACTCAGGGACTAAGAACAGAAGTCATTTGAGGAAGGAAAAGCAGCAGATGTGAAAGTGTCTGTGACTTGGCTTCACAGACACACAAGTATTAATCATTTATAAAACATTTATTAAGTGACCCAGCAGCCGTCGTCCCACAGAAAAACTAGCAGCTGATCCGTTTTGACCGTTAAATGCAGAAGTTCCCTTTTCTGGCTCCGACGTGGGCGTTTCCTGCCCACGCATGCAGCCCTGCACCACCTTCACACGCCTCGTTTATTCCTGGCTGACTTCAGTTCCTCCAGAGCTCGATGCGGCAGCTTCTCCTCACTTCTACATTGGCATTTGCCCAAACGCCAACATTATTTGGTCCTCGAGGAGGACGTGCCTTACCTATGATCTGAGGGTGGTAGGTGAAGGGCTTGGGCTCGCTGGTTTCGTTGTCCGATTTCCTCTTCAGCTGGACGAACACGGACGTCGGCTTCTGCAGGTTCTGGTCTCGGTACTTCGGCGTCTTGAAGACGATGGCGAACTGAGCACAGGGAGCACGTCAACATATTCATTCATCTAAGACTCTCGGCTCCAGCAACACTCCAACTTTTAGAAATGGTTTTACATTGCGATCGTGGGAAAAATGTCAAGAGCAGTTTTGGTTTGTGTCCTGATGTTGGAGTTGTTGGACTTGAACTACACATCTTTGTAATCAGTTCAGGCCCATGTGATGTGCGATGAACCTGCGAGCATTAAGAAATCAAGTGTTGGTCTGACCTGTCTGTGGACGTCTGTGGGGGAGAAATCCCCCAGAGCCTCCCAGGTCAACCCAGAGTCGTCCTCCTCATAGAACCGAACCTGGATGTCATCTGCAAATAAACACACACAGAACTCGATCATTAAATATTAAAAAAGGTTGTAAGAACACTTCCAGACTAACCTTCCAGGTAAATAAAAACAAAGTCTTCTCTCACAGACGTCTCCTGTGTCCATCACATCTGGAGCCTCTTTATCGCATGACGGGATCAGCTACGGCTCTACTACTACTACAGCTACTACTCAAACAAGTTTAACCACAAAAGAAAGCAGTCGACAGGCCTGAAGCAGAGAAAACGCACATCACGGGTGAAATGTCTCTTCCTCCTGAGGGATTTACATATCGGAGGGGAATTCCCTGAAGCTGGACTTCCTCCAGGCCACCAGAACGACTCCAACCAGGAAACCCTGCGGCTGTTCACACCGGGATCCGCAGCATTTCATAAAGCTTCAGACAGAAACGCAGCGACAGAGGCTGAATGTTCCAAACCTTCATTTAATTAATGAGGAAAACACAGAAGCTCCTCCAGTAAAAGCCTCAAACCTCCTCACACTCATTCACAGCACAACAAAAACATATCAGGCAGACGGGAAATCAACAGCAGCAGGTAGAGAACTACAGAACGTCAGCAAACATTAAATCCAACCCTGAAGAGTTATCAAATGTAATAAACCGACAGACAGCCACATGGCTTAATAAACGTCAGTCGCTGTGGTGAATAAAAACCCGGTGGTTTCCTTCTCGGAAGCTTAACATGCAGATAAAGCAGTAAGACGACTGTCACAAACCATCTGACAATTACTTCAATACGCGACATCCAAATCCTGTTAAGGGCAAAGCTGATATGAAGCGAAACTGCAGAGACGCTCATCGCTCTACAGCAGAGCAGCGATGACTCAACACAAATTCTGGATTTCCTACTAATCTGAGCTCAATACGTTTACATGAATTACCCTGTGCCCTGATGTGACCAGTCTCACCTTTCTGGACTTTGTCGCAGAGCAGATAAACCTCCTCTCCTCCCGTGACGCAGCCGGCGGTTCGGTCCATCCTCACAATTTTCAGGTTGGAGGCGTTCGGAGCCTCTGAGAGAAGAAAGGAGACAGCAGGATGGTAAAAACCAGGAGCAGGTAAAAGCGATTTGAACTGAGGCTCCATCCAACCAAACACTTCCAATACCAGATGAATCCTTTCTGAACCCACACTGACGCTGACAGACACTTGGTGATCAAGGAAAGGAGACGAAACCAGGCAGTGTGACGCAACTTCACTGTGTAAGGCCACGTGCGTTTGGACTTACTGCTGTCATAGATGGGTTCCGACACGACGGGTTCGAGTCTTCTGGAAAAGCCTCCGTCGCTGTCGGGGAGGAAGGCCGTGAACATGAGCCGGACCACGCTGAGGTCCATCTCTTTGGCCTGGAGGGCTGCTGCGCTGCTTATCACACTGCGCAGGTGGTCTGCAGAGATGAACACATTCACAGAAGCATGTCTCTAAACTCGAACGTGACAGGTCTCACACCAGTCCTCAAGTCTTTGCACGGCGTCGACGTTAGGCTGCTTTTCAGGCTGTTCCAGACACGCGTGTACATTCGTTAGAGCTCCCACAGATTTGAGGGCCTCGGCTACAGGCTTAGTTTCTTGACGATCGCAAACTCACAACCAGCAAAGTAAAGTAGCTCCAACTCTTGTTTAATTCATAGGTAATTAGCTTAGCTTCACTATTATTAAGGACGCTTTGCTGTGACTTCAGTGTTTTCTGAATGTGTGCGTGTCATTTCAAATTCTGTTGTTGTAACAGGTGCTGTATTTAATAAACGTGACTGTCGACCAACGTGTCCTATTCATAAAAACTTTTCTCAAAAAGCCAAACGTCCCTTCAAACCGTCTACAGATGCTGCCGTAACGTATCCCGTCCCTGTCTAGCGTCTTCCCTCCGTCTCAGGTCTGAAATGTCAGACTGTCGCACACACTGACCGCTGAGCTCCCGAGGGACTCGGACCTCCCCCACCAGGGTGTCGACCTCAGGGTGGATGGAGACTCCACAGTTGTGTCCCATCCTAACGGCCTCGATCATCCTCTCCTCCAGAGTCTTGGTCACGTTCTTCTTCGTCACGTGCAGAATTCCAAGGTTCGGAAAACTAAGGGCAACAAGACGAACCCAAAGCGTCACACAGGTGGTTCTGCTGACCGGGATGGTCTGCTGTAGGTGTGTCTGACCTGATGGTGGAGTCTTTGGGCTGCAGGTCTGCGATGCAGATCCCTTTGTCGCATTGTTTTCCCACCAGACTGTGAGCGTGAAGCTGAGCGGGGCCGCTCAGAGCCGTCACCAGCTGGACCACCACACGGGCCGGACCCTGGTAATTGCAGATCTGAAACAAGAAATTGGGTTTAAATTAAATGCACTATTATGTGAATGGAGTCTGGTTCTGGCTGAATTGTAGGATCACAGGGTTCAGATGGGACCATTTGTGGTTTCAGACTCATTCGAATCTCTGTGGATGAGTCACACAGCATCTCTGGACTTTTTGTGTCCCTCCACGTTTCTCTGCTGTGGTTCACAGACACTTTCTCTGGGTACAGATGACTCACGTTGTTAAAAACCCAGTCAACACAATATCTTCGTTGTACAATATCAAAAACATATTTGGGGAATTCGGGGAAAGGAAGCGATTTTGCACCTGCCCTCAGATGATGAACTGTGTAATTTTAATTATTTATTTTTTAGGTCGTGAACATTGAGGATTTTCATAACGAGTTTTGTTTACTTGTATTTTTGAACTGACCTCACCGATTATAGATCCGTTTATGATGCATTCTTCTCCCACGTTGACCGAATCATCTAATTCTATTGTTCCTGAGGCGTTTTACATAAAGGAAATCAGATGTAAAAAAACTCTGTTCCCGTTTCTACCTTGTGTGTGAAAGTCAAGTTGCTGCATGTATTTGCCTGCAGCCACGGTGCAACTGCCGCAGTAAATAAACACAAACCCACTTCCTCTTCCTGGTTCCGGCTGCCAGTGGAGGCTCACCGGCAGACAAACCCGGTTCCTAGAAACACAGCGAGGCTACGGGTTTGATGGTTTCCGGGCTCAGACAGACGCTCACAGTAACGGCTTGGAAAGTCTGAAGAACCAGCAGGTCGAAGCGCTCGCTGCAGAATGGGAGGAGATGTGGACCCACCAGGTTCCACTGCTCTCTGCAGCAGCAGCAGCTTCTTGCATCGGACACCAGAACCAGGTTCAGTGCTTAATGTGAAGCTGAACGTAGACGTCCCCTTGTCCCACATATGAATCCTCCCTGGTGTGGGAGCACATGCAGAACCGTGGATCACCAACGGGTTCTGCCAGATCGCACTAGAAAAACCTCATGAATTTGAGCCGCCTGAACTGAACAGAAATATGAGCTTGAAGCGATCACAATGTCGGCAGACGGCGATGACCCAGTTCAGTGGAAACACCGACATCGGAATGGAAAACATTGACCTGCAGTTATTTTTAATTACTTGAATTTAGATCAAATCACTGGCAGCCCCACTTTTAGAGCAGGTATTTCTTCTTTGAAGTAGTCGGATGAACAGCGTCAGTATTTCTGGGAGTGGGCGCCAGCACCAACACCTCTGGATGTCAGTAGAAACTGCGAGTGACGCAGCTGCTTCCCTGTAATAACACGTGGGCGTCGTGGGGAGGAATTTCCCAACACACATGAAACAGAGCAGAGGTGTGTGACAGAATGAAGCTGGGCAGGTCTGGGCCGGCAGGCGACCCTTCAAAAACCTTGCTTCTGCAGCATCCTCCTCTGCGTCGACCACAACCAGCCAACACTGAGCCTCGACCTAGAATCGCCTTTATTTACCGACAGGAAGCAGCGAAGAGGTTTTTAAGCTGCTCTCTGATCACACCTCCTGATGGCAGTTCTCCTTCTGGGTCGCATGGAGCCGTCGAACGCGTCACTAATGAAAAAACACTGGACCCAAGAAGAGCAAACCAGACGCACGTTCAACTCGCATCGTTGCGCCTGCGCACACAAAACCTCTCGTCAGCATGAGACGACGCTTATTCATCATCAACGTCTGAATGTGGGCAACAAGGAGAACGCAGCCAGTCCAGCCACCATCAGTCCCTCCTGGCAGATAACTTAAACATCATCGTTTGTTGCCTCGTTAGCCTTAAATTAAATTAATAAGACAAAGGTGAAGCTGAGGGATGAACCCAAAAAAAAACCCCAGAAAAGTCTCAGTAACATCATCATCATCCCACTGGTCCCAGCACAGACCGGAGGGATTTTCCCAGCGTGCAGCATCAACATGTACGAACACCGTCAGACGCAGGCACCACAGACACAACACTAAACACTGACTCAAGAGTTTTATGCCGATTCTATTCCCAAATCCTGAATCTTAGCTCAGAATATTCCTCTCGCACCTTCTCATGTCTTCATGTAAATCTCATAAATCTGTCCTGGAACATTAGTAGATTTACACAAGACTCATTCTGGCTTTTGTGACTAAATCCAAGCAGAAATTCAATGACCAGTCGATTCTCTCGTACAGAAAATTAGTCAGTGACTATTTTGATCATGTCACGTTTTCATTTCTGCTTCTGAAACTAAATAATTTTATATTTTAAGCTTTGGTAACATGTGACCTTCTCTGGGTGTTTGTTATATTGTTACTTGTTCAAAGACTCTGAACTTTGTTCATCCACCAAATCATCTGATCATGTAGATGAAATATCACGTCCAATGTGTAAATATCAAACCTTATTCTTGTCGTCCTTCATTAACAAGATTTGAATTTCGGTCGACTTTCTGGGCGTGAATCTCGTGTTTCACGCTGAATGTTCAGCTTCTCTGCTGAGTTTGATGTTGCGACAGTTACAAAGCACATTTGTTGGGGCACGTCTGTAATTTGCATTCACGTTAATCAACTTTCACATATGCGAGCACAGTAAAGCTGAGTGAGAGCAGACAAGCAGTCAGACTGCAGCAGGAATCTGGGGATTTCCCTGCACCTCTGGTTTGGTTGGAACTTGTGGGAGAATCTGACTCCAACCTAAACATCAACCGAAACAAGACGCTAGGAAACTTGAGCTCCTGAGTTCAGGGATCCGGCAGGATTTCATGCACGTTTCCAGCTTCAGACTGAAGGTGTGATGGAAGGAAGCTATGACTCAAAGGCCTTCCAGGGCATTTAAAGATGAATACAAACAGCTGTGTCGGCTTCGTGCAGACCGACACTGATCTACAGCGTTTCAGTACTTTTCAGAGGTGCAGCAGTAAATGAACCTGAACTGTCATGACATGTGAAACTGAGCTTTATCTTTAAGCTTCATACTTCCCCCACGTTCACTACAGTGTCCATGACGTCACCTCAGCTCGAGTCGGGCTGCCCTGTGACTGAACCAACACTGTGCTACTGCCCAAACCAAGCGTCACATTCACAAGGAGAAATCCTGAGCCTCCCGTCTGAACTAAGGTCCATCTGAGCTCACTGCTGCGTTTGGTTATCGCTGCAGGCTGAAGTCGCTCACGTCATTCTTCCTCATGCATCGTCCTGCTCGTCACTTCCTGGACATCATTCTTAGCCGTTTTTTATTGCTGCTGTGTAGTTTACACGTTAATGTCGTCGGTCCGGCTCTTCCATACAAACAGGTGAGTCAACGTGTCTCCTACATGTGTTGTTCACCTGACACTGGCCGACGTCACAGACGTGAGAGCGTGCAGGACCTGGAGCGAGCTGCACGCAGAGACGCTTTAGTGCTAAAAGCTGGGTCAGTGCCTCGTCAGGACGAGTTACCTTGACGGTGGGGTAGGTTTTCCTGTTCTTCTCACTAGAGGCTCCTGGTAGACCACCGTGAGACGGGCCTTCACAGCCGTACCTGAACCTGAAGCCCCGCTGGGTGAGAGACACAGATACTGGTTACTGAGCTACAGCAGCTGCTTCAAACACCATTTACATGATTCAGGATTGGCCTGCCCCGACAGTAACTGTAGGCTCTAGAAGCTAGAAACTAGGTTAATCCTACATGACAAGCCAGATGTTCCGTGAGGGGGTTGAAGGTTTACCTGTTTGGGCTGCTCCAGAATCTGCAGGTACGGCCCGTCCGCTGAAAGCAGACAAAGCCACACCGTTAAGTCTGCACATGGTGGCAGAGGTTCCACAGGTGATCAATACATTTCTACATGTAAAGAGACAGACTGAGCTACAGGAGAGACTGGAGACGACAACCGACACACGTAAACCACCAGAAATGTAAGAAAGAGGCAACACTGCAAAAGGAAGAAGTGCAGCCATTAGATACTAAACCACAAAGGCAACACCGACAAATAAAAGCACCACAAAGACGTCCGGGCTGGACTAAGCCTGGTCAGCAGACGTGTCCACGTCCTCACCAGCATCCGACACCTGAAGGCTGAAGCTTCTGCAGAGACCGACGCTGGTTCACAGACTAAAGCACAGAACACGCGACACATCCTGCCTCCAGACTGCTGCCACTTCCTCCCTCATCCGGCAGCGTGCGGCTGCTCAGACAGGTCAGTCTCCTCAGCCGATCAGAGACGCCCACGTTTCCAACTTAATGAACTTCATTTGAAGGACAAGAAGACAAAACCTGACCTGGAGCTGGAGTTTTGCAAACATTCACTTCCAAAAGCTGCTTTTCTGCCCACAGCCGTTAAACCTTTACACACAGATCTGCCCCGACAGAGGTGACGTCCCTCCTCAGTTTATTCTTCCATAAATATTCGTAATGTTGCGTAACAAAGACAAACTCGTATATTGTCAGCAGATCAGTTTAAATTCGTATTTAGTCGACGGCTTCAGGCTTCACTGGCGCAGACACATTTAATGTTTAACATGACTTTACAGTGGGTTTATATACATAATATTGAGGAATCCCACTGTTGTTAGGGTTTGTTCACTGCCGTGTGCGTTTGAGGGACGAAATCACTCACATGTGAATGTAGAGAACAGACTCTTTCTCCTCGTCCTACACTTGAGAACAAAGAGGGAAGTGAGAGACGCCGTCACCACCGAGGACCGATGCGACGCAGACGTCATGAAACTCATCTTTCACTTTACCTTCACCACAGGCACGTTTTTTAAAGTATACCTTCATTTTCCAGAAAGAGAAAGTTGCATTTCCAGCGTCTTCCTCCTGCAGGGTGACGAGGAACTGTCCACAGCAGCTGGATGCCCCGAAATAGCCTCCACAGACTGAACACACGCCACAGCCTCAGACTGACAAACGCATCACACGTATATTAACCGCGCTGGAGGAGACCAGGGCTCCAAGCGGTGACCGGGTTCATCCCATCGCTTAAGAAACTACACTGACACCGACTCTACCAACACGTGTTTCCACCTGTGACTTAAAAGTGTGTCACCTGACAGACAGAGATTCTACAGAACTGTTCAGACCACAACCAGCAACGTCTGTTTGCACTAGGGCTCATCACAGCTGCAAGTTATTCCACTGGACTCATTCATCTCCTGTGGCTACAGACATGGGATTAGAGTGAACACATTTGTGCCTTCACATCCCACAAAGCAAACATCAACCAGAGAAGCTTGTAAATACTCAGATCCACCTTCTGTTGAGAAGAGACATGACTGAAGCATCTTGGTTTGGAGGCTACAGACGGACCCGAGGTTAATTTAAGGTAAGATTGAAACAAGCTGTGATCACAACATGCAACAGTTAAAGAGGAAGTTAAAGTTGATCTGAAGATGCTTGAAAGCTCCGTCAGCGTTCCTGCACAAAGACAAACTAATCCATCACCTGTCAAATGGTCAGTGGAGCGACGCTAAGCTCACCTGTCCTCACCGACGGGCTCTGATGCATCACAGGGAAGGGAGTGAAATCATCCCACGAGTCCATCATTAAATGATCAAATATCTGCAAGATCAAATCCGACAGACAGTAAGAGAATTAGCACACAGCTACAGGCTCAGTTTTGCTTTTTGCACACGAACAAAGACACAGGTTATAGCTCCAGGTTATTAATGCAGAATTAGAGCCAGACACATCTGAGAGGACTCACAGCCTGTCATACATTCATCTGCTCTTTTCCTGGGGGACTCTGGGCCTAACGGATTCTAACATCCGCTCAGCAGGGGTGAAGAAAAACAAGGATGGCCACTTTATTGGGTACACCCCTACAGTCTAACTCGGCAGCTCTGCCTTTAACCGAGGTCGAGTGGGAGCTGGAGTCGTTCTAATAGGACTCGCTTTAACCCTTGTGCAGCCTTCGAGGGGTCAGAATGAAAACAGGGAGCTCAAAGCTCAAAAACCACACAAGGGTTGGATAAAACACAACACGCTTCATCTAGACGGTTGGATGAACCTGTTCATGGTAGACCCACACGTGTTCACTGCTTGGATGTAAAACCCCCGAAGGCTGTTTGATCCAACCCTGGTGTGTTTGAGCTTTGAGCCCTAGTTCACAGAGGGGTCGTCTGACCCCTCCAAGGCCCAGGAGGGTTAAATATTGGGGCCGCCCCATACGTCCGGGCCCCTGTGACCTCAGTGTTACCGTGCAGGACACGGCTTCAGTCGTCAACCTAATTAGATGCTGTCCTGGAAGCTGGACTGTGCAGGTGCAGCTAATAGCGACAGTGAATGCAGCTCTTCAACAGACGCCAACTACAGACCAGTGACGAAGGGACGGAGCCTGTGTCACACGTTTACGAATGTGGAACCAACGAGCTCGGTTCGAACACTCGAGTCAACGTGTGACGTCAGCAGAGTTTACAGCGTTTGTCCATTTACCTGGAAGCATGTGTGTAAACAGGAAGAGGCGGCGTTTACCTGGTTGGGGGTCTGAAGGTAGTGGTCGCCAGCCATGGCGCCTGTCAACAACAACAACAACGAGAGGTCATTACTCAGCCAAGCGAGCAATTAACATTCATTTAATTCACGGACGTCGCATTGTTTTCTTCAGCTTCCGTCTATTTCTACTCAGGCAAACACTTCCGAACCACCGATTAGGACTTTGACACCTGTTGCGGTGGGGTTCGCGCATGTGCCCACCGCGCTAGCTCCGTGGCTAACGGCGGGCACCACGACGTTTCTTTTCCGTTTCGTGGGTGAGTTTGGGAAACAGCAGCGCAGTAAGCGCTGCTTCTGGCCTTTAGCTTTAGCTTTAGCTAGCTGGGTGCTAGCCCTTAGGCTAGGTTCCGTATTGAGCCCGCGGCACCAGGCTTCGGTCAACAGCCGAACCCCTCGCCGGTCGCCGGGGCCGTGAACTTCAGGACGTGACTTCCTTATTGGGCTGGACAGGGCCGGTCGTAGTTCCGGCTGATGGTTCAGAAACTTGGAGCGTTTTTGTGGCTTCGCTCGTTGAGCCGCGTTGCGAAGACGGAGGAAGTTCACCGAGCGGAGCCAGAGACGTCGAGTCTGCACGAACACGGAGCAAAGTCCTTCACAACGACGCTACTCGTAAAGTGACCGGTGGCTCTGACCCGCTTGATAAGAAACCTCCGCGTTTTGTGAGCTAGTTACCTGTTAACAAGGAAGTGAAGTAACAAAGCCCGGGCGGGCGACGAGCGCCTGCCGCGGCGGTTCTTACCCGCTTCGCGCTGTGAACAGTCGGATACTCAGCTGAACTACGGGTCCGCATCAGTTCGCTCCAGTTCGGCCACCGGATCCATTTACAGCTTCAACTGCAGCGCGTCATGACGCGTCTCGAGCGCGTCGCTACTGTACGAACGAGAAATGATCCGAGTGGACAAACGGAGCTTTATTCCAGAACCGGGCTCGGACAGGTGGCACCGAGTTTGTCAAACGTTCATGAAGTTCATTTCCTTCCCCGCTGGAAATTCCCCCTGACGCGCAGCTCCGACACAGAACAGCCGAACGCGAAGAGCTCTCACTCTGCGCCGGTTCCCAGTCACTTATTGGGGTCAAAGGTCACAGTGTCTGCAGGTGGAGTCACGGCTTCAACAGTCACTCGGTATTGATGCTAAACCTCCAGCAACACCCAAGTCCTTGATTAGAAATAGAAGCAACGGGAAAAGTTGCTTATGCGTTTCGAATGAGATGAGATCAGAAGAGAAGCAGCTCACAGGCTAATCAATACACATAATCCAATACCTTTAAACTTTCTAGCTACACGATACTGCGTCTACTTACATTGGACTGGTCATCGGTGAAGCTACATCCACCAGCGCCGAGCTGCTCTGTAATAACGTGCACACACCGGTCCAGGACCAGGACCAGGACGCTGCCTGGTGCCGTTTTGTCTCCTGCAGCACTGAAGTATTTTCTGGTGAATACTTTCAGATTCTTTGTTGCCTCGTGTCTTCCGGTGGTCGCTCGTGGTCCTTGTTCACCTGATTCTCTATGTTTGTCAACTCTAAACCACAGAGTGAAACATCGTTTTGTCACAAACTATCTGTGGTGGTTGGGTTTCTGCCCCTGCTGGTCAAACACAGCAACGACACGGGGAAGCCTGAACAAGTCACAGCTGCTTGACCATCGTCATCATCAGCATCATTTCTTCTTTCCTTCATGTCCTTTATAGAATTAAATGTGTTGAAGACGTCAGAACTACACACACTGACCGGTAGAAATAAAGAGCTTCCAGGTTTTTAATTCTTCCATGTCTTAGTTTATTGTGATAAACACACATACGAATCTGTTATTTAAACATATATAAGTGTACACATATCTAGTTTTATAATAACCTGAACATCTAATAGCATCTGGAAAACAACTGGTTAAAACTAAATGGAAAAACAGCTTCTGCAAAAATATACAAATCTATTCCTGAAAACATAATTAAAAACTCAGAGAGCAAACAACATCTGGAGGCACATTAGCTCAGCGCGTTAGAGTTGAACACACCACTGCACCAGCAGGGAACACATCAACACACACGTCGTAGCGTTTTGATGACCTAACCACAACCAGCACAGGTGAAGGGTGGGCGGGGCTGTAAGGGAGCGACGGGCAGAGGGAAGCACAGCGGCGACATGACGGAGAAAGTCATTTCAGAAGGAAAACACTTAAACAGTTCACTAAGAACAACACGTTCCAGTTTCTCAATCACGACTTCTTAACCTACACCCAGGGCCGACGTACGTCCTCTGGGGCCCTGGGCAAACCCCCAGAAAGAAGCAGCTCCAGTGGTGGAGGACTGTGACTCACACAGGCTTCTGTGCACATTTAGATTGGCGTTAGCATGAAAAAACCTAATGTCTCTTCATTTCTCCTGGGACCAACACAACTGATGCATTATCACGGAGTAACACGATTTAAGAATCTGCAGGCTGATTTCTATAGGTATGAATAAAATGAGTTACCACCATAAAGGGCACTGGTGTGAAAACGAAGGAGCGTGAGAAGGACCCAGAGGAGGCACAGGAATGTGAGGATCTAAAACATGTAACAAAACCTGTACAGGGTGAGAACTAGCAGCTACTGACACTCAGCACAGGTCCGAGTTATTCAAAGCCAGAAACACTTGGTGTCGTCTCAGTCACTGAAATGAAGAAACTATCTGTCATTTCGAGGCTTTGAATGAAACCAGGATCCTAAAACCCCAAGTCAAGCACAGCACAAATTACAGTCAAGTAGCACCTAAGAATGTGTAAATACGAAATTCTAGAAAAAAAAACCTACAACCAAAATTACAGTAATCAAATGTTTGTGTGGCTACATTAAGATCTGCCTCATAACAGTCCTCTAACATCGGTTTGTGGACACAGTGACACATGAATCTCACTCCAGGTACAAACTGGCAGGTGTAACTGTAGCTCATGTAACTAGGATTCAAGGTAACTTGGTTAGACTCCGACGTAACGTAACGCAAGTTGAGTCTCGTCACAGCTGAGTCCATCAGTGTGTGTCTGTCAGAGTAAGCAGAAGGAAATGCAACAGCCTGACGATTAGCTAAACCACAGTCGTTTAGACTAGAAGACAGGAACGTGATCTCTGGTGCACACAGATTAAGATCAAATCTAAACAGTGACGTTAGTTTGACCTTTAGCCACGTGCAGTCAGTCACTGACTGCTTAATCTGAAACGCATTACGTATTCAAGAGCATCTGACCAGGGTTGTGTCTTATTATTAGATTATTAGACCGTCCGACTGCTGGGGAATAACCAGGATGTTAAGGAGTCAAATCTCTGGTTAAATTTCCAGTCACACACTGATGCTGTACGCTGGTCGGCTACGCAGCGGAGCAGAAGGTTTTAGCAGCTTGTTCAAACGGTCTCTTCAGCAGAGCTTCAGCAGTTGATTTCTACTTCTCCCAGAGGCCAGTTGACCCACATGCAGGTCATAGTCACTATAACGAGACGGTTACAGCATCTGAGTCTACTGCCACTACCTGTACATCTATTTATTCCCACTCTGGAGCTTATCCTCAAGGGGAAATCGTCAGAATTCAACATGAACACTTTCTCAGTCGGCTGAAATTCAGTTAATGGATTCTTGTTATACTGCAGTTTAAGTTACAAACAACTGTAAGTACATTTGGTAAATAATGACCACGGTTACTGGTAAGTGTTCTGTCAGCAGGATGGAAATTCAACCTAACAGACATCCCAGATTTCTCCCTCGACCTTCAGGCTGTTAAATTAAACTGCCTTTGGTCTCAGGGTCGATCTGCAGCCCATCGGCGTCTCTACAAAGCTACAGAAAGTGAAGCTGGCTGCTGACTCCAAAACGGCCCTTCAGCTGCAGCCGGAAGCAGATGAAAGAAGCAGGACGCTGAAGGTCAGATGGGTCGGTCTCTGGAGGACGGGCTTTCTGAACGGCCGTCCTTCACACCAGCTGATGACTTCTTCTGCTTCTGCTTGGATTTCCTCAGCATCCGGACCTGCAGATGACAGAACATACACACAGGCTGCACCAATAGTAGTAGAACCAATAGTACCAGCAGGTACGTCCTGCATCTGCTTAAGGCTTGTGTACAGGTGCCACTGCCAGGCTTAGTTGTCACTACAGGCCACCACGCATACAGATGTACATATGACAAACGCTCATGCCATGGATAAGAAAAACAAACTACAAAGTCCAACTAAAGAACAAAACAATCAACAAACCACCTTTGGCCCAGCAGCAGAGATGATGATGTGTCCTGGCGGTTGGATCCACGGCTCCCCGTCCACCTGGACAGGTATGGGTTTACTTACAGTCAGCCTGATGTAGTTTCCTTGAGCGATACGAATACCAGAGCGCAGCCCACTCTGCACCTGGCCCTGCAAACACACATAGTTACAAGCTCTGGAACTGGACACACCCAACAAAAAGCCCCCTCAAACTCCTTCGGTCCTTTGCCTTTCTGCTCTAAACTTCTCGTTTATGTACAGAGCTGAACTTCGCTGAACAAGCCTCTGAGTTTCCAGTTTCCAGATATCAGGTCGCTTTCAGGCCACACGGTGACTCTCAGCATGTTTGAAAGCAAAAGTATTCCTAAAATGAGAAGGCGTAGGTCTGTCTAACCTTATAGTCTGAGTACACGACTTGTCTCACCATGTGTACGACCCCAGTGACCCCGACCACCTCCAATAAACCGTCATCGATACTCGGTTTCCCAAAGCGAGCGTCGACCTCTGACCCCCAGAGATCAGCACCAGAACCCCAGCTGCACATAAGCACACGTGTGAAGGCGAGTGAAGGTCATAAAGGTCGTTGTGGCCCCGTGAAGCCTGTGTGTGCGTTACCTGGGTATATTGAGGAAGATCAGACCCTCGATGTTGGGTAACGGGACGTTCTGAGCGTCCACCTGCAGCTGCAGCTCTTTGTGGAGGCTCCTGCTGTGACTGATCTTCTGCAGACCCACCTTCACATACACACCTTTGTTGTGGAACCTGCAGGTGGGCAGGAGAAACACATTTATCAACTCCAGCGTTTCATACAGCCGTCTTAACACAGGCACAGGTCTGCTAGTCTCAGCAGGCCGTGATACAGAGATGAACCGCTGTCTGGGGTTACGCCTCATCCGTGTAGTACCTGCTGGTGAATTTATCAGGGTCATCCTCTCGGGCCTGGTGGAAATCGAGGCTGAGCTCTGCGTCGATGCCGAGACCAAAGTAATTGTTCATCTGGACGATCTGTTGAACAGGTGTCTCCGTTAGGCCTACCGCTGCAGTCTCAATCTAAAGAACGCATGTTTGAAAACACCATTGATGGACCTGTACCAGACCTTGGGCGGCTCCAGGAAGTGGTTGCCCTTTCCATCTTCAGAGATGTCCTGAGCATCTAGTAAGATGGTCCATCGGTCTATCAGAACCTCATCAGCTTCGTCGACAGATACCAAGATGTGCTGGGGGTCCTCGCCGCTGTAACCTGCACCCCAACGCAGGACCCGAGCCAAGTCGTTACCTGACGGGAGGGAACAAGACACAGCACTTGTTACCTGCATCATTACCCACGTGGGTTAAAGGATCAATTAATTCAAACTTTGAGTCATGCTGCTCTGACCTGTTCCCAGCGGAACAATTCCAATCGGTGGCTCTCGGCAGACCAGTTTGTGTCGAACAGTCTCCAATACTCCCAGGACCCATCCCACTGTCCCGTCACCGCCACAGACCAGTACCCGAAACCTGGGCACATCCCTGAATGTGTGGAGGCTGCACCGCACGAGAGAAGACAAGAAACATTAGTTGTGATGACAGCGATTCCTCCAACACAGGCTCCACTGTGGCTCTTTTAACCTGTGGCGTCCTCAAGTCTCAGCAGACGTCTGAATGATCACACACAGCGAACCCACAGACTGTGAAGGTGCGTTCTCACCCGACCAGTGGTCCACCGTTGGAAATGTCAAAGACCTGGTGAGGGTTCAGGAGTTTCCTGAAACTGTAGAGCAGCTCTCTTCCTTTCATGCCTCCGCTCTTTGGGTTGACAAAGATCAGGAGTGGACAGACGTCATCTTCCAGCTTGTTGTGCTAGAAGACACCAACAACCGTCACAGAACCTAATTCAGAATCAGAGAAATTAGTTTGGGTAGAGTCTCTTTCCTCCCTGTTGAATGCCATGTTGTTGACTGGATCCAGGTTTGTGTAAATCACACTGCAGTGTTAAAAAAAATCCCATCGCAGCCTAAACTTCACAAATAGAAACCCAAGTGTTGCTGTAAAGATTTATCGCTCCTGCTTCGTCTTCCCAGATATTCCTGGAGCTGCTCTGCCGCCATAACCTCATTATTCTAATGTGTCACAGCTGTGAGAGGCTTCTCCACCCTCCCCTCTTCACAACCACAATCCTCCATCATCAGTTGTTTAGTCTGCAAACTGTCTGCCAGCCAGTTTTCAAACCTGCGTGGACCAGGACCAGGACGTTTGATGGTCCTTACCGTGAGGTCTGGTATGACGAGTGACGTGAGCGCTTTGCTGCTGACAGACGTGTCTTTAGCCAACATGTAGATCCTCTCTGCTTCACAGAAACATGAGATCTCCAACGACACCGCACCTGAATACACACAGAGTCGTAGCAGTCCCAGGACATGGAACATTAAGAAGAGTGGAAAAACTGGATGAACCCACTGTCTCTGGACCGGTGTGTTCAAATAACGTTTAAAATCATGCAAAATCTGATTTTATTCTGGTAAATGAACAACTAATAAAAATAATGGTAGTTCATGTTTTATTTTTACTGTGCACACCTTGACTGGCATAGACGTGACTGACTGTGACCAGGTGACCTGCAGAGAGACGAGGGGGCAGACAGGAAGAGAAGAGGTGAATCATAAATCAGCCACAGGACACCTGGAGGGTTTTATCTCAGCTCATGAGTCAGAGCAACAAGTCAACTGAACAACTACATGAGCCAAAGCAGTAGAATGAGACAAATACAAAAAGCAGAGATGACGCTGGTTGGATCGTCTAGTATCAGCACAACTCACTCTTGCTGGTCAGGTGTTGCTCCAGCAGCTGTTCGTACTCCTCTTTAGACAGCAGGGGGGGCAGTCCTCCAATCAGCAGGCTGACCTGCACGGCTCGGTTCCTGTTCTCCACCACGTAGAACCGGGTCTGGTTCATTTGACGTAAAGACATCTGAGAAATTAAAAGGGATTGTTTACGCCTCATATCTGTGCTGCAGGCTCATGCCTTGTTCCATTTCTGTATATGAAATGTAAGGCTAAAGACATTTGGGCAATCCAGCACCTCGTACCTTCCTGATCTCCTGCAGTTTGTCCAAAATCTTCTCCTGTGGCGTTAGCGTCTGTCTCTGCACTGGAGGACAAAAAACTGCTGTTGTACATCATCATGGCTTTCAATGACAAGCTGAAACTGAGGTTTACAGCACGTTACAGGTGATCGTCATAAGGAGGAAGCCGTATTCGTAGGAGACATGGTGTTGTGGCTCACCTTGCTTGCTGTTCATGTAGACCTCCAACAGACTGAATCTGGACTCATCCTCCAGCTGAAACGAAACAACTCCACTGTTACAGAATTTAGGGAGCGAGCGGTTCCACCAGCAAACTCTCAGTAGAACTAAACAGAAAAAGTCTTTTCTGTTTCTGGGCTCTACCTGGGCGTCCAGCTGTCTGAGGACCTCAGTGAGAACTGCAGCTGCTGTGCTGTTCTCTGAGACAGACACAGGGACAAAAGTTGGGCCCGACCTGAAATACACACAGGTAACAAACTGAAGGACAACACGACAGCTGATGAAAACTAGGTTAATTCAAGTCTCAACATGTGGTTTGAACTGGTTCTTTCCTCCAGAAAGTTAATATTTGCCTATTACCTAAAACTCTAAAATTTCTTATCTTAAATTTTCCATCCATCTGCTTCCTGAAATGTTACTATTAAGTCTGTTCCCTGCTGAACTCCATTTCCCAGCAGGCTTCACCTGGGCCACCCGATGAACACCTTGATGACCTCAGATTCTCGGGGTCTCGCCCGGAGCAGCCAAGAGTCTCCTCCATCTTTGTGAGAGCCCCTGTTGTCCGGACCACCGTTCCGGTTCAGGATGTCGTCGCAGTGGAGGCGCTGCGAGCTGCCAATCTCATGCAGCTCGTAGTCCTGAGGTTCATCAGGGATGTAGAACGCCCTCAGCGCTGCCTCCTGCAGGACAACACAGATACTGCAGGTTATACACAGAATCCAGGACCACCTGCAGTAGGAACAGAGCTGGTAGCAGCACTAGTAACTGAGCATAGAGTTTGGAACAGGTTTCATCATTACAGTAATAAATGATCATACACATCTGTTTCCTGAGAGGCAGAACATGGTTTGTAAATATTAACACAGCTCTTCATTAAGTGAACATACTACTACCTTTACTTTCAGAGCTTGTATTCGCACATCGGTTTTCAGCAAAGTGTGCAGTTTATCAGTCAGCTTACAGACATTCGTACCATATGAGCTCTGTAGGTAGTGGCAGGGACAGTAGCACTAGGACAAACACCAGTAGTAACGTGGAACATGTAGGGCTCTCACCACCACGTCTTCGTTCCTTGTGGCTCGAAAGATGGAGACCCGTCGGAAGTAGCCGTGCTTCACTGCGTCGTCGCCATCAAACACCTTGAGGAACTGCTTAGCTGTGCATCACACACAAAAATTAAATGAACACATTCACAGGTTCTTCTGTTATCATTTTATCACAATGTGTAATGAAAAAAACAGGGCAAAGACTCTGGGACTGTTGGACATTACTCAGTCAAACTGAACCAGATAGAAACAGAGTAGTTCACAACCATAACACACTCGTGATATTCATCCAAGCATATTTATGTGTATTCGTGTGATGTGTTGGTTTAACAGAGCTTCCTGGTGAAGGAACTGACCCGACTCTGGAGCAGCCAGCTGAGCGTCTTTATACACCGCAGCAGACAGATCAGCATCATCCGTGTTATCTGATGGAAACATGGACAATATGGCTACGAGTCACACTCAAAACTCAAAGAAGCCAAGCGACGTGTCGTAGGTAAAAAGCCTTCCTGTTTGTGGATGACTCTTCTTACCCTGACGGCAGCTACGTCCTCATCTTCCCTGCTCGGCTCTGATGCCCCCTAAAGCCAATTTTGCCAGACTGAACTATTTGTTCCTTAGCCTCATTCTTGACATTGTCCTTTTAATAACTGGGGTTTACACAACCTTTATTTCCAGATTAACTGTCACCATCTCTGGGATGCACAGAAGATACTTAATTTTGATATGTAAATCATGACTTTAATACAGAAACCTCCTTTTGAATATTAAACTCTTAGTTTCACTTTCTGAAGGTGAAACAGTTTTAGGTTCTCGCTTCTCCCTAATCAGTACTTTTCTCCACCTGTTGCTGCTACAGTAGTTTCCCACTGGGCAGTTTAATTAACTTCCTTGTGAGATGCGAGTTTTGTGTCACATCTTCTTTTCATGTAGGTCTAAACTCATGAAACTTGCACAATTCCTTTATTTCTCAGTGCACAGATATTAAAAACCATTTGGACAAACAACCGCCCTTGTCATAATTAACTTGATTCTGAGGCTCATTGTTTGTTTCACAGCTCAGATCAGCAGAGTGACGCTGTCAGGAAACCAGCCCCGCGTTTCTGGTGGTGTTGCAGCGTCACAGAGGATGTGGTCTGGAGGTGTGTGTGTTTCTGTGTGTGTACCCAGATCGTGGCTGCAGCTCTCGGTGATGCGGTAGCAGTGCATCTTGCTGAAGTGTCTGGAGTGGAGGCGAACGCAGGCCGGATGGAGCAGCATGCAGCGCAGCCGTCCCAGAGTGCACTCTGGTGGCACGTGGAGGTAACATCCTGAGTGGCTCTGCAGAAAAACACGATGAACTTCATTTAGAGCTTATGGCAAAACTAGCAGAACATTAAGATTAGTGGCGTCTCACCGTGATGCCGCACCATTCACACCTCATCCCCGCCAGGACATCAGACGAACCACAGGACCGCTTACAAACTTCACACTTGGCCACTGAAGCCAGGTTCCCCTCCCTCCAGTGGTGATGAAACGGCTCCTGGAGGAAAGAAATAAACACGGTAGAAGACCTGTCTACACAATTACGAGCTGTACAGACACATTTAACGCCAGTGTCCGATAACAAATATAATGACGTGTGTGTGTGTGTCATCAGCTGCTGACAGACAACCATGGACGTGCTGCATCCAGACTTTCATTTAAACTTCAAAGCGATTCAAGATTGACAACTGGACTTGATACAAAGTAAGAATAAAACCATAGACTGACAGTCTCACCCAGTCGGCTGCAGACCAAAAAAAATAGCTCCCGTCTCTGCGAGGGCCCTAAGCCCAGAAATACTGATTCTAATCAAGGACTGTGACCAATCAATCAGCTGTGATCGACACCTACACACAGAGCAGAGGTTCTCCTTGTTCACTGAGCCTCTCACAAGTCTTTAATGAGGAGAGTGACAGGACAAAGTGTCAGACTGGTCGATTGCACTCAGTCAAACTAGTCATTAATCTGGCGCGCACACACACACACACACACACACACACACACACACACACACACACACACACACACACTGGTTATTTTTAACTTACTGTTTTTGAGGCTGTACTGTTACAGTGTTTAATGGTCACATTTTCTAATTACATGGTTTTTATTTGTTTAATTTTAAAACTGTCCTATAATTTACAGCCGCACGGTTCATTTGAATATGAATGTCCATAACAAGGGAGGGCGTTGCATGAGTGGAGTATCCTACTGTGGCCACGCAAATCCCAATCAAATGGCCTATCAAGGAATCATGGCTGTAGTTCTGTGGGCTTTGGGTTGACATTCATTTACATGCTATTCTATGACTGGGCAGGAACATCCAGCACATCAGGAAACTCTGTCTACTTAACTGACGTGGGGGAAAACGCGAGTCCTGACTGGCTGCTGTCCAGCGCTTGACCGCTGCAGCTAAATTTACCTAAAGATATGTTTATTTAAACTTTCCTTGTTGTCGTCCTCAGCATTAATACCTATAAATTTATGTTTCACCAATAAGAGACAGGGATTTGGGTTTATTTGATAAAGTGGTTTGCCAAAGTGCTTCTAGGGGGCAAATTATACAGCACATGAACTGAAACAGAATTCTGAACGTAGAACTGGTAGTTCAGCAGGTATCAGGGGTATGAACAGTGTTTCTATTGATCTAGGTGAGTAATAAAAAAACAATGCCTCAAAGTTCTGACCAGATGATGGTGATTGACAGAACACAGAACATCAATCCAGATCCAACTGGACCAATGAGAAACATTACATCTCTACATGCACGTACGCAGTCACCCTGTTGCTGCCCTCACTCACCTGCTCCGGCGTCGCATCCAGGTGGGAACGGCGACAGTCAGCACAGGTGAAGGCAGCACAGTCAGCGTGGACATGCAGCTCACACACTGAAACATGAGGTCAGACGTCTTAATGGTGCTTTGCAGACATCAGGAACTGGGACACGTCTCAGACTGACGTAGAGCATGAGCCCATGTAAATGTTGTGCAAATCATAAAACAAGAAATGCAAACTGCTGAGTATCGTCATCAGCTCGCTTGGGACATTTGAATAGTTTGAGATACAGCGAGAAAAATAAGGTGAGAGAAAGGAAGACGGCTCCTTTGATTCCACTGCATGTGTGACACAACTCATTTGTATATTTTGAGTCCTTTAAGGCCAGAATACGCAGAATATTAGGCTGAACGTGTTGGTAAACAGCACTGACCTTCACACCGTAGCGCCACGTTTCCTTCGGTTTGTTTCCTGCAGACGCAGCAGAAGCGTTTCTTCTGACCCGCCGGACCGAAGCAGTGAGCCACCGGCACCTGCAGCGCAAAACACAAGGACAGCGCTCACAGCAAGAGGAAAGAGAGCCCAGCTGGCTGAAAACCATGTCACTGCTCAAAATAGTCACTAACAATTGTTTTATACGTTTTTATACACTAAACTACAATAAACAGCTGTTTTAGGACTTCAGTTCAGCCGTTTTGTAGTTGTGGCTAAACCGCTTTAGAGACCAGTGAAATGGCAGCAGTTTTTCAAAGTTACGGTTTAAGACCTGACAGAAAACCACAACACAGTTCTAGAAAAAAAACAAATCAGGAGACCCTCCAGAGAACCGGCCCATTATGAGTTTACAGAACACGTATGGTTCTAATCAGAAGTTCTAGTGTCTGAACAGAAAGAACAGTCAAGTCAGAAGTGATTAATTAATCCCAACGCCATTTCCATAATTAATCTCCATCTCTGGACAAAGTGAGCAAAGAGCCCAGAACACCTGTGTTTCCTGGTTACGGCAGGTGAGCAGTCAACATCACGTCAGTGTGTTTCACCGGTTACTCACCTGGACCATAGATGGAGTCATGCAGGAACAACTCGACTGCAGCGTCTTCAGGCATTTCTCATGACACATGAAGTTACACACTAAGGAGACAGAGGACAGTCAGAACCGGAGGAGGCTGGAGGTCCAACGGACCACATTTAGCGCCAAGTGTTACGTGAATCGGAAGATAACATCATTTCATTTTCAGTTTATATGTTTAACTTTCAGTCAAAGAAAACTAAAAACTCAATGAAGTAGTAATCAAACTATTAGATTGCTTGTGTTTTTAATCATATTGCTGTACTTGGTGTAGACAAATAAAAGTTTGCTAACATTAGCTATAGTAGCTACCCAAGTTCAGCTGACTCACAATTAAAGCTTATTGACAAGAAGCCACAAGAAATTAAAGCTAAATCATGTTTATCACGTCTTAGAAAGAAGATTATTAGATGTTTTACACAGTTTCATACAGTTGTTTGGTACATTGGCAATGAGATGGCAGCTAGTGTGTTAGCTGGTCAGCTAACATAGATTACAGTCTCTAACACAATAGCTAAGGCAGCTAGCACAGCTAACAGTAGCTAAAAGTAAAGAAAACAGATAGAACAGCTAACAGTTAGCACAGCCTTCAAGGCTGACAAACACAGCTAGTAGTAGCTAGCACAGCTACAACAGCTAACAGTAGCTAACACAGCTAGAACAGCTAACTTTAGCTAACACAGCTAACAGTAGCCAACACAACTACAGTAGCTAATAGTGGCTAACACAGCTAGAACAGCTAACTTTAGCTAACACAGCTAACAGTAGCCAACACAACTACAGTAGCTAATAGTGGCTAACAGTGGCTAACACAGCTAGAACGGCTAACTTTAGCTAACACAGCTACAACAGCTAACAGTGGCTAAAACAGCTAGCAGTAGCTAACACAGCTAACAATAGCTAACACAGCTAGCAGTAGCGTGCATTTAAATTCTAATGTCCTTGATGTGACGCTGAGTAGAGATCACAGCTACGGAGGTAGAACTGCTCATCGCTAATGGGGTTAGACGTGAACACAAACTAGACGAATGCCAAATAAAGTGCTGTTGTCTGCGTTCGTGCCATATTAAATAAACCACCTGAACGTTTAGGATTAGAACTTGGAAGTGCAGATCGCTGCGGAGGCGTCTAACTGACATTTCATTTGTGGTATTTCGTGCCTCTTGTGTCATTGTGGTGAACCTCACATGTTGGCTTCGGCCAGTTTCACATTCATCAACAACGCTGCGCCGCCTCAACGTCGGTTCCAGCTCAGCCCCATCAGGTCGGATCCGTTCTGGACCCTAACCCAGGCAGGTTTTTGCAGTCTACGCGCTCCAACGTAGGAAGAGTCACTGAACAGCAGCTAAGGCTTGTGTGACAGAAAAACCTGTTGTAGGTTTTCTTTACATGATCTAACGGTAACAGGTGAAGTCAGATTAAAAACTCAGGGCTGAGACAGGAACGTGTTGATCATTTCTATTCTAATATCTTCAGACCCACACGCTTCAGGTTCTCAACATTCAGTGACGGCGTGTTTGAACTAAAGCAGGTCATTTACTCGTTTGCTCTTCACGGTTTCCTTCTTGAGCTGAACCCATACGACCGTCTGACTGCAGATTCTTGACCTGTTCATCTTCGAGTAAAGGCCTGTTGATTTCACGGCTCAGAGCTGGAGCAAAACATGTTTTCCCTACATTTAAAATGTTCAAATCAATAAATGAGTCTATAAACCCCCAGACTGTTATTCTTATTTCATTTTTGGAAACCTAAACAGCACATGTTCAGCAAGTCCAGAGAACATTTAGAGGAATCCTAGTGGTATTTTCTCTACATGTCTCCACTGCTCTGGGGACGTTCAGGCAAAGAATTGACAAAAGAAACTCACTTCACCGTAGATCTGAATGTACAGGAAATTTCAAAATGACAGCATATCTGTGAAACTGCAGCCATGTAAGTGATGAAAAGAGGAAGGAAAGGAGACAGTAAACGATGCTGTTAGAAAAACGTCAACAACACATGAGGAAGGACAAAACATTAAAGAAATCCTAGGAAACACATCTGCAACCAGAATCAATTAGTTAATAGACACAAAGATGAGGTAAAAAGACAATGTCAGCTGCAGAACAAGGATTCCTCAGATAAGATGCCGCACAATATACGTCCAGTGCGGCTTCAAACTGACTGTGGCTCACATTCAAGATGTTTGCAGTACTTCCACCTGACTAAGAATACGGATCTCAAAGTGCAGTGAAGTACTTCAGGCAACACGTCTAGTCAGTGTGTGTAGTTAATCACGGCTGGATTAAACCGGCGCGTGGTGCTGCTGTGGCGTCCACTATATCACCCGCATCATAAAAGGTCCAGGATAATAAAGAGCTTTATTAGAGAGTTATTTTATAGTGTGGGAATGTTCAGGGGCAGATGAAGCCGTTTGGTTTGTGATAATCCACCCGACAGCTTAAAGAAGGGACGTTATGTAATCCAACTGAGCACTGCTGCTGTTGTGCTGCAGCTTTTAATGCATCTGCTTACGCTGAGGACGACGATGGTCATGTCTCTGCTTGCTGTCACACAAACAAACACGCATCGAGCATCCCTGTCTGCCTCCTGTTGCCATGCCAACCAGAGGAAGCAAATCACGACTTGACTGCAGCTCTGGCACAGACACAGACATGAGGTGTTAAGGATGCTACTGGGAAGAGTGGTGCCGAGTTAGTCACGGACCAGAATGAAACGGGGAAAGGGTGGTAAGGGAAGGAAAGGCAATGGAAGCAAGTCAAGGCAACAAGGAAAGGAGCTGAAACAAGAGATGCATAGAAAACCACAAGAAAAGAAAAAGAAAGGCGAAAGCAGGAAAAGAGATGAGAGCAGCATGGAATGGAAAACAGGGAAGGCTGTGAATGAAGGAAAGGCCTGACAGATCAGCCGGTAACAAGTGTGACCTGCTGACCTCCGGTGGGTAGTTCAACTCCCGCTGGTTTTAGAGCAGCGTGTGGTCAGAAACATTGACATCACATCGATCTTACCTTCACACAGGAAGCCCACGAGCCCCCAGATGAAGTCGCTGCAGCTGTGGCAGAAGGTGGGCTTGGTCAGCGTGACTTTCCTGAAGCAGTGACCCGGTGCGGGGCTCTGGTACCTGGGCCGGAGCCCGGGAGACTGCTGAGCCCTCTTCTTGGCGGTGCGAGGGCTCGCTGCCCGGCTGTCCGGGGCGTCGGGTTCCACCAGCCTGTTCCGGCTGCAGTCGGCCATGTTCTCCCACACAAACTGCCTGACAACACGGGCGATGGCTGGGGTTGGTTCTGGTTCTGAAGAACGGGTTTCTAGGAATTTTTCCACCTCCGGTGGTCGGGCATCCCACCGGGCCAGACACAACGGCGCAGCCAGGAGCAAGGGCGCTAATTATCCAGACCCAAACCGGCCGAGTAGGCTGCCGGGTCACGACTTTACGATCCAAACGAGATTAGCTGTGAAGCAAACCTGCACAGAAGAGTCATCCCAGCGGCTGGACCCAGCGGTGCCACCCAGCCGTGCTGCCCGGCGGAGAGGGCGCCACGGTCGGAGCGTGTTCTGGGGCTCGCTGCCTCAGATTCTAGCTGAAATCCGACTGGTAAAATATTAATGACGCTGCTCCGCAGAAGCAGGAGCCTTCGACTTATAGCGATTTCGACGCCCTCTCCTCGCCGCGACAGGATCCGCCGCCGCGGTCACTGTCTCTCCACACGGAGACAGCGGTGCCACCCAGCGGCGCCGCGCGGTGCTCGGCTGGACTCCCGGGGCTGCTCGCTCGGATAAGAGCTGGATTGTCGATTCAGTGAGGCTGGACGCGGAGTATGTTCTCGGCTCTGTGGACTCTGAGACGGATGGCAGCACAATCAGTGCCCGTCGGTCCGCCGCAACAACCAAACAGCCGGAGGAGGAGGAAGCCCGAACCCGCAGCAGAACCGGGGCTCAACGTTAAGCAACAAGTGTGCGCGCAGGCGGATGGCTGCGTTCGGTTCGGGTTCCTTCTTCCTTCTCAGGGGCTGATTCTTCTTCCGCGTCCGAGTCTCCAACACTGATTTTTACTCCTCCTCCCTCTCCTTTATCCCCTTTCCTTGTCTCCTTCCCTCGCTCCCTTTCCTATATCTCATGTACCGCCTGGTTTCCTTCCTCTTCCCTCCTCATCTCGCCCTGTGCCTTTACTGAAGAACCGTGCCTGTGCTGAACACCAATAAATGTTCTCCAGTTTTTATGCAAATTAAAATTCTGGATCATTCTCTGAGATGTGAATCATACGAGCAGGTGACTGGCTTGTCCTTCGTGGACGCTGTAGCTCCTCCGGCCACGTTGGGGAACCATCCATCTGCTCCTGGTTCAGCGATCACCATGTTTTTAGATTCACCACTGAGATCCCGAAGACTAAACTCTGAGTCCGACCCATCATCCATTTATCATTAATCATAAATGATAATTAACCATCACTGTGACAGAAAAGGTGGTTTATTACATTTAAAACATGAATAAGGCTTTAATGAGGCAGATGTCTGAAAGAGTATGGAGTGAAAAGTGTTTTGGATGTTTTAAATCATATTAAAGTCGATTAAAGTAAATGTTCATTTTCTCTGCTTAGTTCATCACAGTAATCTGTACATTTATTTACAAGGAAGTCTTAAGGTCAGAATTGAAACTATTGTAATAAGCCAAAATGGAACACGCTCCATGTATTATAAACATTATACATATAATTACACCGCGACACCTGATGCATCTTTATGTCCTTTGCTTACAGTGTTTAGTTAGTAAACTTTTGACCTAGAGAAGAAAGAAGGAAAAAGCAAAGGATAAACTTCAAGATTTTCAGAAGAAAAATGAAAGAGTTACAAACATGAGACAGAACCAGAACGACTGGATCACCTGGAGAAGGCAGATATGGCAAGGACTCCAAGCAGAAACTCGAGGCTGTAGAAGCAGAGTAGGACGGCGCTGAGGAGGAACTCCAGCCGCAGCACGAAGGTCTGCAGCAGCAGGTAGTAAACAGCTAGCGCTGCACAAGGAAGCAGGATGAAGAGTGACGCACACGAGGCCAGAGAGCGCTCGCAAAGGTTCCCCTTCCAACCTGGATCAATGCACAGCAAACACATCTGTTCTCTTTTAGTTGACACGGCAGCTTTTCTCAAACATCTGAAATGAAGAAACTACTAACAGTACAGTATGTTAATCAGACTATTGTGAGTGTGTGAGAGTTTGAGCAGGCTGACCAGCCACATCCTCCACAACACATGCATTCTGGTTAAATAAAACAGTTGCTTGGCTTTTCTGGATGTTCTAAATAATACTGAATGAACCGCGGCTTTCAAGGACCTGGGTTTGCTACACCTGCCCTTCCGCAAAACTGCTTCCTGCTGCAGGACAGTGTTTAAGCCACTACACAAAAAGTGCTTTGCTGCCAGCACCAGTCCTGAAGGTCTTCACATCAACACTGTTCAGTTACTGATGGGACAGAAGACAAGTGAGGTGACAGGTGTGAATAACTCTGTGACGCCTGTCAGAACGTTAACTCACCGTAAAAGATCCTGAGACTCTCAAGACCGAGGAACAGGATCAGCAGCACAACATCCAAAATCAGATTATCAGATGGATATGGAAGTGAAATCCCTGCACAAACACAAAAACACTTAATAATAATTCTAAGAGAAGCAGGTAACCGTTGTTTACACTATAGCAACGGCAGATGCTCATATTAATTTGGTTTAATTAAATAAACTCTGGGAAATAACATGAAGCCACAGGTTACTCATGAAGTAAAAGATCTTTGCTTTTAAAAACAACATCAAGGGAAAAAAAACATCAATGTTTCACGAGAAGGAACGTGTTTTATTAGATAATAACCATACATGTAGATGTCACACACCTTTATAGATGAACATAAGAATCTCTGCCAGGTAGAAGGCTGCGAAGTACCAGCAGTTCAGGTAGAAGAGCACCTGCAGAGGAGTGGATGAGAGCTGAGGACGAGGGTCAGGGAAACGTTCAGACAGAGGACAACACACAAAGCCCGTGTTTCACGTGAAGGATACGATCGCTCGACTCCCTGCAGAGAAACAAACAAGCAGAGCAGTTAGTAAGAAACGCGGTAAAGGCAGACGCGTCTGATCACTAACGACGAGGGGCTTCATTTAAAACACAGAGGAAGACGTGGAACCAGAAGCGGGTTCAACTATGAGCTAAAGGAAAACATGGCGAGGTTCCGGGGATTTGACCGTTAAAGTCACCGTTTGCGTAGAAGGTTACTTATCTAGTCTAATAACGTTTTAAATGAGAAGTTTATCTAAAGCAAAGTATCGCTACTCACCGGGCGCCATAACTGATTACCATGGAAACCGCGTAGAGGAAGTTCTTCTTCTTCTCTTTCGGTTTAAACTGTAGCGTTGTAAGCTTGCTGCCCTCTGGGCGCTATTTCTGCTACTACTACTACTACTAATAATAATGACGATAAGAAACTAATACATTTATTCACATTGCACCATCTGATAATACAAAATGTTTTACATTTGTAGACATAAATGGTCTGTGTTGATGTCTGAAAGTTGACTGGACTTCTCTACGAAATAGAAGAAGTCCAGTTGCCATGACTCAACTTCACCTGGATGAATGAGAATCTCCACAGACGTTCTGTGCTGATGCATGTGTTTTATCAGACCAATATTTTCATTTTAATATTTTAACGTTGCAATAATAATATCTTGCAGTCACGTGTGCTATACTCTACAGCACTCGATTAATAGCGGATCAGGAGCATGGAAAGGAACTACCATACCCAGCATGCTCAGGTGGCGAGCTGATTGGACACCCTAGACCCAGGGTTTACGTGGCATTGCTGTTTATGCGCAGACTCAGTCGAGCTCTCCCCGGCAGGAAGATGGTGTCCGTCAGGATGCAGTCGTGCGCCTTGTCACTTTTACTCCTGAACGTTTTTTACGGCTTCGTCTCTTCTCTGTACTTTCACATCGGAGAGACAGAGAAGAAATGTTTCATAGAGGAAATCCCGGACGAGACGATGATTATCGGTGAGAGTCAGCGGTGAAAGGAAGTCTCCGGCTAATGCTAACGGCTAGCTTACCAACTTTAGTCATCTTAGGTAGCGTTAGCTGAACTTGATGTTTCCTACTGTCAGTCAGAAAATATTTCATTTCTGTTTAAGCATTTCAAAATGCTCCAGTATCATCACTGTAGCCTTTTGTTTACGGTCATTTTGCTTTACTAATTACTAAATGGCTTAAAACAACGCGTTGAGCGAAACAGCTGTGGTGAAATGAACGAAGAAGCTTTATCGAACCGCTGCGTTTCTAGGGACTTTACTCAGGTTCTCACATTCTCGGTTATTTTAAACGTCCACGGTTAAGTAAATAAGTAACGTTTTTCCTTTCTTGTTTTTAATCCAGAAGTTATTTCAGTTGACAATAGAGAAAACAATCGTAATGTTATAAATAAACTACACACAAGTCATCGTAAATACAAAGAGAATGTGAACATATTCTGTGGCATCGTTGTACACGTTACTGCATTGAAATGAAAAAAGGCCTAAAGACAGTACATGTGTAAAATCACACGTTTTTAAGGGAAAGTTGAGAAGGAAGTGGTGTCTGCAAAATGTCTGAGTCAGACGTGGATTACCACCAGATCCTCTAGATGTCAGTGTTGGTCACAACCCGGGTGAAGATTGGTCATAATGACCGAGGAGTTATTGATTAGACGCTTATGATTGTGAGTCACAGTGATGAATTCTGTCTCCTTTGTTGCTTGCTGCTGTTTTGCAGAATTTGACTCTAAAAGAAAATTATATTTAAGACGCCTGGTTTCTCTTCAAACGTTTTACAGTAGACACAAGTGCATTAAAATTGACCAGACACACTGAGGTTTCTAGTGGTCAATGTTTCTGTAATTGTTCTGAATCTGCAATGTCTTAATTTATGTTCAGTGATGAAGTTTGTCTAAAGCAGTTGAAAGAGTTGTTTTACAGCAGTGGTGTCCAATCCTGGTCCTCGAAGGCCACTGTCCTGCAGGTTTTCCAACTCTCTCTGCTGATCACCTTGATCAGGTGTGTCAGTTGGCTTCTACAACTGCTGACTGACTGAACACACCTGATCAATGTAATCAGTAGTAGCTACGGCAGGGAGAGATGGAAAACCAGCAGGACAGTGGCCCTCGAGGACCAGGATTGGACACCCCTGTTTTACAGCGTTGGTAGTAAGCACGATGTTTTCAGCTGCCATAATGTCTCTACCTGCGAATCCAGCAGAGACACAGTTATTGTGTGTAAGGCTGTGAGTTCATGTTAAAAGTACTTTTAATTGTGCGTTTTTGCACTTTTGTTTTGCTGTTTAAAACAAGTCTTTCCTTGCAGGAAACTATCGGACTCACCTGTACAACAAACAGACAGAGGAGTACCTGCCAGCCACTCAGGGTCTGGGAATGTTTGTGGAAGTCAAAGACCCTGACGACAAGGTGAACCTAGTAACTATACGATATCAGCAGAGGTATCTAAGGTTGTCACTGTCTGCAGGACTTAACTAGTGTGTTATCTGTGTGTTCCCTGCAGGTGATTCTGTCCCGTCAGTATGGATCAGAGGGAAGGTTCACCTTCACGTCACACACACCTGGAGAACATCAGATCTGCCTGCACTCTAATTCGTCCAAGTTCGCCCTGTTTGCTGGAGGCATGCTGGTGAGAAGGCGCTGGATGTAACAGCCATTGTTAAATGTGACATTTTAAAATGTTCTCAGGCTGTTGTGGTTCAAGGCAGTTCGACTGACTGACTGTTTCATAGAAGAGCTCAGGTTTGAATACCACACCTTAGCACTACATAGCATGCACTGTCTGGGGGAGTGTGTCGTTTTGTTCAGTGATGTCTGATCCAGCAAGTCCAGCTAGAGGACACGTTTGTGTTTTAAGGCTTGTTGAACATCAGTGTGTTTCATGTACAGTGCAGCCGAATTGTGGGGTTATTTGGTGGTGGTGTAGATCTGATTTAAACATTAACACCTAATGAAGTTATTTAGCTCCCATGCCACATTAACTCAGTTTGCCTGGAGCCCATAAATTGTGCCGTTGCCCAACTGTCTGATAATTACGATTGATCGGTTGATCTTCATGACTTTCTGCTGATGCTGTGTTGCAGAGGGTTCACCTGGACATCCAGGTGGGCGAACATGCCAACAACTACGCAGAGATTGCTGCCAAAGACAAACTGACAGAGCTGCAGCTGAGAGTTAGGCAGCTGGTGGAGCAAGTGGACCAGATCCAGAAGGAGCAGAACTACCAGAGGGTCAGTTGCTGTTTGTTTTCTATGTTGCTGTCTGTTGGATCTGTCTGTTATGTGAGTATGGTTGGTCTTCTGCTTAGGAGGACGTTACCATAACTAGGGGAGAAAAGCAAGCGTGATGCACGACTGAACATTAAATACCATGGTTGTCTGACTCTCACTCCCAGTTAACTATTATGACATTAAAGTCAAAGTGTTTCTGATTGGGTTCTTCTCCTCTCTCTCAGTACCGTGAGGAGCGGTTCCGTCAGACAAGCGAGAGCACCAACCAGAGAGTCCTCTGGTGGTCCATCGTCCAGACCCTCATTCTGGTTGCCATCGGCATCTGGCAGATGAGACACCTCAAGAGCTTCTTTGAGGCCAAGAAGCTGGTGTAACTTTTCTCCTGGGGGAGAGTCTCTGTGTGTTTTAGTGTGTGAATGCGAGTGTGTTGATGCAGTTCTGAGCGGCGGAGGCCGTCGCTGCTGACAGGAAAAAACTGCAGAGAAGATGAGACGCAGTGAAACAGCACGAAAACAACAGCAACATTATTATTATTATTATTACAGTTATTGATGCTTCTTCTGCCAACTCCATTTGTAACGGGCGGCTCACGTTGGCAGTAGACCTGAGGTGCCCAGACCTGGTCCCTGTCCTGCTTGTTTTCCAACCCTCCCTGCGTTTCTAGGTTCTGACTGGTTCAACACACCTGATCCAGGTAAGCAGTGGGTGGTGCAGGGAAACCAAGCAGGACTGTGGCCCTTGAAGACCTGAATTGGACTATCAGGGATAATGTGACAACTTGACTTATCACACCTGTTCATTTGTTTCTGAACATGTTTTTTTTGTTTTGTGTCAGATGTTTGTTTGCTGCTTCAGCAGAAGCAGGACAAATGAGTTAAACCAGTAAATGTCCACCAGGCAAATAGTTGTGTTTTACCCCTTTTAGTTCATAATTAGTTTCCCCTTTTCGTGACATGTTACTGGCCACTGGAGATTACACAAGGAAGCAGAGCTCAGCCCATTTGCGCCTCAGTCTCTGAATATTGTCAAATTGTATTCGGGTAAATCTGTAGAGCAAGTTGATCAGTTGTGATAAAATATCTTCCATCGTCAGCTGCAGCTGAAGTAAATAAAACATAATTGCTAATCATTTATTACAACTTTTAAACTATTTTGCCAAGTTACATGTAAAATATACAAAAAAAAAAAAAAGAGTACAGCAGTTTTTTCTTATTCTGTAGGTCATTGCACCACATCCAGAATCTGAATAGACTTTTGTAATAATCCAAATGAAACCTAAATGAACCTGGTCTGATTCACAGAAACATTTTCAGCTCATCTTCCAAGCAGAATAACTTCAATTGCCTCACTTGTTTTGAAATGTGACAGCTCTTAAACTCGTGTCTGTTGTATGGAGACATTTTTGTGGATCTGGAATCAGACTAAGCCAAAGACAACAAGTCTTCAGCTTGTGCGTCTAAAGGCGTTTAGACTATGTGGACAAGTCTGAGAGAATTGTTTTTTAGTGGAGCTCAACAGCTTGTCCTGCTCGTTGGAAGTCACTTGCCAACCTCGAAGATTTTCCTCATTTATTTTATTAATGTGAAACTACTCAACCACTTGTTTTGTACTTATTTAATTGTGCAACATTTTTCAAGGACTTTTTGATGCCATTGGCTGAATTAAAATGCAGCTAATTGAAGCATAACGTTCCCCGCTTGCAAACTGTAATTGGTGTTTGATTGCTGTCAATTTTCAAATCAAGTGATGTGATTAAACCAGTTCATAGCAGCTGAGATGCATCAGACAAACTGCAGTGCATCAAGTGAACCCACTTCAGGCAGCCAAACTTACAAACTGGTGAAATAAAGCTTCCTGCAGCAGAACATACGTGAGTTAAGGCAATTGTTAAACCTGATTTTTTTTTTTTTCCTCTGTGTGTGTTTCTGTTCTTGGTGGTGGTCGACAGGTGGAGGTGTACAAACAATCCTGTGCTTTTCAGACTACTGAGGCTCCTCCCTGTGCTGGTGTAGTTTTGTTTTCAACCCTTTTTCTTTTCCAGAAGAACGAGCCGCACGTCTATTTAATTTTATACTGTTCAAAAATATATTGAAGAATTGCGTAACTTGGAATTATAAAAATGTGCTGAAGAAAAAAGCTTCTGTAACAAGTTGAAGTTTAAGTGAAGATATACTATTCTGTTGTGGAACAAAAGAATTTCCCAAAGTGTAATATAAGGCTGTTCACATAGCAAAATCCAAGAATACATAGAGATGAGGGGTAAAATCTTTATTTTGTTATTAGTTTTTCTGACTTCAGTTAACGTTTTGTTCTGCTTGTTATTTTCTGGTTGTTTGTGTTCAGTATTTCTGGGGGGAGATTCTAAATCGTTTGTGTTTTAAGCTGGAAGCGGGACTTGAATGTTTTATTTTTAGAGAGATTCTGTCCATTTCAAATCTGTCTAAAATTGCACTTGAAATAAACGTGTCACATTTGGTTTAATGTCTTTGTTGTTTCTGCTAAATCTGGGGAATGATGAAACATATTTAGTCATTGACATCTAGTTGTGGGATGATGAAGGACAGAAATAGAGGATGAAAATAGAAGAAACCTGGAGATTTTGGTTCCTTTACCCCTCGCGGGGCCTTTGAGGGGTCAAAGCTAAACACACCAGGGTTGGATCAAACAGCCTTCGTGGGTGTTACATCCAAGCAATGAACACGTGTGGGTCTACCATGAACAAGTTCATCCAGATGAAGCGTGTTGTGGTTTCTCCAACCCTTGTGTGGTTTTTTTAACGCCCCCTGTTTTCATCTTGACCCCTCGAAGACTGCGCGAGGGTTAAGAGGATCCAGGGCAGCTAGGAACCATTGCTACTTCCTCCGTTTCCGGTCGGCGCCCTTTCTTGGTTGGACCGCATTACCTTCTGTTTCGGCGTCAGTTGATCGCATTCAGTCAGTGGCTTGTGTTAGTTGACGCCTCCCGCTGGAGCCCATCAGTTGTGGACAGTCTGTGGTTGACGGGGTCGCGCAGAGACGCGAGAATAAAAGCTGAACATGTTGCGGTGAGAACCCGGAGCAGCGGACTGTGCGACCCGCTACATGCTACGTGTCCAGTGGCGTTGCCGGCAGGAAGCTAACGGCTAGCACACGCGTCCGGAACATGGGTTTGAACTTTGACTTTCACTGAACCTATGTTTACGAGCTGTAAACCCAAACCAGCGGGAGGCTTCTAGAGGCGTTGACATGGAGTTTGTTTGAAAAGGATGGAGGAGTGAGAGAGTGAGCTCAACACTTGTTGTGTTCGTCTGAGGAGCGACTGCCTGGGTTTTCATATCCGTAAGAGTAAAGATGATGTATTCGTCGAGGAGGAAGCCGGTGCTGTACTTCAAGGAGGAGAGGCGGTAAGAAGCCCGGCTCCGAGGCTCCACGTTGTGATCCACAGCATCCACCCGACCTCTGTTCTACTCGGTCGTAGATAGTTGCCTTTGTGTGTCTCGGGTGTTTTGTGTATGGTTGTATATTCATTCGCCTTCGCGAGTTTCTGTCGCTTTTCCGCTTCGTGTGCTTGTGTCACTGTGCCTCCGTGTTGTAGTTGTGTGTCTCTGTGGCACATCCAAGTGTTTTGACACCGAACTCTTTCTGTGCTTTTTAAAGAAACTCGAGCTCTAAACTTCCTCATCAGGAACAGAAGTGAGTAGAGTTTAAGTTCCACCAGCTGTTCCCAAACTGTGCTTCAAGGACCATCACAGGGTTCGTCCATGTTGTGGAATCAGGCAGATGACACAGCAAACTGCAATTAACCTTTAAGCGTCAAGTTTAGCTCCTGCTTACTTCACCTAAATGTTGGTTTGTTTTCATGAAACATATCAGATTTATTGATGCTGTACATGTAGTAAATCTTCAGCACATTTCTGCCTTTTTGCTCTGCCTATTATCTGTAGCTGCTGTAACAATTGAATTTACCCAACGTGGGATCAATAAAGGATGATCTGTTCTTATCTGTATAAGAAGTGCTGAAGCTCATTTCAGAGCTTCTGGAGGTAGTCACGACTTTGAGACGCAGTTTGGGAGCGTCTGCCGTTAAATGCTTTATTTAAAATGCTTGGTTTGTTTACGTGAAGCCGATCGTGTGGACTCACTGCACGTAAGACCATTCACAGAGTCTGGCTCCGAGTAAAACGACGTGAGTTTGACGGTTTGTTATGGGGTTTGCATGAAGCTGTTCCACAGAGGAGCTGCTGGGCGTCAATGGTGTTTAGGGAGTCCGGACACAGGACCTCGTCACGGTCTGGACTAAGTGAAGACAGATTTGGGGGCTTGTGTAAAACCAGGGAATTCCAACTAAGACGCCATTGAACGCAGTGTAATAAATTTGATCAGCCTGTGGGACACGCTACATATCTTTACACCACCTCTCAGTGGTTAAGGTGACATATTCCACCTGCATCTCGAATTTCTGTGGTTTGTGAATTAGTTTCCTAATACGATACGACCAGATAAAGCTGCATGCCGCATCAATTCATGGATTTCTTTCTGCTAAGGTTGACGTCATGCTCTTCTGCTACCTTTAGGTTCCTGTCTGGAAGATGTACCGTCTACAAGCTGTTCGGCCTCTGCGTGGTGCTAGTGCTCGTCTCTCTGCTCTGGCTGCAGCTCGGCTGTTCAGGGGAGATGTCCTCGCTGGACAGTCGTCTCTCGGGGCAGCAGCCGTCCTGCCCTGCCAACACTCCGGCGTCTGCAGCGGACGACGCCTCCTGGGGTCCTCACAAACTGGCCCTTGTGGTCCCCTTTAGGGAGCGCTTTGAGGAGCTGCTGGTGTTCGTTCCTTTCATGCACACGTTCTTGAAGAAGAAGAAGATCCGCCACAAGATCCTCATCATCAACCAGGTGGATCACTACAGGTGAATAACTACATGTCTGATGTAGCTTTCCACATGCAAACACATCTCCTGCTTTAACTTAGTTAGTTTCTCTGCCCGTGTGTCAGGTTTAACCGAGCATCTTTGATCAACGTGGGCTATCTGGAGAGTGGTAACGACACTGACTACCTGGCGATGCACGACGTGGACCTGCTCCCCCTGAATGAAGCTCTGGACTACGGGTTTCCTGCAGATGGACCTTTTCACGTGGCTTCACCTGAGCTGCACCCGCTTTACCACTACAAAACCTACGTTGGAGGAATCCTGCTGCTCACCAAGAAGCACTACCAGATGGTACTGGTCTGCTCCACACTGGGTTTACTGGCATTCAAAGCATCTCTGAGGGTTGAATAGACCACTTTACATTTCGATAGATCCACTTTGTGAAATGTCTTCAGACGTGATCAGCGCTTGTGTTTTTCAGCTTCAGTAATGTAATAATTTCACTTGTCCACCAGATGAAGCTGTTGAACCTGGTGAAATATGGAGCCTGCATTTTTACACTAGACTCCAGGACACCCAGCAGATCAGCAGACTGAGGCTGATCTTCTGTTCGTGTTTCTTGTTGTTCGCAGTGTAATGGGATGTCAAACCGGTTCTGGGGTTGGGGCAGAGAGGACGACGAGTTCTACAGGAGGCTGAGAAAAGCTGAACTACAGGTGAAAGTAGCTTCCATCTGTGAGACACTAAATGAGCTGAAGCTTTATTTGAGGGACAGTCTGTGTTTGTCATTAAAGATGATGTAAATATCACTCAAACACACTCTCTCAGGTAAATTTCATGATACTTTAATTTGTTTATTGCTTTACAGCTGTTCAGACCAAGTGGAATCACTACAGGGTATAAAACCTTCCACCACATCCATGACCCAGCCTGGAGGAAGAGAGACCAGAAGAGGGTGGCGTCTCAGAAACAGGTACAACAACGCTGGGCAGCTTTAACAGAACTCAGAATTCTTTAACAGGAAATAGTCCAGCAGTCACAGTGGAAACCGTATGGTTGTCAGTAATCATGTTTGCACCCCCCACCCCCGTCCTTCCCCGTAGGAGCAGTTTAAGGTGGACCCAGAGGGGGGGCTCACGAACCTTCGTTACCAGGTGGAGTCCAGACAGGAGCTGAGCATCAGCGGCGCTCCCTGCACAGTCATCAACACCAAGCTGCAATGTGACCAGAACCAGACGCCCTGGTGTGTTCTGACATAGAGGACCGCTGTCGGCTCGGCGTGTCCTCTGGGAGAGTGTTTTGATCTTCACCCACGGGATCCTCGGGGGAAAGCGACGGTCCTGGTTCTAGATCTGACTTGGCTGAAAGTCTTTTGTAGGATGTGACTGATTTACACATTGAGTGAAACCAAGTCTGGTACAAACAGAATGTTGGACCTTGAGCTGCAGTTCACGTTTTTCAGGTACAAGATAACAAGACTTCACAGTAGATGGAATGAAACCTCAGCGCGGTGGATCTGGAGCAGTTACGCAAGTTTCTTCACCAAACCCATCTGAACTGAAACAGACCAGTGCGTCCAAACCCGATCTGGTTCCAATAGGTTTTTTGGTACCTGCCGGGGCCGTTTTGTATTCTGGGCTTGTGCAAATGGAGCAGTGATGCTAGAGGGACGACTGCCAGTGAGACATGTGTGACCCCTGAAATAGTCGCATGAAAAGAAAGAACTTGTTCGATGGGAAAAGTATTAAAATCTGTGTTTTCAATGTTGAATTTGCCAAAGAAAAAGCAAGTTATTTATGTATTTTTATGGTGACTTGACCTTACATCTTCGGTTTCTCCTACTGCTGAGGAAACTGGTACAAGATTTGGAAAGAATCAAACACAGTTATGTGAAAACCTCTTTAGAGCTTTTTGAGCTGAGTTTCACATGTTTTTACATAAACCAAAATGATTGAAATAAATCTTTTCAGTCAACAACACAGAAGTAGGTGTTTTCCCTCATGTCGGCTTCAAAGTGCAAGAAAATCGGCACAGGTTTCAGCTTCTTTGACCTTTGCCATCAAGTTTACCAGTAGCAGGTACATGGTAAAGGAACTAGGACCGTGTGTCAACGTACCAGACCAGGCTCTGTACCAGGACTAACGGCAGCTTTCTGTCCCGTCGCTGGTTCTCCGCGTTCGCTCGTAGCGCAGTGACTCACGGCTCCCGGAGCTGGACGGTGGATGTGAACCCAGCGGACCCGTCCCGTCGCTCTGCTAGCGTCGTTGGAACCAGACTCGTTTGTCGTCAGGATGTGTGAAAGTTAATGAACTAAGCTCTGGGTTTCCTGTCAGCGTTTCCAGACAAGTTGTGGATTTTCAGACACGTTTTCTGTTTTCTCACTTACAGTCACAGTTTGTTTTTCCTCTTCCTGTTTACCAGCGTTTTCTGCTTCTGTGTGCAGGTTTGTTCCTGCGCTCAGCGGCTGGAGATCAGCAGCTTGTGTTTCCCTGCAGCCCGACAGCCTGTCAGCTCACACACAAACAGATTCTGATGGTACTGTGGGTTTTTGGGCCGCAGCCAAAGGCGGCGTCAGAGACAAAGACGATGGGGTGAATCTCCCAACCCCCCCTCAAAGCTGTTCCCCCCGGGTGCAATTTTCACCTTTTGTTGGAGGTGGCTTCGATGGGGAAAAACACCTCTGTGCTGCCACAAATAGACACCAGCAGCAGTCACGGGCTGCAGGTTTGTGCTAATTTTTACATTTTTCCCCACTTGGTTCTAATTCTTCATCTCTGTGGTAACACACCATAATAGAAATTGTATAGTAATAACTAAGAGACGTGTATTTGTAGACGTTGTAGGCACAGATGTGGTGCCAACACTTAATTTTCAGCCTCTCTTAATGAATATGGAGGATTGTGCCTCTAATATGGAGCAATTACAAAAAGTAAAAGCTGAACTGGAGGGAGGAGAGCGAGGATTCATCACCTCATAGCTGATGAAACGCTGAGCGTTTGCAGATCATAACTTCATGCTCGTGTTACTTATATGACGTCCGTGACGATGCTCAGGTCCAAACGTCACCACCTCAGCAGAACAGCACCGATCGCCTTCACCAGGCTCCTGCATGTGTCAAGCAGCAGGTGAGGGTTTGAGATGACTGGGTCAGAACATGGCCAGAACTACCCGCTCTGGGAACCGAAGGCTGGCCCGTGGGCCGGTCCAACAGATGAACTACTGTAGCTGAAGAAGCTAACGCTGGTTCTGGCGAAAGGCGTCAGAACACACAGAGCTTGGTTCTGTCTGAGACTGTAGAATCTCAGGCCAGTGATGGTCCAGGCTGAGCTCTGTCCAGCACCAACAATGAACACGTGAACATCAGAACTGGACCAGGGAGCAGTGGAAGGAGGTGTCACCTTTTGGGCTGTAGTGGAGTCCAGGCCCGGTCTGGGTGGTGCTGGTGTCACAGATGAGTCTGCGGCCAGTCTTTGGTCGGTTTCGTCCTGATGGTGCGTCTGTATGTGACTCCAGCTCTGGTGAAACCCAGTGTTCCCACAGCCAGAGTGAAGATGTGGGTCGTCCCCTTGGGTTTGTTCTGACCGGGCAGATATTGGACAACGCGAGTTACATGTTTCAGGTGTTAAGTCCAAGCATTCATTGTATCATGATGCACCGATGTTTGTAAAACACGAGAAAAGGAAAGTTGTTGAACACGTTTCCTTCCCAGACAGAATAGGTGTTAATTAGTGTTCACAGTGGTCGAAAAAGCTCTTTATGTCCCGTTGAAACCTGCTGAGACCCAGAATTATTCCGAGTTTACAGTGGAGGAGCACACGCAGGCCGTGTGTGCGTGTCGGCATCAGTCCACCCACAGATGGTCGGACTCTCGCTCGTCTGTCACACTCTGATTGGCTGCTGCTGTTGGAAGCTTCTGAAACGAACCTGACAGACATTTCACAGGGAAAAGCGTTCGGACACTATAGAGCATATATGTAAACGCAGCTCAGCCTCGTAGCATCGCTTCCACTTCAAGGCTCAGCCTGTGTCCTCCTGTCCGTTGTCTCACATCCTTCTGCTGGAGCCGATTGTCACTGGACGGGGCGTCGCACATGGTTTAAATCATAGGTCCCTTCGTCCGTAGATGAATCAGAATGAACTAAACAGTCATAAACACTAAACAAACATTGTTTGTTTGACAATTGAGACATTTTATTTTATTTTATTTAAAGTTTTGAACAGAAACTCAGTGCAATTCTCCAATGTCAATTGTCGTTTCGTGTGAAGACAGTAATAATATATATAATATTATAATACCAATAGTAATAATAATAAGAGAGAGAGCGCATCTGCTTTCATGTGCTTTCATGTCCGGCCACTGGGGGGCGCTGAGGACCAGAGACCGTCACTGATGGAGTCTACGAGCACAGGTGAATAACACAGCAACACAGACGACGATCCCTGTAATTAAATGTCTGTCACCATCAGCACGTAGTCAGTCATACACAGGAAGTGTCAGTCAATTATATAATCGGCATTTAATCAGATCCAACAGGAATCATGAAAAAAACAAAAGATGAAATTCACTATGAACTAGTTAACTAGTGAGTTAATGCTGTAAATTTCTTCTCATCTATGGAAATTTGTAAGCACATGATGTCCTGTAACGTCCGTTTCTACTCCATCGTTCTGTGCGGTAGAAACGACTCGACTGTGTGTTGCAGCTTTGGTTTATGATTAATTAATCATCCCCAACGAACTTTAATGATGAAAGCTACTCGGCATTGGCCTCATCTGATGTGAATCTTTCCCCTGATGCTGATCATCGGAACCAGTTCGTTGATGTTGAGACTTGATGACACGTTGAAATTTGATCATACATCGTGACAGTTTATACAGACGTCACCTCACACACACAAACCTCCAATATCATTTATTTGCAACGGTATTTTTAAATTGCATGTGATGGATAATTTACAGTAATGTTCCAGTCGTGTTCTGAGCAGACACGATCCTTCAGTGGCTATAAAAGCGTGTGTCTGCCGCCGGCCCGGCGCTGAGTTGTGACATTTTTGGCATAGCTGTGCTGCAGGTGGAAACACGCCGCTGTGAAATGCAGTTTAACTAATGGTGCAGCTCCTGCAGCAATTTGTCCCTCAGAACAACACATAAATTACCGTTTAGGAGACGAGTGAAGGCCGCCGGCGCTACTGAAACGCTGACTGACAGCCGAGCACAGCGACAGGTTCTCATTCTGGGCTGCAGAGCCACAGCGTCCTCGAGGGGCTTCCAGGGAGTCCCCGTTTCTGTCCCACCTTTGATTTACAAGATTCCCCAATTACAGACTGAAAAGAGCCTTTAGATGTCACTCACAAATCTGTCAGTGATTTAAGCATGTAAATGTTTTCACTGTGTGATGATGGACCTGCCGAGAATGAAGCCAAGCCCTGCTCCCGGTGCAGAACACAAACCTGTTTATGTGGCTTCGGTAGACTGAGGATCTGTAGCAGAGCAGCTGAAGTGGAATCTTCTGCATCTTGGTTATTCTGGGTCAAAGGGCAGAACGTATTATTTTATTATAACAGCTCTGTGTATGTGCTTCGTTCCTTTACAGGGACTCAAACCGGACGCTGGTGTCAGATCTGAGGATAAGTTCGGTTCCGTCACAGCGATGTTACAGTAACGGCAAACGCACGCAATCATCTGCATTAGTCAATGAAATCACAATGAGCTGATGCAACAACAGCTGGAGTCCAGCCAGTGCCTGGAGCTTTTTCTGACCTTTGACCTTATGGAAAACACAAGAGCAGAGACCATGAAGACGATCGTTCCTGGCGTCATAGCTGCATTTTAGTTCTGTGGAAACGAGGCGAACTGTTCGACTTTTAAATCTTATCAGTTCAAAATGTGAATCACACTTGATTAACTCTGCTTCCGGCTTTGTTCTCGAACTTCGATGTGATGTTTTGGTCTTGGTTCTGCTGCCTATATGTCCAGGACGTATAGTTCAGCCCAGACCGACAGGCTTCATCTCCACAGGACTGTTAACTCAAAAGAAGACTCGATTATAAAGTGACACCTCACATATTCATGTGAACCAGGCGGCTCAGCGGGAGTTTACGCGGACGCTGATGGACGATGTGTCTCGGCACAACCTCGGCCGTCACCAGGCGCTGTGCAAATGACCTCCACATCCCGGCGCCATAAACCAGCTTCCAATATGTCAGAGACATGTCCACAGACGTCTGAGCGTCCACATGAGTTTGGCGAAGTCGTGGTGAGAAGCAGTGAAGTGATCTGAGGACGCTTGGTTCTATGCTCCTCAGTCTGATTCGCTGAAAGCAAGGAAGGCAGATAAACGAGAGAACGACGTAGTTTGGCTTCAAGTACTCGTTGGCCTTCACACGCTCAGGTTTTTAACGCACGTTAGTCTTCAGAACCCAGTCACGCTAATGAGAGTAGAAACCAGCAGGAAGCTTCCACTACAGAGTGTTTACTGACCGAGCTGCAGCTGCTTGAACGTGGACGAGACAAAAAGCAAACACAGCGTCAACACAAACAAACAGCAGCGAGCAGGGAGGTGTTTAGTGGCTAATTGTCTTCACTGGGGAGCAGTTAAGTCCTCCGTTAAAGCCTGCGGAGGCCCCAGGCCTGGGGGGTGGAACGAGACGCTGCTACAGGAAGAGCCCAGGGGCAACGAGGAGGATGCAAACCCCCAACACACCGATGCGCGAGTGTCCCTCAGCACACACCTGGAGATAAAGGCAGCGTCTGTCACCGGCAGACTCACCTGAGCAGCCCCCTCCTCGCGACACCTGTCAGCACTTGAGGTCAGGAGGAAACATCCCCTGAGCTCAGCCAGCAGGTAGATCAGCCTCCACGTGACACCTGCTCAGTTTCACACAGACAGTCCCTTCACTTTTTATTTCAGCGCTTGGCTTCACGGTGTTGGTCGCTGTGCTGCTTCTCTGAACATCCTCTGTAGGTGTGGACTTCATTCCTGAGTTTGAATCTCGTTAAATCTCCCCGTTTCACCGCTCCATAAATAAAGGCGTTCCCTTCTGTCGTCTCCGCTTCCTGCCGGCAGCTGTCTGACAGCTCTGCCCTCCTCCAGCACCAAACCTCCTTCGTAGGAGGTAATATACGGACCTGGACCACAGGTGTCTTCCTAAAGTGGTCTGGATCAGATAAGAACCAGCCTCCCTCCCACAGCTTCAGCCTGTGAGTTCAGTTTATTGAACTCTGTCTCCTGGACCCTCTTTGATATGAGTAAAAATAAACGTCCACATCTGATGAGAGTTCATCCATCCCTGTCTCCGGAGAAACCAACATCATGGTTTTTGTGGATCAGCAAAACGTGACCACTGTTGTGTCCACGGTTCAGTTCACGGATCTGTTTCTCAGATATGCACATAAACATCTGATCAGTTCGCCAGATGAGCAAAGCTGCCAAACACAAGTGAGCGAAGGTAAACGGCTGCAGGTCTTCATACCTGTCTGAGCTAATAACAGCAGGAAACAGGGAAGTCTGGCATTTGGACGCGTGAACTGGTCGTGACAAGTGTCCATAAATTACTCTTTAAAGCTCGTCTGACACAAATAGCTGTTGATGCCGTCCATCAACATACCGCAGCGACAGTGACGGCTCCGCGATGAATGTGAAGGATGTGGAGGCGACGCGCGGAAGCTGAGACGGACGAGGATCCAGCGACTCACACTCCACTAAGCAGGTTCTCAGGTGACACCTGAACAGAACCTCGGTTCTGTTTCTAGCCTGGAGTGAGCTTTCATTTGCAGAAAACACGTTCAACGTCCTGCCTCACATCTGATTGGCTGACAGCTGTCACCCTGCAGGTCACATCTGCCAGCTCCTCTGTTAATGACGCCGTAGAACACGATGGTCATTGAATGCAACAAGATGCTAAGGTTCCTGGTGCTTATTCGAAGCGCTGTCAAGTTATGTAACGTGCAGCAGCGTCATCACGCCTACATCCACTGCATCGCTGCATGACGAGCATTTCATCAGCCGAGCCGTCGTTTCCTGACCCGTTCGTTCAGAGTTCATGGGAGAAGTTGGTTCCTCTGATCTAATCTGCACCAGTGGAAACCAGGTTTCCTGTTTACATGACAGATAAGCAGCTCATTTAAGTGCCTGTGAACCTGCCGCGTGTCGTTCATGCTCCGGCAGACGTGAGCGGTGCAGCTCCAAGCGGGCGCTCGGCCTCCACTCAGACTGGAATAACACAGCTCATGGAGGGGCAGCAGCTCCGCTCTGTGTTCCTCCTGCTGACAAGCCTACCTGCCAAATGTCAATCATGTCGCGCTGCGGTATGTAAACACCGACAACACTCACCTTGTTTGTTCTGGACTCGAGCCAACGTCTGTGTGTGAAACTGGATCACAATGAAGCAGGGTGTGACTCTGCTCTATGGGCCTGTCCATCACATGCTGAAGAATTTTAATTGCAAGCTGAGCTAACCTCAAGTTTCATCTTCTGACAAAAATGAGAAGCAGCACCGCTGCACTTAATTGTTCTCTGGAAAAGCTGCAGCAACAAAACACTGTTGAATGTGCAGCTGGTCTAAAGTAGAACTGCTCAGAAACCACAGAACTGCAGTCGAGTAAATGAGACAAACAGATAAAGACCATTGCTGCTGCAATTTACACGAGTTACACAAGGAACGCGGTCATCAGTTCAAGTCTCGAAGCTGAAGACGCTACAAGCATCACGGTTATACTGAGTTTAACCAGTCCACCAGGTGTGTTCAGGTGCGTTCGGGTGCGTTCGGGTGCGTTCGGGTGCGTTCGAGTGGGTTCGGGTGTGTTCAGGGGTGTTCAGGGGTGTTCAGGTGTGTTCGGGTGTGTTCAGGTGTGTTCAGGGGTGTTCAGGGGTGTTCGGGTGTGTTCAGGTGTGTTCAGGGGTGTTCAGGTGTGTTCAGGGGTGTTCAGGGGTGTTCAGGTGTGTTCAGGGGTGTTCAGGGGTGTTCAGGTGTGTTCGGGTGTGTTCAGGTGTGTTCAGGGGTGTTCAGGTGTGTTCGGGTGTGTTCAGGGGTGTTCAGGGGTGTTCGGGTGTGTTCGGGTGTGTTCAGGTGTGTTCAGGGGTGTTCAGGGGTGTTCAGGTGTGTTCGGGTGTGTTCAGGGGTGTTCAGGTGTGTTCAGGGGTGTTCAGGTGTGTTCGGGTGTGTTCAGGGGTGTTCAGGTGTGTTCAGGGGTGTTCAGGTGTGTTCGGGTGTGTTCAGGTGTGTTCAGGGGTGTTCAGGGGTGTTCAGGTGTGTTCGGGTGTGTTCAGGGGTGTTCAGGGGTGTTCGGGTGTGTTCGGGTGTGTTCAGGTGTGTTCAGGGGTGTTCAGGGGTGTTCAGGGATGTTCAGGGATGTTCAGGTGTGTTCAGGTGTGTTCAGGTGTGTTCAGGGGTGTTCGGGTGTGTTCGGGTGTGTTCAGGGGTGTTCAGGGGTGTTCGGGTGTGTTCGGGTGTGTTCAGGTGTGTTCGGGTGTGTTCAGGGGTGTTCAGGGGTGTTCGGGTGTGTTCGGGTGTGTTCAGGTGTGTTCAGGGGTGTTCAGGGGTGTTCAGGGGTGTTCGGGTGTGTTCAGGGGTGTTCAGGTGTGTTCAGGGGTGTTCGGGTGTGTTCAGGTGTGTTCAGGGGTGTTCAGGGGTGTTCGGGTGTGTTCAGGGGTGTTCAGGGGTGTTCAGGGGTGTTCAGGTGTGTTCGGGTGTGTTCAGGTGTGTTCAGGGGTGTTCAGGGGTGTTCGGGTGTGTTCAGGGGTGTTCAGGTGTGTTCAGGGGTGTTCAGGTGTGTTCAGGTGTGTTCAGGGGTGTTCAGGGGTGTTCAGGGGTGTTCGGGTGTGTTCGGGTGTGTTCAGGTGTGTTCAGGGGTGTTCAGGGGTGTTCAGGGATGTTCAGGGGTGTTCAGGTGTGTTCAGGTGTGTTCAGGTGTGTTCGGGTGTGTTCAGGGGTGTTCGGGTGTGTTCGGGTGTGTTCAGGTGTGTTCGGGTGTGTTCAGGGGTGTTCAGGGGTGTTCGGGTGTGTTCGGGTGTGTTCAGGTGTGTTCAGGGGTGTTCAGGGGTGTTCAGGGGTGTTCGGGTGTGTTCAGGGGTGTTCAGGTGTGTTCAGGGGTGTTCAGGGGTGTTCAGGGGTGTTCGGGTGTGTTCAGGGGTGTTCAGGTGTGTTCAGGGGTGTTCGGGTGTGTTCAGGTGTGTTCAGGTGTGTTCAGGGGTGTTCAGGTGTGTTCAGGGGTGTTCAGGGGTGTTCGGGTGTGTTCGGGTGTGTTCAGGTGTGTTCAGGGGTGTTCGGGTGTGTTCGGGTGTGTTCAGGTGTGTTCAGGGGTGTTCAGGGGGGGCCTCAGGGGGCCGAAGCCCTGCCTGTTCCAGTGCCTTCATAACACTTTGGGGTTGTTGCTACTGTTTTCCTGTTAATGACACTTCATTCATATTCATCTTGACATATTAAACATGTTTTGATTGTAGATCAAACCTCAGTTTGGCTGCGTCACGTTCCTCTAAAGTAAACTGAATAATGGTGACGGGCTCATTTGTGTTTTGCATTGGAACTTCCTCCTCATCCGCTCCAACAGAGATGGACCAACTCTCAGTGGTTTGATTTCCTCTGTGCAGCCTGGAGCCTGGAGCCTGGAGCCTGGAGCCTGGAGCCTGGAGCCTGGAGCCTGGAGCCTGATGTGTCAACAAACACACAGCTGTCTGAGCATTTCAGGAAGCGTTTAGCCGAGTTTAGAGGATTAACATCTCAGAAGTGTGGAAAGAAAGCAACCGGTTACCACATCACTGTCACATCCACTCACTGGCCACTTTATGAGGAACAGCTGCTCTGGCTGTTACTGAGGTCGCGTCAGGAGGTTCTGACCTGTGGCTCACGTTAACGTGTCGAAGACGATTGGCAATAGAGCTGGACACGAATCAGTCGAATCTGCTGCGGCTCCCTTCAAGCTGCATCACAGATGGCCGAGCCGCGCTGTGAGCGCAGCCCTGGGCCGTTGGAGGTGAGAAGAGCTAATCCTGAATTAAATGATCTGGCACTTTACAAAATACACGACAATTACACCGATAATTACAGCAGCACGCCTCCACGGAGCCCACAGGCCACAATTAGCCTGAGCCGTCACCCCCTCACACCTAGACCTGCTCACTGCTGCTGGTTTCCAGTCCAGAAAATCCAGAAGAAGTCACACATGCGACGTTCTCCTCGGACGCTGAAGTCCAGGCGTTGACGAGCGCTTCGGTGAAAACGCAAACTGTGAAGAACAGCCGTGACACAAACGCTCAGCGAGCCGAAGGCCGCGTCAAGAGCAACATCCTGAAGATCTGAGTAACAACCGTCAGAGACGGGAACTAAAATGAAAGTAAGAAAATTGAAATGTGAAAACCAGATCAAACCGCTGTGGCCGAGCGCCGTCGTCTCCATCTGTACCTGCTGCTTGGCTTCCATCATTAACCAAACCACACTCGTGTCACCAGGGACCGACACACAGCAGCTGCTCACAAAAACAATGTCAAGTCATAATTAGGTCACGTGATCCTCGACTCGGCGCCAACTGACAACCAACCGAACCGCGACTGTAAACTCTCAGACCAAGCAACCGACCAGAGGACGTGGGCGGAGCAGTGAGGAAAACCTAACAGGCTGGTTCTCAGCAGTTTGTGATGTGATGTACGAGACCAGCGCTGGCTCGTTTAACCAGACGATTTTATTTATGAGAACAACGGATGTCAACCAGCGACTGGACCCAGATCAGAGAAACCAGCAGCTACGGTGCCTAACCGGGGGACCACTAGAACCGTGGAGTTTACTAGAACCGGGGGGTCCACAAGAACCGGGGGGTCCACTAGAACCGGGGGGTCCACTAGAACGGGGGGGTCCACTAGAACCGGGGGGTCCACAAGAACCGGGGGGTCCACTAGAACCGGGGGGTCCACAAGAACCGGGGGGTCCACAAGAACCGGGGGGTCCACTAGAACCGGGGGGTCCACTAGAACCGGGGGGTCCGGGAGGTCTGAGACTCGGTCTGGAGTTGAACCCACTTTACTGTTGAACCGTTTTCACTTACATTTATGAATTTTCTCCAAACTTTTGCTGCTTTAAAAGCTGCTGTGAGTTGAGTGTGAGTCTGTGTTTGATAAGTGTGAACAACAAAGTGGTTTGGTGGAGTTTAACAACTGCCGTATGTACAATCAACAGTTGACAGGAATAGAAATAAAGTGCAGATATAATTCTGACAATTATCTGCGATTCTCAAACAAATGTGTGTGAGTGAATGTCAGCTGTGACACATTATGTGGATATAATAAACATGTCCTCGCAGTGAAGCTGCCGCAGACAGAGAACAAAGCAAGTTGTTGATTGTTATTGGGCCTGAACGCGACTGAGTGTGACTGTGTGCGCTGACGTGTGGTGGAAGCTCGGAGACGCTGTGGTTGAGTCGTGGACAGTTTTTCTGTGTGTTACGCTTGTGATTCATTTGCAGTTTACTCGCTCTGTGAGAACTGGAGGCGTCGGATCCACGTCCACTCGGGGCCGAACATGTTGCCGTGACATATTTCACCGCACAGTCCTGCCAAGCGCTCGCCGGCAAACACAGCGGCCATTGTTCTCCGCTCGTTGTGTTTTCACAGCAGCGTTGTTGTCACTCCGTGAAGTTATTTGCAGGACAGCGGCTCCTCTCGCGGCTCGTTCTTACTGTTCGGCAGCGTCTGTGTGGGAAGCGACATATGCTGCCCAACGAGCGTTTCGAGCTTCAGCCTGTGCGGGAGGTCAAAGGTCACAGCACGTAAGCGTCAGGTGTGGAAACACTGCAACGGGGTTAAACTGCTGCTGAAGGCGTGAGCCACAGCGTCGCGTTCTGTGCCTGTTGCGGACGTACCTTTGTGTGAAAGGTGCCCAGAGGTGATGTTTCTTTCTAAAACCATAAAACTGAGGCTCAGTACACCAGACGGATCTTTCTCTGAAGCCTCGGGAGGCACCAGGCCAGGGACCGGTCACCTTCCAGGGCTTGGCCCAGTAATTACAGAGGGTCTGATTCCACATGTTGTTAAGGCAAATCACATCACTGGATTTTATCCTGACTGATCTTTTGTTTTTATTTTAACAAACCAAACGTATTTTCAACTCATCGAACTCCGACGAGTGAGCGAAACTCTAAAAACATGATTTGAACTGTATGTGGGCTCTTCGGTGCTGCGTGACGCCAACGCCGGACGTGTAATTGGCCATCACGTCTCATGCTAATGAGTCTCCATATCACCTAATTGTCCGACAAACTGTTCCTTTAATATCCGCCAGTGTGTGTGTGAGAGCTTCCTTAATTTATGCAGGAGAATACAAGACGCCTTCTGCCGAAGTGCTTCTCCCTCCACAATAACACGCATCCTCCCTCCTTCATTCACTTCAGCCGTCTGTTCTCCTCCTCCCTCATTTCCTCTCGCTTTTCTTTCTCCCCTCTCTCACTTGCTCCCATCTCTCCCAGACAACTGTGACTGTTTTAATTCTGACCGATGATTAGCCTGAATCAATTAAGTACTGCACGCTGTGTCCAACAGCAGAGCGGCATGGGGTATTTAGACTATTTAAGCTCCCATTCATCGAGCCCCGGCCTCTTAATCACCCTTTAATTACAGCCTACGACTATGGGAGCTCGAGTGGGACGTTGGGCTGCTTTCTCTGCAGAGCTTTGGCGACGACGCGGGAACTAATCAGTCGATCTGTTTCTGAAATTCTCAGAGTCAGGAATCAGCTGTTGCGGCTGCTGTACCTTTAAACACGAAACTGGATTCTATCGGTTTCTGAGAACAGTAAGAAAGAACGAAGCACGTGTGCATCACTAATAACGTACCCGAGCCCAGTTCTCCAGTATGAAGACTGGTAAAGTGAACACCGCCGTCCGGTGCATTCGTCAATATGTAGAAGCGAAGCAACCTCCGGAGGAGGAAGTTAAACTCTCCGCTGGTTTCCCTGCAGCTATCAGCGTTACTAATCCTTTTTGTGCCTCTCTTGTTCCGCCGTTCAAAGCGACGGCAGGGATAACATCACTTCATTGACAATCGTCCGTCCTGGTTTGTCAATTAGACCTTGTAGTCGACTAATCTCCTGCAGGACGGCTCCAGCTTTTCACTCGCGTGAAGGGAGAGAAAGGCCGAACGCTTTAATGCCGTCTAATGACGTTATGGGAGGAATAGCCCCATGCCGCTGGGAACCTGATAATCCCACTTTGTTCCTTTTGGATTTCTTCACAAAACCCTCCTCTTCCCCCTCCCGGTTTCTGATCCTCTTGGTGTTGTGCCGACACAAAGGGGCCCCGCTGTCGGGCCCCGTCCACCTCTTATTCTCTAAACACCTCTCTCATTTGTCGGGCCGCAGCAGGAGGCTCGCACCGTATTATTTTCTCCTCAATTAGCAGAAAAGCTTGTGTTGATCACTTCCTCTGCGAAGGTGAGCGAAGATTCCCCGAGGCTGCGTCACGCAGGTTGTTGGGGGGGCCATCGGTGACTGAACCCCCTTAACACGGAATCTAACTAACTAGTGGAAACTAGCGTCTGAACGACCTGCTCAGAAAGCTGCGATGAGGGTTTCATGCCACGTTTGGCTTCAGAGCTCCCGCCGGCTTTGCCAGGACTATGCCGGGTCAGAGAGCACAGGGTAAGAGGAGAAGGGGCCAAGACCAGGATCAGGACCAGCAGCTGCAAACTGATCCTAACAAAGACGACAATGAAGACACAGCAGAGGCTGAAAAAAGTCAGTGACACAGGTCAACGACCTTAAAGGCCTGAGAACATATTTACTGACTGACACCTCTGAAACCACAGGTGCTGGTGCTTCGACCTGAGGGGCAGGAGCTCTCAGCTACTTCTGGACCAGAACGTTCGAGAGGCGTCGAAGCCTCGGCCACTCTCTGACCCGTCAGCGGGCAGGATGGGAAGCTGGGCTCAGAACAGGCCGAGCAGCGACGTCCTTCTGGTTTCGCTGTTCTGCTCTGTGACCGCGTGACGCTCAGCCTTCAGTGAGTTGGGTCCCGCCTCAGCGGCGTTGGTCGGATGAGCAGTTCTCCGTTCCTTCCCTTCAGAGACTCTTTGTCTTGTTGTGTCGCAGAAAGGGCAGCGTCGCTGCAGCCTTTACCCGCTGCCCCCTCGGGTGCCAAGAAAAACTCCGAGAGCAGAAAGACAGATGGTCGCTCAGTTTAAAATCGCTCCTCAGCGGCCCAAGATGCCGCCGTTGGGCTTCCTGGGTTCTGCTGGAGCTGCAGGACGCAGATGCATGTGCATATGCTTTTCCCTCAAATGATCCTGTGTTGGGTGGCGATGAAGGGGACATGAAGCAGGACCGACTGAGGGCCGATGGTTCTGATCTGTGTGTGTGTTTAGAGGACAGACGGGGAGGGAGGGAACTGAGCACTGGGCTGAAGTTAGGTCCTGGTTTATTAGAGACGGTCGCTGAACCCCTCAGAACAGCGGTTGTGGAGGTGGCGCCCTGTGTAGTTGGAGCTCAGCAGAACTTCTGCTGCCGGAATGTGGATCCTAGAGCGGTGGGACTGTAATGAGTAACACTGGGAAACAGGTCGGTCCTGTTGGTGCTGTGCTGCACATAGTTTTGGTTTTACCTTCTTAACTCTGTTTTCCAGTCCAACACCAACATATTTGGGTTTCTCTTATCTGAACATATTAAAACACACACAGAAATGGGTCGGAGGCAAAAATGCACACGTTCATGGATCCAGGGCGATTTATTCATGGCCTGTTATCGTGTGACAGGAGCTCAGAGTCTGGTCAGCCTGGTGGACCCGGGTTGAACGTTGGAGCCACAGCATCAGAACATAGGAGACAAACTGATTTGCACAAGCAGACTTCACAAATGGATCTGTGGTGTTGGACGCGTTGGCCGGTCTGACGCCGTGGGGAGCTCATCACCTCCAGCAGGCCTCAGTACAAACACTCAGATTTCATAAGTCGACGAGTGACTGTGATTTTAGTCCCGACTGCAAACACAGGAAGTGAATATCAGCTGCCATTATTTAATTAGATCAAGCTACGGTGCAAACACCTCAGTCCTTAAAACTCACTCAGTGTTGCTCGTTCCTCTACTGTAAATACTTCTGGCTGTTGTTCTTCCTGTGTGCAGGTCTTTGGTGTCTTCTTTCCTTCACCTCCCTCCTTGTCAGACACCTGCGCTGCCTCGGGGCCAATCTGTCGTCCGCCGCTGACTGCAAACACACACACAGCTCAGAAGGAGGAAGTAAAGGAGCGTAACACCTCAAGTGCTTTTCCAGAGGTCAAAACATCTCAAATGATCTTTAAAAAGGTAAAACCCTTTTTACCCATCAGCCCCTCCTTCGTGGACATAAAGTTTCTGATGTTTGTGTTACATGTCAACTCGTCTCCTAGAAATTCTGTTTACATCCGACTAATTTGATCAGTGAGCTGAGCCCGGGCTGCTTGGGTTACATTCGCTCAGGTGGGACAGAAGTGGCTCCACTCCCAGCGATCGGTGTCCCAGCAGGTGGTCTCACCGGGCACCGCTCTGTGGTGCACGGCTTGGCTTGGAGACACGCATCTAATGTGAGTTGTGTCCTTCAAGCTTCGTGACCCCTGGAGGCTTGTTGTCTGTGATTCTAAGAGAACTGCGGGAATTCCTTTAAATGAGCCGCAAAGGTCCACAGAGTCTGGGATGAACTGGGCAAAGGTCAAAGTCTTTGTTTCTGCACATTATTGTTATTTGTTCTTTCAGTGAGTTTATTCGATTTTTGTTGAATTGGTCTCAGTTCAGTCTTTAATGTTCTACCTGCTCGTTGTGTCTCTGCATCAGCCTGATTACAGTCCAGGCTGTGGAGCCTCTCCCTGTGTTGTGGGCGTCGAACCTCTGTGGCCGTCGGTGAGGTCGCTGCCCACAGCCCCACCTCCACTTCTCCGCCATCGTCTCCTCCTGCTCCTCCTCTTCGTCCTCGCCTTGTTTAGCTTTGACACCTCAGCTGTTCAGCAGGCTGAGAGGAAGGTGTGGGGGGAGGCAGGGAGAGAAGGGGGAGTTGATAATGAAGGTAGCATGTTGTTGTCACCACAGATTGTTGCTCAGGGCCTTTCCGTGTGTGTGAGACTTGGACCCCTCCTCCCTCAACATGGACGCCATTTATCTACAATCACATCCTGCCAACACACACACTGCTCACACTGCTACACAACAGAAACCGGTGATAGTTTGACTCCCTCTGCGCTCGCGTCAGCTTCGGCTCAGGGGAACTGATCCTACTCGTCCCATGACGGATGAGTTTCAACGTTTCCTGCCCGAGGCCTCGTTCACACACTGCTGACACATTCAGGTGCAGTTTGGAGGCATCGCTCACAGATTGTAACAGACAGAAGAACCAACTCCGTCAGATTCTTCAGGTCACGACTCAGCTCCTCTATAAACGAGTCCACTGAGTTTAGTTCTGTGCTAAATGTCTCTCTGCTGCAGGATGCGTGTCTGTCGTGTGACATCACAGCGTCCAGCTGATCTCAGACTCCTCTACTCGTGCTCAGTTTGCCCACGTGTCTGCGTGGATGGTTTCGGTGGCCGCTCTTCTTCTTGTGGTTTCATGGTCAAGCATCGTGCGTCCAGTTGTATCCGAGGAGAAGCTCTGGAACTGGACGTCCTCCATTTGACGTGACTCTTGTTTCCTCTGCTTCATGCGTTAAACTCAGTCCAGACACAGTTTGGTTCTAAGCCTCGATCTGTTCAAATTCCTCAGATGCAGCTTGGAGGTTTCAGCTGAAGCGTTTCCTGCAGAGCCTGGTGAGTAAACACTGATTCATATGTTCATAAGTGGAGATGACAAATCATATTAATATCCCTTCTTATCCTGCTGAAAAAAACTCGCTAATGATAGCAAACAGGCGGCGCTTGGCTGCGGATCTGCAGCCGTTTGCCACCAGTGTTTGTCAGCGTACGATTGCACTGCTCCATCTCTCCCTGAAAGTGAGAAGTTGATTGGCTGTCATCAACTTTTCCCTCCATCCACGCTGGTCCACTAATTAACACTGTATGTGCCACCGGGCAAATGCAGGACGCAATATTTGATCACATGAACAATAAATTACCACCAACAACATGCTCACGCAACGCGCTGGGAACGTGACAGTAATAATTACGTGGAGTCACAACCGAGGACAGGTAGCGACGAACAACCGTCAAAACCCGCCAACGAGGTAACGACCGCAGACCAAACCGCCACCGAGATGGATTCAGCAGCGCCGCTAAGGGTTTGTGAGGGGTCAGAGGTCAGCCTGAGGTTGTTCTCCCACATGTTTAATGTGGTTGATTCTGGACTTGCGCTCAACCGTTTCTTCTTCTGTGGTTTTCCAGGTGGCCTTGTTTTCCTTCGTTTAACTCTGATGGACGTTTACCACGTGGTTCCCTTTTTTGCTCCACCTTCGTTCTTCCACTGAGCTCTTCCTCCTCTCTTCTCCTCTTTCTTCCTCACCTCTCAGTCTATTTTTATCGTTCTTCCTCCACACTCTCACCCTTCATCTCTCTCCAACGCTCCCTTCTCGTTCCCCGACACGTTTTATCTTCCTTTTCACTTCGTTCCATTTGCCTGCGATCTCTTTCTTCCTCTGGTCTCCCATCATCTTTTTATTCGTCTGCTTCCTGTTCTAAATGTTTTTCTGCTGTATTTCTGCTCCAGCTCTCTTTCTGAACGATCCGTCGTCTCTCTCTCTTCCTTCCTCCGTTGTGTTCTCTCTCTCTTCTCTGACACATTTTTAAGTCTTTCTTTTCTCTGTCTTCTGACACGTCTCGCCTTCCGTCTCTCTTCTGTCAGGACACACACACACATTGGAGGTGAAGTTGGGAGGCTTGTCTTAGCGTGCCATCTGTCCTCGGCGCTGACGTTGGCTCTAATTACTGCGTCTCCCCTGGCTAATGCTGCCTCATTAGGCCTCCGGAGCATGTGCAGCCGACACAAGCGCCGCAGAGAATTTGCACTAGGAAACGTGAGCCCGAGCCATTATGGGATCAGGAAATCTGTCTGGTGCGAAAGGCAATTCACACCAGCGGCTAAACGCTCATTTTGCTTCTCTCTCCCTCTCACTCGAAGCCTTCCTCTCTCTGTCGCGCGCCCTCGCTCCTCTCGCCTGGCTTTGGAAAGCCCGCCAGAGTCCCCGGGCCAGCACCACGACAAAGGAGCGAGGCGGAGACCGGAGAAGAAGCAACGCTAGAGAGGAGGCGCTTCCCCCTGCAGTCACTGGCAGAGTCCGCCTCGACGGTGAACCACAACCCGAACTGGGCCTGGTTGCTTCTATATGGACTCAAACAAAAGCCCAGTGTAACATTGCTGTGATTGAGTTCAGAGGTGAACCTGCTGCATGTGTCCATGTTCGTATGTTCACTCATGTCGCAGGGCACATAACACGGGCAATGACACGCCTCAGCTCCCTGTCAAAATAAAAGGACGGGCATGAGACACACACACGCGAACTGTGGCTTTAACGTTTAGAATTTCACTACACATTGACCTGAGTGTGTGAAATCATTTCGGCGACATTGAACCCTTCGAATAAAAGCTGCTGAACAGTCTCAGGGATCTGACAGACGTGTGAAGATGCGTTTTCATGTGGTTTGGAGCCACCAGACTGGCTGTAAATGCAGCTTTCCCCACTTAAATCACTTCACGTGGTGGAGTTTCTGGTCGTGAATCATCTGTGAGATAAAGATCTGAGGTCTTTGTCTCACGTCTGTCGTGGTTTCCTCGCTCTGACAACACTGCGGTCGCTGTGGAAATAGATGATTGCAGCTCATGAGCGACAGACGGCTGGTGTCGGTGACGGTAAATCGCTCAGCGCTGCGGCAGGCGGTTAACCAGAAACACGGCAGGATTCGGGGAGGATCGCTCGGCTCCGCGCGTTGCTGCGTTCGTGTTGGTCGGTCTGAGCTGATTCCTAACCTCCCTGTTGTATCCACAGGTTGGAAACAACCAGGAGACTACAAACTCCACACCTGCACAGTCGGCATCGGGCCACAGTGGCCTCGTCCAAACGCCCGAAGCCTAAATCCAGACCCACACCCACACAGATACGTCAGTCTCAACCGGGCCAAACTCCCACTGTCAGGCCTCGACCGCTTCCCACGTCCGACCACATCATCTGGGCGGAAGCTGGGCTCTTATCGCCGTCATCTGTTGGGGTCAGGCCTCAGACACCCACCACGGGAGGAGGGGAGGCACAAATCATCCCTTCAAACGCTCAGGAACAATGGAACCACGTCGGTCCAAGAATTAAAATCGCTGGAAAAAAAGACACCTACACTCACGATTAATGGCAGGAAATTCAAACAGATCATTGTGCTTTTATTTGATACATTAAATGGAGACAATTTACTGGTAGAAAAAAGAAAAAAGAAGTTTTCTTCCTCCTGCGACTTTGCTGGATTTTAATGAAAGCAGCCGTGTTCATTGACTCATTTGTTGATTGACTTTATTCCAGTTTGCATGCAGCTATTTTTAGTGGATTCGGTGGCAGATGAATAAAAGTCTCCGTCAGCGTGTCTCAGACTTCTGCAGCAGGTGGAGGGTGAAATGTCCGCTCCGCTCACATCGCTCCTGCTCCGCGTGTTCGACGAGAAATGATTGGACGTTCGTCATTGTGTTTGCAGCCGGCCGTTGGCGAGCGGGATCCGGTCCAGCCATCTTGTGTGGAAAATTTCGGACTGGGCACGAGCCGGCCATCTGCAGCTCCAGGCCTTCAGCAGCCAGCAGCCAAACGCAGAAACACTTCAGCTACTGGAGGGTGTTCGGCGGAGGCAGCGCCATGCAAATCAGCAGCACCCGAGGCTCTGACTAGTCGTGGTTTCAACACGGAAGCTGATGCAAGTTTCTCTACTGCAGAAGGTCAAAATCCAACGAGCCGCGTCCAGACGCAGGACAGCGATCCACATGAAAGCAAAACGTGGAGAAACGACGTTGAAGGCGGTTCAACAAGTGGGAGGAATCAATTTGTCTGTCCAGAGCCTCTACGCCGAGGTTTGTTCTTCAATCAGCAACAGTGGAAGTGAAGCAAAAACCAGTCGACAGTTGAAAAACATACAACAAGACTAAGGAGGGAGGACATGGGACAACTCCCATGATGCATTTGTGCAACAGAGCGTAAACGTTTTTAAATGTCACAAAGGAAATGAGATTATGACCTTCGGCTCGGCTGGTCGACGGCAGTCACCAAAACACAGTTACAGCGAAGCCAAGATGGCCGCCAGCAGGGTAGGAACAAAGAATTACACCGTGAATCAGTCGCCACCAGGGCAGCTTGTAGTTACACGCACTGCTCCGTCACCGACCCGTTCACGTCTGCACCAAAACACAAAGCTGCTCATCATCAGAATCGTCATCGGAACCGAGCTGCCTGGAGAACCATCCGGGACTCAGCGGTCCTGGTTCTGTGTGCAGAAAAGACGAACGCTTATCATCAGGTTGAGTCCCGTTCGCTCTGTGAGCGGCCCTGCGAGGTTGTGAAACCTCCTCATTAACACAAGGCGACAACCTTCGAACGTGAGTCTGATCACTGAGCTTCAGTTGTTCACTGAATCTACATCTGTGCTGTTCTCCTCTAAAAGGGGAACGAATCCAAGTCTTCTGTAACAAATTGTACAATTATACCCAATAAACTGAACAATGAGTGAAGAAACTTTTCTCAGCCTGAGTGTGAAGTTGTTGTTGTTTTAGCCGTCAGGTAGACTGGTGTGAATCGCAGCGTGGCGGCGAGAGTTCTGCACTTTCTGTGTTGTTCTGGAGAAGGTCGGGGAGGGAAGGTGACATCATCTCTACACCTGAGGCGGCGGAGCTCACACCTCCAGCTCTTGGCAGGTGAGAAGGCACAAACAATCCGAAGCTCGTAATGAGGACGACTGCTGGTCTGAAGCAGCCCCACGCTGGGAAACGGCTCCGTTTGGGTACGGGCCCGTTTTCTCACCTTATTATTACTGAAGGAGCAGACGAATGCGTCTGAAGCTACATGGGTGGATCAGCACGAAGCTGCAGGACACGAGGAGACGAGCACACGTCAGCTGAGAGAAGGAGAAGCCGTAGAAACGCCGCCGCAGGCCTGGACCAGCTGCTGAACAGCGAGTAGAGCGTCATCGCTTGAGTCGATTATTTGAGGATGATTCATGGTGGGACCCGTGTGCGTGTACATGCGTGTTGTTGAGTTCTAAAGACCAGTGAAGAGGAAGAAACCAGAACCAACTGGGAATTGGACCCAGGGCAAGTAACCAAGCACCTGAAGGAGGTCCGGCGTCTACGGCTTCACTACCAGACGGTTCAGAGACCTGAGCAGCTCAGAAGGTCTGAGCCCGGTCTTAAAGTAGAGAACCAGAACCGTGCCTGCTTCCAACGTGTAGCGTGTGGAGTGTGTGAACACTATGAATTGATGGTGGAATCTACTATGGATCAGACCTGGAGCCAGATCCTGTGGTGGGAACAGAACCCGGTCCAGCGATTGGCAGCTGTGTCCCAGCATCTCGTCATGAGTAGGAACGAAAGCTTCAGGTTCCTCTCGTCTCCTTCACTCAGGGAGTGAGGGTCCTCATACGACGCAACGGGCCTGTGTGAGGGACAAAGCTGTTTTTTACCCAGAATCCACTGCGGCTGCAGAGAGGAGGTGCATAGTTTAACAGTTTTTCTAATGGCAGTGGAATTTCGTATGGAAATATGGAGGAGGGAGATGCTTACCTCATTCACACATTTAGTGAGAGCGGAGGTGTGTGTGTGTGTGTGTGTAGGTGGGATAATTGATTTGGACAGTCGCCAGAAATAAGCAGAAACATCTGCTGGGCAGACGAGAACACACCTGAATACTGTAGATGCTTATACAGTATTTCTATACAGTCACTGCAACAGTTGAATTCGTCAAGATGTAATTAACGAACAGGGAAGTATGAAGACGAGTCTGAGGGAAAGATGAGAAAAGTCCTAAAGCGGCTGCTGTGCTGCGTCCAGGTCCAGTTGGACGTGTGGCTGTTGTGTGATTTGTTCCCTTTGTTTCCTCACTAACTGCGTTTCTGACACAGTTTCACTGCTGCTCTTTGTTCTGAACCATATTAGTGGGACTGCAGGTGGTTTTCCTGCTCTTCTGTACCAATCCACCTTCTCCAGTTACTCATTTCAGCTGAAACTGAACATGTGGCACCAGGTGCACTATGGGAGGAAGATGAGCCGGTGGAGGCAGTGTGATGCTTTGGGCCACGTCCTGCTGGTTCACAGGATCCATGGACACCCATCTCACAACTTACAGGACCTAAGGGATCTGCTGCTGGATCGGGTTCCAGTGGAGTCCTGACGGGTCAGGGGGAACCAACACAGACAGGAAGTCAGAAGGTTCTGACGGACGAGTGTGAGCAGAAATCATGAAGCTGCTCCCAGTCACCGTCTCCTGTGCGGCTCCGTAGGAAGGTGGAGGTGAGCAGGTACCGGGTCGTGTTCTGATCCATCCTCTGCTGTTTGGTTTTTCCTCTTTGTGTCTCACTGCTTCTCTCTCCAGCCACCCGCCCACCCGCTCGGCTCGGCGCTGCCTCAGAATCTGTTTCACTCACTAAATTGGCTCCTCAGACACCCTTCCCCTTCTTCCCCGTCTCTCATTTAAAAAGTGAGAAATTATAATTATCTGAATTATGCTTTTAATGATGCGTTAATTAGAGTCATGGAGTGAGATTAGCCTATGAATTATTACTTGTGAAATCCTTCCAGCTTCATGTGAGCTTCTCATAGAGGCAGAGAGGAGGGAGAGGGAGAGAAATGTTGCTGTGCTCGGTGATTAGCGCACCAATAAATAACAGAACAGATTGTGGTGCATATGCTTACGATTACAACTTTTAAACCAACGCTTTTAACTCACACCGACTGTCTTGTGCTGGCACCAGGCTCCTGTACCAGCAGCCAGTCAGTTTTGTTCCTTCTCTCTGTTATTGCAGGGTGTGAAGAGGAAGCCGACTGTTGATCTCTCAGCTTCTGGGATGAGCCCGGATCACGAAGCTGCACTGTCTGTGTTGAAGCATCTTACTTTTAGCCCCTTGTTGTGGTTCGAAAGCGGCTGTTTTCGACGAACACCCTAAATATGCAGTAGTGACACCAACACAACAAAACTGAAGCAGTGGACTCAGAACAAACCAAGTGAGGATCCAGAAAACAGTCGCAGCTCACAGCTGAAGCTTATTGATTATTCACACGAAGAACCAGAACCAGAAAAATACCCAGAATGCAGTTGGCAGCGTCTATGACGACCCAACCATGTTCAGCAAGGAATGAATTTAGCCTGAGGGTAAAGTTAAAGCTAAATCCAACATCATTTAATGTGTCGTCCAGTAAATAATTCCATAGAAATTCCATAGGGTCCAGAAACTTAAGTAAATGGGAAGAATAACACCAAGAATTAAAAACGACGATCAGGACCCAGTGGAAGAGCAGCTTGAAAGGCAGAAGGAGACTTTGCTCATTAAGACGGCGACGTGGCGACTGAATATCTGCTAACGGAGACGAAAAGCTTGTTTCAGCTTCAGTATTGTCACATTTAAGTGTCTGATAATCTGTGTGAAACCGTTTGTTCTGGCAGAAAACGAAGCTCTGAGTCACCGCTAGAGATTCCCTCCGTGTTCGTCCCTGCTCTGTCAGACAGACGAAGCCAAAGCAGTTCTGCCTCATTGCACACATGTAAAACACGTGTGCCATTATTACCCCGGCCGTTCCAGTCCGATCCCCACATTTACATGATGGGGTTGAACGGGGCTAATGCTGCGGCATAAAGACGATGATGAGGTCGGGGGTCAGAGGTCAGTGTGGCACGTTCCCCCACATCCAGCTGGGAGCAAGTTCGTCTCCATAGCGCAGGTGTCTAGTCACATCATCGACAACGCATCCAAACCCAAGCTGCTTCTGATGCAGGTTTCCCAGAATGCACCGTGCTGCTTGACATCGTTCCTCCTTCATGTTTCCATGTGGACGTTCCTGGTGACCCATGTGTCTGCTCTGAGATCTGTTCGTGAACAGCAGTCGTCTACTTCAGAACCGCGGGAAGTTCTGCTTCGTGGCTCAGGCCGACTGAAGGGTTCAGCTGGTCTTCAGGCGTCGCCCTCGCTTCTCTACATCCAGGCACCAGTGGTGGCAGTCGTGCGCTGCCTCTGCTGCTGGACATTTGGGTAATCCCCACTTGTAATAACACCGAGGGAGCGTTTTGAATCGCAGGCGGCCATCTTCGCTCAGCCACTGTGACGCCAGCCTCAGTGTTTAGGGCCTGGCGATGAGCCGCGGGATCCTCTGTCCAAACCCCGCGAGGGAAATCAGCCTGCTAATTTGCAGGATGTGCCATCCTCGTCCCTGCTTTAAGCATGCATGGCTGCAGCTAAACAAGCAGAGGGAAGGAGGGGGTTCGCAGAAAGAGGCTCGCTTTCACTTTTTGAAAAGACGGCGCCGGATAACGAGGCCTCCTCGTAACCCGCCTGTAGCTTTTCAAACAAATTAGCTGCGCTCGCTAACTAATGTCTTCACTGCGGCTGGGAAACCTGAGGGAGCAGGACACGAAGTGATCAAACATGGAGGCACTGAAATAATCCTCAACATTAAAGTGGCATCAAATGAGAGGTTCAGAGCAGCCGCTAATTAGCCTGCAGGGCATTTACCGGTTTCCAGCTCAGACCTGGTGGCTTCACGTTGACTTCATTTATGTCATGTCTGCTGTAACAGGCTTGTTCCTCTGTACAAACTTTATTCCCTGATTTATTGGACAGGAACTAAAAGCTCCCCACGACATGACCACATTCTGTAAACGTGCTTCTTCAGGTTTTAAGTCTCGTCTAACTGTCATCATCAAAAGTCTGTCATCACCTGTTTCCTGTTAATAACCTGATCCGGGTGTGGCAGTTATCGTATGTCATTGGCTCTGACGCTTTTCTCTGACAAGCAGCAGAAACAACATTAAGATCAATTTTTTTGTATATAATGTTCAACAAATGTTGCTCTTTTTTGTAACTATTGTAAATATTGTAATTTTTTCCAACTGTCTATGCTGCTGCTGGGACACCAGAGTTTCCCCACTGCGGGATAAATAAAGATCTATCTATCTGTCTAATTTTGGCAGCATCTCTAAAGAGTGATTGACGACCTGAACAGGCTGATGCTGGAGCCTCGATGCCAAATGTCTTTATATTGTAATGAAGTCACCCAGTAACAGAAAAACAAAGACGTCAGCGACACCTGTGCTGCTACGTCTGAGTCATCGTGTCTAAATGACGTTTATTTATCCATAGATGCGATTAGAAACGTCAGAGCTGAGCTGAAGTTTGCACCGTTTGTCCACGATTCTGTTTAAAGCAGCGGGTTCTCAGACGATGTTTGACCATCACTTTCATCTGCTGCAGTGGTGATGATGAGGGCTCAGTACTGAGTGAAGCTGGGCCAGGCCCAGATGTAGGTTCCCTCCTGATCCGTCTCCCTGCTCGGCTGTTTGATGGATCTACGAGCAGCTGCTTCCCGACTGAATCACGGTTTCCCTCCAGGCCGAACCTGTAGCAACTAGACCGGCTCCACTTCTATTCATCCAGGCAGCACAGTCACGGCTCATGAGGATGTTACTCACAGAGTAAATCTGCTTCCTGTGGGCAGGTTGCTGCAAACGGACCCGTCAGTCTGAGGAAGCGGCGGCTTCGGCTCCTTCTCTTCCACGTCCCCGCTTCTTGCTCTTTTGCTTCTGTTTTCGCTGTTGTGTTGTCTTCTGCGACACCTCTCTTGGTGCTTAATTGCAATTCCACAGACACTGTTTTAGTCTTTTATTAGAGTTAAATATAAGCACAGCAGTCGGGTTGTGCGACTGTCTCCATCAAACCTGCTAATTGTTGCAATATTCAATTTTCCTTTGTCTGGAATGTGATTAGCACCCGGCTGGCATCAATGAAATCAAACATTATTTACACGTTCATTTTGGTGCAAAAACTGAATATTCACTTGAAATCTGCGGGACTTTCTTCTCTTCCACCTAACACTCGACTCAGAATAGAACGCGAGTCTAACGAGTTCTCCAGACGAGGAGCCCGTTTAGCTCGGCTCAACCGGCGGAGGTCCTGTTGTTTCCCTCTTCTCTGGGAGCTTTATGTAAATGAGCTGTCGGCCCTGCCCCCAACCTTAATTAGCAGTTTTACCTTGCTCAGAATTTGGTAACAGAGCGACTATCGACGGATGCAGAAAGTTGCAGGATTCGCGTTTTAATTAGCTGCAGGAGAGACAGGTGTGCTAACAAGCAAGAAGGAGCTAATTCAAATTAAAATCAGGTTAACCTCACGTTCCAGTTTATTCCCATCAGAACCTCACAGATGCTTCTACTGAATCTGCTGCTCACACCTGTTTGTTTGTCCAGGTTCTGAGAGGTTTCATTGTGACTGACCCGTTTTCTTTTATTCTGATCCAGACTCGAGCTGGAACGAGACCCGGCAGAAATGATTAGCACCGAGCTGGATTCACCTTCGGCTCAGCCTCAGAAGTGACTGTTTAAAGGTTCATTTTCACCCGTGGCAGCGTCGTAATGAGACGTTGTTTGTTTGCAGAACGCAGCGAGGGAAGAGGAACCCGAGGCAGCGACGCTAAAACGCCTTCCACAGATGCACAAAGCTGCAATTAGAGTGTGTTGTGAAACAAGTGTCAGAGACACGAGCCCGGAAAAAACCTCTCACATGACACAAAGCAGCTGCCTCCACCCTGAACCAGCAGATCCACAGCGTTTCCAGGGTCTGGTCTTCAGGTGGAGCTGAACTTCAAGGCCAACGTCAGTTACGCTGAGCTGCTGCCTCTGAGCAGAGACGTTCACACTAAGTTCACTGCTAAACTTCCTTCCAGTAGTGACCTTGTCCCTCAGGAACTTCCAGAGGTCACGTGATGAGCCTCGGCTTCAGAACCTTCCTGTTTCTGGGAATCGGAGCCGCACAACGAGGCAGCTGCTTAAACCATCACACCTGTGCTCGTATCAAAGAGGAGTTAACGACAGTCTGCTCCACGGCTTCAGACGACGTCACCGCCACGTTTCCGCAGGCTTCAGCAGGAAGCTTTAATATTTGGCTGCTCCCACTGGACGCGTCGCGTGTTTCAGTTTGACGGCGGCGAACGGCTGCTGTAAACATCCTTAGCGTGTCCTGCAGCTGGAGGGGGGGTGGACGGGGCACAACTAAGGGCTGGACCAGAGTCCAGTACAGCAAAACGTTTGTCCAGTGACCAGCCCAGTTTCTAAGATGAGGCATTTTAGTGTGTGATGCTCATCCCAGCGTCTGTCGCTGAAATTAGTGTAACGTTCAGTGTAATCTTAGCTCTAAGCTAAATCTAAACTCTGGACTCATCAGTCAACAGCGAAACCGTGGGAGGACGCGTCTATGGCGGCTCCACCTGGTCTTCATCTGTAAAACATCGGGCTCCTCCATCCGTCGTCCAGTCCAGGTTCAGCCCAGAGTCCTGGCCTCTAGGCCGTTCGCCTGTACGGCAGGTCGGGTCACATCGTCAGAGACAACGGACACGAACGTCAGCCTTCAGTCTATTTGTAGAGACGCCAGAGAAGAGGCTGAGGGAACCTGGTTCCTTTCGGTGTCACGGGCACCAACAGGGATTTTACAATGGAAGGAATAGCTGTTGTAGCTGTTGCTTCACATTAAACGGCCACAAGCCAACGACGGGAAGCTGGGAGTCACTCAGTGAGATGAAGCCGTGTTCTGAATCCCATCCTGAGTTGCTGCTTTTATCAAATTGTTGTTATTATTATTGTGTGAGACCAACAAGTTCCTGACAGTCTGAGCAGCGTCAAAGTGAAACGTTACTTTCTCCGTGATTCCGTGTAATTGTCTCCATCGTGGCAGACGTTCAGCAGCCCTCTCGTCTAATTCCTCAGCAGTCATTACACTTAATTAGAGCCTTTCAGTGATTCATAAAACGCTCATCGTTTGCTGAGCTCCACGCTGGAGGCAGCCTATCGCTTCCTCCCAGATCCTCTCAGCCAATCGCAGCGTCCCGTCCAGGTGGCGGCGTTAGAAACGCTCAGGGGTGCGGGCTCGCCTCCAGCAGCTGATTTGGGATCAGCTCTTTCTCTTTGCTGTCGGTCTTGCTCATTGGTTGAATCTGATCTGGGAGCAGCGCCTGCTGACTGAACCAGCTCTTCCAGTCTGTAAACGCAGCTCAGAAGCCCAACCCGTCATTAGGCCGTCATGAGGCCGTAAATCAAACCCTGGGCTCTCGCGGGTCGTCCTGGCAGTGCCAGGGGCTCGGTGCTTCTGCTGCACGTCGAGGTGGGACAGGTTTCTGGCGTCCTGGGAGGGGTTTCAAACAAAAGTTCTCTGAAGAAGCATCATCCTGGCTGTTGGGGCGAGTCACATGCTGACAGAAACATCTCAGACATGTGTCACATAAACGCTGCTCGTACTCGTGAGGGGAATCGCTGACGTTTCTTTCTGGCAGTTGCTGCTACATGTGACTGAAAAAGTCCCGTCGAGCTCGACATGACGGCAAATTTACGGCGGAAGCAGCTGCTCGTTGTTTCCCAGGTTCTTACTGTCAGGTTATGTGATGAATGTTTGTCTCTCCCTTTGTTTCCTTAATGAAGGACCTAAACGTGGCGCCTGTGTAATCAAATTCAACACTACAACCACACAACAAGCCAACAGGCCCAGCAGCAGAACCAGGCTCAGGGTGGACACAGAGAGACGCTGGACGTATCGACCCAGACCAACACTCAGGAACCGCTGCTGTTCTTCTCTCTCCCTTCATCTCCTCACTCGGACGAGGCCCATGGCCCGGTCCCGCTTCTCTTTTTGTTTCTGACGACTTTCTGGGAGAAGAATTCAAGAGCGCAGCCCAACGTTGAAGGTTACGAGCTAGAGAGCGGCAGGAATTCCCCTCGTCAAGCCGCAACACGGTCACAGAAAAGAGGGAAATTATACACACAAACACACAGATGGACTATTAGAGCGAAACTTTCCCTCCATCAGAGATACTTTGATGAGTTATTGTCACGCATCTGTACAGTCACGCAAGCCCACATGCAAATACTGGACCACATGTAAATGGAGACACAGAAACACACACAAGCCTTTTAATTTTATGAGGCGTTAGTTTGTATAAATGGGCAGAAACTATGGGAAACAGACGCACAGATCAAATAATCAAAGGAAACATTTGTTTGTCAGATCCGCAGGTATTTCATCAGAAACAGGATCCCAGTTATTCAGCTCATTTGTCTCATTAGTGTGATTTGGTTGAAGTGTCTCCTCTGGACTGACGCTAGTTGCGGCTGATTGAAGGGCGATGACGTCGACGAGTGCGAGGAAACAGGGCTGAGTACAGCCAGAACCAGGCCCGGAACCGGAAACCCGAACAACTGACTCCGAGCGTCGCCCGCTTTTCATGTCACGTCTTCAACCCGCTCGGAACCTCTGGTCCAGCGATGGAAGAGCGGCTGAAGCTGGGTTGTTGACTCGGTTCTGCTGAAATTCTGAGGAGGGAGCTTTGTTGCTGTTATCGCAGCATCTGATCAGCATCAAAGCCACAGTCGGTTTCCCGGGAAAACAATCTTCCCGTCAAATCAAATATGAAAATAGTTATGGAAATGTTCGGCTCCCATTCTGTTTCCCACGCGTCTGCTGCCTCTTCCCCGCGTTCCCTCCTTTCGATAATTGAATCTAATGAGCTCCAGTAACTGAGCTTCACCTGGACCCGCTCGTTTAAAGAGCAGACAAGAAGAAGCGATTATTTGTTTTTGTCGCTCGTGCACCTACACGCATCTCACCATCTGTTATTTCATTTCAGCCTCCCGGTGTGAAAACTGAAGCGTTTCCATGGCAACCACACCAACATACCGGCAGGTAGGAGGTGGGGGACGCAGCTTAATGGCACATGCAAGTCCGAGACTCCATCAGAACCTGGACCCGCTGTGAGTGACCCGGGTCAGAACCTAAACGCGTCACTACAGGACGCTGCTGCAGTTTTGATCCCACCTGAGCTGAAGTTGTTCTAAAAACTGCAGCAAGTTCACCAAAACAGTGCTTCAATATCAGACAAGAAGCAAAGTGATCCACACAGATGTTCAATCACAGCTGGATACAAACGTCTTTAGGACAAATTATTACTGAGGTTCCATGAAATAAACAGGAAGGAGCCACAAACACTAAAGCAGCGCGTCCGCGTTTCCTCTTTATTCTGAACATCATGTCAAGAAGCTCCATGAGTCAAATGTGGGCTCTGCTGGTTTATGCTTGTTCCCTCTGAGCCTTTTTGAACAGCTTGTTTAGGGTTTTTTAGAATAATCCATAATATCGCGGTTTTCTGCTGCTTTGGTTTTGATTTGATTTTTACAAGTTCAGATGCTGTTTTTCTTTCATGGACTCATTTTATGCTTCAATAAACATTTTAAAATATTTGATCTTCATCTACAACAATCAAAAAGTCAGTGTTTACTTTTATATTTCTTTATTTTACATTTTCTCTAAACAATTAAAACGATAAAGATTATTTCCAATTAACGCAACGAATTTTATAGTAAAATTGCTTTAAAACCGTTAAACCCGTTAAGTTAAGTAAGAAATGCTCCGACTTCATAAATATGTGAACAAGTAAACGTGTTTATTGATTCTGATGTTTTTATTTTTCTGCACAAACAAATTCAGGTCCAGAACCCGAACCGGAGACGAGGCCGCAGCGACGGATCAGCGGGAGGAGGCGCCGGGACCGGTTCGATGCGGCCGCGGAGGATCCGGCTCAGCCTGCGGAGGATTTACAGGTCGGACTGCATTATAATAATAATTATTATTATTATTATTATTAACTACTACTAATTGTTCTTATTATTTTTGACTGAGAGCTGAGCGTGTGTTCATGAGTTAATCTTTTACAAACCGTCGATTTATGTCTAATGCCACTGTCTATAATTATTTATGTTTAAAGTAATGTTTTAAATCAGGATCATTATAACAATTTAAAAGAATAAACTAGTAAATTATTCACCATCGAATTCCTAAATTAAAATGATTTAAGATGGATGATACATTTCTGTCTTGTATTCATTTATAGTCTGAGCTCTGAATTTCGTAATGGCAAACATTTACGGCTATGATTAAGGAAAAATAATAAAAATATATAAAAGACGAAAACGCTTTTGATATTTAATTTTATTTATATTTTCCTAATGTAACACAGGAAGTACAAAGGTTGTCTCTTCTTTTCCGTTTGCTCGCAGTTGTACAGTTAGTGCATTCAATCCTAAAACAATGAAAAAATAGATCTGACCTAAGAAGAAGAAATAGAAGTGCTACATAAGAGATGAGGTAAATGTGTCCAGGAAGAAGAACCAAGCGGATGAACTGATGCAGAGACAGAAACGAACAGGACAGGCCACGCGTCGTCATCGTTATGTACACGTCAGATGCATAGAATACTTTTCAAATCCATTTGACATAAATACCTACATTGTTGTTTTCCAATAAGACAAAAATACCAGCAAAATAAAAAGTGAAACCAGTTGAGACTGATCCAGGATCAGCTGACTGCCGCAGTGCCACCGAGCCAAAACAACTGTAATAATATTAATCCCACGGGGCTTTGCCTTTGTCTCCACGTAATCTGGGTGATAAAACCAGCAGTGGCATCAAAAACGAAACCTTGTCTAACTTCATTCAACAGAAATGATCAGAAAGGAGGATTCACAGCCAAGTAAACAGAACCGATGAAAAACGAAACGACACCAACAAGACCAAATGAGTGAAGAGTCCGTTTCCTCCAAATCCTCCAAGCTGATGATTCCTGTTGGATGTTGAACGTCCTCGGTCTGCGGCGCCGGTTCTGGTTCTAGAGTTCTAGCTGTGTTCGGGCCGCTGGCTTCCCGAGGCCTCGGTCCGGCAGGAAGTTGTTGTGTCTTATTTTGTAGAGCTCTTTCCTCGTGGCTGGTTTCTGTCATTGTGTCCGTAACAGCAGAAGCTGCAGAGAGTCATCAGTTCACAAGGTGAGCAGTGTGTGTGTGTGTGTCCACCAACCCACGGTTCTGGTTCTGGTCTCAGGTCGGTTCTACACATATCTACTAATTTAATTTGGGACCTTTTGATGAATCTTGAAGAGTCTGAGCCGTTTCTGTGTTTTTAAGGTTTGGGCCCAGTTTGACTTTTGTGGGATGAAATTCTGGTTTCGCGTGGTGCTTCGGGTCCGGTAGAATCGCGCCGTCTAGTCTTCGCTGAGGACGTCCACGTCCTCGGCGCCCTGCTGCGTCGCCGCCCGCCAGCGGCTCACGTGCTGGCTGCCTTTCCTCTTCTGCTGAGCCTCAGGAGACTCCTCCTCCAGCTTCTGACGCTTGTGCTTCGTCCGGCGGTTCTGGAACCACACCTTCACCTGCAACAGGGAAACGGGTCAGTGCATCACAGCTGGTTCTGTGTTTTCTGCATTCACCACTGTGTCCTCCCAGGCTGCGCGGCCACTTTATTAGGGACACCTGTAGGCTCAGCGACTGGTGGCTGGTTCCGTCTCCCCGCTGCTAAACCACTGGAGATGTTCGAACTCGCCCTGACTCAGCTCGGACCTGCTCTGGCCAGAGACGCTCACGAGAACCTGGACCAAGCAGCTGCCACTTATTTTCACATCAGTCCACTAATTATCACAGGACAAACATTCAACAAACGAAATTAATCTGCAGAGGAATCATCAGCTGTTGATTTGACATCAGAACCATTTCGTTCCTATGATTAATGTGATGGAGACTCTGATCTACGTGTAGAAGGTTTCTGTGGAGCCGCTGCAGCTAATAATTCTGTGCTTTATGTGGTTGTTGTATGTGGCTAACTTGAGAAATCGTCACAGAAGTGAAAGCTTCCTGTGTACTTTTACTGCGCTAACTTCCTGTGTACTTTTACTGCGCTAACTTCCTGTGTACTTTTACTGCGCTAACTTCCTGTGTACATTTACCCCTTTAGCTTCCTGTGTACTTTTACCCCTTTAGCTTCCTGTGTACTTTTACTGCGCTAACTTCCTGTGTACTTTTACTGCGCTAACTTCCTGTGTACATTTACCCCTTTAGCTTCCTGTGTACTTTTACCCCGCTAGCTTCCTGTGTACTTTTACTGCGCTAACTTCCTGTGTACTTTTACTGCGCTAACTTCCTGTGTACTTTTACTGCGCTAGCTTCCTGTGTACTTTTACTGCGCTAACTTCCTGTGTACTTTTACTGCGCTAACTTCCTGTGTACTTTTACTGCGCTAGCTTCCTGTGTACTTTTACCCCTTTAGCTTCCTGTGTACTTTTACTGCGCTAGCTTCCTATGTACCTTTACCCCTTTAGCTTCCTGTGTACTTTTACTGCGCTAACTTCCTGTGTACTTTTACTGCGCTAGCTTCCTGTGTACTTTTACTGCGCTAACTTCCTGTGTACTTTTACCCCTTTAGCTTCCTGTGTACTTTTACTGCGCTAGCTTCCTATGTACCTTTACCCCTTTAGCTTCCTGTGTACTTTTACTGCGCTAACTTCCTGTGTACTTTTACTGCGCTAACTTCCTGTGTACTTTTACTGCGCTAGCTTCCTGTGTACATTTACCCCTTTAGCTTCCTGTGTACCTTTACCCCTTTAGCTTCCTGTGTACTTTTACTGCGCTAACTTCCTGTGTACTTTTACTGCGCTAACTTCCTGTGTACTTTTACTGCGCTAACTTCCTGTGTACATTTACCCCTTTAGCTTCCTGTGTACTTTTACCCCTTTAGCTTCCTGTGTACTTTTACTGCGCTAACTTCCTGTGTACTTTTACTGCGCTAACTTCCTGTGTACATTTACCCCTTTAGCTTCCTGTGTACTTTTACCCCGCTAGCTTCCTGTGTACTTTTACTGCGCTAACTTCCTGTGTACTTTTACTGCGCTAACTTCCTGTGTACTTTTACTGCGCTAGCTTCCTGTGTACTTTTACTGCGCTAACTTCCTGTGTACTTTTACTGCGCTAACTTCCTGTGTACTTTTACTGCGCTAGCTTCCTGTGTACTTTTACCCCTTTAGCTTCCTGTGTACTTTTACTGCGCTAGCTTCCTATGTACCTTTACCCCTTTAGCTTCCTGTGTACTTTTACTGCGCTAACTTCCTGTGTACTTTTACTGCGCTAGCTTCCTGTGTACTTTTACTGCGCTAACTTCCTGTGTACTTTTACCCCTTTAGCTTCCTGTGTACTTTTACTGCGCTAGCTTCCTATGTACCTTTACCCCTTTAGCTTCCTGTGTACTTTTACTGCGCTAACTTCCTGTGTACTTTTACTGCGCTAACTTCCTGTGTACTTTTACTGCGCTAGCTTCCTGTGTACTTTTACCCCTTTAGCTTCCTGTGTACTTTTACTGCGCTAGCTTCCTATGTACCTTTACCCCTTTAGCTTCCTGTGTACTTTTACTGCGCTAGCTTCCTGTGTACTTTTACTGCGCTAGCTTCCTATGTACCTTTACCCCTTTAGCTTCCTGTGTACTTTTACTGCGCTAACTTCCTGTGTACTCCTGAAGTGATGAAGTCGACTTTTAAATACACGTGTTTCCTTCCGGACGTTGTGCTTCTCGGTAACCTGGCAGCGTTTCCATCCCTGTGACAGGTAATTAAAAGTCATGATGAGTTTTTGGATCAACGCCCTGAACGCGTCTCCAGTCTCTGGATCATTACGACTGTTAAACGCTCTGATTGCACAATCTGTGATTAATGGCTGCTGCTGACGGATCGTTCTCTTCCTCAGATCATAAATAGTTGGATGATTCACGTGGTTTCAGGCTCATTTTGCTGCAGCGACCTGACGACAGACGCCGTCAGTCACAGCGGAACTGGTCGCTGAGCAAGGCACTGCTGCAGATGTGGTTCAACTCCGTCGAGTTGCAAACTGCACTAACAAATTAAAAAGGGAAAAATACATTTATTGCCTGAAAAGCCTTTTCATTCGTGTGTTTATAGGTTTTCTGTTCATGCTAATCATATATTCGTCTCATTATTATGGTTTGTTTACAGCTATTCATGTGTTATTAACTTCCAGACTGAGCTGTTTTGGTTCATTCATTCTTTCAGTAAATAATATGCTGTGACACAATTATTAGTGTTCACTCATTCACTCCTTAAATCGCTCTACATTCATTAGTTGTTATTCATCCTTTAATCGAGTGTTTTTATTTCCTTCCTGGATTTTCTGTATTTAACATTTTGTCTCATTTAGAATATTCAGCATGAAACGAGTTGATGTTCATTCACGCTTTAGTTGTTTTTGTTATTTGGGTCGAATGTTTTAGTTTCAGCAGATTTGTGGATTTCCTGGTTTGTTTCTTCACGTTCATGTTTAAACTTCAGTAATGTCTTGTAACTGCTTTATGCTGTTGTCTGTTTCTGAACGGTTTCCTCGGTTCCTACCTGCGTCTCCGTCAGACACAACCCGCTGGCCAGCTGCTTCCTCTCTGCTCCGACCACGTAGTGATTCTTCTCGAAGGCTCGTTCCAGACGGAGCAGCTGTGATGGGGAGAACGCCGTCCGGATCCTTTTGGGTTTCCTGGAGAAGGGACCGTGAAGCAGCAGGTTCTCTGGGCTGTTGTCGTCCCCTGTACAGAACACAAACGCGCAGGTTAAAACACGTCTGCCTCTCATTCTGGATCAAAGAAAGTCATCCTCCATCACGTGCCGGACTGATGGAGGTTCTGGTGGGAGCCACTTTAGTTTGGACTCTGTGCTCGTTTTGACTGAAGCCTGTCGTCAAATCCTCCTGTGACACACGAGGTCGAGGCCTCTCGCAGTCACAACACGGTAAAAAGCCTTTGACACAGCGTGGAAACGCTTCCTTCCCATCGGCAGCGATTCACCACGTTTGACTGGTTTCCTTAGACTTTACGCTCACTTTGTCACCATCGAATACTAAAGTGCGTCACGTCCATAGAAACGGTTTGGCTGCATGTTGACAGCGACTCATCCTGATCATAGGAAGACGTGGAGTCCGTCTCCACTTGGAGGCTTTGTGTGTTTTACTGATGTGAAGCGGTTAATAACTTATTAAAACAGAAGCTCATTTGTTTATCGGTGTGTTGATGTGCAGACGCCTGGAAAACTAGACATTTGTGTCTTTGTGTTCGTCTCCAAACCCACATTCAACATCTGCTTCATTTTTCTGGCTGTTTATTGAAATCGCACGTAAATCTTTCTATGCATTTTACATAAAAACAAATCCATACACGACTCGTCTTCAACCACTGCAGCTCGTCTGAAAGGAGGCGCAGCCGCCGACACGCAGCACGCAAAAAGGTCGGTTGATTCGCGGCTTCGAGGAGGAGGAGGACAATGATGGCGTGCAGGCAGCAGACACGAGCTCACGCTTTATCCGGCGTTAGCTTCTATACGAAGTCATATTCATATGCAAAATCCGAGACACGAGCAGCGGCCGACCAGTGTCTTGCTTTGCAAATATGACGGCAGATTTCTGTTGAATGTCAAATAAGTGGAGAGGAAAGTTGACCGTTTACAGCAGGTCAGAGACGACGACGGTTTGGAACGAGCTCAGCGACGAGTCCGCACAGAAACTACAAAACGAGGCAAAGAGGAAGTTCTTTAAGCGTCCGACACCAAACTCTAGGTTCATTTAACCGAACACACGGATCATTTAGTGACGAGCAGAAACGCTCGTCTCCTTCCTGGTCTCTGTGGTTCTGCTGATTTGACTTTGTGCCACTGAAAATATTTCAGGTGAAGCAACACAAAAAGCTGATTAGTTTATCAGACGTGTGGTTGAGTAAACGCCTTCTTTGTGTCGGTAAACTGATCTGCTCATTACTCCCTCATTACTACTGCAGCTCATGTATGCGACTCGAGTTTCACTCTCTGCTGTAATGAGTTTACTCTCACAAGCATCGTTGCAGCTGTTGAAGATAAAAACCCAACAGAACCATGTCGACCCAATGGCGCCTGTGTCCTGTGACACCGATGACGCCCCGCAGCCGAACGACTGGAAACAGAACCGTCAAATGAACCCGTTACTGAGCAGAGACCCAACGACAGACCAGGAACCAGATTAACGACGAGAACAAACTGTTCGACTGTAAGATTGCGTCTGTTTCAGCTCTGAACTCCAACAAAATGTCTGCAACACTGAGCTTCAGCTGCTGCGATGAAGGAAGGAGAAGAATGTAAACACAGGCAGGTGATGACAACGCAAAGATCTGTGAGCTGTCAATCAAACGGGGAGAATCACAGGCAGCTGCTGAGTTTCAGCAAAGATGCTCAAAATGTTACAAACACAAAAACACAACAGCTTCAGCACAGACGCAACAGACGACGGTCTGTGTTTAAAGTAGCAGTAGCAGGAACGTAGCAGTGCCTAAAAGCTTAAAATGGACAAAATGGATGAATGATCAATTCAATAAACTGTTGGACAGAACCAGAACTGAACTCGGTTCTACCGTATACTGTATAAAATGCAGAGTAACAGTCTGATCCTTTTACAGGCTTTAAATACTGAGAACCTTCACTTTAAAAACATCGAGGAGGAAGACGAGTCCGAAAAGGAGGAGGAGAACGTAGCAAAGAGGAAGAGGAGGAGGGCGGGAAAAGGGGGAGGAGGGGAGGCTGCTGGGGCAGATGGCACATCAGGCTCCCCTGGCACTGGAACGAGTCGGGACCTGTCTGCGAGTGGAGGAGGTTCGCCAACAAAAGCAGCAAGAAGGAAGTTTCATCCTCCCGAAAAGAAGAACCAACGATCACTAACCAACCAATAACTACTACCACAACTAGTACCACTACTAGTACTACTACTAGTACTACTACCACTACTGCTACCACTACTACTACTACCACTACTACTAGTACCACCACTACTAGTAGTACTACTACCACTAGTACCACCACTACTAGTAGTACTACTACCACTACTACTAGTACCAACTACTACTAGTACCACTACTACTACTACTAGTACTACTACTACTACTAGTACCACTACTACTACCACTAGTACCACTAGTACTAGTACTACCACTACTACTACTAGTACCAACTACTACTAGTACCACTACTACTACTACTACTACTACTACTAGTACCACTACTACTACCACTAGTACTAGTACTACCACTACTACTACTAGTACCAACTACTACTACTACTACTACTACTACTACTACTACTAGTACTACTACTACTACTACCACTAGTACCTCTAGTACTAGTACTACTACTACTACTACTACTAGTACCAACTACTACTACTACTACTACTACTACTACTACTACTACTACTACTACTACTAGTACTACTACTACTACTACCACTAGTACCTCTAGTACTAGTACTACTACTACTACTAGTACTACTACTACTACTACCACTAGTACCTCTAGTACTAGTACTACTACTACTACTACTACTACTACTACCAGTACCACTACTAGTACCACTACTACTACTACCACCACCACCACTACTACTACTACTACTACTACTACTAGTACTACTACTACCACCACTACTACTACTACTACTACTACTACTAGTACCACTAGTACTACTACTACTACTACCACTACTACTACTACTAGTACCACTAGTACTACTACTACTAGTACCACTACTACTACTAGTACCACTAGTACTACTACTACTAGTACCACTACTACTACTAGTACCAACTACTACTAGTACCACTACTACTACTACTACTACTAGTACTACTACTACCACTAGTACCTCTAGTACTAGTACTACTACTACTACTACTACTACTAGTACCAACTACTACTACTACTACTACTAGTACTACTACTACCACTAGTACCTCTAGTACTAGTACTACTACTACTACTACTAGTACCAACTACTACTACTACTACTACTACTACTACTACTACTACTACTACTACTACTACTACTACCACTAGTACCTCTAGTACTAGTACTACTACTACTACTAGTACTACTACTACTACTACCACTAGTACCTCTAGTACTAGTACTACTACTACCACTAGTACCTCTAGTACTAGTACTACTACTACTACTACTACTAGTACCAACTACTACTACTACTACTACTAGTACTACTACTACCACTAGTACCTCTAGTACTAGTACTACTACTACTACTACTAGTACCAACTACTACTACTACTACTACTACTACTACTACTACTACTACTACTACTACTAGTACTACTACTACTACTACCACTAGTACCTCTAGTACTAGTACTACTACTACTACTACTACTACTACCACTAGTACCTCTAGTACTAGTACTACTACTACTACTACTACTACTACTACCAGTACCACTACTAGTACCACTACTACTACTACCACCACCACCACTACTACTACTACTACTACTACTACTAGTACTACTACTACCACCACTACTACTACTACTACTACTACTAGTACCACTAGTACTACTACTACTACTACCACTACTACTACTACTAGTACCACTAGTACTACTACTACTAGTACCACTACTACTACTAGTACCAACTACTACTAGTACCACTACTACTACTACTACTACTAGTACTACTACTACTAGTACCACTACTACTACCACTAGTACTAGTACTACCACCACGTCCGGTGCCCCACTGAGCTTCATCAGTGTTGAAATCCTTCACCTGAATAAATCTGCCAGACGTAAAATTAACTGTAAGCAAAATAAACAAGTATCATCATCAAGAAGAGTCCAGGTCCCAAACAAAGCCAAACCCAACCGAACCCAAACCAAACCAACCTGAGAACGGACGACGTTTTAAGGAAGCCGAGCAGACGATGACGTTTCCTTTGAGCCGCTTCTCCGTCATCAGAAACGCACGAGTCACCGTCAGTGACCTGCGTCTGGCTCCACTAACCAGCCCCTCATCTGCGCCTCCTGTCTGGGGGAGCCCACGGATTCCCGACGGGCCCCCGGCTGACCCTGCACCTCAGGTTGAGACCCTCAGGTGTGAACAGACCTGATCGTCAGCCACAAAAACTGATCCGTTCACACTGTTGCTGACTGGACTCAAGCACAAAGAATTTTATTCTGATCTTTGAACAAAAACTGATCTGAATGTTTTGGTTCTGAGCCACAGTTTGCAACAGAAAACTAAGTCGTATGTATTTGTTATTTTATTTAAAGATGAAATTTAAATTAAATTAAATGTTTTTAATGTTAAATCAAATTTGACTTTTGAATTTTGGCTGACGGTAGTAAAAACTGCAGAACCACAGAAATTCTGCTTCAAGACATGATAAAACTTAGAAAAGGTTCTTTAGTTCTGCAACAACTAATTTTTATTAGTTTAGTTTAATTTTATGTAGATTGGCCAGATTGGAAACCATCTAATTTAAGGTTTTGGTGTTTAATTAAGATTTGACTGAACTCATCATTTGCTGTTCCATCAGCAGAACAACACAGTAGACGAAATCTAAATCAGTCTAACGGCACTAGTGAAAACAGTTCAAGCGTAAAGATTCAGTGATGAAACGTGAAAATGTGTGAATTTAAATCTGAATGTAAATGAAGTAGAAGCAGTAAAGTCACAACAAGCTGACAGCAAATACTGAGTAACGTCTCAAAGCAGGTTCAGGCCAAACAGACACCAGCGGCAAAAGCACAAAGTTCTGCTGAGGCTCCAGACACGTTTTTCTGTTTCCGGGTCGGTTCGTCTGCGCCTCCAGCAGCTGAACTGGTTCCACTGGGAGCAAGATTTCAGGATTCACTTCTCATTTTTATTGATCTATTCTTTTATATGTTGAATTGCTTTCAGTGGGAAATCATTTAAATTCATTCAGCTTTTTCCTTAATTGTCCTAAATAAAACCAATAAACCGATTTCTTGAATTGCTACAATATTTGTAATTCATTTTTGAATATATTATGTAGATTGATGCATTATTAATTGTGTAATAATTTTATTTACGAATTATTATTGCTGTTAATAATTTTGTCGACAATTTTGTAATATACTAATGATAATAATTAAGATTTAGTTTTATAATATAATAATAATAATTACTATTATTATAACAATAAATCTTATCGACGCTGGGCCGCGGAACCTTTTCTTAATTTTACTGCAGTGACGTTAAAACTCAGCTTCGGTCGTATAAGAATTAATATACGAAAAAAATACAATTAAAAACAATATAAAATGATGCGAGTCACAAAATTTAAATTGTGTCTTTAAAAAAAAGAAAAACTCGACACAGTGAAGAAACTGTCGTGAAAAGGTTTCTGTGCTTTAACGGAAGTCGCGCACGCGCGCGGCCTGTGTGGCCGTGAGTGACATTTACGTTTGAATTTACATTTGGTATAAAATAGCGGAATCGGCGCGTCAATAAAAAATGCATCGGATATTTAACATATATTTGCTTCGGGTCGGCCTCGTTTATTAAACTTAACGGAGTCGAACCGTTAAACCGAACCCGAGCCGGACACGCAGCTCCAGAACTAAAGGAGACGTTTGGGATCACGAACGGAAAGAACAGAACCGCTGATGATGCTTCAACGAAGGTTCCTCCTGAAAACAAAGCATCATTCTGAGAAAAGCAGCTTTTTAGTTTTGCTCGTCTATTCTCCGTCATGGTCGAGATGTAACGTTCGGTTCGGACCAGAGCAACTAAACATCACACGTCAGAGGAAAATCATGCAAAGTTCTGGTTCGGGTCACTGAGGCGACCGCGCATCCTCTGCTCACCTTGGAAGCGGTGACCCAGGTACCGGCTCCGGAGAACCCAGGGGTAGAAGCTGAGCGCGTCCCGGTGCTGCGGGCTGAAGAAGCTCTGCGGGGGGATCTGCAGCGGGTGCAGCGGCAGCGCGCCGGGGCTCTGCGTGTGGGTCCCGGGCTCCTGGAGGACCACGTCCGGCCCTGTGGAATACAAAGTCCGCCCCCCGCTGCCCTGGAAGCAGGTGCCGAACACTCCGGCGGCGGCCGCCGGGTGCAGGGACTCCGGGAACCTGAGGGCCGTGGGCCGGATGGGCTCGTCCCCGGAGCCGCTGCTCGTCTCCTTCCCGACCAGAGACTCTATGGTGAAGCATTTCTTGTTACTGCTGTGCTGGAACATTTTAAGCACCTGGCGATGAGCAGACGAGGAAAATGTGACGATGCGAACAAATCGGCGTCCGCTGAGTCCAGCTCCTCGGAATCAGCGCAGCTCAGATCCCCAACTTCCCCCGTAGACACATAACTGTGCGCGTGTGCGTGAAGCCGAGCGCAGAGCGTGATGTCTGCACCTGGAAGCGGGTGAAGCCGCCTCTCACCTGCGTCCGGGCGGCGTCTCTGCCCTCTTCGCTCCGCTGCGGCGCTTCTCGCAGGAGAAAAAACACCAAACTCCCCAAAGTGTCCGGACAAAGTGCAGCGCAAATCCTCGGAGCAGCAGCCGGGTTGGGACGCGCGGCGGCGGCTGCACAGCTCTGATCAGTCGGTGTCTCCTCACGCCTCCAGTCGCCACATGCTGGAGTCTGAGCCGGGAGTGTGCGTCAGGCCACGGGCTGCTCTCAGATACCTGCCCTGCCCTCCCCGGCAGAGGTGCGCTGAGCATGCGCAGACGACTCCGCTCTGACAGCCATTTTGTTGGTCGTGTGGATAAGGAGGAGGAGGAGGATGAAAAAGCGGGATGATGGTCCCAGCAGAACCCGTAGAACCCTGCCGATGATGAAGAGTGTGAGGTCCTCAGATAAAGGAGGACGTGTTCCCCCGACCTTTGACCTTTGGTCCACTGTCCCGTCCTGTGTCAAATGACACACAATGAGGCAGACTAATCCCTGGTCCACGTGGACCCACACCAGCAGGTGTAGGATGGGTCCAGCGTCAAAGGCTGAAAGTGACGCAGTCGACCTCTTCCAGTTTCTGTGTCCTGTGTCGTCTGTCCCTCCCCTGACACCTTCCGGAGTTCAGATCCGACCCGTGCGGCCCAGACTCGGTTCTTCCTGAGCAGCTTCAGGACCTGCAGGACAAACGCCAGCTCATTCAGGAGCCTTTCATTGAGGCTTGGGAAGCTCCACAATGGCCCCCTGCCTCTGCCCTCGGCGGAGGCCCGTGTGAACCGCAGAGCCTCTTTCCTCCCCATCCTGCCTCAGTGTGTCGGCCTCCGCCCCCCACATGCTAATTAATAGGCCTGGCTGGCAGACTGGGATCCTGCTCGGCTTTGATTGAAGGCGACCATTAGCATCTATTAATTTTGCCTCTGGCGTCTTATCAGCGGCTCTGAAAGGAGGAATTAAGTGGTGCAAGTGATGGAGGGGCTCCGGGTGCGAGGCGCCGTCATTGTCCCTGCAGCCTGGAGCCAGCTCACTGCTGCTAAGCCCTCTTGAAAGTGAAGGGGGAGACTCCTCATTAAAGGCCAACAAGGAAAAGATATTAACAGGAAATAACTGCAAATTTATTTTTTCCACTTCTAATCTCTCCTCTTTATGTTGCACGTGAAAAGGGCACTTGAAATTTTCAAGAGGGAGGAGACGAGAGGACGCGAAACAGCAACAGCGACGATACAGTAGTTGAGTCGCTGGACGCCAGCGCAGAGCTTTGATTCCGGACCAGGTTCTCGCTTCATATTTCTCTGCCTTAAACATAGAGAGAGACCCAACGAATGCAGCCGGGCGGCACCAGGAGACGAACCAGGTTCAGGAGGGCAGGTGAGGAAAGAACAGAAGTCCAACAACCACGAGACATCTGCTCTGGGGCTTTACCTTCCAGAACACCGGATGGTTTTGGTTCTAAAGATTGAGCTGGTGCACAGCTGGACGTACCTTCACATTGAAAGCGCCGTGGGGTTCGTGCCGGATCCTTCAGGCCGCATGTTTCCCAGCATCCTCAGCGTGACGGACTGGATCACAGTGATGTGCAGACCACGCGCTCTCGCTTCAGGAGGCCGGGATGACGTCGCTGCTGTCGCGTTGATCGCGATAATCTCGTCACCGCAGACCTGTACATGCTTCAGTAACGCTGAGCGGCTGCTCGTCCTGCAGGCGAGTCCTCTCCTCCTCTCTCTGCCTCGGGTGTTTCCAGGTGGCTGCGAGGCGTCATGGGAACACGGCGACATGACAGCAGAGGCCGTGACCCGTGGCCAACGCACACTCACACTCAGGGACCGTCTCAGCTCGTCAAAGAGCCGCAGACGCACTGATCCCTCCACATCCGCTTCGCACACTTAGAGCTGCGGGTCGGGGGTGTTGGGCCTCCTGGGCCTCCTCACTCACACCTGAATCCACCTGGTGCGACCGTCGAGTCAGGCCACTGACCACATTCTCCACAGACTGATCAAAATCTTCACGTTGTGTGTGTGTGACAGCTTCTTTTGACGGAACGCGGCCCACAGACAGAACCGAGCTGGTGACGACCCCCCGCAGCCATGCGCGGCGGTTTGGAGGATCCAGCCCTGGCCTCAGAGCTCCGCCTCCTCAGGAACCACTTGGTTCTGATGTTTCCAACCATCGGGCTGATCAACAGCTGCGGTTGGACTCACCGAACCAGATTCTGACGAGTGGGTCAGATCCACCGGAGACTCAACCCCAAGCAGGTCAGAACAAACAGGTTTTGATCCCGATTGTTCCCGTCCAGAAACAGTGTTGATGTCTTTGCTGCAGGTAAATGATAACTGAAGCGTTTAACCTCTTACCTGCTGTCAGGTGTTCCTCCTGTGGGGGTGATGCCCCCTGCTGGCTGCCTCTTACTGCTCCAGTTCTCTGATTTCACTCTGATTGATCCCTTTGGGCTGCTGACATTCACTAATCCTATCAAGCAGACGTAAGGTCAAAGGTCACTGTCGTCCATCGTCAAACCTGCACTGTGCTGATGGGAACAATGAGCAGTTTAAGAAGATTTAGAATAAAGATTTTGTTCCGGCTGATGATGGACATTTGGGCCAGAACCATTTCTTTAGCTTTAGTTGATCCTGTGATAAGCAAAGGGTCAAAGGTCTTTGAACAGCTGCGGTAAGCAGATAAAGCCCAAACACATCTCTGCTGCTCTCTAGTGTCCAAACATGAGTATTACACTAAATCAACTCTGACTTAATTTTGTGTTAATGATTCGAGCTCATGCACAAAACCCATATTTGCTGTCAGAGCTGGTTTAACGTCCTACACAGGAAAACAAACTCTACTCACGATGGTCAGATTTGGATTTTATTTAAGCCACAAACACATAAGAACTGTCATAATTCTATTTTTCCTAAACTCTGCAAAGACAATAAGAAGCTGAGAAAATTCTATACAACAGAGAGAGAGAGAAAAAATAATCTCTCATACAAAGTCCTGGTAAAATCCTGGTCAAAAGTGCTGGTGCATAAGGAGAAAGTTGTCAAACACTGAGTAATATTTTCAGCAAATATGAATAAATCTACAAAATGTCACATTAACAGAAAAAAAACATTTTTTACGGTTTTAGAGTAAGTATTCACCAGGTTATCAAGCTTCTAAAGGCACAAAGTTACAGTGACTGTTTATCAAGTAGTTCTTGATGCAACTCTTTAAAACACGCTTTAAACACCGACCATGAAAAAAGAAACACGAGCAAACAACGACGGTGATGAAAATGTGTCATCAGCAGCTGTTGGGATCAGGAGGTTCCCAGCGAGGAACCAAAGCAGGAGGAGCACGTTGGAAATAAACGCAGCAGCTGTCAGCACATGCTAACCACCAGGATCCCAACACAACCGGTATGTCTGCTTAAAACTAGCGGCCCCAGTCTTCAGGAGGGTCCGGTTGCTCGCTTCGAATGTTTTGAGTCTCCGGCTCGTGACATCAAATCCCGTCATGTGTTTTTATGTCCCAAATTCTTTTCACGTGCATCTATTTAACACTGAACAGGATCCAGCAGGTGTGACACACACAACCAAGCAGCCCAGCTGGACCAGCGTCGCTGTGGATCCGACCCAGCCTCACAGCACACGGACCCAGTTCTAAACCGTAACAGCAGCTCCAGCCGCTTCCTTCGTTCCTCCAGGAGCCAACGCAGCCAAGGCCTTCAAGCCTTGGAAGCTCAGAAGGTTCGGCTCCACGTGGCTCTGAGGCACTTCGGTGCGTCCTGCATTTAAGCCTGCGGTTCTGACGCTCAGCCAGAGCGACACGCGTTTACGTCACGTCAGGTTCTGGGACGGTGGATTGAAGTCCATCCCGTGAACCAGCCCGTTTGGCTCAAATGCATCTTTACTTACCTGAATATCTATGTCTACGTCTATGTACGAGGCGATTATTTCTCCACGTTTCATGTCAACTACCAGTGTAGGTTCACACAGTTCACCAGAGAGTGGTGGTCATGCAGGGTTCTGGTCCTGGACCGACCGGGCCGCTCTCATCGGACCCAGTCCGCTTTCACCAAAGTACTACGATCTGCCCGAATTCAAATAAAACCGCAGAAGAACAGGCAGCAGGTCCTTCGCTCCAAACGGGTCTGGCTCAGTACAGGATTTAGTCAGAATCCAGCTGCTACTGATGGGGTTGTGGTGGGTGTCGTCAGCGGCGCACGAGAAGCAGCTGCTCTCCCAACCTGAACACGGCAGCGCTGGGACGAGGCTCCGGCCCAGTTCAGTCATCTGGGGGTGAGCTCCTGAACCAAGGTGGGCAGCTGGAGGCTGGAGCACGAGTCTCTGTGTCGCAGCTTGAACATCAGCTGCTCCTTTTCCTGAGAAAGCGTCTGGTTCACGACCGCCTGCCTCTCCAGCGCCACCTTCAGGTCCTGCTGTTCTCTTGACAACTGCCTGGAAAAAACAACAGGATGGAAAAACATTTGTCCTCCAGGATTTAGACTCCATCGACTCTAGTGTCTACAACATACGAACTGTAATTAGGACGGAGTTTATTAGATCCCTTTGATCAAGCTAAATTATGGAGAAGAATGAAGACGCGCCATGTGTGTCTGTCCAGCAGGTGGCGCCACAGCTTTGGCTTGTGTTACTTACTGGATGAGAGTTTGGCAGTTGTCTATGCGGACTCTCAGGTCCTCGTTCTGCTGCAGGACGTGGACGATCTGATCCTCCAGAGCCAGATTCTTCTCCACCTGACAACAGCAGACATGAAGCAAACGCACCTGAGAAGCCGGACGGACGGCAGCAACGTCGCAGCACCTACCAGAGACTCCATCTGCTGCAGCTTCCTGCTCTGCTTCTGCACACGCTCAGTCTTCATCTCGATGACAAACAGCAGGGACTCCTGCTCCGACTCCCAGAATGCACCTGGGCTCCCATGGGCCTGGAGGCACAAACGATTCTTCGTCATCCGTTTGACCACGAGTCATTTACCAAAACTAAAGTGGAGCATCTACCTAAACAAGCTGCACGAGGAGCAAAGAGTGGAACTAAAGTCACGCATACCTGTATGTTTCTCTGCAGGTCTTTCTTAAACGTCGACGCCTCGACTCTTCTCTTCAGCTCGTCGTAAACCTGCAGCTCTGCAGCCTGTTCCTCCACTTTACCCTTCAAACACAGCAGACGCCAGAAAAACAAATCACCGGAGGATCAGAGCTACGTCGAGCGGGACGCGCGACCAAAGAAGACGATTCCTCCCGATCTCACCTTCAGGGTTTTCTCTGCAGCCTCGAACGCTTCTGTCAGTTGACTTTTCTCTTCTTCGTGTCTTTTCTGCACATCTGCAAAATAACCATATAATAATTATAACATTACAATGATCATAAAGAACTGAACTGTGTCCACGTCACCTTCGAGGAGTCTCTCGTGCTCCTCCGTGGCGGCTTTACTCTTCTGTTCATACAGCACGTTTAAATCAGCCGTCGTCTCGGTTTTCACCTGAAAATCACATCAGGAGAGTCCGTGTGAGGAGGGAACCTTCGTCACATTCACACAGGCTGCAGCACAGGCTCCTCACCTTATCCAGGAGGCTCAGGACCAGGGCGCACGCGTCCTCGTCGGCGTGTTCCTTCAGGAGCTCCGCCCTCTCTGGGTTCCCGTTGGCTGACAGCACCTCCTTCAGTATCCTGAGCTGCCACTCGAACCGCTCCACCTGCTTCTCCAGGCAGACGTCCTGCTCACGTGACGCGTGTTTACCTACACACGGATCAGTGTCAGTACCAGTGATCCTGGTACCGGGTCGGATGCGTAACCAGATGGATTTTCCCCATTGAACGACCTGCAGCGTCGCTCTAATTTAAAGTCGACCTGACGATTACGTCATCGCTGTGCAGACGCATGTTCACACGAGTTTGGACCTGATGTCAACACGACTTTTAACTTAATGGGATAATTCTAAAAACGTGATCAAATACACTTTATTACGGAACAAATTCTACTTGGCAGAAAACATCAGAACCGGGTCAGAGCTCAGGGCACCAGCTCCAAGCATTTACCCGCGTCTCTGCTGTTGGTTCGGTTTGAGCCGAACCTAATCCCAGACTAGATTTGCTGCTGTTTGAGCAGAACTGCAGGGAGGAGGCGCATTCCTAAACGTGAACGTAATGCTGGGATAGAGGGAACGTAGGGAACCAGTCCTCAGATAAAGCACAGGATGCAGCAGGAAGAACAGTTTAACGTGAGCCACAGCTGACGTGACCAGTTAGAAAGATGCTCATTTTACACGTTCTCGTTTTCAAACACACAGATCCCAGGCTGGCAGCTGTAGTCTGTCAACTCACCTCCTTCATCTCTGAGCCGCTTGTCTTTCTGCGTCTTCTCTCCCTTCTTGCTTTTGCTTTTCTTCTGACAACGACAGAAAAAAAGAGAAAACGGTTTGTTGCCACTAACAACAAAATACTTGTATTTACGTAAATACATGATCAACTCCATCCAGCATCGTCCCTGAACGTCCCACAGATCCTGTGACTGTGTAATGGATGGAGGAAGTAAATGTTAACAGCTGGGTTCAGGGCAGCGTTTATGCTGTGAACTGCAGCCAGTGAGCGGATGGTGGGTGCGGGAACATCTCGAGAATGTTCACCTCCACTCAAACAGGTGGCGACTGATAAACCACAACTGGGTTCAGTGAATCTAAGCTGGAACATGTGCACGAACAGAAAGAGAAACAGCAACGTGAAAAGGTTCTGTCACAGTTGAAAGCTGGGAAACACGAGCTGAACTGGACGACGGAGGCTCTGCCAGCTCCTCTCGTTAGCCTTCACATGACTGACGCTGCAACCAGAGCAGCAGGTAATTGTTTCCAGGTGAATGAGTTCAGAGTTTCTCTGGGTTAACGACATGACTGATCGCTGCTGTGTGGACGTGAGGCTCTCAACCAGATTCTCTCTCCTCCATCCGACCTCTGACGACTACGATCAGCAACAGGATTCACCACAAAGGAAAAGCAGCTCCAACGCTCTCAAACAGCAGCAGGCTCCCGCTCTAGGCCACGATGTCGGACCCTGCAAACTGGCCACGGACTAAAGCTCGGCGCTGAATCCGCGAATCCCTCGAACATAAACAACCTCACAGCTCATCTCTGCTCCTGAAGTCAACACACAGACGCTGGAAAACGACAAACGTCACGGCAACCTCAGCTGACGTCCACTACACCTACTTCCTGTTTTGTCCCCATGACGATGCATCAACCAATAAGAGAAGGCGGCGCATGTCGATACGACTGGATTTGTCTCTGAAGACAAACGCACTAGAAGACACAGAGACCGTTACAAACGCTTTTTGCAGCTTTGATGATTTGAACTTCAGTTTAACTTGACTCACGTTCTGAGCCAAACAGCAACAGAAGAATCCAACGTGAACTAAACCTGGTTCTGGAAGTGAACGCCAGACTGTGCTGGTGCCTGCTATTCCATTCAGAACCGCTGCTTCCTGTTCCTCTGGGTTGAAGCTTTGTTTCTGTGCTCGTCCTGAACAGGATGTGACATCACGCTGCAGCCACGCGGGACGGTGACGCGCAGTTCTCCTTCCAGACTCAATCACACGGTTCAAGTTGAACAAAGGTGACCTCTGACCTCTTCCTCTGAAACAGGAAATGCATGCAAGTCTTCAACTGCCGATAAAGGCCAGAATCGAATTTTCTGATGGTGCCACACAAACTAAATCTCACATTAAATCACAGTTATGAATTAGCAGCTGCTGTTTTCAAGTGTGGGTTTCTGTTGGCATGTTTAGACTGGAGGTGTGTCCTCCAACCATCTGATGCCTCAGAGTCTTAAGGTTCCTTCAAGATTTTATCTCGGTCGCTGTGCGTCAGCTGCTCCCACGTCAGGGACAAACGCGCTGCTGAACAACAGTAATGACTGTTTTCATCTCAAAACCACGAGGCAGCTAAATGCAGAGGAATGTGAAGGCTGCAGGCCCGTCTCGGCTCGGACCTCTCAGCTACCTGACAAAACCCCAGATTCAAGCCAGCAACGTGGTAAATTCCTGGCGTTTCAGCAGCAAACACAGAATTCAGAGCTTCATCTGAAGTTACGACACGAAACCGCAACAAGCAGAGGAGGGATTAATCACGGCTTCAACAGCCGTCACACGCAGAGGGAGGAAATGAATCAAGGAGTGTGGTTTAGTTAAGGAGCGGGGCCGAGACGCCATCTGCTCATGTGGCGCCTCACAAACCGGGAGCAGAACCTCCAAGATTGACTTTGTTCATGTCGACTACGGGAGCTCGGCGGCTGCGTTTATGACGGAGCTGGTCCAACGTGTGTTGACTTGCATCACGACGGACAGAAGGGACAGGACGCTTCAGGAAACTGAACGTGACCTAATGACCCTGACTCAACACGGACTCTCTGCTCTGGGCTGGAGCCGTGAAGCCAAGCGCAGCGGAACATTCCACTCAGCGCAGACATTTCGTCTGCATTTCGCAGGTCACGTCTCACCTCCAGCTCGGATTCACACTCGGCCAGTTGTTTGTGGGAGACGGCAGATGGTCTGCAGGTCCGACGGGCCCTCAGACGTCAGCGGACTCTTTGCGCCTGAGACGCGACGAGGTGTTAAAACACGGAGCAGACGCAAACCTCCAAAAAGCAGAGGTGTGAGCAAAGTGTTTGGAAAATACGAGTTGGCTGCGGCTGAGGTCCTCAACATTTCAACAGACTCGTGTTGGTGTCGCATCCGTTTCTCAGTGCGACCTCGTTCTCGCACTGCAGCACACGTCGCCACATACGCTTCCATTTACAGGATCCGCCAAACACAGGAACTTCCGAACACGCATCCCCAGCGTTGCCGCAGCAGTTAACCAGAACCTGCAGAGAAAAAGGGAAGAACACACGAACCCACACAGCCACAGCTGGAGCAGCTCGTCTGAGTCCAGGTCAGCTAACGGGTGGATGAACAATGTCCCAGCAGTTTCCGTCAGTTCCCTCCCAAACAGACATCTCGCAAATGTGCAGGGCCTCAGAACCACCTTCACCCCGAGACGAGGCCAAGACGAAGGCCCTGGTTTCCCACAGCATCAGCTGTTTGGACTGAGGCTGGGCCAGATCAGCTCTGGGTGACGGGCCGCGTCTATTCTGGGCTAATCAAGGACTTACTGGATTTCAAGTTATGCAAGAGCTGAGGAAACAACCAGAGCTCGGACGGGTCGCAGTCATCGGTTTGTAAAGCAGAGCCTCCACAGCTAATCAACAGCAGACCAGTCACATCAGGACAACAGCGGCACAGACCCAGAACCACCACAAGAACAGAACCGCAAACACGCAATGTCAGCAGTGACACAAGCTGGACTCACTAGAACTGCTGCAGAACAACGCACGGTTCCGAAGCGACGCCGTCTGCGCAACGGTTCTGGTCCAAACACGGGACAAATGCGGATCCTTGCTCACTAAGGCTCTGAGGTTTCACACACATCGCACGAAGGATGAGACGGACACAAAGTTCGACAAAGTAGCCGAGAGCTGAACGCGGAAATTCAGACACGACGCAACAAAACGAGAAACAGATGTTACGAGCCTCACGCGCTCAGAACCACTTCATAGTAACGTGGCGCGCGCTTTTCTGGACTCGCGGTCCGGTTCTGCCGCCCGATACCTAACTTCCACCGGCTGTGCTCACCTTGCTGTGGCTGCAGCCCATCCCTCCTCCGGTGAAGCCGCTCGGAACCTCCGAACGCTCTGCGCGCCTGCCACCGCTTCTTCTTTTCTTCTTCCCTCTGTTAACAACTTTTAGAAAAAACGTGAACGCACCGCTGCGGTCAGCGGCCACGGGGGCGGGACCATGAGTGCTGCGTTTACGGACAAAGACAATAACAGAACAGAAAGGTTTGTGTAGCTTAAAACGAGATCTTAAAATAAAAACATATATTAAGTTTATAAACACAAACTTAGAATTAAGGAGTAAAAGAGTCTCACAAAAATTCAAAACTCCTTTATTTATCATGCAGATTAAAATATTGTATTTTCAGCAATAATAACAGTATTTGTACCCAATTATGAAACATATAAACAAAAAATTAATTATTGATAATTGTTGGTTATGAGCATATGAAACCTAAAGGTTGGTTCATAAAGCATTTATTTTATGATTTTACGATAACCCATAAGAACCATTAACCATTTATTTTTTAAAATCCTTTAAATGATTTGTCTGATTAACACTGCATCCACAATGTTTTAGTTCTAAATAAGCGAACGCTTGAACATACTACAATGTTGCCTTCATACATTAGTTCCATCAATATTTTATTCTTTTTTGTTTATTTTATGCTGACGTGAAGCATCTCATCATGTCTGGAGAGCACTTTACAAATAAAACGGACTCGTTCTTCCAAGACTGTCGTGAAGGCAACATGAAGTTAAACTGTGACATGCGCACTAGCGAATCCTTTTGAGCGACTTAAAATTTACCGTAATGTTAAGAGAAGCTGTGAGACCGTCATCATAAAATCACTAATAAACTCAACAACATAAACATGTAGGCTATAAATACATAAATGAGGTTGGGTATAAAAATGCGTTGCAAAGCCCCGCCCCCTAGTTACTGTTGCTAAGCTGCTCTCACAGCTCATTCTTGGCTAATAAATCTGTTAAATACGATGATTACATTTTCTCGTGTTCTTTGTGTTTCACCCTCGTTCAGCCTTCGAAGGGTCAGAATGAAAACAGGAGGCTCTAAGCTCAAAAAACAGCCACAGACGATAAACCACAACACGCCTCATCTAGATGAACGGTTGGATGAACCTGTTCATCGTAGACCCACACGTGTTCACTGCTTGGATGTAAAACCCACAAAGGCTGTTTGATCCAACCCTGGTGTGTGTTTGAGCTTTGAGCCCTAGTTCACAGAGCCGACAAGGGTTGAATTTATTTTGGTTCGCATGCAGATGGTGCAGCTGCAGGCTTCTCTCAGGTTATGTTCACTACAAACACAACAACGTTACACTTGTGTGTAGGAAATGAAACCGGACTCATTCATGAGTCCGATGACACGAAAAGCTTTTTGTTCTTTAAGCTTAAACTCTTAAACTCTAGGTTCTGATTTCTTCTCATCCAGTGATGCTCAGGATTTGTTGGCATGAAATCATTTTAGTTGTAATTTAATGCTTCAGAAGCATTCATTCATTCATTCATGGTCTACCGCTGCTTCCCCGTAGGGGTCGCTGTGCTGCGGCCTGTCCCAGCTGGCTATGGGCGAGAGGCAGGGTCCACCCTGGACAGATCGCCAGTCATAGATGCACAAGTCACAGTCACGCACACACTCACGGGCAATTTTCCCCTTTTTTTCCGATTCCAACTGCATGTCTTTGGACTGTGGGAGGAAACCAGAGACCCCCGGAGAAAACCCACGCAGACACGGGGAGAACATGCAAACTCCACACAGAAGGGCCCCTGGTCGCTTCCGGGACCTTCATGCTGTGAGGCGACGGCTTCAGAAGAAAATTCAGTCAAATGAGACCAGATGGATGGAGACGTGGTCCAGACCAAGACCCTAACGGAGCAATGCTCAAATAAGTACATTAACATCTAAACCAGGCCTTTTCAGAATAAATGCATTTAAACATATCAATTCCTGACCGTGGTTGTAGTTTGTGTGAACTTCGACCTCTGGATAGTCAGAGGTCTGCGGGTGGGTGTGGCCTGTACAGAGGCCACGTCTGTGAACGTGTTAGTGATGTTGCAGACAGAAAGCGAAGCAGCTGCTGTCGGATGGAAACTTGGTCTGAAGGCAACAACTGCTACTGTCAAAGCGACGACCGGCTGCTAAAAATACACAGGAATCCACATTCCTGTTCATGGATGACAAACAGAGGCTGAGCTGCTCACTGGGCAGTCACACAACTCAACTGGACCAGATGTATGCACGCTCAGCTGGGTCTAGGGCCCATGGTTACTATGGCAACAGCAGCCTCAGCCACCAAACGCTACATCAGGCAAACACTGTTTCAGAGCGAAGCCGTTTTAATACAAGTTTAACATCACACAGATCAACGACGACTCCGGGTGTAACATGGAGCCGCTGGATCCTGGAGCAGGAAGGTTTTCAAGGCACAGATGACGTAACTGGGATGAACCGAGCTGGTTCTACAGACACAAAGTTCCTCCTCCAGGAACCAGAGCTCGACTTTTCCAGTGTGTCCATCATTCAGAGAAATAAGACAAAGCACAGCTTAATGAAATCCGATTATTTGACCTTTAACATTAAAGTAACATTAAGTAAGTTTCACTCTCACAGACTGAACGTCACCCTACGTTGCCACCTGCTGGCGAAAAGTCCACATGAAACCAAATCAAAACGTACTGAATACATACAATGAAAACACGAGACACTGCGTAAAAAAGATAGAGTCTTAAAACATTTCTGAACAGACCTGAAACTAATTTCTAATGAAAAACGTTAAAAATCGCCTCACCACCAAAATGAATCCAATGTAAACATCACCACCACCAGTAAAAGCTTTCTCCACTTTTCTTCCTGCTCGTCTTCAGTCGAGGGCCGAGAGCAGCTTCTGGGTCAGATCCACGTCCAGGTAAACCCGGCAGAACGAGAGGAAGACGCCGAGAGACGAGAAGCCGATGAGAAGCCAGAGAACCTGAGCGCTGAAGTACAGCGGAGCCAGACTGACGGAGACAGAGACGGTCAGTTTATTAGGAACAGAGCCAGCAGCACAGGCCACAAAACGAGCGCTGCGTCACTGCGTCACGTACCGGCCCCGGGCAGACTGCGCGTATCCACCGAAGTACTGGAAGCGTCCGTACAGGTAGAGGAGGCCGCAGACGGAGGACAGGCCTGCAGCGCGCGCGCGCACACACACACACACGCACACGCACACACAGTTACCGCCGCGCGGAGGGAACCTGCGACTCTCTGAGCGGCTCGTCACCTTGACTGAAGAAGACTCCGCACGTCCACAGCACCGCGATGAAGATGGGGAAGTACTCGGAACAGTTTGCTCTGAGACCGCAGGACAGACGCGTTACAGACGGCAGCGCTTCAGACACCAGCAAACCTGCGGCCACCAGAGGGCGACACCTGCACCGGGTTCCGTTGGAGGCTTCCACCGGCACAGGTGTCAAGAGCAGCGGGAACAGGATTTAGCAGTAACTCACTGTGCTCGGAACACTCGCTCGAACTCCGGGGGTCCGGTCGTGGCCGGCGGAGACACAGAGAACTTCCTCCTGGCGTAAATCACCTGGAGGGAGAAATAGGCTGCGCACGCGCGCACAGACGTTAATGAGTCGCCTCTGTTCACGCGGAGTTTAAAGGCCGTCTCCGGCCCAGACCGAATCCCTCCGATCATTAGCGAGACCACCGCAACCATCACCGGCGCCTCAGGCCGACGCGCCGCTCACCTTGCTCCAGGACACCCAGCAGCGTCACGGCGCCGAGGAGCACGGTCTGGTCCAGCATGTCCGCAGTCGGGCCCCGGTGGGAAATGGCCTGGACCGAGAGCCGCAGGACGCAGGGAGGGCGGAGCCTGGGCCGCCGCCTGCGGAACCGCCTCCCCGCCCTCGGTTCACCGGTGGTGAAACCGCCGGTCACACTGAACAACACTTCACTGAGCAAAGAAAAGCGGACAGCAGGCGTGTTTCTAAATAACTATATTTACATAATGCTCTTGTTTTACAGAGAACCATATCAAAAGTATAAAATACTTACAAAACATCATATATAAAAATAACCTCTATCTTCTCCAGATCATTAGGAAAGGCTTACATACAAAAAATACATTTAGAGACATGTACAGAGGCCTTCACGAGCAGCTGGAGATCGAACGAAAGCCATTTGGCGACCAGTAGCGACTGGGCCGAACCAGAACCACCTCCAGCCCGTGATCGAGCTGAAGGCCACGAAACGGGCCGACACGACTGCAGGACGCGGCATCTGTGACAAGGCCAACTAAGAATGTTTAACGGTCTGAACTTAGAGCTCATCAGCCACAGAGCATCACTGGCTCCAGCGGCCGAAGGAACCATCGGGTCCTTTAGTTAGGTCTCACTTTTCCCAGTTGGACTTGAATGCAGCACGACAACATGTCAATCAACGGGAACGCAACGGCAGCTGGTTTATGTTTAGATAGAACCAACAGTTTGAAATGTTGAGGGAGAAGCCGGATCAGAACCACAAACACGAGCAGTCCGCGCCCTGGTTTCACGTGTACAGACGCTCGTCCGTGTGTAACGGAAATGAGCTGGACCTGGTTTTCACCTGGGTTTTCAGGTGACAGGTCGCACCGTTGTGTGGCTGCTGCTTATTTCCCTAAACAAAACCCGGCGCATTATTAAAGATATTTAAATTTTCCGCCTCCTCCTGTTCCCTTAAATTTCACTACGGTATGAAAATCAACGTGTTTACGTGCCGTCGTCCTGTGATGCACAAAACTGAAGTCACGGAACCAAAGCCAAACGCTACAGTGTAGAAGAGTGGAGTCAAAGTGAGACGGATGCTCACGGACGGAGCGTGGGACAGATGTTTGACACTGAACCACTGCTTCAGTAGTAGATTCACTGCTGCCTTTCATCTCCAGCCAGCGTGTAACTGAACAGAACCCGTGACCACCGGGACAACTACACGATGACGTTCAAATGTTAACGCCTGGTCTGTGAGCCTAAGCCAAACGTTAAAGCTCTTCTGCCCCAGTCTGTCCCGATTTGACTTTCTTACATTGAGCAAAATCAGACACGGTCTTCGAATCGTTTATGGCGCGCGGTAAAGCAGGTCTTCGTCTTTTTCATGCTTCTGTTCTACCACGTGCAGTTTTGCAATAAGCCAGTCACGTTCAGTTGGCGTATCGAATGGAACCTGGAGTCATCTCCTCTGACAGGAGCATGAAACGCACAGAACTCAGACGACGGAGCAGAACAGACCAGTTTGTGCACATCTTTTGCAACGAACAGTCACAAAACTGCCCTCGACACCAACCAGTTGTTCGTTACTCTGACACAGAGCAGTGGATTCGCCAGCTGGTTCTTCCCACACAGACCAAATGAGAATGTGATGTAGTGTCATCACTTCTGGGTCAGTGTTGGAGGACACGCAGACCAGCCAGCGACATGTGCCACCGGATCACTGGTGGTTCTGCCTTGATAGCTGACATGCTAATGCTAACAAGCCGTTACATCATTTGCTGTGGGCCTGAAAATAAATACTTTTTCAGTGTGGCTGCTCAAGTGGTCAACAGTTCCAGCAGGGTCCAGGTGCATAGACTAATGATGGCTGGCGAGCAGTTCGTCCAGGTCGGCCATCCACTCCTGGGGGTTCTGACCTTTCAGCAGGGAGTCCACCAGCTCGCTCTCCTCGGCGAAGCTCCCCGACGCCACGTTGTACCCAAACGACACCTGCTGCTGCTGACTGGCAGTCCTGTTCACCTGGTATCCTTGGTTGCACTGCAGCCCCTGGCGCCCGTTACTCTGTGGCTGCCCAAACGCCACCAGCTCAGGGAGAACAGCCTGGTTCTGATTGGGCTGTTGTTGCTGAGTCTGCTGCTGATTGGCCATTTGCTGGCCCAGGCCTTGCGTGTTCTGCGGCGCCCTCTGCTGAGCGGCAGCCATGTTTGTCTGCATCACCTGCTGTCCAGGGTTCAGACCACCCATTGGACGCCCGCTGGGGTTTGCGCCAAAGGGCGGCGCCCCCTGCTGCATTTTGGGAATGCGAGGCTGCTGCTGCATGTGGAAGGTGTTGGGGGGGTTGCTGAAGGCGCTGGGCGACATGCCTGTGGTACTAGAGGGCGGCTGGTTGGAGAGCTGCTGCTGCCAGGCTGTGCTCTGAGGACCCTGCATGCCGCTGGTCATTGAATTGGGAAGGTTGACCCCCATGCTGTTCTGCACAGAGCCTGGCCCACGGGTGACGGCAGCCAGGTGCTGTTGCTTCAGCATGGCAGCGTTGGGCTGGGCCTTCAAGTGCTGCTGAGCCAGAAGATTGTGCCTGTAGGGGGCGCTCAACGACCCCAGAGCCTGACGCTGCAGGCCCACCTGCTGGGGAGGGTGGTTCTGGTGGTTGGGGTGAAGGTTCATGTTGTTGTAGAGGACCTGCTGGACGTCCACAGCGGTGCCACCACCTCTGCCTCCACAGGACGTCAGGCTGAGGTCAGCCTGACTCGCTGCTGAGGGCGGAGCCACGCCACTGGCCTGGCCCCCGCCTTGAACCATGTTCATAGGCATAATGCCTTGGTTCTGAGGGAACATGCGCTGAGCTGAAGCAGAACCTCCCATCGAGCTGACACCACCCATTGGCTGAGAGGACGCTGTAAAGAAATGCCAAAACACTTATTTTCTATTCAAATCAGTGGTGAGCTCATTTACACATCCGCTGACAAACAGGGAAATGTTTGTCCCTACAGCGTAACCGTGTCTATTTCTGCTCCCTGATCATGATGTTCATCAAGTGTGATCAGCACCAACGTATCAATCCTACTACACATGTGAACGGTCCTGTACCTGTAAACTGGTTGACCTGTTGCTGTGGGAAAGGGTTCTGTCCAGCCTGTTGACCCGGCTGGTCCTGGTACTGTGGTGGAGGTCGGGTCAGGTGTCTCTGAAGCTGCTGGTCCTGCTGTCGCTGCTTCTCCTGGAGAAGCCCAGACACACAAGTCATCATTAACATTAGCTTCAGTTGCTTTGGACCACTCTGCACCTTGGGTCAGACTCATATTTTATGATCATCCATCCATCTTCTACCGCTTCTTCCACGCAGGCGTGCTGGGGCCTACCCCAGCTGGCTTTGGGCGAGAGGCAGGGTACCCTGGACAGATCGCCAGTCCATCGCAGGGCCCCACATATGATGGACACACTCACACCTATGGGTAATTTGACCTAACTGCATGTCTTTGGACATTTTATGATCATATATTTTAAATTCCCTGGAAATTATGCCGATGTCACATGGAACGCAGGGACAAATAGAGAAAACATCTGGAACATCAGCCCTTTGGGATCACAATGCAAAGCATCTGTTCAGTCCTGTGGCTTCTACACGTCAACACAGAAGGACTAAAGAGCAGCGAGAGCTCTCACACGGTTGCCTCTAGTGGGCAATAGCAGCTTCTATACGTCCGAGTCCCTGTACAGCCTCCAGGTTAAAAACTGGGGAACGAGCTGCCCGAGGAGGTCAGGCTGTCCATGTCATTCTTCAAGCCTCGTCTGAAAACACGGTTTTGCTGCGATACTATCACACAGGAAAAATTAAACCAGTGGGAGAGTTTCTAATGAGTTGGAAGCATTTCTTTGTAAAAGCAGCTGTGAATTATTTTCTTGCTTTTACGGCACACGCAGGATTTACAGGTCTGACCGCTGTAACGCACCTGTTCGGCCATGAGCTGCTGCCTCTGCATGTACTGCTGCTGCTGCTCCAGGATCTGCTGCTGTTTCAGCGCCGCTGCCACCTGGCTGTTCAGGTACGCTGTGTGGTTACCTGCCATGGCGTTGGCACCTGGCTGGGCGTTCAGGCCGTTGTTTCCAGGTGCAGATGTCATGGTGTTGGCTGGGCCCGGGCCATGTGGAGGAGCTGGGTAGGAGTTCTGGTCCTGTTACAAAACATAGACGTGGTTAGCAGAGGCCGCCTGAGGGGAGGCGGCCAAACGTACTACATAATTCTGTGAACTAGTGTAAACGGCGCTGCTTCAGAAGCTTCAACTCGTTTCCCAAAGTAGCTTCTGGTGGATTGTAAGCGCTAAATCTCTGCGTTGTCACTTTTCTAACCAGCTACAAAATATTTGCGTCCATTTTTGCCCTTGGTGTGAGGTTTAGTACTTATAGTTGAGAGTCAGGGTAGGCGGTCGGTTGGGGGAGGTGTGTTACATATTTAACTAGGATAATGGTTGTGTGCACGCAAAAACCTCATTTTCTGATCTTCTAGTTTCCCCCAGAGGCTGCAGGATTAATTACAGCCCAATTATGAAATGTCGAAACTGGTAATGTGACTTTGTGAAACCAAAAGGTGTAAAGACTTTCCTAATAATAAGAGCAGCATCGTAAATGACTGGGAAACCTTGGGTGGTTCAGGCTGAGTACGAGGGTGGAGGACGTGTTACCGTCAAACAAAGAGTTGCTGAAAGGCTGACTTTTGTAGAAGTTACAGCAAAGGTTTCCATGAATAACAGTTGTGATAATAGGTGTTAATAATAAGTGCAGTGGAGCGAAGCTTCTCGTCTGCTGAGAGGAAAAACACAAGCGGGAGAATCTATATTTAAACACGGAGGGAGAGAGTCTCCCTATTGTGAAAGGCTGCTTTGTCATCGCCTCCCTTCACCCCCCTGTGAGCCTTAGCAACCAGCTGCTTGACCCAGACACGCAGTCGGTGGAAGTTAAAGCGTGGGGCCCAGGCTACGGAGCAGCTGAACAAAGGGCCTTCCCGCCGCCGCCCGACTTCTCCATTCAGCAGCACAGAGAACGGTTCTTGTCTTCATGTGCACCTGTTGGACCAAATCCTGAAAAAACTGTGCAGTGAAGGTTTCCCTAAACCTTTGAGTACCATCGTCAGGAAACTGTAGATCTGAATTACGTTTTAACTTATGTTATAAAAGCGATTGTTCGTTATTACACCTGAACCGAACGTCACCAGACGTTTGCCAATCCACTTTGCATATGAACATTTGACTCCTCGTACTGAAGCTCATGTGAGGTTTGAGCAGCTTCACTCTGAGGAATGAGGCGCTAGGAAGGCGTCAGCGTATGCTACAGGCCGCTGGAAAGGTTTTTGTTGTGTCACTGTGACCTGATACAAGCTTAAACCACATCAGGCCTTAATCTCTTCATTTTCAGCAGCGACTCCGGAAATAACTTTACAATCTGCCAAACTCCAGAATCCTTCAAACTACCGTGTTTAGTTTTAATAGTCAACAAAAGAGCGTCTCGTACCTGCGTGTGCGGTATGTGCTGGCGGAAGTTCATGTTCTGTTTGATCTGCTGCTGCTGCCTCAGCAGTGTCAGCAGCGTCGTCTTGTTCTGGCTCTGGGCGTTGGGGGGCCGTGGCGGTCCAGGTCCTGCCTCAAAGTGCGACAGAGGTTTGGTGTTGTTATAGTTCAGCATGCCGCCAGGGGCCTGAGCTCCTGCTGCAGGCGTGTGGCTGAGAGAATTTGGGTGAGCCATCATGTTGGAGTGCCCCGGCCCTGGCATGTAGTTGGCGGCCCCGGCCTTGGGAGAGCCCTTGCTGGGCTGACCGGGCATCAGCAACTGCTTCTGGCTAATGGGATTAAAGTCCTGCGTGTACAGAGACGGGCTTGTGGACTTGTCCAAGCCAAATGCACCTCCGAGTGGGCTTTGAGTGGTACTGGCCATTGGGGGCCATGGTGTGGGATGAGGTTGGGGTCCTTGGTTGTGGAACTTAGCCCCTGGCTGTGGTGGCTTGTGCTGCATGGAGGTGCCGTGGAGGTGTTGCACCCTCTGCTGGGCAGCTAGGTGCTTCAGCTGCTGGGCATGGGACAGGTCTTGGCCTGGAGGGAGGATGTGGTTAGGGGGAGGTTGGAGCTGCCGGGGGGGAGGAGCTGGCTGGTTAGGAGGCAGAGCTGGGGAAGAGGCAGAGGTGGAGGTGACAGGAGAGCTGGTGGGGTGAAGAGGAGGCCCAGAAGAAGTGGGCCTGACATGTGGGGAGCCAGTGCAAGAGTCCTGCTCAAAGGCTGGGGAGAACTCTGCCTTCACGCTGGCCAGGTCTGGAGGCAGCAGGCCCTGTGATGACCGGCCCCCACCACTGCCTGACGCTCCTTCTCCAACCGCCCCTCCACCTCCTGAAGTTGGTGCCATCTCCAGAGGGTCTTTGCGGTCCTCGAAGCCATCATTGAGAATATCCTGGATGTCCTCGTACGCCACAGAGCAGTTCAGCTCCTCCATTAGTTCTGTCCACTCCTGCTCGTTTAGGTTAAGGTCAGGGAACAGACTGTTGTTTCCCCCCCCTGATGGTGGCATGATAGGCAGGATGTCATCAGGCTCCTGCTTCATCTCCTTCCGGTGGAAATCTGAACCCTGTTCTGAAACGACATCCGTCGACTCCCCTGTTGGCCCGTGGGTCCCATTAGAGTTTAGCAAGTCACTGATTCCTAGCTTAGAGTCCAGAGGGGAGCCGTTGGCTGTGCCATTGTCCAGACAGGCCTTCTTGTTGGGAGGGAAACTGTCACTGAAACCATTAACCTGATCTCTGTCTAGCGGGGAACCAGCGCTTTCCAACTTCCTCTTCACCGTCTCCTGCAACTGGAAGGAAACACAAAACCGTTTTAATGTTTAAACCAATGTCATGTCATAAGAGTTCCCCGTGCGTCTCCACCTGCCCTGGGAAAGCCTGAAACCCCAAAGTAGCTGTAAGGGATTTTACTTGGTGGCTCCCTCAAGGCAGGAGCAAATTTTGAGCCAAGTTAAGTATTAAATAAACCAATGTAAACAATCACTGAGCGTAATAAATTTTCGCCTTTGGTTTATTTAACTGAATTTAGTGTGAAACAACGTAGCAAATTCTACGGTTTGAAAACTCCAACCAGTGCCTTTTCAGGATGTTTGCTAAAAACAAACCAAACAAATCTATAATCATTTTAAACTGATACGTTATTTCCAGCTGCAGGAGGCGCCAGGAGCTGCTTTCTGTAAAAAGCTGCCCAGCTAGGATCTAGTCTGCTGCAGGCAGACTTGCATAACATCAGTAACAAAGAGCTTCCTCAGAGCAGTCAGCAGATCTGATCTGTCCACTCTGCAGGCAGCGCGGCCCACCGAGCCCATCTCTGCACCACGTCAGCTGATCCTCACACGGTTTCACTGGGTGCTTTTCAGATATCGCCAACAGCTGCAGGTAAATACACGCAGGGCTTTAGCCACGAGTTTAACACTGAGGTCACGAGCCAGACAACTAAACAGACAAACGACGCCGAGGACCCTGACAAACAGCGACTGTTTACTAAATTAAGTCTAAATCAATATGGCTGCCACTGCTGAGGCTGATTTAATAACATGCTCCCGGTCTATGTTGAGAACAAACCTACAGTATCAAAGGGAGGATGTGTCCTAGAGCCGAGCCTCTAGGTGGCATTCAACCTTTAACGCTCCTAAAGAGGAGATCAGCGGAGACCTGGTTTCATCCTCATCTCTGTGGCCGTAGACTGAAAGATCAGCCTCAGCGTCAAAGCTACAGAAGCTGTGACTTTACTTACTTTTGCTTGCTCTCACTTTATTTTTAGAATCAGACCTCGACGTCTGAAAAACGTGCAATGATCGGCTGAATAACAGAAAAGCACCATCATGATCTCTGAACTTGCCTGCTGCAGACCCAGCGTAGAGACAGTCGTAACTGCAGGGGGACATGTGGTCGGGGGAAGTTACCCATGGACACAAACAGAAATGCTCCCACCCCCAGGAAAAGGAAACTCCAGTGACTCACCCCCTCTGTGAACACACTGTGAAACACTGCTGCGACTCCGCCCACGGGTTACCATGACAACGGCCTAGTGGAGGGGGTAAAGGGAAGGTCTACTGGCATCTCCTGGAGCCAGTAGCCAGCGGGGGTGGGGTCATCTGCACTTAGTGGTAAAACTGGACGAACGGCTACTGCTGATGACGCCAGCCAACAGCACCACCCTACTACTGGAACCAATACCACTACTAGCAATACCCTCACATCCCTGTCTCTACTGCTAGCGCTACCACGGCGGACTGCCAGGTGTCCCTTTCATACACCTGTTAGCAGAGCCCCTGCTGCCCTCTGCAGGACGAACAGGTCGGACGACATTACCATTCTGAAACAAACCAGGAGAAGTGGCTCTGCAGAAGCTTTCCACCTAGACCGAGGCTCCAGGTGTGGGCACAGGGCTACAAGGAACTACTGCTACTGGGGAAGAGGAGCACTAGCTCTCATAAAAAAGGTTTGGTGTTTAATCTGCTGTGCTGTAACTTGACCTCTGACCTCAGGAGTGTGAATAGTCAACAAACCTAGGGGCATAACTACCACTACAACAGACCCAAGGTGAGCCTTTGTTTTGGCTGAGGAAAATCACCAGCTCTGCATATCTTACATTCAGTCGTGAATATCTGCAGACTGACTCACCCTGGAACTTTGCCTCTCGCTTTGCCACAAAAATCCAAAATATCCAGTGTGTTCATGGCAACTTATCGCAGCCTGGTTGTTTTGAGCATGGTGTTTTATTCATACTGAAAATCTTGCTCTGGAGTTTTAAACATTTTATTACTGCAAATATATCACCAGTGATAGAAAACACTGCTGAGGGGGACACAGGCAGAGCAAAGCGTCTATTTACAGCACCTAGACGTGACCTGGCCTCAGCACGTTCAGTTAGTTTCAGCTTCAGTTTCAAACTTTAGAAGAAAATAAAGCAGGCAATGTAAGGCATCAATGCCTGTGTTTGCTTCCTTGTTGTCAAACAGTATAAACAAATGTATAATCACTGACTGGAATTCAGGATGATATACATTTATTAGTATGAGGTTTCCTGCTGTTCTGCACATCAGTAAACTCTCGTATCAGCTCTAGTGATGCTTCCATCGCGTTTTTATGCTGACATCACTGACGGAGGCCAATCACAGCAGCGACGTCAAGCAGAGTGAGAGCGAGGCGTTTCCTGACAACGCTCAGAACCAACAGAGTGATGAGTCAGCTGTGAGGGGGCGGTGGGGGTTTCAGTTCACACTGAGTCACCTCACAAGACTCCAGTCAGTGTTTGTCTCTGCTGAGACTAGAACTATACCGGCCTGTGAGGCGACGCTATGCAGGCCGGGCCTATGGAGGACACAGAACACCCAGGTTTGGGTAAATAAATACCCAAATTCTCTAATAAGAAGAACCTAAAACACGGCCTATTGCTTTTGAATCAAGTATGTAAGCACAAGAACCAGAACAGGACCTATAGCGTCCACACACACTGCAGTCAGGCTACGTCAGGTTCAGAACAATGTGTTGGTGGAACAAACCTCCTTTGTTGTTTGAACTACTGATTCCACTGGAAGCGGCACTTACACCTACATAGCACTAAACCAATTCAGTCAGACTGGTCCTCGGTCTTGACACACTGGATTCATTCAGCTAAAAGGTGTGTTCAGCTGCAGCAACACACATCCCCCAGAAGATTAACGAAGGCACAGCAGCACCACAGACAATAGATCCCCGGTACTTGGTACCATCTTTAAAGGATCTATGTTGACGACCATCCCACAGGGACGGCCGTGAAACCCCCGCACGCCGGGTCTGACCCCGTTTGACTGCAGCAGACAATCGGAGCCGTATTTGCCGACAGGTTAGGACGGTTTTGATGCAGCCTGATAGACGTCCTGCTGGGAGCCTCAACCATCACACAGACTTTGGAGTTGGTGAAAACATCCATATACTTGTATCGCTGACCTCATACTGATTATTTCAGATTCCAGAGATGCCTGCACTGTGGCTGCAGCTGAAGTTTGAAGATCAGGGCATCTCTTTGAATCATTCACCTTAACTTGGTGAAAATTTAATAATATGGAACTGTGCTACAGCAACAGGTGTCTGAAGTCTGCTGACACGACCTCTGATCAAGCCTCCACACAAACCGCGATGATGGAAAATAGCCACAAAACAAAACTTCCCCTACCAGTCACACAAACACTGAACCACAGCTTCACCTGTGTCACTCACACTAAACAGCCTTGGTTCAGTGAGACTCTGAATCTGATCAGCTGGGAATCAGGCTGTTTACACTCAGATCCAATCCATTTCTGAACTTGTTCTCAGCTCAGTTTGTGTTTCCACTTAGTTTTCCGTCCTTTGGAGAAGGGCTGTACGAGATGAATCTCGGCCTTCTTAGGTGGATATACTACAAACAGCAGGTCAGCAGTAATTGCTCCAATTCTCATGCGAGTGAAAATACATGGAATGTGTGTAATTGGTTACTTAAAATGTGTGTAAGCAGAGCTAGAAGAGGGAGAACTAAGCTCTGCGAGTTGTAATGTCATTACACAACACTGGTCTGAGACTGTAACACATGCAAAGACCAGCCAGGTTCAGGTTGACGGAAGCTCTGGGTTGGGGGCTGCCGTGATCTTTAACGTGGTCTCGGATGTTACCGTGAGACGTCAAGCGCGAGCGCAGCTACAGCACAGGTCCACGGTCTGACCACTGAGAAAACAGGAATCATCTCACAAGACAGCGGCCGCATGTGTTTGTGTATTTATGTATGGAAATAATACAGGCAAACCATATAATACAAACCAAGCAGAGCAATGGAACGAGCTGATACCTCTGCTCTGCTCTGCTCTCTGCCCGTTTTAGTTGCACCACAGCAGCGTGATTCATCGCACACAACCAGGATCGACTACATCCAGCTCACACAGTGTGACATGCGTCAAACTAGTCTTCAGTTATAAAGCCTCTGCTGGAGAACTGGTCTTCTGAACCAGTCACTTTCAACTTTGTCTCTCAGCAGACAAGTGAAAATATGCACCACATAAACGTGTCTATTTAAAGATTTGTCATTTTATGACTGTTGTATTGTTCAATAAGTTTGTGTTGCTATGCTTAAAAAGATGAGAGCTATTCTAGAACAGGTCTGTTAGACTGATAAAAAACAACAACAACACATTCTTGTCCCGTTATTTACCCATTAACTGCTTCTTGGAGATATGTTTCGGGTCTTGTGTGTCGGTCTGGGCCTCAGACTCTGCTGTGACCTGCTGAACTCAGGTCAGCGGCCCACTCCGATCACTCAACAGGACCAACGCCTGATAGAGACTATTAAGCGGCCGCTGTATAGACGGGCTCCAGACAGAACAGCCGCCATCTGCCTGCGGAGCTCCAGCCTTCCTGTGCTGCTCACTCACCGCTATCAGGGTGCTGTTCCGGCTCTGCTCCGCCGCAGTCACTCCGCCCTCGCCGAGCTCCGCGCTGCCCCCCGGGGCTCTCTGGCCGGCCTGGTCGCCGCTGGGCTGCGGTTGCCGGTGCTTGCTGGAGCGCTTGGCTTTGGCCTGCAGGCAGCGCTGGTGCAGGGCGATGGTCTGCTGCCGCTCCAGGTCCAGCCGCTCCAGCGTCGCGTTCTCGTAGCGGTTCTCACAGCTGTTGTGATGCTGCCGGAAGAGCTCGATCCTCCGGCGGAGCTTCTCCATCACTGCGTGGTGTCGCGGTGTAACAAAATCCGCCATCATAAATAAAGACTTGTCGTAAACTCCTGGCTCAGGTTTCGTCCATAAAATGCTGAATTTGGCTCTTTTTCACTCTGGGCGTCTATTCACCCCCCCTCACCCTTTACAAAGACTCCTGTGCTGGCTCCATGGAGGCGACCTTTGTCTTGCTAATGGCCTTCAGTCACCGCGGCACTCACTGCCGGAGAGGAGAATTAAGGTTTTTTGGTGCAATGCCATCCAGCCTCCTGGTTCTACTCATTCTGACCCAGGTGTGTATTTAGAACCTCGTTTTATACAACAGCTGCTTTAACTTGCTGTGTAAAACGGAGCTGCTGGAGTCCTGCTAGAGCCACAATCCGCATCAGTTCAAACCCAAATCAATCGCCCAAACCCCCATAGTTTTCACAAATAGCCGCGTTAAACCATTTACACTACATTTCAATTACAGTCGAGGAGCCCGAGTGCTGCCTGGCTCCGCTACGGCTAAGTTAACTTAGCACATTCCTCCACTCAAAATCAAAGTTGGAGCGTCGAGGATTTCTTAAAAACTACCAGTGAAGCCCGTAAAAGCGCAGCTTGTGAGATGGCAGCTTTAACATTTTAACTTCGTTTCTATTTGACGGACGATAATAACGCTACACTCCGTGAAAGCAGCGAAGCTCCAACTAGTCAGAAACTTTATTTTGCTCAAGTATTAGTGAGCTAGCTTAGTTAGCAAGTAGGAGCTAACTGGCTACCGCTCAGGTTTTCCACAAACCCAGGAGCTAAAGACACGTTGTTTTACACAACACGGTAGTTTCACGGAGTGTACACAAAGCGACTAGCGGCCCCAGACACTCCGAGGTTAAGGTAGGGTTCGATTTCACTTACTGTGAAAGTGTAGCTTTCCGCTGTTCCTACAGCATCTGTCTGGCAAACAGCTGATCCTCCGCCTCCTTGTAGCTGTTAGCAGCTAGCTGCTAGCACACTGTTTTGGGTAGCGTTACCGATGGCTAGCTAGCTAAGAGCGAACTATTTCAGTAAAGCAACCATAGTCCAAATTGACTTGCCCCCAAGTGCCGGGTTGAACAATCCTCCCAACGGAGGGGCCCGAGCTGGTAGGTTTAAAGCGGATACTCGTCAGTAAAACGGGCTCACTCTGTCCCTCTGCGCTCCTTCTATTGTTTTCCAGCGGACAGGTATGTCTCCGCCGCCATCTTGGAAACTTTCTCTTTTTTCATCGGAGACGGGAGGAATGCCCCTGTCCCGCCCCGTCGGTGAGTCACAGCAGAGACATCCAATGGAGAGCTGCCTCCAAGTTGCCAACCGAGACTGACAACATGTAGGCCAATCAGAGGCCCTTATCCCGCCCACACGTAGTAAATGCGGACCATTTTTATCTTTCTAAAAACCAATAACAGCTTAAATAAAACGTCTTTCTTTTTTCTAGTAGTAACTACACGTGTTACTTTCCGTTCAACTAAAACACTTTATTTGTCTTCAGGGGACAATTTTAGCCAAACACAGCACAAAACAAGAAACTGTGAACAAAGACTTTTAGAGGTTATTGCTAATAAACCAAATTTTATCCCACTGCTATGCATTCCAAACATTTGGTATGATTAATAAGACAAGGCCACCTTGTGACCCAACCCAGCTAAGCACAAAACACAAATGGATTTACTGTTATGAGGGTCAACAGTTTTACAGATGAACAGATGCTGGAAGCACTGGTACAACGTCTCAGTGTATGGAACATATTAGGTGTCCAATTATAAAATATCAATGACCTTTGCTATGTCCACAAACCTTTAAAAAACAAAATAGCTCCGAGCCACGTCCTAATGCCACATGTTGGTACCCATGTCAAAATTCCTTCCCCGTTCATGTATAAGTAGAAAAGGCTAATCAACCACTTCCGTTTCATTCAGCTTTGACCGGATATTACAGATCTGACATGTTGAGCAGTTGGAGAGAAGCTGCATTTGATCGGTTTCTTATTCAGGATATACTCCTCTAGCTTGTTGCCATTAGCTCACCAGCCACACTAATTCCTGCAGGTCACATTCAGTTTTCCCCTCATTATTTCCTGTCCCCTCCTGCTTTTGGCCAGAACATCCAAGCACATTTCAATAACCATGTGGTGGCACCAGGCGTGACCACTGAGACGTCGGTGTGGCCCGTGTCACCCATGGCCACGCCCTAGACAGAAGCCATCACTCCCTGAGTGAACTGAAATACTGTGAGAGACATATGTAATGATTCAGTATTTACACATGAAAAAATGTTCACAAACAAACTTTGCAGTCTGTCTCCGTTTGTCCTTTTTATTCATCAAAACAAACTGTCCACACGCATCAGGCTCCATCACAGTATTTTTATTCAAAGCTGTGGGTATCAGCAGGCCCGTCTCTCTGCGGACGTCAGAAACAGACTGGGCCTGACGTTCAGCTTAACACAAAGTCAACAAAATAATAAAAAAGTAAAGAGTTACAGAGTCAAACAAAGTCTCACTAGCAGATACAGTGTACAGTCTGTTCATTAGGCAGCTTCAGCCGAACACAGCGAAGACGAGAGAAGGCTGAAACAGAGGTCCTTGGTGGTGCTGAGGACAGACTTCCTGGAACCAAAATCACTGGACTACAGCAAAGGACAAATGGGAGCCAACCGGCCAATTCTGATTGGACTCCAGTGTCCGAGAAACTCAAGTCTGACACACACGACACAAAAACCATCAGCAATCAGCTTGTGAATACGAGACTGAACTTACGGCCATTTCTTTCACACACACACTTTCAGATTCTCTGAATCCAGGCCTGAACCCTGGACTGACATCACAAGAGACACAGAGTCGGTGGCTCACTACAGCTGAACACGGTTCTGCATCGTCAGTTCATAGGATGATGAAAGTTTTACCACTAAATCAAATTCTGTCCTGATGGCAAAGTGAGAGGAAGGTCGGGAGTCAACAGAATCAACTACACCATCTTGACTCAGCTTTTAAACGCTGCACATGAACATAAACGTGTTACAACACATTTCTGCATGAAGTTTCATGCTTCACATTACAGCCGTGTTCGACCATCCTCAGTCTCTACTAAGCATTAGTAAGCAAATAAAATGGAGAATCTGTTAAACACACTGATGAGGTTTCAGCTACACAAAGATCTAGAATAGAATTCATTAAACAGCAAAATGTTGGACAGAAGGACAAAGAGCACTGAACAGAAGCGAGTAATGTTGCCACTGGCTTTCTGTAGGAAAGTCGAGGAGACTGAACCACATCTAGCTTTACGTGATGATTACGTGACTGGAGGACGATTACCAGCAGCAGCACCACACAACACAAAGGTACAGCTGACACCAGCTATTCTAGATCTGGTTGAATAGACTGTCAGGTTCAGTCTGAAACGATGAATCAGCAAATGATTATTTTCAACCCGAATCATGTTGCATATTGTGATCTTTTAATAAGTCTTAATTTACTTTACTGAAATTCAAACTCCAGCAATCAATGGTGTCATTTAAGAGGGCGGAGTTTGTTTGCAGTGAGGCAGACTCAAACAACAGCCAAGTAAAAGTAGTCTTAACGTGGAGAGAATCAGACGGACCTGCTTGGTGGAGGTGTTGTGGTGCTGCAGGCAGATGAACGTGGTTAATAAGCGCCAGAGGTTTTCCCACTTTAGTGCCAGCTTCTTTTTCGTATGGGGTTGATAATTGGGGAGGGAGTTCGTTCACCTGCAGTCACAACAAAGACTTCGGTCCAAACCCAGACAGCAACCACTTTGGCAAGAACGTGTCTCTCCAGCAAAATAAGCTGCTGCGACGGTTCGGACTGAAGTCTGGAATAAATTCCAGAGCTTTGTGTACAAATAGCTTTTTGGTTTCAGAAGCTCATGTGCTGCTGCTGGTTTTCACCACCATGACTCATCAGTTTAGACTAAAATAAAGGGCAGTGTGTCGGAACAGGCCCCGTCAGATGAGACGCAGCGATGCCCTCAACACCAGGAAACAGTTCAAACCCAGCTCCAATCTGTCCTCGACATCCTGACTCAGACCTTCTCCTGCTGCCATCAGAACAAAACAAACTGAGTTCAGACTGAATCAGGACAGAACACATGAGCCACACGTTTTCCAGAGATAACTGCTGCAGACAAAAGCACACAAACTAAATTGGAGGGGGAAAAAGAAGAAAAAAAAAAAAAAAAAAAAGGAAGAAGTTGTGTCAGCTGGAGTGTTTTTAATCATTTGACATATCAGCTGGGAGCCTGCTGCTCTGGGTCCTTTAGGCTTCTAAAATCTAGCAGTTAGCAGCTAGTTGCTGCAAAGTTACTTAAATTTTATTACAAGAAGCCGCATCTTCCAAACACTCAAGTTGCTCATGGGTTGAACTAGTAACAGGTGTGACGGCTGCAAACCCAGCAGCCAAAGAGAAGTTCATCACAGCCAGCTGAGGGGACAACTGTTGATTTGATGCATAATTCAGACTTAGTCTAACACCCTGGAAGCAGAATAATCAGACAATCAGATGATCTGACAAAGTGGTGACAGTCACGTTAACCGGGTGTCAAGAGACTGAATATACTGATTATGGCCAAATTAGTTAGGCTGTCAAACAAGACTTCTGGTTGGTTAATTCTCTAATTACACCTGCTGATGGCTTTATTTAATTAATAGTTATTAGTAGCAGCAGGACTGAACTAGTCAAGACTTACAGCTTTGCTTCATGGACTGTTTGGTTGTTACTTGGCTACTTATCAAAACAGAGGGGGTTCATGTCCAGGCCATCTGCAGGATAATCCTGACAGTCGAGGCTCTAATCACCTGGGAAGACTAACACAGACTGAAGTGGATGGAAGTTGCTAACCTTCTGTCTGTCAGGAGACTAACTAGGCAGCCGTGTGGTCGGGTTAGAGGGAGCTGAATGGTGAGCGGGTAGGGGTGGTCCCGTGGGTCGGAGTCTGAAGGAATGATGCAGGTAGTTTGTTAATCTCAGTTAACCTCTTTCAATAACAAAAAAAATAAATCTTTTAATCACACCAACTCAGTCCTGCTCATATTCAAATCACCAACACAATCACCATCAGGCGTCCACATCTTGATTCTTTTCCTGTTGGCTTTGCTGCTTCCACAGGATCCATTTAGGCCTCTTCGCCTCGGAGCAGAAGGAGGAGAAGCGGAGGAGGGCAGGGGGAGGATATTTTAGAGGGGGGCAGGAGGGGAAGGGTGATGACGTCAGGGGTCCCTATTCATAGAGATCAGTCCTTTCTGAGCTTCCTGCTTCTGGGAGATCTCCGCAGGACATCGTCCTCCAACTTCTGCAAAGGAGAAGAGAAGAGAGGTCTTAGATGGTGCTGACCGTGACTCACTGCGACTCCATGAATGACAGACATCACCGCCACCGTTCCAGCCTGAGTTTGTGATAAAGCAGTGGAACACGCAAAGGCCACATGTGGATACACTACAACAGCGATTAATAATAAAGCTTTGTGCTTTTTTTATATTAACCACAGATCAGTAGTTAATGTTCATTTCGGAGAAACTGCATTACACAGAATGTAAACGATTGTTAATGTGGGTGGCTGCTGAAACTGTGACGCGGATGTTAGTGATGATATAATCATCACGATGTGGCATAATGCACAGGCATAACTGAACCACAGTGGAAGGTTGCACTTCCATTTGAGTTCATAACGTTTCCCTGGAAATGCCCTGAAACTTTGAAGACTGAAGACTTTGTCCTTTTGGAAGCTAAGAGCTAAAGGTTTCCTGTGGTAGCAGAATTGGGAGTTTAGAGGGTTTAGAACACAAGATATTTAGTCGTTGACCAACCTTCAATGTCTTTTTCTCTTTTAATTACTGACCATGTATTACACCGTTACTGAAGAAAATACTGTCTTACAGTATATTGTGGTGCATGTTTACCACTAGTCGCCTCCTCACCTCATCAGCAGTCACCTCCTTCTCTTTATCTTTCTCTGCTGGACTTTCCTCTTCATCACTCTTCTCTTCTGTAGCTGTGGGGAAAAGGATTCGATGAGTCCAACGATGACAGACAGCGGGTGATGACAAAGACTCAGACAAGAGAATCCAGAGGACCTAAAACACGCAGCTACCTGGGCTGCTCTGCTCTTCAGCGTTTTCTTCATCATCCTCTTCCTCATCCTCCTTCACATCAGGCTGAGGTTCGTCTGTCTTCTTGTATTGTGCTGGTGTTGCTGTGGTCTTCTTCTGCAGAACAAACATGGCAACAATTCACTTGAGTTTCATAAACCTACAGCAGCTCAAAGGAAAGTAAATATGAAGCCACATCTACAGTGATAAAAAGTAAAAGTTTAACCTGTGTGTCATTTGTTTAACAGTTTGAAGACGAATGAGATTATTAGTTTTAGACAATGGCGTGGAGAAAAAAAAAAAAACAACAAAAACTGTTTCCTTCCAACAGCACAACTCACCACAGACATGTGTCAGGCGTTAAAGTTCAAGTTTTACGTAGACGCATCCAGGCAGAGTCAAACTAACAAATCAGTGACCCGTCAAGAGGAATGATCTCGGCTTGATGGACTGAGGCCAGGATCACAAGACGACAACACTAACAAACCGAGCAAGTCAACTGAGAAGAACTGGGGGCGAAGTCGAGGATTCTGTTGTCTGAAGGCTTCACCTTGTTTTAGTTAACATTTGTGCAATTCCACATCAACCATACAACACATTCACCCTCTGAGATGATCATTTGTCCAACAAAGTATTTAACTGTTGCATAAGAAGATGAACACGATGAGTCAATTACAATTTATGCTTGTTGAACAGGTTTCTGACTAATTAGTCATTGTCTGTGGCAGCTGACTTTACTTTGACATTTCAGTTAAAATGTCTCCAGAGCACCAACATTTCCTCTTGTTTGATCAGGTGGATTTGTATGAGCAGATGTGCACATTTATAATAGTATATTCAGCGCCCAACAATACACTACGTTCCACATTTAGCCATCTACACTATACCACGAACACTGAAGCGCCACCAGCAGCACGGGAACAAACACTTCACACATGTACACGGACAGTCAGTCACCGGGGCTGAGGAGGCGACAGCAGAACCAGCTTCGTTAAACTCTTCCTGTAAGCTGGTGAGACTCAACTGACCCTGATCTGATGCTGAAGACCTCTGTGGGCAGTCACACAGACACACATTGACAAGAGGCTGCGTGAAGAGTTATATGAAGCAGGCATGAAGCAACACAGACAAACTTCGTGTCCCTGCATTTCGGTCACGGTGTGATAACGTTGTCTTTGAGGAGTGCGTGTTCCTTACCTTGCCCGTGCAGCAGAAGACGATGATGAGGACGAGCGGTAACGCCACAGTGAGGACGTAGACCACCCAGAGCCACGGACGTTCCTCTGCAGCATTCAGCATCTGAGTGGCCAGACCGGGCTGGACACCAGAAAGTAGAACACACATTAATGTAACAATAAAACCAGTACACGCTACCCAATTACAAACCCGTCCCTACTGTGGATTGGTCAGAGTAACCGTTTAAAGGAGGATTACGAGGAAACACTGTCATGAACACTCCCAGGGTACCCTGCATTACTAACAACCTGACGTCATGCATCATTAGTGAACGTCCTCAAACTGTCCCACTGTCGGTTACCTAGGAGACGTTTCTAAACACCATCTCTCTGACACAGCGGTGGAGAAGTTCAAAACAAAGGTTGCAGATCACCTGTCAGACGTTTGGTCAAGGTTTTCAAGTTGCGGGTTTACTAGTGATTATGAACCCTACAAGCTACTGTAAGGATCCGATCTGATTCACTGAACTTTCAGATCTGGTCTAATGAGCTTTGGACCTGAACACACCTCAGCGGCGCCCTCTGCTGCCTTCTTCAGTCCCCAGCCGTCATTGGCCCAGCGCTCGGCAGTGTTGCGGTCGTTAGTGATAAAGAAGTTGTCGAAGTAGATGTCAGAGGTCATAGACCAGAGTTCAAGACCCACGGCACTAAAGGGGGTCATCCTGAATGGGTGCAGATCCTCAAAGTACGATGGATTAGGAATCTTTCTCGGCTTCCAGACACCCTGAAAACCCAAGAACGTGGAAGTCAGGATGCGTGTTCAAATTTAGAAATTAAAATTATATCACTGCGAGGAGGAGATCATCCACATCAACCTGTAAATGTGAGAAGACTGAAACGTACCTGGTAGTTGGGGTTGTCGACCATAGCGGGCTTCCACTTGCCCTTGTAGCTGGGATTGTCGATCATTGGTCGCTTCCAGACTCCACAGCCGGGGGCGGTCTCACAGGCAGGGTTAGGAACTTGAGGAGCTTCCCATTCACCATCCATCTCCTCATCCCTGTAGGACACAGGACAAAAACAAGTGGTTTCTCTGATCTCAGATAATGGGGTTTAAGCAGACTAAGCAATATGATGCTTGCCCTGACCCAAAGCTTTAACCACAGGAACAAGGTCCAAGTTTTGGTTTGATACAGCACAAAAACATTACGGCAAGAGACAGCATTATTTCTGTAACAGAACACGCACATGAACACTATGGTTTTAGAGAATAAATGTCGCCTATCGTCATCTAATAAATGACATGACAATTCCAGGACAGACGTCTGGCTTAGAAGTGATAATTGATGAATGAAACTGAACATGCACGTGTGTTTGTTTACCAGTCTTCAGGTTTGACAGCATCAGGATCCCCTATGTACTCGGGCTCATCGTCCAACCAGCCGTCTGGTTTCACTGCACTCTCATCTGGGATCTGAGCAGGAGCGTCCTCATCCCTGCAGAAAATAAAGAAACATACCACATGAAAAAAGAAACTCTGTAGAGCACCGTAAAGCAGCACAGCTTGATTATACATGTGGCTGATGACTGAACCACCAACGAACTCCAAAAAAACCCAGTGCTGTGTACTGACCAGTCTTCGGGCTTCACAGCATCAGGGTCCTGGATCTTGGGCCTCTCGTCCCAGTCCTCTGGCTTGCGGTCATCGGGATCCTCGATCTCAGCGGGGGGATTCACAGGAGGGGTCATGTCTGTCAGCAGGCTGCCGCTGTTCACCACAGTCTGATCCACCAGCACCTCAAAGCTGTTGTCAGGGTTCACCACTAGACGGGCGACAAAGGGGAGTTACACAAATACAGCTTCTTTTAAGTGTGTGTGTGCGTGGGTGCGTGCCTTACCCAGGGTGTACAGGTGCGTCTTCTTATCGGTGAAATAAGTCCTCAGGTCAGCGTCTGGTTTCTTGGCGTGTTTCTCTTCATACTCGCCGGTTTTAGGGTTTTTGTGTCTGAAGATGAAGTGCAATTTGTAATCTTCTCCACATTTGTCGGGTCCAAACATTATGGTGTACGGAGTTTTATCCACAAACTGGTCCTAAGGAAACAGACCAGGTTCAGATGAACTGAAAGACGACTGATGGTGGAAAGGCTTAATATTAACATCAATGCAAAACATCCCCCAGGTAGAAACAAAATGAGGACAGGGTTGTTGAAAGCACATCCACATTAGAAGACATTAATGTCTGTTTAATGAGTATGACGTATGTATGACAAAACCCTCAGACTGACCAGGTCCAGTTCAGGAGTGTCCGTCAGCAGCTTGACGTAGGCGCCACCGCAGTCGATGCCCGATTGGAAGTTCACCTCATACCTGAACACAGACAGATGAGAGCGATGAGGCGGCCCACGCGGTTGGCCAAAAACCTTGACAAGGAGGAGACGTGTTCTTACTGGATGATCAGCGGTTTGGTGTCAAAGGTGAAAGGTCGCAGGAGCTTGGCTGAGATAGCGTGATGCTTGGCTCTGGACTTCAGAACTAGACCTTTATCACCAGGCAGCTTAGTGTCCTTCATCTCTTCCACCGCCCATTTACCTGTTAATTACAAGGACACCATGATTACTCAGCCACGGCAGTCAGGACGTTATGTTCGGACAACTCGTCTCGAATCTGAAAACACTGTTGCACACAACTGCGTCAGGTGGTGTGTGGCAGGTGTATGTGTGCGCGTACCGTCATACTTGGCAATTTCTTCGTCAGCATCATCTTTCTTGGCGTTGGACAGCACCCACCTGAACCCAACACAGTTTAGTTAGTGAACTAAGTCAAGTCAGAACCAGGCTTCAAAGCTTCACATTTCATTAGATAAATGTGTAATTCACTGCAGTCTGACTCCATCACCCACAATAATAAACAGCTTCAACTTATAAATTATAAACTTGTTGAGTTATGGATTAGTTATGGATAAATTGGTCTGTTCAGATGTGGTCAGCAAGTGAATGTTGAGGTGATGTGATTCACCTAGTTAACAGAGTTTAGGAGCAAATCGAAGAAGTGAGCCGGCTACAATAATAAACATCTGTTCATGTGTCACAGCTTTTCTAGCAGATCTGACCACAAACTAACTTGGTTTTTCAAAGTAAGGATCTTAAAACAGCGTGTAAAGTCTCTGTAAATTTATGGAAATTATAATGATCTAATGAAGACATTATGAGTTGTTCTTAAACGCACACCCACCCGTCAGCTGTCGCCCGGTCAAAAGACTCAGCAAAGAAATGTTCCCCCATCGGCTCTGGAGCTTTGTAGGTCACCTGCAAACAAAGCAGCAGAAGAAAGTCAAGAACCTAATTCAATCAGCAGCAGAAAAACATTTCCCCATCTTCTCAAACTCTGCAGCAGTCAATATGACATGAAATCACAGCTTAAGTTCGTTTAGGAAACCGCTTCAGCCCATCAAAGCATTTCTTCCCGTTAACTTGGTCCCTTAATGTCCACTGAGGAGCTCGTAAAAAGTCAGCTGTGCCGCTTCACTGGTGGATTTGGTTTATTAACTGAAACTCAGGATTAAAGTTTAACCTGACGTTTCCAGTGTGAATGCAGGTCAGTAGATCAGCAGGTCACTGCTTCGTTAACAGCTGGTTAATCATCAACAGACACTTCCTGGGAAAACACCTCTCAGAGAAATGATTTACTGTAGTGGTGCGTCTGAAAAACGTCAGGTGTCTTTAAATGCCCTTATTTAGCAAATGAGAGCATTTGTCTTATCCCTCATTTCTATTATTTAGTATTTTTTGTTACATACATTATATTTCGTGCTCATGTCCAATTGTGTCAAAGGGTTTTCTAAATCATCAGTCCCTCTGCAATCTATAAGCAACCATTGTCTACACTACGCATCTGAGTAATAAACCTTCGGTGTAGGGGGAGATTTTGGTGCAGGTGGAGCCTCGTCCTGCACGTCTCCATCCTCCTCTTCTTCCTCATCAGCTCCAGTCAAACCCAGATCCAGCTCATCCTCCACATCCACGTCATCACCGATGGCGTCCTCAAGCTGGTCGTCAGCCTGACAGATGGGGACCAAGCTGAGGCAGAGGAGCCCTGCCGCCAGCAGGATGAACAAGCTGACCCGCTGATCCATAGTCTGAAGGGGAGAGAGGCTTCAGCTTTTACTCCAGACATAGACCTTAATATAGAACACCCAACAAAACTCATCTGAATAAACGGGTGGGGTGTGTGCAAAGGAACAACTACATTTGCTGTGACACCAGAACATTTTATATTATATATATATATATATATATATTGCTCCTTTTTAATCACGACAAATGACTGGGTTGTAACCTATGTGTTTGTTGCATCCTTCTGGCACCAGTGGCCCACCTGCACCCACAGGACATGCAAACGTAGCTGTTAACTTTAATGAGATTAGACCCAGAGGGATTACTGCAGCACCCCACAACACACACGCGGAGCACGGCCAATTAACTGTGCACATAAGCACTGCAGAGTCTTTGGAGACCCAAAACCACACGGCCTGTGTTTACACCCAACAGCTGGCACAGTAACATGGATCCATCTTTTCAGACGCCAACATCATCTTCTGCATATCATCCAGGCCTTGAATTTCCCCAAATCTGCAGTTTGGCAGCAGCTGGATTTTTAGTTGCTGAAGACATTTCAGCATTGACCTTCAGTGTTAATTAATAAATGACATCACAGAGTTTATGAGCCTGCTTCTCCAGCCAGTCAGAGCTAAAGAAAAGCAAATCCATCTGCCACCAAACAGAACAGAATTCATTGTGCACCACCATCTCTTAAAATGCCAACAAGTTCATCTGTTTTCGGAACACTCGGAAAAGCGTCTTGTCCTGTTAATCCGCAACCAAGCAACAGGAAATTGCCAAACGACTTCACAAGTAATAGTTTTATTTGTAAGTACTGATGTTCAGCATAAAAGAACTAAAATACTTCTGATCTTGGACTGTTGGAAGCCTGAACAGCTGGTTGAGAAATTCAGCTGTGTTGAAAACAAAAGCAGAAAGTAATCTTTAATAAACTGAAGGGACAACGCCACGGCCCCATCAGGGTGCAAATGGTGCTTTTATTGTGACAGACAAGACTAAATGTTGACACACACTATTATACGCTTCATACAGAAAAGCCTTTGTACAAACCAAATGAGCAATGTAGGAACAAAAAGTTGCACCATGTTGACTTAGAAGAAACAATTAAAGCTAATCAGCATTTTAACCTGATGCACTTCTCTCACACAGCCGAGCTAATCAGATTGACCTGCAGCAGGATTAGCATGCCTGGCTAACAGACTGTCACTAGCTGTTAACTTAGCATCAAAGCCGTTTGTCCAGCTGCCACAAAGCATTTGAAGGAATTAAATGCAGAGCCACAATTCAGCCACCAATCATGGATGTAATGAAACAGAGGCCTTAGAGCAGCTCTGCAGCCTTTAGTCAGCCTGCACGGGTTAACTCATCACCAACCAGACAGGACGAACAGGTTACTGTTTGAACTGAAATGACAAAACATCAACTCTTATCTCTGGCGTGAACTTTACATTTTCTCCTTGAGGGGAAACCTAACTACTCATTTTGTGTCTATGGCTGCAGATATTCTTTGAATGAATGCTTTAAACGGTCAGCTGTGCCCTGCAGGGTCATGGACAGGTTTCACCAAATATTGAAGTGGCTTTTAGTAATATTTTATCTGGCGCATCATATTGACAAATTCCTGTTATTTGTAGATCACAAGCATCAGCGTGGACAGAAAGGTGTCAGTTAAATTTCAATAATACCACAAAGGCTCCACTGATTTTCTGACCCGCTCAGACTGAAAACTGAGTCTGTGTGGGTTTGGTGCTCTGGTAACCCACTGAGCACATCTCACTACTTTGCGACTTGTGTGTCAAAATACAAAGCAATTAAATGTATGAACCATGAATAACTACTTAAATAATCAAACGTTGTGTAACTGACACTTTAAACAGCTCAGTCAAGTATGAAGTAAAGGACACTGCATTTTTAAAGTAAGACACTATAAAGAGGTCCTCTTATAAAAGCTGTGAACAAAGCCTCTCACCCAAATGACTCTTGGGGAAGCTCCAGCTGCTCTGCCAGCCTCACGCAGCCAAGATGGAACCTAACGAAATATATTCACTGCACACATTCTGTATAACCGAGTATCTCAACACGTTTCTCTCAACGTGAGCAACTAGAGTTAAAACCGCTAAAAATACAAATATTTGCTGGCGACAAAAGCAACTTATGGCAATTTACATGTCAATTGGTGGGTGACAGGATTCGGCCACAAGGCTGCGTCCAGTTCCCATTATAGTGGAAATATTAGCTTCCACGTGCAGCGCTTTTTTGAGAGTTTCTTCATAGCGTGGTACCGCCTCGGTTCTACCAGAACTCCGTTTTGATCTTTTGATCCACATTTCCAGACGTACGTGGACACTTCCCTACAGGTTCACTCGGACGTGTCTGTTCATTGAAGTTAGCATGTTAGCGGAGCCCGAAACTCACTCATCCGCCGTTTTAACCATCGCGTTCTTTACAAGCGTCCATTCATCTTTTTATGCTCATTTGTTTGCTGCCAGCTGACGTCGCCTTTTGAAGAGATGTTGCTCAACGTCAACCTCCACTTACAAATGCGATCGACTCCGCTAGCTTAGCTTAGCCGCGCAGCAGCTACGAGCCAGGGGCTAATGAATGGCCACAGACAAGTTAACCGCTGAACTCATGGATAACGGAGTCTGGCCTCGTACTCCCAGTCGATCAAAGGGGAAAGACTCGTTAATGCGGGACCTCGGTAATCGCCAGTCCAGGCCAACGCAGCAGGCTAAGTGGCTAGCAGCGTTCACCTGTGGTTAATTAGCCTCGCGTAGCTAACAGCGTGCAAGAGGAACGGACATTTTATTTTGAGACGCTAAACCAAACAGTGTCTGGAAAACGGCAGTGGGCCGCTTAAATCGCCCGCAAGCCCCGCTCTTCGGCTACACGTCCTCCAAAGCTGACATTTATCGGCCTCTTTACTCACCTCCAGCTCTCCGATCTGACCGCCTGGGAACTACTGAGGACGGTCACGTGGGACACTGGACAACAGAAACCCTCGTTTCCCATCGATGATTGGCCAAAGATGACTAACGTTTGACGTTTCCGCTCAACTGTCAGCAGCTGATTGGTCGATCAGAAATCCCAGTCGGGCGCCCACCCCCTGAGCTTCACCTCGTGGACAGCAATCATTGGTCGAACTGTGAAGGGGAAGTATGCGCTGATTGGCTGTAGTAAGGACATAAAATGGGTTGCAGGCTGAGATTCATACAATATTTTCTACAGAAGGTAAAAACAATAATAATAAGAGACAGAATAATCATACGCACTGCCAGGAAGCGCCCCGTAGTTATGATTGACGTTAGGCTGCGGCTAATGAGTCACCACGTTTTGAAGATTTGACAGATTCAAGTCTTTCCAATAATACACATCAAAACGGTAATAGGTTAATTACAACCTAAAACCATTTGAATGGATTGTGTGTGTGGGTTATTTTTAACATATTGGCCAAATTCAGCCTCCATTTACCAACTTTGTTCTGGTAAATCAGCTCCTAACTTGTATCCAGTTTGTTTTTGACAGACATCTGCACACTGCCCTAAGTCTTCTCCAAATAAACTTCACACACATTTCATTTAAATTTCAGTCTTTATTACAATTTACAGATTGGATAGAGATCATTTAAATAGAATTTATCTAAAGGATACAAAAGACGAACACAAGATTATAGTAATGCATTCCAGTGCATTGTACAAAGGAAAATAACCTCAGGACGTGTCCTGTAGCTCATAGATGCTCACTTCACTTTAAACCTCAAAATCTGCTTCTGCTCGGCCTTTTTCCATGTGACCCTGTATGAGCGAATGAAGCCCAGACTGCACAGAGGTGAACTGGATGGATGAGGGAAAACAGAATAACTCGTGTTTTATTTCATGTTATAGTTTGTTCCTGTTACGTGTGCACTTGATTTATTCTTTAAAACGTAGATGGATTTGCTGCTTCGCTTTTTGAAGTCTGACGTGTTACTTTTAAAACCACCACAACTCAGTGAATCAGTTGATACACTGAAATTATCCAGTCAGCAACAATATGGATGCAATATTTTTTCCATGTTAATTTGCGTATTTTTCATTAAAGCATCTCAAATCAGCACCAAAACATATTTCGGACATTTGCTCCAGCAGAAACAAGCAGGAGCTCTGTTCCAGTCTGACGACGGGAGGATGCAGCATCTACAGGTTTATATGGGGGTCGACCCCGGAGGCCTGAATGTGCGCCAGGTGCAAAACATTTGGGTAAAATGCACGATTTCACTCAGAGCCTGTATATTTCTCCAACACTGAGAACCTGCCCAGGGGCCCCTAACGAGGCCCCACACACTGGGTCGGTCCTGAGACCCACCATTAAAATCAGCCTGCAGACAAGGAAATGTAAATTTGGCCATCAGGTTCCAAAATATTCAAGTTTAGGAAGAGATTTAAAAGGTGAATCCATCTGTGTTCTGAAAGAGCAGGTTGTCCCATGAGATAAAAGCAAAAGACGGTTCCTGTGGAGAACAACATGCTCCGACACCAGAACTCTGCTCCAAGGTGGACGTACTTTTAAACAGTACGTAGAGTAGAGCAGAGTTAAAGTAGTGAAGAATACTATGGAGAACTGTTAAAGACACAAATGTGCTGTAATTGTGCTTCAGTGTACTGCTGAGCACACTGAAGCACAGTACTGTGAACTACTAGTGCATTAGAGTACTGTACAGTTCTTTAGGGTACTGTAAAGTACATTAGAACACCGTGGACCATAGTGTACTGTAAAGTTCATTGGGGCACTGTGAAATACTTCAGGGCTACAGAGTACTGGAAACCAGTTCTATGAAGTATTACAACTGTAGAGTATGGAGTGCTTTTAAAGGGTTACTGCAAAGTACACAGTATTTTATAGTACCAAAGAGTAAACAGTACTGTAAAGCATTACTGTGAAGTACACTGCATCTAATGCAACACTACATGACAGTATTCTACTGCAGTACAGCAGAGTATTCTACTGCAGTACAGCAGAGTATTCTACTGCAGTACAGCAGAGTATTCTACTGCAGTACAGCAGAGTATTCTACAGTACAGCAGAGTATTCTACTGCAGTACAGCAGAGTATTCTACTGCAGTACAGCAGAGTATTCTACTGCAGTACAGCAGAGTATTCTACTGCAGTACAGCAGAGTATTCTACAGTACAGCAGAGTATTCTACTGCAGTACAGCAGAGTATTCGACAGTACAGCAGAGTATTCTACTGCAGTACAGCAGAGTAGTCTACTGCAGTACAGCAGAGTATTCTACAGTACAGCAGAGTATTCTACAGTACAGCAGAGTATTCTACTGCAGTACAGCAGAGTATTCAACTGCAGTACAGCAGAGTATTCTACAGTACAGCAGAGTATTCTACTGCAGTACAGCAGAGTATTCTACAGTACAGCAGAGTATTCTACTGCAGTACAGCAGAGTATTCTACTGCAGTACAGCAGAGTATTCTACAGTACAGCAGAGTATTCTACTGCAGTACAGCAGAGTATTCTACAGTACAGCAGAGTATTCTACTGCAGTACAGCAGAGTATTCTACTGCAGTACAGCAGAGTATTCTACAGTACAGCAGAGTATTCTACTGCAGTACAGCAGAGTATTCGACAGTACAGCAGAGTATTCTACTGCAGTACAGCAGAGTATTCTACAGTACAGCAGAGTATTCTACAGTACAGCAGAGTATTCTACTGCAGTACAGCAGAGTATTCTACAGTACAGCAGAGTATTCTACTGCAGTACAGCAGAGTATTCTACTGCAGTACAGCAGAGTATTCGACAGTACAGCAGAGTATTCTACAGTACAGCAGAGTATTCTACTGCAGTACAGCAGAGTATTCTACAGTACAGCAGAGTATTCTACTGCAGTACAGCAGAGTATTCTACTGCAGTACAGCAGAGTATTCTACAGTACAGCAGAGTATTCTACTGCAGTACAGCAGAGTATTCTACAGTACAGCAGAGTATTCTACTGCAGTACAGCAGAGTATTCTACAGTACAGCAGAGTATTCTACTGCAGTACAGCAGAGTATTCTACTGCAGTACAGCAGAGTATTCGACAGTACAGCAGAGTATTCTACAGTACAGCAGAGTAGTCTACTGCAGTACAGCAGAGTATTCTACTGCAGTACAGCAGAGTATTCTACTGCAGTACAGCAGAGTATTCAACTGCAGTACAGCAGAGTATTCTACAGTACAGCAGAGTATTCTACTGCAGTACAGCAGAGTATTCTACAGTACAGCAGAGTATTCTACTGCAGTACAGCAGAGTATTCTACTGCAGTACAGCAGAGTATTCTACAGTACAGCAGAGTATTCTACTGCAGTACAGCAGAGTATTCTACAGTACAGCAGAGTATTCTACTGCAGTACAGCAGAGTATTCTACTGCAGTACAGCAGAGTATTCGACAGTACAGCAGAGTATTCTACAGTACAGCAGAGTAGTCTACTGCAGTACAGCAGAGTATTCTACTGCAGTACAGCAGAGTATTCTACTGCAGTACAGCAGAGTATTCGACAGTACAGCAGAGTATTCTACTGCAGTAGAATACTCTGCTGTACAGAGCAGTATCAGTTAAAGGCCTCAGTTAAAAAACTCAGAATAAAACAAGTAGAAAATCACCGTCATCGTCAGTAGTTTCACACAATGATGTGTGAGGTTGTAGCAAAGCATTGTGGTAATTTGCTGTGGCTACGTTTGGCCCCGTCTCCTCAGCTCTTTAAGGCAAACTGACAGAGGGACCCGAGCAGCAACTACAACACACAGCGACACTCGGAGGGCGTTGATGCGACAGCGTACAGTACATTTCTATGCGTATATGCTCATACATGGTTACTGTGGCTCTACAGGCGGGACTGTTGGTAGAAAGGTCCAACCGGCCGTAAGCACAGGAGGCCTGAGTCCGTGGTGTCGAAGCAGCTGTGTCTCGGCCTCGTGGTTGCCAGTGTTTTCAACATTTACCTCACTGTATGTACATAAATACAGATTCTCCTGGGTCTGACAAAAGATCCACCCTCGGCCCGTGTGTTCACTCTGAGCTGCTTAGCCCTGCAGCGCCGAGGTCCAGCCAGATGGCGGCGCTGCGGCACCGCAGTGGGAATCTGGTAAACAGGACGGCAGCATCGGGTCACCGCTCTTAGCAGCTGAGGTTCAGCTCGGGGAGAGGCTTCACTCAGCTTTCTTGATGAAGATCTGAAAGAAGAGGAACCAGAGAAACCGCCGGTATGAGACACGAGCCCAGACCAGTAATGACCAGTATGAGACCGGTCCAGCAGGCAGCAGCATGTGGACTGACTCGCTTCACTGCCAGTTACCATCACACGCCTTTAACATTCAGTCTCACCTCGCTGAGGATCACCCACACTGGCGAGTCCGTCATCACTGTGAGACGCATGGCCTCCAGGGGCCCGAACGTGGGGTCCACCTCCCCCTCTGCCACCCCGTTCTGGAAGGTTCCTGCAATAGACGAAGACGAGATGTGACGAGGAGGCAGGAGATCTGCTGACGTCACAGCAGCACAGCCTCTCAAATGAAGACCAGCATTCATTGATGTGTCAGGACTCACATCTGAACTTGACCCTTAACATGCTTCATTCCTGTCACCGTCAGCGCCGTGTTCACTCATTCGCACATCTGTGAACGCTGGTGTAACTGAGCTGGTTATGCTCTTTGTCTGGATTGACAGAATGAATTAAGGCCATTACATTTATCTGACATCCACAGTGTGATGCTTATTTCCCTCATATCCTTGCTTGTGGCTGATGTTCGGCGTGACTGCACCTCGACACTGAAATAATCCCTCAGGATTTATTCACTGGGATTATGATGCTGGCTGTGATTCTTCCAGGTACAACTGTGACTGTAATCCCAACAAAGAGCCGTGTCTGGCGCATGTTGTTATTGTTTATCACTGGGTATCATCTGTGATTAATGTGGGTATGATGGCTCCAATTCAATATCCAGTAACATGAACCTGCATCTGAGAGACACTCAGAAACAGAGAAACTAAAATCCAGAGGTACTTGAGTTTCCTGTGCTATTATCTGGCGACCCGTGGTGTCAACACACAGCAGGTAGACTGAACCGAACCACTGAAGAGCAAAGCTGTTAGAGGAAGGAAAAGCTGGTGAGAACATTCAGACCACAATGTCACGGTTGTCCAGGCTCTGATCGCTTTGCCCTGTGCCAAGTGTGATAACAGCCACAGTGACCTTTGACCTTCTGACCTACATCTTGTCAAACGCTTGACTTTATTGTGATAATTCTGTGCAGATGCAGGACATATGCAGCTCACTGCAATTAATAGGGCGAAGGCGAGTCGGACAGATCGATCTGCCGACGCAGCTGAAAAATTGATGAAGGGGATAAAGAGCTGCTGGTAAATCGTGGTGTGGGATGGATCCGACTTCCTCTGCCCTCCTTCCTTCCCCTCGTGTCATTCTGCTGTGTTTACAGTGGAATGAAGAGCAGCGTATGGATTTATTAAAGGTTACAGTGTCCTGCAGGGCTGTGGTCGCGCTGCGGGAGCACGTTGCTAACGAGAGCAAATCCGTTCAGGTGAGACGCTGCTCCATGCAAACCCCTGTTACAGCCCGAGTATAAAGACGGATGTGGAACAGCTGGAGCGTTGTCCTGAGCCTGTACGTGTCCTGAAGGCAGCAGCAACTAGTTCAAATCAGCGACTTCAGTGAGGACTGCTGATAACTGGTCTGACCTATTCTGATGAATCCGTCTTCTGTCCGGTGGTACTTTGGCATCTTCTCCCTCGCTTCTGTCAAAGCTTCCTTCTCTGCCTGAATATTCTGGAACGCAAACACACAAAGATGTTTTATTTTTTTATTCATCACTATTTTATTTTATCAATTTATCACTGGCTGCAACGATCCGCGTAAAATTTGTTAAATGCATGAACATTAAACATGCCACAGCCAGAAAACACAGATCAGCAGCTTTAACGGATGACTGTGGATGCAAATATTCATATCATCAAAAATTCAGATCAGGTTCAGATCAAAATCATCTTGTCAAATAGATATTTCAACAAAATATAAAATTATGAACATAGAGTAACTTGTATCAGTACAAAGACAACTGGACAACTTGTTTCAACACTGATGCACTAGACAGGACCTTAACATTGTGGATCCTCTGTTAAAACACTTCTCATAACCAAACCCCCGATCGTAGATCCATAAATCCCTGTTTCATACACTTCTCTAATTTGATGTCATATTTGATCAGCATCATTCTTTTATTGTAGATTTTCACACATTTTCTTTAATCTTACTTTAAAAAAGGTTCTAATAATTTAAACTTTGACACAATTCAGATTTTTAAAATGGTTTTATTGATGAAAAATTGGCCTGTGCTCCGCTGCTTCTCATGCTTATCTCTTGCAGTCACCATCCTCCCTCTCCTGGTCAGCGTTGTCATGGTAACAGCCTCCATCCTCCCCATTGCCCCGCCCTCCCTCTGTGTGATCAGCCCCCTTTAAGTGTCTCTTTATCTCCCTCGCTCTTTGGTCTCAACAGGAGCTGCTCTTCCTCTCGGCGTATCTCTCTCTGCTCGGTCTTAATCAGCCTTAGTCTAACAGTTGACCACAGAGGAGAAGGAAGCAGTGATCCATCACTCTGCCTCCGTTTCCAGGAACCACAAAATGAGCCTGTTCTCTTTGATAAAGTAGGATAGTTCAAGTAGGGGCAGATACTTACTGTCACTAAGGCTTATACATTAAACTCTCTTTCATTTGACTTGATGAAGATATTACTGAAACATAGTCCAACTGAAGGTTAAGAACTGCTCACACAGAAAAGTGTGTTTTCAACCTCCCTGCAGTCATGAAACTCCAAACACAAGCCCAACAACAACCCCTTCACTGGATCTGAAGACTCACATCGAACGGCAGAACCTCCACCGATGTGTTGAAAAGTTTGTCTCCTGGATGTTCGATGTTTCCGCTTCGAAAGAAATATCTGAAAGATAAAGAGTCCATGGCGTTTAGTGCAGTAACACAGCTGCACAGAATGAGTCAAACAGACTCTTCTCAGTAACGTCTACAGCCCAGCTAACAGCAGTGTCACGGCGCTGAGCGGCTTCTCGGTAACGTTATGCCTGTCAAGCAGAACGAGCGCTGCCCTGGAGCCGACCGGTCTGTGACCCAGTACCAACCTCTCAATGCGGACTGGGGTGAAGAACCGCATGCGTATGAAGTCCCCGGCCACAGGCGTGAAAGCCCAGAAGAAGTCCTCGCCCAGGTAGGCTTTCTCCAGCGTGAAGTGCTGATAGGTCTTCAGGCTGGTCGTCACCTCTGCCAGTGGGTTGGCGTGACCCTTATGGAGGGTTTGCTTCCCAAAGTCCTTATCCTGGAACAAAAAAGCAGACAGTTGACATTCCACTGGATGTAGAGACGATGATTAGTCAGTCCAGGACGGCTTCAAATGAGCAACACGATGTCACTGCTCGCTAAGATGAGTGACCAAATGCAACCTTCTACAACCCAGTGCTGAGTTTGATATTTTAGCTTCAGGGATTATTTAGAGTTGTTTCCTTCACATTGGAACAAACCCCTTGTGACTGTGTATTTGTGGGAATGCGTCTCACTCCCGCTTGGGTCCCTTCAGCTCAGGTTAGATTTTTCCAGCCCAGGGCTGATTTTCTTACTAAACCGCAGTGACGCTGCCAGGCCGGAGGGTAATAGCTGCGTTTAGCCTCCTCCGCTCGGCCCCGCGCAGGCCGTTCCTCTCCGGTTAGTCTCCACACCGAGAAGCTGCCGGTCTGGGACGGACGGATCAATACACAATTGATTGGAGCAGATTGCAGCAGCCGGGCTAATATCCATTGCTCTTAACACAGTAATCAGAGGTATTACGCGGAGGCTCTCGTACCGAGCTGCCATCGCTGTGAGTTACGCTGCACTGAGCCCGTGGCTGCAGAGGCTTTCAGTCTTCATCCCGACTTCTACTAAACCTCCTCCTGGTTCACTCACTGAAGCAAACCTTTGTACTGACAGCTGCCCAGGACACTCAGCCGTTCACTGCTGGACGAGTCCTTAAGGTTTTCAGGTCCCCAAAGACCAAAATATGCCAGAGAAAGAGGTTCCTCTCAGATCTGATGCAGAACAGGTGCAGACGGTCCTGATTAAGGAGACTAAGGTCCACTAGAGAGGCCACAGGGCCTCGCTTCAGAGGAAGGATAAAGGCGACGACCAGCGCCGTGACGCCACAATCATACGGATGAAATCAGGAAGAAATACATGCATCTTGCATCGCGTCTGATCAGGGCAAACACACGTTGCTTGTTACTTTAACATAAAGTTTCAGTCAGTATCAAGACACCAGCTGCTCCTTCACGTCTCTGGAGGTTTGACGAGGCTGTGCAGGACCTGATTTCAGCCAGAATTCATTCCAGTCTTTGTTGCAGTTGCTGTATTTTGTTCTCAGGACTTGACAGATCTGTTCCCCGCATCTCAAACTAAACATGGTTTCACTCACTCAGTACCTTGAGTTTCTGTATTTTTCCAGCCAGAGACGAGTGGGTGCCAACGTGCTGAAACAGCGACGGCTTGAAACGAATCCTCAGGTTGGCTTTCTGTCTGTCGCAGTGTTTCTGGAGAGAGAAGAACGGGTGAAATCGCTGATACCCACAGTAGGAATCTGCACCTTTGAGCTACTCACCGCGTCCTTCTCAGGATTGCACACCTTGACCCACATGATGTGGTCCAGCAGCCAGTCGATGGGCTTATCTTTGTAGAACATCAGGATAAACTCCACGATGAGCGACAGGTCCAAGGACTTAAACATTTTACCTGTAAGAGAAACACTTTTGCATTATTCATCAACACCGAGTGACGGATCAGGTTGAGTGGGCTTACAACTGAAACGTGAAGTGACAACAGCATCAGGGCTGCACGCTAACTAGCAGAAGGCTGCTGGTTCAACTCCCAGAGCAGCTGGGAAAGATCAGGGTGAGGAAGCTAAAATGGTTTCTCCACTCTGACACGAGGCCACTGAGCCATAACTGATTTCACACTCTGTGGCTTTGATTGGCTTCCAGAAAGGCCTGACAGCGACGAATGTTGTGTCATGTCCCTGATCATCTTAACTCAAAGCAGCTTTCATGCCTTCAGCAGTATCATGGTGGAGGTCAAGGGTCAGGGGTCACACCAGACAGGAATGCAGGAATGTGGCTCTCTGAAGTGTTCCCAGTCTGATTCAGTCACAAACAACGCAATGTTTAACGTTTCCACCACGAGCCTGAGGATCGGATGCGAGACATTTAGCCCCCAGACTCCAGCACATCTCAGATGGATCCTCAGCCTTGGTCAGTCTCCTACTATTTGTTGTTACAGCACTTCTAGCTATTATTTCCATTCGTTGTCTGTTTTTCTAGTTTCCTCACCTTTAATATTTTACCAGGAGCAGCCCACAGTGATGCCAGAGTCATTTCGCACAACTAACAGCTCTGTGATTCCATATTTCTTTTGTTCGTCCTCGTCATCATGTTCTCAACCTGCAGAGTCTCTATGTCTGGGAAAAGCAGCAGCCTTTAACTTCTAGAAGCTGAAGAACTTTGCATGTCTGTAGTAAAGGTCAGAGACTGAACAGACTGAGACTCTCTGAACTGAAACAGCGAAGAAGGCAAATTAAAAGGCCAACTGAGCCGACCCTGCTCCTGCCCTCTTCTGGTCCACCGTGATCGCTTTGGACATTTCAGCCTCTGGAGGGTCCGACAGGGCAGCAGAGCCCCTCACCCATCCCTCCGCCGCACACGTGAACGAGGCTGGACTGAAGCTAAACTTAGCAAATGCAAAGCCCATATTCCAACAGTTGAATTAGAGAGCAGCCCTGCAGCGCCGGAGCTCTCTCCTCTGTCCGATTTAATTTAGTGATTCAGCCTCAGCCTGATGAATTTATCAAAGCAGCCGCTGCTCGCAGGCGACTTGGGTTCGCAGAGGATTCGTAAGGTCAAAAACGAAAACCCGAGGGAGGACTGGGAGGAGGAGGAAGGGATGACTTCTGATGCATAAACAGTCTGGATGGAGTAAGTGCCCGTGTGAGGCCCCTTTAAATCAGTATCTCCAGCATCTCTCCATTTACATCAAGCTCATCTGGCAGAGCGACAGGATTCATGCTGCCAGAATGCTGCAGGAGCTGCGACTGAATCAGGAAATATATTCAGAACCATTCAGAAAAGAGCAGATCCTCTGTCTCGTCCTGAGCTGGGCGTCGATCGTTCCTGTTAACGGGGCCCAGCCTCCGTTTATTCAGCATTTAAATATGGAAAGGAGAGCAAAGGAAACAGGAGAAGAGAGAAGGGGAGAGGAGAGGAAACAGGAAAGGAAATGGTTTAGGAGAGGAATTAGGAAAGTAGGGAAAAGAAACAGTAGAGGAGAGTTGTAGCCATGTTTGTGGACAGGACGCATATATCCATCCATCCATCCATCTTCTTCCGCTTTTTCCCCGAAGGGGTCGCGGGCGTGCTGGAGCCTATCCCAGCTGGCTTTGGGCGAGAGGCAGGGTACACCCTGGACAGATCGCCATTCCATCGCAGGGCCACATATATAGACACACAATCACAGTCATACACACACTCACACCTATGGGCAATTTACGCAGGACGCATATATAATAATTAATTATGTCTTAAAGCCACGAAGCCGGATGTAGGTTCAAACCCTCTTTACAATATTGTACATATTGTGTAATATGTATAAACTGCATCAAACTCTCGAGTGAACCCAGAGAGAAGATGTTGCTTAATTGTGTGTTGATGCAGGTGCTTTGTGTGCATCTATTAACGTGTCTGAATCCATCAGCTGCTTGTTATGGAGGTGATTTTAATTAAAGTCAAATTCATGCTACTTAGCTGATCATTAGCTCTTCTGTCTGCTTAAGAGTCTCAGACTGAAGGTGGATCCTGTCCACATGCAGCACATGGTGTAAAATGTTCAGGTGTCTCATCTATAAACTCCTGAAATAGCAAAGGCCGTAAATTTCTAACAACAACAATAATAATCACTTTGCTCTGTGACCGTCTCCATGGAGATATTATCACACACATAATGACATAATTGATTGACTGCATTTAGCCAAATCAATAATTCACACTTGCAGCGTTTTAGATCTTTAGATGAAGGAAGCGAGGCCCGAGCAGAGAGCTGAGAAATGTGACGTTAGAGTCAAACTTACTCGACTGTACTCAGCAATAGTCTCAGTTTTAGTCAGTAGCCACCAGCTGCTCCTTAGCAGGTGTCCAGAAATCATGAACTGACTTAAATAAAGCCTAGTAGCCGCTACCTGCAGCAGCTCCACCCACTTCACATACAACTACCATAGTAACCCTCAGTCACGCTGGAGTCAGGCTGTGGTTCACCAGCAGGCGTCACACCTTTCCTCTGAGCTCTGAGGCTGAGTTTTTAGCCTGTTGAGGAACAGCTCAGTTCTGACAGGCCGAGCACTCTGGGACCTATTAGAGCGGAGTGGAGCTGCAAAGCCTCATGGGACAAAGACAACGCAGGGAGATGTGTGTGTGTGTGTGTTGAAATACACTCCCTTTAATTTATTTCTATTTAGCTGAAATGTGCCTAGGAAAACTGAAACCTTGACCTCTGACCTCCCACATTTCTGTCGTGCTCCATCAACATCACCAACACAAAGATCCGACCAAAGAATGTGACTTCAGATCAGCCTGCGGTTCCAGGTGAGCGAATCCACGCATCGGATCCAGGATTAGTCGTGACAGAGTAATTAACGAGCAGATCGCTCACTGACGGACGCCTGCATCCCTGTCAGACGCAGGTGGAGGGCTGGAAAGCAGCTCCTCACCTCAGCCTGCGTCAAGTGAGGACATGTGCGAAATGACCTGATGTCCCTCAGAGCTCGTACAGCCTCCAGTCACATGCCTGGATGAGCAAGGATCATCAAAGATGCTACGTGAAAACCCAGTGTGTCTGATCAGAACCCAAACGAATCGTCCATGATTAGCCAGAGCCGTCTGGAGCTGCTCAGCCTCGTGCTGATCTTGTTATTGTGACTCACCGATGAACCCGAGCTGGGAAAACTCCAGGATCATCCACTCCTCCGACGGCTGCTGCAGCGCAAAGTTCTTCATGGTGGTGAAGTAGTTTGGACGAGCAACGATGTCGTCCTCTAACTGTGAGAGAGACAGAAACCCCTGAAGTTCATTAGATACAGACCCATCACAGCTTCCCTCCTTACAAGAGCACTTAACAACCACAAAGTCTCATCAGATTAGATCTGGTCACTTTATTCTAGTTATGGAGGTGAAGAACGTTTAGCCGTAGAAGGCTGTTAGGTCCTGAACACTGAGCCGTGGATGAGCCAGGAGACGACCCAGTGTGCGACGGACGCAGAACGACCACACCGATAAAGGTGTTGTGGCCGATGTTGTGTTCACGTTACAGTGACATCACTTTGCAAACAGCAGCAGAGGAAGAACAGACGGACTCAGGTGGGATCAGGGTTCATTTACTGGTATGAGTTGTGGGATCAAAGCAGATCCACCACCGCCAGGCTGCCAACCCCTCAGTTGGACCCGTCCAGCCATGGAGCCAGAGCCGAGTCAGGGAACCCTCAGACTGACTGTTAGACCTTCTGACCCAAGCTGCTGTTTAGTGTTTGCGTCTTCGTTACGAGGCACAGAGCGAGCGATGAAGCCACTGATGCTCCTCCATCAAAGCTCAGCGCAACACTTTCATCAGCTTCACACATCGGCTGAATTACGTCACACACACTAACTTTCTCCTCTTTTCTGTCCGTCCTGCTGGATTAAACTCAGAGCGGTGACATCAGCTGCGTCCCAGATGCAGCCGCCTCCCCAGGCGCTCGTGTCTTCAGACGTCTGAGACTGTTGTTATTTTATTCATGTCTTGCTTCAGACTCTCGGTAGACTCAGGCCCTTGGCACCGACTGGAAGATAAGGCACCAGCGATGCCATCGCTGAGTCATTTTGAGGCTCTCCAGATTTATTTGTTGTTTGTCTGTTGTCGCTCTGTGATTTTGTGTCTTTTTGTTGTTGTTTCCTCGTTGTGGCTGATGGTTGCTTGTCTGTTTCTGCTCATGTTGTGTCTCTTCATATTCAGTTGGTTGTTACCACGGGTTCAATGCATAATCTATCAAAGCTTCTTCAGCCGGATGAAAGGACGATAAAGATTTTCACCGTGAGATTCAACACCCTCGTCACAGGACGAGGTTCACTATCGATCTGGGAAAAGCTTACAGGACACAAACAGGCTCCGCCAAAGTTTCTCTCCTACCTGGACGTAGTAAGTTCCTTTAGACTGAGCGTACATCATCAGGAAACAGTAGTCCAGGTTCTGCTTTGTCCTCCACCTGAGGAAGAGGAGGCAAAGGAAGAAGAGAACAGTATTAACTGGAGTGTGGCTACGGCCTGTTTTCAGGTCCAACAGCACCGAAGTTTCTGTATTTGAGTAGATAATACAGGTACATATATGTTGAGAAACATACTATACTACGTAACACGTCATCAGTTTGAAGAACCTTCGTTGTGGTTCTGGACTTACACGCAGTGAGTTCTAGCTGATTCAACTGACTTAAACCATTCAGTTCAACGTAACGAGAAGACGATTTCGACCGAGATGTGACGGTGACGAAGCTGCACCATGTGTCCAGAACAAGGTTTGGATCACACATACATCACTGCAGAAACATCAGAGAGAACCCGGAGGGGTGTCTTACATACGGATCGAAAAGGATTAAAGTTTTAACACCACAGGTTTTAATTGTTATGGAGAAGCAGAACCAGGCCTGAGTAGCCAGAACTGAACAGTGCACACAAACACACGCGGGTCAATATTTACAGCAGACTGAGCTCAGGAGGTTCTGCTCAACGTCCCACAGATCAAAAGTTACAGATCACGAACTTTATCAGTCAGAAACGAAAAAAGTCAGCTGTCAATCAAACCCATCAAGTTGATCACAAAGGCCAGAGAGCAGAGCAAACAGAGCATGACACGTTTCCTGAAGCTGCTCCAGACTGAATACGCTGGTGAATATTATTAATTGCAGCCTAAATAACATCTAAACATTTCTTATTCATGGTTCACCATCACTTTATTTCCACAGCACCAGAAACACTGAATCATGTTCATGATCATGGACTTGGCCTCCGCTGGAACAGATGCCTCCCGTCAAGGTTCGCGTGTGACGAACACGTGAGGTCGACTCCAGCAAAGCGAACACAGGAGCAGCTTTGTCTCCCTGAAACGATTCGATGCAGTGGAGAAATCAGCTGCTTCTGACACAGCGACCAGTGTTTTCAGATGGAGGGCAGCCTTTCAGCAACCGGTTAAACTAATGACTCACCGCCTCGAGGTCGTTCAGTCAGGTCCCACCAAAGTGGACGGATGCTGGAGCCTGTGTTCAGATGATCTGATCAACCAACACCACCAGCAGGTGAAGACACGTTCCACACTGTTAATTCATTGTCTGCCTGACTCTGACTCAGCAACAGAAAACTGTACAAACGACAGCAGCTAAAGTTCAGATGGGACGCCTGGTTCCGTTTGCTGAGCCTTCAATGCAGCGCAGCCTCATCTGTGAAGGTCAAAGGTCAGACTCAAAAGCAGAATCTCTGGCGTCCGTAAATAAAGAACAGACCTCCAGCTGCTGTGACGTGACGTGTTGGGCTGAGTGTTTAGTCGCATTGGAAGGTAAGTCCATCTGGTTTTTTATGGCCAACAACATCTTCTCCTGCAGCTTCAGTCCTCCTTCACGCCTGTAACTACTGGACTCGATGCTAAACTCTGAGCACTTTTCTGTTCTTACAGCTGACCAGGTGTCTCTTATCTCTGCCCAACAGGCTTCACAGGAGTCATAACGTAAGCATGACTCATCAGTTCTGATGCCCATGAGCAGATGGACCAAGTTAGTTGTTCCAGCTTGGTTCAGCTGGAGGTAACTAAATCTGATGCAAAAGCAAATCAGTGATGCTAATGGAAAAGCTGCAGCTCTTAAGATCAGGTTGATGCTATTACAGTGTCAGAGGAGTTTCCTCTTGTGCTCAAACACACACACACCTGACTCTCTCCTTCGGGTCACCGAAAGACTCCCGCAGCCGGGAGAAGTCAGGGTAGAAGTGAGTGGACGGAGAAACAACCTCCAACAGGCCCGACTGAATCTCTGCAGGAAAACTGAAAGAGAAAAAGAGGCTGAGTGAAGTGAAGGAAAACATCCAACGTGGCAACAGAGGCAGAGGAAGAGGTGACGAATGAGTGAATGAACAAAGAAAACACAGGAAGAGAAGAGAAGAAACTAGGAGGGAAACACAGAAGCCTGAAGAGGAGGAGACACAAGATGACAACGAAGGAAAGACAAGCAAAGAAGGACAAAACAGAAGGCAGAAGGAAAATGTAAGAAGAAAGAAGAGAAGATGAAAGAAGAAACAGGAAAGTAAAGGATGACGAAATGTCGGAAAATGTATCGAGAACAAAAGAAAGGGAGGATTAAAAAGAATGAACACAAAAGGATGGATAAAAATTCAAGAGGAGATAATCAGGATGAAGGAAAAGAGGATAAAAAAGAAAAGGAAAAGCAGGAGTGATGGAAAACTAGGATTAGGGAGAGAAGGGGGACAATGAAGAGAGAGAAGGAAAGAGGAGGAAAGGGGAATGATAGAGGGAAGGAAAGGAGGAAGGAAGGAAGCAAAGCAGGAATGAAGGCAGGAAAATGTGTCAACAATGTTGAAAAGAAAAGGAGGATTTAAACAAATGAGGAGAGAAGGATAAAAAGAAGATAATCTGAATAAAGGAAAAGTAGACAGAGACAATGTGAGATGGATAAAACAAAGGATTTAAGGGAAGAAGACAAGGTGGCGTAGAGGAGGGGGGGGGGGTGGAGAGAAGAAGGAAAGGAGGAGAAGGAAGCAGGAAACATGAGGCAGAAAAGAAGGTGGGTGTGAGGGCGACAAGGAGAAAGGAGAGATGAAGGTGAGAGAAAAGGAGGAAACATCCAAATGTCCTGCAGCTGCGATGTGTGTGATAAGCGAATCATGTCAGCGTTACACAGCACAAGCACACACAGCTGTTCAAACACATTCTGCATCAAACAACCAACCAACACACACAGGAAGGGACGATCTGTTGCCATAGAAACAGCATCCCATCACAGACTTACAGGCGCTTCAGGTTCTCGGCTACACTGCTGGCGTACTGCTGGTCGGCCTAGAAACACACACAGAGAACACGTTTATAGAGTCAGCGCGAGCTGTCGATCAGGCGAGAGGCTGTTAACTACCACTAGCCGTTAACTACTACTAGCCATTAGCTGTCACTAGCCGTTAACTACTATTAGCCATTAGCTGTCACTAGCCGTTAACTACTACTAGCCATTAGCTGTCACTAGCTGTTAACTACCACTAGCCATTAGCTGTCACTAGCCGTTAACTACCACTAGCCGTTAGGTGCCACTAGCCGTTAGCTACTACTAGCCATTAGCTGCCACTAGCTGTTAACTACCACTAGTCGTTAGCTACTACTAGCCATTAGCTGCCACTAGCTGTTAACTACCACTAGCCATTAGCTGCCACTAGCTGTTAACTACCACTAGTCGTTAGCTACTACTAGCCATTAGCTGCCACTAGCTGTTAAATACCACTAGCCGTTAGTTGCTACTAGCTGTTAGCTGCCACTAGCTGTTAGCTACTACTAGCCATTAGCTGCCACTAGCTGTTAACTACCACTAGTCGTTAGCTACTACTAGCCATTAGCTGCCACTAGCTGTTAACTACCACTAGCCATTAGCTGCCACTAGCTGTTAACTACCACTAGTCGTTAGTTACCACTAGCCATTAGCTGCCACTAGCTGTTAACTACCACTAGTCGTTAGCTACTACTAGCCATTAGCTGCCACTAGCTGTTAAATACCACTAGCCGTTAGTTGCTACTAGCTGTTAGCTGCCACTAGCTGTTAGCTACTACTAGCCATTAGCTGCCACTAGCTGTTAACTACCACTAGTCATTAGCTACTACTAGCCATTAGCTGCCACTAGCTGTTAACTACCACTAGCCATTAGCTGCCACTAGCTGTTAACTACCACTAGTCGTTAGCTACTACTAGCCATTAGCTGCCACTAGCTGTTAACTACCACTAGTCGTTAGCTACTACTAGCCATTAGCTGCCACTAGCTGTTAAATACCACTAGCCGTTAGTTGCTACTAGCTGTTAGCTGCCACTAGCTGTTAGCTACTACTAGCCATTAGCTGCCACTAGCTGTTAACTACCACTAGTCGTTAGCTACTACTAGCCATTAGCTGCCACTAGCTGTTAACTACCACTAGCCATTAGCTGCCACTAGCTGTTAACTACCACTAGCTGTTAGCTACTACTAGCCATTAGCTGCCACTAGCTGTTAACTACCACTAGTCGTTAGCTACTACTAGCCATTAGCTGCCACTAGCTGTTAACTACCACTATCCGTTAGTTGCTACTAGCTGTTAGCTGCCACTAGCTGTTAACTACCACTATCCGTTAGTTGCTACTAGCTGTTAGCTGCCACTAGCTGTTAGCTGTTCTTAGAAAATGTCAGAATATTATATATTGCGGGTTTAAATTCTCATTGTTCTTCTTCCTTGTTCTCTTTTCCCCCATTTCCTCGTACTCTCTTCTTCTTCTTCTTTTTGCGTACACATGCCCAGCTATACTGACAGGAATTCATAACATCATGCAGGATTAAAACTTCCAGCTCCCACAGTGAAAGAATGTTTACTGACTGAAAACAGAATTTGAAGTAATGTGGAAACATCTGTCAGACGCTGTTTGTTATTCGGAGCAGAGTAGTTGTAATGAACGTGGTTAAACTCCAATGTTCCCTCTGTACTGTTTGGAATTTGAAGCTGCGCCTGCGTCTGTTGTTTCTCTGATCTACATCCGACAGGTTTATATTCACTCTGTCTATTTGCTGCAGCGGATTGTGACTCGTTTCGCGTCTTTGTCTTTGATGCACACGCTGAACTGTGGCTGAGATCATCTGCACGTTTTTACGATTTTCTGCACCAAAACATCAAGAACTTGAGCAACGCCTGACGTGAGTCCAGCCTCCTGCTCCACCAATCAGAGCGCAGATGGGCTCCCGCCGGGATCAGGTCCTCTGGTGTGAGAGGTCACGGCGAGGTCACGTGGTTGGCGCAGCCGTGCAGCCTGTCGCTCTCTGCAGAGAGCCTGTGGTTAGTTTTGGCGTCTTGGAGGTGGCAGCTGGGTGGAGCTTACCACAGAGCTCAGTGTTAACTAGAAGCAGACGTCAGCTGACGGGTCTCAGAGTTTCAGATGCAGAATGTGACATTTATTAAGTCTCTTCTACAAACTCTCCAGTATTCCCGGTTTTCCTTCGTGTGGTTTTTCCTGGAGTGGAAAACTCTTTGAACCCTCAACCCCCTGCCTCTCACTCGAGAGCGTTTCCTGTGCAGAGCAACACAGTGTGGAACACAAAGACTCCGAAATACTGGAGTCATTAAACCCCCCAAATTACTACGGAACCAGTTGAGCCTTCAGCTGCAGTTTATTTGTTCCAGCAGGGAAACAACACAAATTCATTCTTTGACACCAGCAGCAGCCTCCAAATGACACACTTCCTGTAGCACATTCACAATAAAAGTCTCCCAGTCCAGAGCGACGTCTCCTGACGTCATGTCCTGCATTTAGTACAAAAATAGGCAAACTGATCACAGACCAGCTGATGTGAGATGCAGGGCGTGTGGTGCTGGCTCTGTTGGCAGTCATGTAATATTCATGGCAGACATCTCTCCACTTTAAAAGCTTTAAGTGCCTCATCTGTAAAAACAAACCCTGATGAGGACGTGGTTCTCTGGAGTAGAACCGCCTTCATGCCTCCAGGCTGCACCAGTGAAAACATCAGCTGATGTCACATCAGTTTCAGGATCCCAGTTAAAATGTAAACAAAGATTAGCTGTCGGTTCTGGATGTTCAGAGCTTAAACAAGGATGCTGGCAAATGAGATGTCTGTGTTTCTAGCGCTAAATGAGATCAGCTCCTTCACAAACACGGTGCTGGACACAGCATCAGTGACGCAGCCTTACCTCAGCGATGAGGACCACGATGACGCAGTCGTCCTTCTCGGCCGCGCTGAGCTCGGACATCAGCGAGCTGAGCGTGTCGGTGAGGTAGGAGTGAACCTCCCTCTTCACGCTGGGAACCCCCATCACTATGGACACTGCAGACACACGGCTGTTAGTCCTGTGCTCAGCCATAAACATCCACCTGACTACACACAGACACGTGTTTCTGTGAACACACTGGACACATGTCGACCGTTAGCGTCAACTATGTACAGCGTGAAACTCACAAACGTCTACTGAACCTGTTATTTGGGTGAAGCCGTGTCTGGGCTGAGCGGGTTTTACCTCCGGTGCGTCCCTGTCCCAGGTGCACGGCAGGCTGCAGGCTGTCCTCTCTGTTGAGCAGGTGAGGAAGATGATGGAAGATGGAGGGAAGCTGCAGGATGTTCTTACTGCTGCTCACATTCCACAGCTTCAGCCTCGTCTCCTCTGAAAAAGGAAGATCAGACCGGTTGAAACCAGGGAAAAGTGATGAACGAGACCCGTCAGACTCTTGGACCGCACCGACCTGAGAGGCTGCTCCAGGTGCGGTTGATGTCTCTGAGCGCCTGTTTCTCAGCGATGGCCCGCTTGATCTCCTCCAGAACCAGGTTCAGCTCTTTGGAGCGTCGCAGGTTCTCCTGCTCCGCCGAGTGGAGGCGCTCCCTCAGCGCCAAGAACTCCCTCTGGTAGATGTCCACCACATCTCCTGCAGAGGGAGAGGACATTGCACATTCCTGCTCAGCCACGACCAGAACCAGAACTAGAGTTTAGCGTTTTGTTTTAGAGCCAAAGCAAACACACAGATATGCATCAGACCTAGAGGACCTCAACACGATGTCACACAAGATTCAAGCCGTGACGGGTCGAGTGACGGCATTTCACTCAGTTAAAAAATGTCTTTTAATGAACTTTTATTCATTCAATCTCTACTGAAGGAAGATCCGTTCCATGTTCTGTTCTTCATTTGTCGCCTGTGTGACGGGGGCAGATTTAGGCTTCACCACGTCACAGGATTACTGTGAAGGCAAATAGATACAGGCAGCGGCTGCACCAGCTTGTCATCATCAACAGGTGGAGGAAAAAGACATAATCTGAGTAAAAACATGAAAATAAAAGGCTAAATCCTTCATCTGCTGCAGTCCATCATCGCTGGCGGAGTTAATGCCATGTGAAGGTAAATCTGCCGTAATCTCAGCCTTCACTCCATCCAGGATGAGCTGAAAGACTGAGCGTCGTATCAAAATTCACAGAGCGGCGACGGTCTCGGTTTGGTTAAGTCACAGCGTTCAGGGAATCCAAAGGTTTTCTACATTTTACAGTTTGAACTTCCAGAAGTGAATGTCTGGGAAACAAACAGACACAAAAACACACAAACACTGACAATTATGTTTCGAAACCTCATTAGTCACATCTGCTTGGCTGTGAAACCCACAACGGAGCAGACACACACACACACACACACACACTGATGAGTTGGTAATGATGCTCCTGCCCAGTTATTTATCTGCTCTGATGAAATAATCTCCTTCCTGCAGCAGTCGGCCTGTTAAACACTGGCCTGAGAGGAATCGCAGTTTGTGACAACGCAAAGAGGCTAAAACCCACAGACAACAGTTCACAGAGACACACTCCACTCAAATGGGCCAGTGTGTAACACACCATCAGCGACAGAAAATGTCCACGACGTAAAAATGTCCACGACGCCAGAAAATGTCCACAACGACGTCAAAATGTCCACAACGCCAGAATGTCCACGACGTCAAAATGTCCACGACGTCAAAATGTCCACGACGCCAGAATGTCCACGACGTCAAAATGTCCACGACGCCAGAAAATGTACACAACGACGTCAAAATGTCCACAACGCCAGAATGTCCACGACGTCAAAATGTCCACGACGTCAAAATGTCCACGACGCCAGAATGTCCACGACGTCAAAATGTCCACGACGCCAGAATGTCCACGACGTCAAAATGTCCACAACGCCAGAAAATGTCCACAACGCCAGAATGTCCACGACGTGAAAATGTCCACGACGCCAAAATGTCCACAACGCCAAAATGTCCACAACGCCAGAATGTCCACGACGTCAAAATGTCCACGACGTGAAAATGTCCACGACGCCAGAAAATGTCCACAACGACGTCAAAATGTCCACGACGTCAAAATGTCCACGACGCCAGAATGTCCACGACGTCAAAATGTCCACAACGCCAGAAAATGTCCACAACGCCAGAATGTCCACGACGTGAAAATGTCCACGACGCCAAAATGTCCACAACGCCAGAATGTCCACGACGTGAAAATGTCCACGACGCCAGAAAATGTCCACAACGACGTCAAAATGTCCACAACGCCAGAATGTCCACGACGTGAAAATGTCCACGACGCCAAAATGTCCACAACGCCAGAATGTCCACGACGTGAAAATGTCCACGACGCCAGAAAATGTCCACAACGACGTCAAAATGTCCACGACGCCAGAATGTCCACGACGTCAAAATGTCCACAACGCCAGAAAATGTCCACAACGCCAGAATGTCCACGACGTGAAAATGTCCACGACGCCAAAATGTCCACAACGCCAGAATGTCCACGACGTGAAAATGTCCACGACGCCAAAATGTCCACAACGCCAGAATGTCCACGACGTGAAAATGTCCACGACGCCAGAATGTCCACGACATCAAAATGTCCACGACATCAAACTGTCCATGACGTCAAAATGTCCACGACATCAAAATGTCCACAACGTAAAAATGTCCACAACGCCAGAATGTCCATGACGTCAAAATGTCCACAACGCCAGAATGTCCATGACTTCAAAATGTCCACAACGCCAGAAAATGTCCACAACGCCAGAATGTCCACGACCTCAAAATGTCCACGACGTCAAAATGTCCATGACTTCAAAATGTCCACGACGCCAAAATGTCCACAACGCCAGAATGTCCACGACGTCAAAATGTCCATGACTTCAAAATGTCCACAACGCCAGAATGTCCACGACGCCAAAATGTCCACAACGCCAGAATGTCCACGACGTCAAAATGTCCACGACGCCAGAAAATGTCCACGACGTCAAAATGTCCACGACGCCAGAATGTCCACGACATCAAAATGTCCACGACATCAAACTGTCCATGACGTCAAAATGTCCACGACATCAAAATGTCCACAACGTAAAAATGTCCACGACGCCAGAATGTCCACGACATCAAAATGTCCACGACATCAAACTGTCCATGACGTCAAAATGTCCACGACATCAAAATGTCCACAACGTAAAAATGTCCACAACGCCAGAATGTCCATGACGTCAAAATGTCCACGACGCCAGAATGTCCACGACATCAAAATGTCCACAACGCCAGAATGTCCACGACATCAAACTGTCCATGACGTCAAAATGTCCACGACATCAAAATGTCCACAACGCCAGAAAATGTCCACAACGTCAAAATGTCCACAACACCAGAAAATGTCCACAACACCAGAATGTCCACGACACCTAAATGTCCACGACGTCAAAATGTCCACGACACCTAAATGTCCACGACGTCCAGACAAACACAGTGGTGTGTGTCACTGAATCGCTCGTCAGATCTAACATCAGCTGGGTTTTGGTGACATCATATGGAAGAAAACTGCTTAGTAGCCTGGAAAATCCTTTCCAGGACATGTTTGCCCATATTCCCTGACCCTGGAGACAGAAACTAGACGCTTTTATACAGAACCAACGCAGCCTTACAACCAATTTCAGGAAATCAAACAAACACAAGCCGAAATAAAACCTGTCAACAGGTTGTGAACTGGAATCAAGACACACAAGAACAGGACAGAAGTGACAGGAAGACGCAATGTTAGCCAACGGTAGACGAACCCAACAACACGCGTCCGTTAGCAGGATGTTCAGCTACTGGAGGTTGGTCCACTAATGGGCCAATCAGAACAGACAGGAGGGAACTTTGTCTGCAAACAACCTGGTGTCTCTGTTTTCACTGAAACATGAGGCAGAGATTAAAGCTGCAACGCTAATTTAAAACAGAGGTTGGGCTCGCAATGGTTGGGATCAAGTGTTACGACACGAAGCCTGGTGCTAAACGTATTATCTTCTGATTGCGTCGTTGAAGGCTGGAATGTGTTGCCTGAAGGCTCCTCAGCAGCTTCCGAGTTCAGAGAGTCACACAGCTGGAGCGCGAGGAAGAACCGGCGGCCGCTTGTTATTTTCAGTTACCCCGTCCACACAGGCAGACAGTTACAGTACGAGGAGAACACGAGTAACGGGGCTCGGTTCATTAAAAGACCTGGAGATTCGCTCTGTGTGAAGCAGACAGGAACCGTCAGCAGCGATGAGACCTGGATGAAAAGACTGGAGACGGAAGCTGAGCCCTGGCCTCTCACAGGAATGACCACATCGCCTGGACCTAGTCCGTTTGACGTCTGTGCAGGAGAACTGGAGGATACGGACCCGTTTAAAGTCCCCATGTGTTCAGGGTTCTGGTGTGAAACAGGCTAATGATGCTCAGCGCTAGAAAAGTCTCCACATCTCCATCATATGCTCAGGTCTGAGCCAAGCCATGACTCAATCTTTGGAAAGTTTCAGTAAACAGAGTTAAACTTCACGCCTCGCTTGTGATTTTTCACACGACTCCCACAATCCTCCTCTGCTGCTCACACTGATTTATGATGTGAGAAGGCGCTGCCTCCTCCCTCCCCACTCGTCCTTTCGTCCTTGGTTAACCTTCGGTGAAATAGCCCTGATGCCAAGATCCTGCATCTTATCTTTGATTCTGGGAAGACAGTAAGAGCTGAAACCACAACAATACAAAACAAGAAGTGAGCGACTGGAGCTCGTGCCTGAAACAAAACACTATTCTTTGCCTGCATTAATTCACACCGATGAGAGTGGAGGGCTGGTAGGAACATTAGCATTCGAGTCAGACGGCGTGAGACACAGAGCAGGATGAAGCCGCAGGATGGCCAAGAAACCCGAAGGAGGCTCGAGAGAAAAAGTTGAAACTAGAGAGCAGGGCAGGAAGCTGCTGGGAGCATTAACACGTTCGCCAGAGACAAAGACTCGTTCTGGTTCTGCTCTCGGTCTCCAGGACAGGCGACGGCGGAAGTCTGAATCAGCCAGGTGCGTCTGTCACAAGCGTCTTCTCATTCTCATCCCGCTGCTGACACGTTTCCAATCAGCAGGCATCTGGAATAATGGACGTCTGGATAAACTGAAGGACGCCAGGAGACGACAGCAGGTCAGGGTGGAGAACACTGAACCAGGACGTGGAAGCAGTCAGCTCTGACAATATTTCAGGAACTAAACCGGCTGTTCGACAAGCAGATGTTCCCCCATTAAATCAGCAGCTATGTGCAACTACGACTCTGGAGGAGGTGAAGGCTCCTCTCAGAGGTTCGTGTTGTTGCTCCACATCGTGAACGGACACCAGAGTAAAGCATGCGCCATTTAAGACAAGGCTTTTATTTCGGTGTGAAGATACCACATTTTCTACTCAATTTTCGTTTTCACAGTTTGACGGAGGTATTATGACGAGGACGCATGTGTAAACTAGTCCTGGAACACAGCACAGAGTCAGAGCTGGCCAGTCTGGCAGCGCTCACATATTTTCACATGCCACTTCCTCTCAATGTCAGCTGTCACATCCACTGGGAGCACAGACAAAGAGACGGGAGGAACCGAAGTCTGGCAGCAATGTGGTTCCTACCGTCCTGTCAGACCTCATGAACTCACTGGTTTCACTGGGTCGAAGTCCAGGTTAGGGTTACTAACTATCACGAGGATTGGTTCCTGACTAATGGACACGGTGATTCACAAAACAGAAGCTGCAGAAACATGAGATGTCTTCCTGCTCAGTTGAATGCTAAGCAGCGCTGCAGAGGTCAAAGGTCACAGGGCGCTGCGGTTGGCGTGGACTCGCAGGCGTCAGGCGTGAAGGTGTGTGCGTGTTCGTGCTGCAGCAGCAGAGCGAGAGGACCGTCTAGAGGACATCGCACCTCATCTGAGCGTGTGCGACCGCTGAGTGACTGGAGATGCTGCGAGTCAAGTCGATGCCGTGGCGCACACACGGTTGCCACGGTAACCGAACGCGCAGCAGAAGGCTGTCACGCCGGCTGACAGACCGCATGCTAACAGGCGGTCGCATTGAATCCTCGTGGAGGCGCAGCCGGACCCTGAACGCCTCGCTGCATCGCGGCTGCTCAACCTGCCGCTCGGCTGCTGAGCGGAGCACGAAGATCTGCAGCAGCAAAGACACAGTAACGAACTCTGACGTCGTCGCCGTGACACGTTTCCTGTCATACGACACTGAGGGATAGCGGCTTCCTGTCTGGGAGAACGCTGACATTATCATTTCCCCTCCGTTCCCAACACGCCTGAGGATGGAGGCCAGCTCTGATGACTGTGCTACTTCCTGCTTACCGAGCTGAAGGAAAAGAACCGAGAGCATCGGGTGCAAACCCGGTTCCTCGACAGGTCACAGGATCCTGATGATGCTTCCTTCTATTCATAGAGTAACGTTAACTCTGACAGACGGAGCTGTCGTAAGCAGAAGCTTCTGACATGAAGATGCCTCATTTCACACGGTCTAATTGGTCAGCTTCTCCTCGCTTGTTTTAAGTGTTAATATAATCCCCTCTGACCTGGACAATAAACACAGTAGAAGCACCACCTCTCTGGCAGCGGGCGTTGTGTTCCCCGCCACTGGAGGCTGTCGGCCTAGTGTCCGGTGAAGGAGAACACAGCAAACATGTCTGAAGGTTCACTGGGAAGCTTCGCTCACTGCCTCATCAACTGAATATGTGCCACTTCTAAAACAAAGTTTAGTAGAAAAGGTTCATTGGTTCTTGGCATCAGGTTTATTTCTTAGCTTGTGTTCAGTTGAAGTCAGTCGCTGCCGCCTGTGCTCTGATGGATTTACCCTGCAACAGACTAATGGCTGTTAAGACTCAGACATTAGCAGAGCTGATGAAAAGGCTCTTTAGAGCTTTAACTCTGGCTGTTTGCATGAACACCGTTCACGACGTCAGCTGGTGGAGCACGACTTGGTCAAAGCAGAACGCTTTGCACATGTTAACCCACCCACTAAATAATTCACCAGCGGAGGCTCTGACACGAATGACATCACTGACACGTGAAGTCAGAACCGTGTTGGTTTGCTTACTGACTGGAGCTGGTCTGGACCAACCGCTGAGGAGCCAATGGCAGAAGCACTTGACATGTAAGAAACAGATGGAGATGAAGGTTGTGTGCAGTTGCTTTTTGCAGGGTAGAGAGAGAGAGAGAGAGAGAGAGAGAGAGAGAGTCAGGGGCGAGTCAGTCGGGTCAGAAGTCACATCTTGTGGTTTGCAGTTGTTCTGAACCGTTTGACTTGTTGGTGACCTGGCAGCCCAGCGGTCGATGAGCAGCAGTGATGCTGCCTCCTCCTCCTCTCTCTCCTTTCTCCCCCACCTCTCTCTCTTTCCTCCCCCTCCTCTTTCTCCTTCTTCCTCCTCTCTCTCTCCTTTCTCCCCCACCTCTCTCTCTTTCCTCCCCTCCTCCTCCTCCTCTCTCTCATTTCTCCCCCACCTCTCTCTCTCTTTCCTCCCCCTCCTCTTTCTCCTTCTTCCTCCTCTCTCTCTCCTTTCTCCCCCTCCTCTCTCTCCTTCTTCCTCCTCTCTCTCTCCTTTCTCCCCCTCCTCTCTCTCTTTCCTCCCCTCCTCCTCTCTCTCCTTCTTCCTCCTCCTCCTCTCTCTCCCACCTCTCTCTCTTTCCTCCCCCTCCTCTTTCTCCTTCTTCCTCCTCTCTCTCTCCTTTCTCCCCCTCCTCTCTCTCTTTCCTCCCCTCCTCCTCCTCCTCTCTCTCCTTCTTCCTCCTCCTCCTCTCTCTCCTTTCTCCCCCTCCTCTCTCTCTTTCCTCCCCTCCTCCTCCTCCTCTCTCTCCTTCTTCCTCCTCCTCCTCTCTCTCCTTTCTCCCCCACCTCTCTCTCTCTTTCCTCCCCCTCCTCTTTCTCCTTCTTCCTCCTCTCTCTCTCCTTTCTCCCCCTCCTCTCTCTCTTTCCTCCCCTCCTCCTCTCTCTCCTTCTTCCTCCTCCTCCTCTCTCTCCCACCTCTCTCTCTTTCCTCCCCCTCCTCTTTCTCCTTCTTCCTCCTCTCTCTCTCCTTTCTCCCCCTCCTCTCTCTCTTTCCTCCCCTCCTCCTCCTCCTCTCTCTCCTTCTTCCTCCTCCTCCTCTCTCTCCTTTCTCCCCCTCCTCTCTCTCTTTCCTCCCCTCCTCCTCCTCCTCTCTCTCCTTTCTCCCCCTCCTCTCTCTCTTTCCTCCCCTCCTCCTCCTCCTCTCTCTCCTTTCTCCCCCTCCTCTCTCTCTTTCCTCCCCTCCTCCTCCTCCTCTCTCTCCTTTCTCCCCCTCCTCTCTCTCTTTCCTCCCCTCCTCCTCCTCCTCTCTCTCCTTTCTCCCCCCCCTCTCCCCCCCCCCCTCTCCTTCTTCTTCCTCCTCACTCACCTTTATTTCATCACTTTCATAACATCCAGGTGAATACTTAATGAAACCGTTTCAGACCAGTTTCCTGTAACATTCACCTCCTGCATTGATTATTAAACCTGAATAATAATAAACATGTCAACATCACTCTGGGTAAAGGTGACTTCTCTTTCACAAATTATTCAACGTGTCTTAATTACAAACAGATGATCGAATTATTCAGACTCCAGTGACTGCCTCTATTAATAATTACTGGGTCTGGTCTAATTGCTGGATTTCATTTGTCTTCCTAACCCGGCAGGTCGGTAATTGGATTTTACTGATCAGATTACAATCACCTGGAAGTGATGAAGCTCAGTCCATTGGCTAATTCGAGTTTTTATTTCTGTGGTCACATGTGATTCGCTGATGGACTGATTTCCACCGTGGTTCGTCTGCACAGCTTTGATGACCCTGAACATTTGTCATTTGTGTTTTGGAAGGAACATCTTTGCATAAAGGAAGCAGCAGAAACACACCAGAGCTTTGTTTCATCTAAATATCTCACACGTACATTTGCACTTGGAAGATTTTCAGGACATTGCTTTAAATGTTTAAAACTTACAACGGTAGTCTTGTCTGCAGGACCTGAATTATTTAGGCCCGAGCTTCCTGAGGCCTTAAAGCTTCTCTGTGAAGACAACTTGTTTAGATTCGCTATCAAACTCCCAGAGCTTCCTGCTTATTCCTCATTTTCAACGCAGCATTTGTTTTCTTCTGTGCTTATTAGACTCGATGTGTTTCTGTGCTGGTTGGTGTCTGTGGATCAGAGGAAACGGTCACTAGTCCAGGGGAAGGTGGGCAGATGTTGGGCTGTGAGTGCGAGCCGGCGGCTGAGTGGTCTGAACACTGATCGCTCTGTTCTCTCTCTCTCTCTCACGCTCATTCAGCTTCAGTGTCGCTTCTCGGTAAACAAAGCGTCCGTGTGTCGACGCTCGGCGTGAGGCCGTTCCTCCTTCTGTCTGGACTCGGACGGGACTGCTGTCTAGTGACCGGCTGCGTTGTCCTGTGCTGATGTAAAGCTGCCGTTTTAAAATAAAACGTTAGCTTCGTTTCACCGACTTTCACGAGGCTCCGAGATGCAGACGCCCGTGGAGGCTTCCTGCAGCGACGCGAGGGGCTGAGATCTTCATCAGACATCTGATCAGCTTCGTGCCGCTGCTCTGCAGGTGCCTCCTTCCTCAGTGGACACCGGACAGTCAGTTCACACCGGCGTCGTCTCTGCTGACCCCGTACTTACAACGTGATTTAATGGAAGAAGTGATTAGACTTGACACAGTGGACAATCGCACGACTTATAAATGGAACAACAGTCCACAGTGATGGAGCTGATTGTTGACAGTGTCGGTTCTCTGACCTCTGACGTCGTCCGCCATATTAGCTGCCAGGAAAATAAAAGCTGCTTGTCTTGTTTCAACTGATCTGTCGGTGGGACAGGTTCTCCTGTAAGAGGAGAACCTTGAAGTTCCTCCAGCATCTCAAACACCAACTGGACGCTGCAGGTCAGTGAAGGACGATATGGACCCACAGACGGTAAAGGTCTGGGTTTTATTTTCATTATTGCTTTTTATATATAGAGATTTGAAAGCATGCGATCGATGCAACAGGGCAAAACACGTCCTTGTTCCTGAGGGAAAACAATATGGAGTTTAAGAGGAAAGATGGGAAACGGGTATCTGGAGAGAGAGAAACTGTGCACCAGGTGAGAACCTCCCGTCGGACCCAAAGGCCACAACCCCCCAACCTTCACCCGGAGGGAGACGGAGGTGAGCGGAGTCAGGTAGCAGCTCGTGAATGAGAGGGATTGTGGAAAAAGACTCGAGCAGCTTTCCCACACAAAGAGGGCATTTAGAGAGCGAGGGGCCACATCTGGAGGGAAAGCGAAATACCAAGCAATTAACCACAACACCTTATCCTCAGTGTGTGGGAGAGAGACCGGACGACAGGCAGACAGGCAGACAGGCAGGTAGATAGACAGGCAGGCAGGCAGATAGACAGGCAGGCAGATAGACAGGCAGGCAGGCAGGCAGGCAGACAGACAGACAGACAGACAGACAGACAGACAGGCAGGCAGGCAGGCAGGCAGACAAGCAGGCAGACAGATAGACAAGCAGGCAGACAGGCAGACAAGCAGACAGACAGACAGACAGACAGACAGGCAGGCAGGCAGGCAGACAGACAGACAGGCAGGCAGGCAGGCAGGCAGACAAGCAGGCAGACAGACAGACAGATAGACAAGCAGGCAGGCAGACAGACAGACAGGCAGACAGATAGACAAGCAGGCAGACAGGCAGACAAGCAGACAGACAGACAGGCAGGCAGACAAGTGGGCAGACAGACAGACAGATAGACAAGCAGGCAGGCAGACAGACAGACAAGCAGGTAGATAGACAGGCAGGCAGACAGATAGACAAGCAGGCAGGCAGACAGACAGGCAGGCAGGCAGGCAGACAAGCAGGCAGACAGGCAGACAGATAGACAAGCAGGCAGGCAGACAGACAGACAGGCAGACAGATAGACAAGCAGGCAGACAAGCAGACAGACAGAAAGACAGACAGACAGACAAGCAGGCAGACAGGCAGACAGATAGACAAGCAGGCAGGCAGGCAGACAGACAGATAGACAAGCAGGCAGGCAGACAGACAGGCCGGTAGAAAGATCGGCAGGCAGGCAGGCAGGCAGGTTTAATGCAGCCTCTCAGTCTGTTTCATTTTCACGCCCTCCCAGCTGTGAATCCAGAGGTGGGTTCACCTGGACGGGGCTGTGCTTCAAGCTTTGTGTATGTGGAGAGAACGCGCTTGTTTGACCCTGAGGCCAGAACAGCCAGCGTTTCCTGAGTAGCATCCGTCCTCCAGCGACGCAGCTATAAATAGACCGTGTGCAGCAACGTGCACGCCCCTCACATCGGTCCCATCGTCTCCATCAGCACCAGCAGCTATTCCCCCACGGACGTGACATCATTTAAGTAATAATAACTGCGGCTCCGCCCCTTTGGCCCTGCTGCCATAGAAACAAAGCGAAGCGGGGGGAGGACGGAGAAGGGCTCGGGAGGACTGCTGGAAGGTTGGAGGGGATTTAAGAAGAGAGAGCGAGAGAAGGACAAGACAGACAGAGAGGTGTTCGGAGTTCATGGTGTTTATTCAGGCTGCGTCTGTCGTCATAACGGCACGAACACCGGGATGACGTGAGCTGCTTCCTGTGGCTTCAGCTCGTTCGTCTCCACGTCGCTGAACACTCAAACGTCTCTCTGGAGTTTTTCTCCCATTAGAATGGATGAAAGCGAGTCTTCGCTGTCTGTTTGCCTGAACACGTCTCAGTGCTGTTATTCATCTTCCTTTATGAATTTCTTTGAAACAGATAAGTTCAGGCCAACGACCTCCCTCCTGCTCAGACTTTTAAAGGCCTCTCGTCACGCAGCTTCCTCTGTCTGAACGCCGACGCAGTAAAAAGCTTCCCATCGCTGGTCAAGGACTGTTCCTGTACGTTCACCTGTCGTCTGCTAGATCCCTTCAGTTCTTTGTTAGCGTTTGTTTGTTTGTGCCTGACACGCTGCTGATTTTCAGTTCAGTTGAATGTAGAGAATCACCGAGAGGCATTTACTGCTGTGACACACTCACCGATATTTGCCTGGATGCACTGGTTTCTGGTGGACAGATGGTTCCTCTGTGTGAGGAAGCCGACGGGATTTGGCCGAGACTCCCCGTCACCTCTTGATGCTGCTCAGGACCAGGATCCAGTTTGTTTCTTCTCTTCCCGTCTTCTCCTTTTAGAGGCAGTTTGTCAGATCTGTGATCTGCTGGTCTGTTTGCTCGGGTTTAGACGGGATCTCTTCGAGTCCGTATGTGTACGATAAAGCCATCGGGTTTAAGACGTTCCCTGCTGAACGTTTAATGGCTGATGTTCTGCTGCTTTGCTTTGTGTGAGATTCTCTGTGTCTGCAGATTCCAGGTTCTGTCCACGGTGTTTACCAGACTCAAAGCTGGACACAGTGTGAGGTCTGCAGCTTGTTCTCTACGCCCCAAAACAGAAGCTTCACTGTTTCCCTCGGTCACACTGTGATAAACTGATGCTCAGTAAAACGGCAGCCAGAGGATCTGATGCCTCAAATTCATTTAGAGTAGAAAAGGACAAGGTGAAACTGGAGATTAATGTAAGAATCGGGAAATTAAAAAACAGGGAAATGTTGAATTTGTGAACGCGACAAACACCATAAAATATTACTGACATAAAAAATGACATGAAAAGAAGCAGTCTGGTGTTAATCAGCTGTGTGAGCATTAGAGCTCCAACCGGGTGAAAAACAGAAAAGCAGCGAGAACAAGAGGTCAAAGGTCACGTCCAGAACTATAAAATCACACTCTGAGTCACATGCTACAGGCAGTGGGTCACATGTGGTCCCACACGCGCTCAGCTTACTCCACATATCTCAAACCAAACAGTCGTCAGCAGAGGTAATCTGCAGTTCAGGGTCACGCTCGGCAGAGCAGCCGGAGCGAAGCGTCTGCGGCCGCAGCTGACGGGCGACACGCAACATCTGGCACCTGCAGAGCTGCTGTTTGCTACGATGCGCGCTTCGCTCCCCAGAGCTGGGACCGTGCTAGCTTGGTCTGCTCACGCTGTTCACGCTCAGCGCAGCTTTGACCTGCGGGTCGTGTTTATCGTGTTTAACGCTGTGCGCTGCGGTTACGACAGCTTCGCGTCGTCAGTCTCCACATTGGTGATGTGAACGCTCAGGGTGGGCTCGTGCTAGCAGCAGAACTGACCGTAATCAGCTCCACAACAGTCTGAGCACGACTAGAAGGTCACAGTGTGACGTCTGCATGTTAAACCGAGCTGATCTACAGACCTTGACCTGCAGCCGGCGAAACGTTAACCATTAGCTAACTGCGGCTAGCAGGACGCTAACAAGTAGACTAGCTACGCTGGGTCCAGTTATTGTGCTGCGACCCAGGGCCCGGACTGTAGTGAGCAGAAGTGGTCGGATGGCTTCTCTCAGCCCGGACTGTAGGACCTGACAGAAACCTGACCTCCCACAGCTTTCATCAAATATTCATCAGCTCCTTTCACAGCGTCTTGGACTCTCCAGGAAACGCAGAAACCAGAGACAGCGTGTGTGATGTCATGGCATCACTGTTAAATATCACAGCGCCATCCTGAAGCCATGATAACGTTTCCTCTAGGTTCATCGTAGAGGAACCTCACCCACAGATTCCTCCAACCACAGGAATCAGAGGCAGCCCCAAGGTCACAGGCAGACCATTAACGCTCAGAGGTCGCTCTGCTGATTTAACTCCTTCAGCTTTTAGATTCACAAAGTTCACGACGGGGGGCTCAAGGTCGAGGAATAACAGTCTGTCCTCCATGACTAATCAACCAACGTCCCCTCCGACAGGAAGCCTCAGATGCAGGAGGAGGAAACAACCTGAGCCTGATGACTCCTCGCGTAACTTCAGCAGACGCCTGGTGGAAAAACAACCATTAGCTGGCGAACGCGCCTCAACCTGCTTCCACACTCTGGGTTACGTCAGGAAGCTGTGCTTTGTTCGGGCCGAGCAGAGGGAACGCGACGGAGCTGCATCATTACCGGCGTGACTGACGCCTCAAACAGCAGCTTGTGTAACAGATCACAGTTAACCTGAAGCTCACATTACAACACAAGCTCAGCTTCACTCCCACCGACCGAGCTGGCAAAGATCTTCTCACGTTACTGAGACTGACAGAGACAGAACCGATCAATGCTTTGTCATCAGCAAAGCTTTCTGACGTCTTTGATCCAAAATCAGACACAAAACAATCTCAATGAACCTGACAATGTTCAGTCAAACAAACTCAAGCTCTACCATAAAATTAAAACGCAGAGAGGATCAGTGACGAGCAACACAGAGCGAGGCAGCGAGAGAAAGACGGAAGCGTTATCTGTGCACGAGCAAACCCAGCCAACGTCAGGGTGGACGTCCATCCGTGAACGTCTCCTCAGATAATTAACGTGAAGCCGAGGCTGCAGCAGATGAACGGGAAACGAGTCCGAGTCAATACCAGAACGCCTCCATGACCCAAGGTCCAGGTCCACGTCCTGCTGCAGGTCCAGTCAGACACACGTCCCTGAAACCCGCTTTGAACTGAAACGTCCTTTGAAGTTGAGAGCAATGACAAAAATGTTTAACTCACACAGACACGTCGAGCTCGATCTGAACCAGACTGTGACACAACACTGAAGTTCACGTAACGGCGGCGGACAAGGCTGCTGGAACCGGATCAGCATCTACCCCAGCAGCCGATCACAGGGCCAGATTAAAAGGCGATGACCTCTGACCTCACAGCTGCCCACTTGACATCTCCACAGCAGCCTCAGAGGGATAAATAAACCAGACGCGCCTTCTAATTTACCCTGAGTGCTACAACACACACACACACACACACACAGGTGAGAAGCATCAATCTCCGCTCTGCAGCAGAAACACGCCTTTGTCCAGAAAGAAAGGAGAGGAGCATGATGGGAGATCACACCAACGTCAGCAAGAAGGATGAGTCACATGGGAACCGGGTCTGATGTCTGACAGCCGAACGCCCAGCAAACGCCGCTGAACGGTTTACAGAAAGACGGCTCTGTCCAGCAGCTCACACCCATCAGCACGTCTGTGCCGGTTCCCTCCGACCGTGGAGGTGAGGACTCCACCAGAACCTTTCCGTGTCGGCTGTCATGTGTCTCTGCCAGTCTGGACCCGTCCGCCGTCACGGGGCTGATACCAGAAACAGCACCAGAGAACGTTCCACCTCCAACTTCCAGAGAAATGATCTCGGAAACTGGGTCACGTGACTTTTACAACCAAGCTTCCTTCCTGAGCTTCTGTGAGCGCTGTGTCCGACTGCATTGAACGCACCGCCAGGCTGACTTCAGCTTCATGTGGGGAAACACCAGATCAAAAGACCATTATCGCAATGAGCTGCAGTCCCTCTTGCGATCGGACTCCTCCCCGCTGCTGTGCGCTGTGCCTAAAAACAAGCCATCCTCCAAACCGCTGCCTTTGATTTCTCAGCTGAATTTGATGCAAACCAGACTGGCCGCATGCTGCATCAGACCCTCAGCACCACCCCTCTCCCCAGGCATGACATGCATGAAAGAACAAGCGCCCCCGCCTTCCCTCTGAGGCTGCCTGGTCTCCACCTGCCCCAAACACACAGAGCACATCAGCCGCCGCAATGAGTCACACACCAAGCGCTCCTTATTTTGTTGAGAGATCTGTTTCTTTCGCAGAAACCAACCAAAGCGTCTGCAGACCTCTGCTCCAGAAAAGCCGTGGAAGGAAAACATCATCCCAGTCCTACCAGGCCGCAAAAAGTCACGAACCGAGCGCTCCGGGGACCTGGCGCTGCAGCTGACAGCTGAGCCTGCAGTGCTCCTGTGTGTAAACAGCCGCACGTGATCCCTGCATCACAAACTCGTGAAGCAGCGTAAATCAAGTGCTCCCCCCAGCTGACAGTCGAGCTGCATTATGAACCTTCATACTGTGCTTCCTCTGCACAAGCGTCTCCTCCCGGGCACCGTCCGTTAGGACACTTTACACCAAGCGCTCCGTCAGACCTTGGGCCAAACTTTCACCTCATCCACATCTTACATTTGCTGATGTTCCGTGAAGCTCCGCCACCTTATGCTCACATCAGCTGGTACGTGGAGCTTCATGAACCAAACGCTCACCTGACCTCAGGGCGTCGTCATTTACGCCCCAGCAGCTGGCATGAGCAGCATCGCAGACTAAGCACACAGGTGGACCCACCCCTCCTACAAATACGTGATGCACACCAAATCGAGCGCTCCCTTTCTCACCTCAAAGTCAGAGCTCGTGACAGCATCTACAACAGAAAGCCCCAGGCCCTCTCCTCGGCTGGCAGGTGACGAGTCATGAACCAAGCGCTCCCCTGGTTCCTCAACACCGGGCATCATTTCTCTCGCTTCGCCCCCTGCATCATAAATCAAGCATCCCTCCGTCACCTCGGAGCCGCAGCTTCCCTACACGCAGCCACCATTCCCCACCTCCTCCATCTCTACTCCCTCAGCTGCCACAAACCAAGCGCCCCCTCGATTCTCTCATGTTTATCTGCAGCACAAAGTGAAACTGCCCGTCGGGGTCCGCTCTTACCTCTGGAGCTGCTGAAGGCGGTGTACCAGGACAGGGAGACCAGCCCGCACAGCCCGAACAACAAGACCGTCAGGAAGGAGACATTTCGGAGCCTCATCTCCGGATCCCCGGGAGCATGTCAGCACCGAGAGGGGGAGTCGAGACGGAGGGAGAGCGGAACACGGAGAGAGAGAGAGAGAGAGAGAGAGAGAGAGAGAGAGAGAGACAGACAGGTAGACGGAGAGACGCGCAGAGGCGGACGAAGCTGGAGCCGTCTGAGCAGCGACACACGGGGGGAGGGAGGGAGAGAGAGAGCGAATGAGAGAGAGAGAGAGAGAGAGAGGGAGGGAGAGAGAGAGCGAATGAGAGAGAGAGAGAGAGAGAGGGAGGGAGAGAGAGCGAGAGAGAGAGAGACAGGTAGACGGAGAGACGCGCACGAAGCTGGAGCCGTCTGAGCAGCGACACACGGGGAAAGAGAGAGAGAGAGAGAGAGACAGGGTGGGGGTGAGACCGAACAGGTACAGAAAGTGTAAATGTCTCGTGTTTACTCAAGTCGTAGAAAATATTTCACGGTTCGAGGAAACTACAGGTGACAACAGTAATTAAATGGAAACGATGACGTCAGAACGGAAACGGACAACTGATTAAAATCACCAACAGAGTGAAAATGAAGCTGTTTTATTCTTTACACTCGACTCGTTGTTTGGTTTCTCTTCGTTGGGCTTGAATTTAACCGCCAGGCAAAGCTCAGGGCGTCTCCACTGAACTGGGACCAGCTGATGGGAGCAAACACTTAAGTTAACGGATGACAGTTCAACAAAACAGGAAGCAGCCACAGACAACGTTGGTTTCACTTCAGTTCAAAACACTGCGTTTCCGTCTTTATCCTCGCTCTTCATTTTACTGCTTCTGCTCAGTTCTGCGGCTCGTGCGTCACACTGACACCTAGCGGTCGGACACCGCAGGTACAGCCCAGGCGAGCGCAGCGCCTTCTGCTGAAGCATGGCCGCGTACGTCTCTGCAGCACGTGACAAAGATGACGAAATGTACATTTACGAAGCTCAGTTAAACGTTTGACGACGGTGAAAGCCCAGAACCCAGACTGTTCGGTCCGGACGCTTGGGCGCCATCTTCTGGAGATTCCAACGCATTAACAGCCTGTTTGCGTTCTGCAGCAACAACCACCATCTCACACACTTCAGGAAATGATGAGGTCAGAGAAAACGGCTCAAGTCTTTTACTAACGTATTAGTAATCATTAGCCGGACGAGCTTCAGCGCCTCCATCTGCAGCACAGACCAGGATTTGAGACCAACGGCCACTAGGCCACAGTTTGTGACACATTGACTGAGCAGCTTGACGCTAGTTTGCACCAGACGTTTGCCAAAGGTCAGGAATCCTACAGTGACGCAGGAGAGAGAGAAGCTCTGCGCCACAAACAAGAAGTTCTACATGTGTCGAAGTAGTCGTGATGGCAAACGGTACCAAAGCTTCGGAGCCTGTTTCACTCTCCCTGAAGCGCAGTGATTTCAAACGCTGTGTTGGAGCTTGTACCGAAACACCAGCGTTAGAACCGGTCTGAGCCACTGACAGACTGATGTGTCAGCTTCAGTCTAGTTTGACACCATGCAAACGATATAAGACGCATAACAGTTACAGAAAAATGTTTCTGTGAGGAGATTTGGAAAGAAATTAGTTTTATCATGACGCCTGTCAGCAGCAGACGACGTCTGTTTGCGACAAAGTTTGGGATCATTTTGATCTCATACCACCAAATAAGGTAAAATACTTTTTTATGCCCCACATTTTCTTTTTAAATTTTTGAATTATTTTCCATTTTTAATGGATCTGCGGTGTTTGCTCTGTACCCAGGAGTCGTCTTATAACAGCAGCTCATCATCCCTGCTGGGCAGCAGTAGGACCTCATATCCCACGTTGTGGAACTTGCCTGCAAATATCTGTGCATCCAGCATCACCTGCTCCTTGTGAAGGAATATTTTCTAAGAGGGAGCTGGTGATTCAGAAAAGGAGCAAACTGAAGCCATAGTGTAAAAAATAATTCTAAATAAAAACCTGTAAAGAACAAAAACTTTGTCACTTTGCTTCTCTTAATAGACACGAACAGGTTTGATTGTGTGTTTGATATGTTTTAGGGGTTTTTGTGGATGACTCCACACTTGTTTTTTGTATTGTCTTACTCATTTAAACTTCTAAATGTAACCACATTCATATCATTCATTTTAATGTGTAATCTGTAAAACTGTTTAGCGTAAACGAACCAAAGACATGAACCCCACACTCTTATTGGTAATGGTTTCAAACCATCGCTGCTTTCGTCGTGTTTTGCATAGGTTGCTATAGAACAAACTCACACAGACCCTTTGAAGCTTTCAATCTTTTTCGGCACAAAAGCCTCAGTGCTGCAGGAGGCTGCACCAGCCCATCACTACGAACTGGTTCTCAGCCCAGCACAGCAAACGTCCCGTCTGCAGACAGACTCGGTCGCTCACCTGCATCCCAGCAGTTGCAAGGAGGCGCCGCCTGCCCGTCTCCCCGAGTCCAGCTTGGTTCTGCTCAGGCGGTGACCCGCTGCAGCCAGGCTCTGTATGAGCAGGAGCCTCGGCCCGTCGCTCGTGCGTCGCTCGGTTTGTACGGATGAACTCACCAGCAATGAGTGGTTTAAACGTGTTGAGCCTGTCCTGTTACCAACTGTGTGTCTCCAGTGTTTTCTGTTGTTGTCACAGGTGACATTAACAACACTTTCTACCTTATTTATTTAGTCTTAAACTTTGCTTTGGCCAATGTTAGCAGCTAAGGGCACAAGGATTTCAAATGGGCAATGCTAAAAACCACAAGTATCGTTGTCTGGAGGACAACTGCAGCTAATGTTAAAGGTCCCTTGTGTTGGAGTCACTGGAGGAGAGTTTTTATAGGCAGGTCGTCACCATCTGCATCCTACGGCAGAGTTTAGCAGCTAACGCCACTGACATTTAGTGTTTGGTTCAAATTTCTCCTCTTGACTTTTTTTGTCTGCGTTTTCTTTGCAGCGCTTCCGATGCAGCTGAGAACGTGTCTGCTACAGATGTCGCCATCTTGAAGGAGGCTTCATGAGGAAAAGTTGGTGCAACTCCTGTAGCGATGGCGATAAAGATAAACGTTGTAACTAAGTCGTTTGTTTTCGCCAGCTCTGTCATTTGTAGCAGCACCGTTTGGTCCTTGTTTAGCCTTCAGGTAAATGAATAAACACAAATTATGTTCTTCAGTCTGTTTTATATGGTTGCGGCCTTAATATACCAGGCTGCTGGCCACAGATCAGCAGCTAATTCACTTTATTTTTAAATATATCTAGGTGTCAAACATCTGGTCAAATCTAGACGCTAATGTTACTGATGATTTTTAAATCTTTAAATACTTCATTGAGTAATTTTGTCTGTAGACTAGAAAGCAGGATATTTCAGGTTTTGTTTCATTTGACACAACTTTATTCTGGTGATGGTAAAGTTAGCAGCTAATGCTACTGTACAAATCCAGGAACAAACACAACTTTCAACAACATCTGTGACACACTGGACATTTATGGCGCCAGGGCATCCTGTCCAGATCACAGATCTACTTAACGCTGTGTGGCCACTGCGACGGGGAGGTTCTCACCTGCGTTGCTTCGGCGGAGCGATGATCACTTTTCGCCACTAGGTGGCAGCGTGATGCGTTCACTGCCGCGGCGACCCCTGCATAGCAGGAGCCGAAGCAGACACAGAGCGGGAGCTGCAGCATTAGCAGCCAGAAGCGCTGGCTGAGCTAACTGTGCTGTGTTGTATTCACATTATTAAAGAAACTCAACTGACACGTGAACAGGACTCTTCTGTTCGCTAACGTTGCTTCCATTACATCAAGTGTGTTGGCCACAGATCAACAGTTAACTCTGTAGTTTTAATTAGGTGTCAAACTTCATTTGGCCAAATCTAGATGCTAATGTTACTGATGGTTTACTGTAGTTATTTTTAAATGGGTGATGCTAAGGTTAGCAGCTAATGTTACTGTAAATATTTGGCTGCTAATGTCTCTGTAATAAAACTCCTCAGCTGAACTGGACCTAATGTGACCCCGTGACCCCGTGAAGCTTCAGAAAACAGGACCTCAAACGTCAGTCTTCACTGTGTGACTCGCTGGTTCAAGATGAAACGTGGATCAAGAGTCTCTCAAATGATTCTAAACGGCACCGATGTTAAGCAACGGGAGTTTGAACAGGTGCAGTAAATTATTGACTCAGGCTTTTCTATCGGCCTCCAAGCGCTTCGACGCCGCTTCACACCGATGGCAGAGCATAACAGCTTAACCTGACTCACCGGGGCAGCTTAGGGTTCAGTGATTTGCCCAAGGGCCAGGATTCAAACCTTCTCATCACAGACTCTATGGGTCCACATGTTCAGTCTGACTTTCACTGGGCTGAACAGGAAACACTGCTTACGTGGCTGGTAAGCTGGTAACTGTAGCCCTACTTTAGTTCCTTTGTATTTGGGATCATTTCATGTTTTTGCTAAAAACGTGAACTGTTTCCTACTGTTAAACGTCCTCCACCCACTTTAATTTTGCACATGTTCAATATACATAAAGTTGCAGAGCTTTATCAAGTTTTCAGGAAAGTTTCCCCTCAAAGCGTCGCTAATCTCAGATGACTAATTTAACAGTAAGCGAACAGGCAGACTGTGAGCGCCAGCGCTGAAAAGAGGATAAAGAAAGTTTTCTGCCTCGGCCATCGGCGCCGCTGCTCCTGACCTGAACGTGTTTGTGCTCGCAGGGCATTTGTTCTGCTTGTCAAAGTCTCCGTCCATTTGGGTGAAGCTCGTATTAAAGAGATCAGTGTATTTGCATGTGTTGGCGTCGGCTGCTTCGCTCGTTTCTTTGTGAATATAAAGTAGACAGAACTTAAAGCTGAGAGGTTTCATTACTGAGTCTATCGCAGCCGTGCCACACAAATTAAATTGTGCCACATTGGTGAACACCGACCTCGTTCGTAACTGCTGCCTCATCTCCAGCGTCTCCACACTTTGTGACTTTGTTCGGTGTGATTTGTATTTTTGCATATTTCCTTTAAACGTGAATCTCAACGGCTTCTAAAGCTTTAACACTTTAGCTCCAGTTATTCTTGTCCACATTTAAGGACCCAGAATTAAACCAAAGCTGGTAGAACGTTCAAGTCTTTGTTCCAAGGTTCTTCCACTCAGAGCAACGCACCAATACCCACAGACATATTTTACATTTTAAACATCAAACGTACGTTTTCTTTTTTCTGGTCACGGCAGCAGCAAATGTAAACTGATGGAGGGAAATCCGTCCTGTTTGAGCTCATGTTTTGGGATAAATGTAGATTTGTGTTGTATATATGTTCTCAGGTTTTTTCTATATATAGATAGAGCTTTAATACTGAAATGCTTTGTCCTAAATGCTGCAGTTTGAACGTTCAGATATGTGTCATGTGCACATTTAGTAAAGGTCCTCAGCATGAATGAAATGTGGCATCTTGCCAGCCTGTCCAGCTGTAGCAGTGTTGTTCACCAGTAGATGTCAGTCACACTCCGTCCATCAACAGCAGCCGCTGACCTGCCCAGCGCGGACGGAAGGACTGAAACGCAGCTGATTTAGGCGACGAGTCCAATTATAAGACCGTTCCTAAAAAGTGAGTATTTGTCTGATTGGTGAGGGGAAAAAACCTCAGTCACTCAGCAAATGAATTTTCTCATTTCCGTATCTGAAGCGTTTAATGTTGCACCAAAGCAACTAAGTCTGAAGATTCTCATTCATTGGGGTTGAGTCATGACAACTGGATTCTTCTAGTTGGTAGAAACGTTTCCCATCTGTCCAGGAGGCTTCTTCAGTCTGTGGGAAGTTGGTGAAGACACTGATTTATCCTCCAGGTGGGTTTCACCTGTGAATGGGTTGGTTATGTGAACAGAGGGGTGTGAGGGTAGTGAGTAGGTGTGAACCTCAACTACCGTGACTCCTCCTCCAACCATTACAGGTCGTTAAGCGTCTCCTTTGTGGGGACGTGTGAAGTGGCCTTGATCTTCCTGGACAAAGCAACTAAGTAAAGCTGCAGCGTAAATATTCTTTGACCAGATTTTAACGGTAGTAGATTCTCAACAGGATTGGAAACACAAACATCAAATGAAATGGTCAAAGCAACGTTTCCTAGTGTTGACGCTTCACATTTTCATTTCTACCTGGCCGAGCTGGCCAATCAGAGCGAGAGGAGGCGGAGCTTACAGAGCGTGGAGCCTACACTTTGCTCTGGGCCGTGTTGACAGAACGCAGGCGATGATGATTTACTAGGTGAGATTTCCGTCAGGCCTTGTCCCGCATGAACAAGGATCAAATTAGAGTTTTATGAGCTCTGCTGTCTATTCTGACATTTATATGAGCTCGGTGCGGCTCGTGTGATTTATGTTTACAGCAGCACAGGAAGGGAAACAGAAAAAAGAAAAGAAGTCGCCTGAAACTGTCACAAATGGCAGAAAGCGAAAATGGGCCAGTGCCAAGTTTGGTGTGGAGCACCGCACCTCTGAGCATGACTCCTTCAGCCACGTCCAACGTGAGCCTTACAGGAGCAGGACGGCTGGGTGGTCGATGAAAGCCAAGGAGCGAACTCAGCCGCGTAGTCGATGCTCCGGCTTTAACGTTGGACGGGCTTCAGGTAATTACGGCCCCAGAGACGGTTCGAAAGGCAACAATGGGAGAGTTGGCGAGACCACACACCTGGACAAAGGTAATCTCGTCTGGAGTAAACAAATCCATTAACTGCAGGACAACATCCATTGTCGATGGTCTTTATTTGACGAGGGTCAGGGCCATTCGCACCCTGAAGATTAAAGCCTGATACCAGAGAAGCAGCCGCATTTTTATATACCGTCTGCATTTCCAGAACAACGGTGATGGTTTTGTGGCTCTGGACCCCGTTTGGACCAGTGGGTCAGAAAGTCAGTACAACCAGAAATAGGCACTTCAGCAGTGGAATCAACTACAGCAGCACGTTGTGTCCATCAGGCTCCTTTTGTTGGCTCCTCAGCTACAAACATGCTGTAACATCAACGCTCAGCATGCGATGAACTGTAGGATGAAGTCCAACAGGCTGGACCCGGACCAGGACCCAGGCTCATTTCATTATGACCTACAACCATCCTCCACCATTATATAATAGACTGAAGACGCTTCCTGGACAGGTGGAGAAATGTTTCTAGAAAAAGAACTGGTCCAGTTACTTTCAGACAACTTCACCTGGATGATGACCATCTCCACAGACATTACATAATATAACTAAAGTGTTTTTCAACTAAGCTCATCTTTTTTCTTACTGGAGGCCAAAACACATTGATATGAATGTTTCTACCTGTAAGACGTTTGCACTGTCGTTTCTTTTTTGATTCCCTCTGGTTTGACCCGTTGGCCTTTAATTAGCCTCTGACATGGCTGTGCTGAGGGGATAAATGATTATTTGACACGTGCAGGTTTTCATCTGTTTACTTGAAGCATGGAAAACATTCTAATAAAATGTAATGTGGGTTGACAGGGAAATCAAGCTGAAGATGATGTAATGTACTTTCAGCCGCTGTGACTCAGGGTCAGAACTTAATGGGTTTGGAAACGTCCTGGTTTTCCACGGGCTCCGTGGTTGTCGAGCTGCTGCTGCGGCGCTGTTCATTTTGCTGTAGTGATTTTCCTCTGCGTCCACTCACGGCGTGGAAGTTGTCACTGTTCTGGCTTGGACTCGTCTGGACCTGCAGCCACTTGATGGCAGTGAAGCGCCGCGATTCAACCAGGAGAAAATGGAGGAGAAAGAAACTGCATTTGTCATAAAAGGTGGTGAGAGAGAGGAGCGTCATGGAGAGCATCCATAATGTATGTGATCAGTCAGAGAAACACTGGAGGAAGATGCATATTTACAGGGGTTATGATACTAATGATGACACAGATGCTGAAGCTCACATGAACTGACAGAGAGAGAGCTTCCTGCCCATCACTCAAACAGGCAGCTTCTGAAAACCCTGCACCCCAGCAGGTCGTCACCCTAAACGCGATTCTCCAAAAACAAGCGGATAACCTGCGAACACGGGCGCCGCCAGGCCCCGGAGGCCTCTATCTGCTGCGGTGGTCGCTGCTTAACAAAAGCTTCCGCGGCTCCTTAATGTTGTCATTCAAGGGAAAATGTTTTATGTGTTTTATAAGTTGGCTCCGAATACAAAATCCGTTTTAACTGCAGTGAGGCCAGAAGGTTTGTAGGACTCGCTTCCACGAACAAAGACCTTCAGGACCAGGGCCGTGACAGGACTCGACCGGCTGAGCTGCTGTCGGAGCAGATATAGATTAAATCAACCTTTCATAACTTTGTGGTGAGCGATGGACCAGAGGAAAGAAGAACTGTTACCTGTCTGACTACAGCAGCGCTGATTCAAGTATCACAATATTTGGTCGACTGCAAAAACAGTAATGACCGAAGTCTTTGCTGAATTAATTTACTCTACGAAACCTTTCTGAAAACTCCGGGGTCCAGATCTACTGAAGGAGTCCAGGTGATGAGAGCGACACCTGGACTGAGGAAAGAAGCAAAGAAGGCAACGTACAAAGAGACAGATCTGGGTCCAGAACGAACCGAGCAGGTCTCAGGTCCGAACAGACGTCTCCACCTCTGGACAGAAAACGGATCCGTCCGGTTCTGAGCTGAAGCCGTCGGCTTTCATCAGGCTTCTCTTCTGCAGACAGAACAAATCCTAACAGGAGTTTTCTCTCTCTCTGCGTTTAACTTTAGCTTTGTTTGTTTCTCTTCCTCACGCAGGCGGCAGAGACTGGTCCTAATGCTCTGCCTTATTAGACCAGACGCTGCTAATAATTCTCCATCTCTTACGGATGTTTAATTCACGTTCCCCTCAGTCTGACACATTCAGCTTCGTTTCAGCCCCAACAAAGAGCTGCTAATGGTCTTTTAGAGAGGAGGATTAAAATACAACGCCGCTGGACGGGACGAGCACAAATGGCAAGAAAAGCCACTGTCACAAACACGAGAACGTACAGAATAAAAGCTGACGTCTCAGCCACGAAACAGGCTCAAAAGCAAAGCTGTTAATTAGCCTGAGTAGTGATGGGCAGTATTTCACCACAGACTCACTGCTCCTTCACTTCATACAGTGATTTCAGCAAAGCTGCCGACTCAGCGAAGCTTCCGCTCAAGCCCTTCACTGTAACGGAGCAAATATTTTAGCAAATATCAGGAAAAGTGCAAATGAGATGTTAATGCTAATCTTAATGCTAATGCTAATGACCACGGCCCACATGAAGAGACGGAACCGAACCGAAAGTGTCAGTTAACACTGGCAGTAGGAACTACGCTGAACGACAACGTCACAAACGAAGACGCCAACGATGGTTCTGGCACCAGAGACCACAGCACTGCTTCAGGTTCTAGTGCTGTCCATGGGTCGGGTCGGGACCAACAGGCTGTCATGTGTTGCTGTGGACAGGAACACCTAGCAGAACCCACCGTGACCCGTCCGGGTTGATCTGACGCGGGTTTAAAAATGGGCCGGTGCTGCCGGTTCGTCTGTTAAAGCTATTTAGAATTTCTCATCTGGTTATCGGGCTCCTACAGAAACACGAAACAGCCAGAACCACAGCAGTCACATCTGTATTCAAGCCGTCCAGTCTCACTACTGTAGGAATTAGACACAAAGAGATAAAAAGAAATTCAGAAATTTGGAGCTTTGAGGAGCCGGATGTGTGATTCTGACGCCGTCTCTTTCATCCGAATGTGAGTCACTCGAATACTAAAGAGTGAGAGGAAGCTGCAGACTGAAAGGCTGAACCACGAGCGTTAATCACCACACGGGGACCAGCGTAAACCGCTGCCGCCTGCACCTGAACTCATTCATCTGACAAGACTCAGCTCAGACCATCAGGGGCCAGAACCAGCGACGCCCAGGGAACGAAGCAGAAACCCAGGGTTCCACCGAACCAGGCCGGATCAGCGCCAATATGAGAAACACCTCCACTGGAATTTGGTGGCTTCAATCAAATCTTCCTTTCTGCCTGAAATGAACCAGTCTTTTCTGATGTTCTGGTCCCACTTGAATCCCCGTCAGAGCGGGTGGAGAAGCCGTTAAATCACTGCTACGTCCCTGCTGGTAGAAGCAGTTCTACTCCACAGACTCCTCCAACAGCTCGATGATCTAATCTCTCAGCAACGGCGTCGTTACGACAACGGGAGCAGAACAACGTTGTCTGTAACCAGCCGCACAAACTCGGCTGTGACCCAAAGTTTTGAGCCTCCCGCAGCCACCAAAGCACGTCTGCTGCTCACAGACACTCTGACCTGAAAGAGGAAACGCTTCCGTGTCTTTAATCGTTGCTCCTGAAGCCCCAGCATCACTTTAAAAATGGTAAATGAATTTATACAGATGCTACAACTAAATAGAAACCATTTTAACAGTGTCTGTGTCCTTGAATTTCATGTTGCTTCAAGATTATTTTTATCATAATTGAGAAATTAAGTTCTCAGGATAAAACATTTAATTTGGAATTTAAATTAAATCATAGGGTAAAAAAAACAGTAAAGGCAAATAGTCTGTTCGCTATGTTGAAACCGACCAAATGAAAACAATCCTGATCAGTTAATGAAGTGAAGCTTTTTAAAGGAAACACGTCACCAGCCTCTGTCAATAAGTGACATTTTCCCTTTTAACATGAAATCATAAAATTCAAATGCGGCCGATGAATCTGAGCCTCAAAGCTGTGGCTGCTTTCGCTTGAGTTTTGCTGACATCTCGCTCCGAGTCTCCGGTTTTAAAGTTTAAACACAGACGTGTGCCTGCCTCGCTTCACTTTCTGAATATTTTAAAGGGAAACTTCACAGGAGACAGATGAAGGTGAGAGGCTGCCGCCACCCAGATTAAACAGAAAGCATTAAAACCGAGTTAACACCGGCTGCCTGCCTCTCGCTCAGGTGTGAGGGTTTTAATCCGAGGGCCGGATTTCCAGATAGCTCTCCCTTTGTCAGTTCCACTCCACCGTCTTTAAACATCCGTGCACCTGCAGTCAGAGAGAAACTTTTAATTAGGCCCCAACTTCTAATGTTCTTGACAAAGGAAACAGGAAAAGAGTCAGGATCAAACTTTCCCAGAGACAATAAGACAAAAAGCAGCTGTGCCTGTAAATCTGACGTCCACAGTTCTAGCGCCGGGTTTAGCCACGGTGGGTTCTGATGGCAGCGTCCGGGCCTCACAGCGCCGGCTGCTCTCCCCTCACTGTCCCGCTCATGCATAATAAAAAGCACAGCTGAATTATTAATGCAGATTTTTGCACACAATCTGCAGGGGCCATTATCCAGATCTGTGATGGATCTCATTTAATTCTGACAGATTAGATGGATCCACGCCGCTGCCTCCATTGAAGGAGCCGGACCTGCTGGGGTGATTACATAAAGATAATCTGAAGGTCTTGATTAGCGCCCAGCAGAAAGGTCACCACTAAATCTTCCGTTCGAATGAGGCTGAAGTTTGTTTGTCTCGAACAATGAACGGAGGAAATGCCAGCTCCCCGGACAGACGGCTCCGGGGTGGGGGTCTGCCGGAAAGGCCCCGCCCCCCTCCATCTGCGAAAGGTCGGGGTTCAGCCGCCGCAGCCGAGCAGCGCTCGGATATCCACTTATCTCCTGAAAGCCCACAAACGAGGTAATCCTCTTATTTGACACCTCGACCAGACGCTCATTACGTGCAGCTCGTTCTGCTGCCGCCTGCTCCGGATTTCACGTCAGGACGAGTTTCCTTCTGTTTCATTTATACAAAATATGAAGCAGAGCTGAGAAATAAGCTTTTAGCACCAACCTGAGTCGCACTTTCATCTGTCTCAACTCAAACATCTTAAAGTAACTACTGGATGTTTTTAATCCCAATCATGGAAAATAACTGTAACGGACCAACACGCAACTGTTCAACCGTGAGGATCAATCAGACGTTTTGTATTTCGGCGTAAGGGTCTGGTCCCGGTGACCAGGATACTCAGAGAAAGCAGGTTCCTGGAAAGCAGCAGAAGAGAATCTGATTACTGCTCTACCTCCAGAGATTTCATGAAATGCCTACATGTTGTTGTGTCGCAGTTGTTCTTCGTTTACAGGCGAAACGTCTACGCGAAGCAGGTTCACCTGTAACGAAGGAGAAACCTTTTCATGTTGATTTAAAGAGTTTCTTTTCTCAAAACCTGATGATATTTAGTTTGTGATAACTTTTTCAAGGCTAAAAGCAAACGGGTCATTAACCTGAATCGCTCCACGATAACACATCATGGCTGTTGGATAAATAAGGAGCACTGAGAGGATGAGATGGTTTGTGAGCAGAAGAGCAGTCGTCTCCACCTGGACGATCTTTGAACGAGTCTCTTCTTCATCCTCTGCTGCAGATTATCTCTCTGCTGAGCCTGCTCACCTTCGCTAGTCTGCCTGGGAAAAAATACAGAACTGAGGTCTCGACAAATCACTCGACACCCTGCCAGGACGACCGCGTGTGTGCGCACGCTCGTCTTATCTGTGCTCGTCTGATCACAGCCGCAGTTAAACTCCCACAGCAAATCACAGAGAAAGCAACTCCCCGGAGAGAAAAGGAACAGAGAAGCATCAATTAACATGTCAGAGGAGGGAGAGGAACTGCTCCAAAATACTCCGATATCCCCTGTGGAAGCCAGGAAAAACAGCTCAATCTCTCTGGGTTCCCTGTGAAGCGCAGAGCATTCACTACGAACAGGTGTCGTTTATCACAGGAGACGTCAGGAAGCGCGTCGCTACTGTACGAGCTTTAAAACGCAAACAGGAATGAAGAGAAATGTCGGAAAAAGTCATTCAGCAGCTTAAGTTCTACACCAATCCCTGATCCTCCGCTCGTTTATGTTCTTCATCTGAGGTCAGGCTCAGCCAAACTGATTCACACAGAGAGATGAAACTAAAACTAGAACTGAAACTAGATCTGTAAGCAACTAGAACTGAAACTATACCTGTAAGTAGAACTGTAAGCAACTGGAACTTACACTAGATGAGTAAGCAACTAGAGCTGTAACTAGAACTGAAACTAGAGCTGTAACTAGAGCTGAAACTAGATCTGTAAGCAACTAGAACTGAAACTAGAACTGAAACTAGAGCTGAAACTAGAGCTGTAACTAGAACTGAAACTAGAGCTGAAACTAGATCTGTAAGCAACTAGAACTGTAACTAGAGCTGAAACTAGATCTGTAAGCAACTAGAACTGTAACTAGAGCTGAAACTAGAACTGAAACTAGATCTGTAAGCAACTAGAACTGTAACTAGAGCTGAAACTAGAGCTGAGACTAGATCTGTAAGCAACTAGAGCTGAAACTAGATCGATAAGCAACTAGAACTGTAACTAGAACTGAAACTAGAGCTGTAACTAGAGCTGAAACTAGATCTGTAAGCAACTAGAACTGAAACTAGAGCTGTAACTAGAACTGAAACTAGAACTGAAACTAGAGCTGAAACTAGAGCTGAAACTAGATCTGTAAGCAACTAGAACTGTAACTAGAGCTGAAACTAGATCTGTAAGCAACTAGAACTGTAACTAGAGCTGAAACTAGATCTGTAAGCAACTAGAACTGTAACTAGAGCTGTAACTAGAACTGAAACTAGAACTGTAACTAGAGCTGAAACTAGAACTGAAACTAGATCTGTAAGCAACTAGAACTGTAACTAGAGCTGAAACTAGAACTGAAACTAGATCTGTAAGCAACTAGAACTGTAACTAGAGCTGAAACTAGAGCTGAGACTAGATCTGTAAGCAACTAGAGCTGAAACTAGATCGATAAGCAACTAGAACTGTAACTAGAACTGAAACTAGAGCTGTAACTAGAGCTGAAACTAGATCTGTAAGCAACTAGAGCTGTAACTAGAACTGAAACTAGAACTGAAACTAGAGCTGAAACTAGAGCTGTAACTAGAACTGAAACTAGAGCTGTAACTAGAACTGAAACTAGAACTGAAACTAGAGCTGAAACTAGAGCTGAAACTAGATCTGTAAGCAACTAGAACTGTAACTAGAGCTGAAACTAGATCTTTAAGCAACTAGAACTGTAACTAGAGCTGAAACTAGATCTGTAAGCAACTAGAACTGTAACTAGAGCTGAAACTAGAGCTGAGACTAGATCTGTAAGCAACTAGAACTGTAACTAGAGCTGAAACTAGAACTGAAACTAGATCTGTAAGCAACTAGAACTGTAACTAGAGCTGAAACTAGAGCTGAGACTAGATCTGTAAGCAACTAGAGCTGAAACTAGATCGATAAGCAACTAGAACTGTAACTAGAACTGAAACTAGAGCTGTAACTAGAGCTGAAACTAGATCTGTAAGCAACTAGAACTGAAACTAGAGCTGTAACTAGAACTGAAACTAGAACTGAAACTAGAGCTGAAACTAGAGCTGAAACTAGATCTGTAAGCAACTAGAACTGTAACTAGAGCTGAAACTAGATCTGTAAGCAACTAGAACTGTAACTAGAGCTGAAACTAGATCTGTAAGCAACTAGAACTGTAACTAGAGCTGTAACTAGAACTGAAACTAGAACTGTAACTAGAGCTGAAACTAGAACTGAAACTAGATCTGTAAGCAACTAGAACTGTAACTAGAGCTGAAACTAGAACTGAAACTAGATCTGTAAGCAACTAGAACTGTAACTAGAGCTGAAACTAGAGCTGAGACTAGATCTGTAAGCAACTAGAGCTGAAACTAGATCGATAAGCAACTAGAACTGTAACTAGAACTGAAACTAGAGCTGTAACTAGAGCTGAAACTAGATCTGTAAGCAACTAGAACTGAAACTAGAGCTGTAACTAGAACTGAAACTAGAACTGAAACTAGAGCTGAAACTAGAGCTGTAACTAGAACTGAAACTAGAGCTGTAACTAGAACTGAAACTAGAACTGAAACTAGAGCTGAAACTAGAGCTGAAACTAGATCTGTAAGCAACTAGAACTGTAACTAGAGCTGAAACTAGATCTTTAAGCAACTAGAACTGTAACTAGAGCTGAAACTAGATCTGTAAGCAACTAGAACTGTAACTAGAGCTGAAACTAGAGCTGAGACTAGATCTGTAAGCAACTAGAGCTGAAACTAGATCTATAAGCAACTAGAACTGTAACTAGAGCTGAAACTAGAGCTGAAACTAGAACTGTAACTAGAACTGAAACTAGAACTGAAACTAGATCTGAAACTAGAGCTGAAACTAAAACTGTAACTAGAGCTGAAACTAGATCTGTAAGCAACTAGAGCTGAAACTAGATCTGTAAGCAACTAGAACTGTAACTAGAGCTGAAACTAGAACTGAAACTAGATCTGTAAGCAACTAGAACTGTAACTAGAGCTGAAACTAGAGCTGAGACTAGAACTGAAACTAGATCTGTAAGCAACTAGAGCTGAAACTAGATCTGTAAGCAACTAGAGCTGAAACTAGATCTGTAAGCAACTAGAACTGTAACTAGAGCTGAAACTAGAACTGTAACTAGAACTGAAACTAGAACTGAAACTAGATCTGTAAGCAACTAGAACTGTAACTAGAGCTGAAACTAGAACTGAAACTAGATCTTTAAGCAACTAGAACTGTAACTAGAGCTGAAACTAAGACTGAAACTAGAACTGAAACTAGAACTGTAACTAGAGCTGAAACTAGAGCTGAAACTAGAACTGTAACTAGAGCTGAAACTAGAACTGTAACTAGAACTGAAACTAGAACTGTAACTAGAGCTGAAACTAAAACTGTAACTAGAGCTGAAACTAGATCTGTAACTAGAGCTGAAACTAGATCTGTAAGCAACTAGAACTGTAACTAGAGCTGAAACTAGAACTGAAACTAGATCTTTAAGCAACTAGAACTGTAACTAGAGCTGAAACTAGAACTGAAACTAGAACTGTAACTAGAGCTGAAACTAGAACTGAAACTAGAACTGTAACTAGAGCTGAAACTAGAACTGTAACTAGAACTGAAACTAGAACTGTAACTAGAGCTGAAACTAAAACTGTAACTAGAACTGTAACTAGAGCTGAAACTAGATCTGTAACTAGAGCTGAAACTAGATCTGTAAGCAACTAGAACTGTAACTAGAGCTGAAACTAGATCTGTAACTAGAGCTGAAACTAGAACTGAAACTAGATCTTTAAGCAACTAGAACTGTAACTAGAGCTGAAACTAGAACTGAAACTAGAACTGTAACTAGAGCTGAAACTAGATCTGTAAGCAACTAGAGCTGAAACTAGAACTGTAACTAGAACTGTAACTAGAACTGTAACTAGAGCTGAAACTAGAACTGAAACTAGAACTGTAACTAGAGCTGAAACTAAAACTGTAACTAGAGCTGAAACTAGAACTGTAACTAGAGCTGAAACTAGAACTGTAACTAGATCTGTAAGCAACTAGAACTGTAACTAGAGCTGAAACTAGAACTGTAACTAGAGCTGAAACTAGATCTGTAAGCAACTAGAACTGTAACTAGAGCTGAAACTAGAACTGAAACTAGATCTTTAAGCAACTAGAACTGTAACTAGAGCTGAAACTAGAACTGAAACTAGAGCTGAAACTAGATCTGTAAGCAACTAGAACTGTAACTAGAGCTGAAACTAGAACTGTAACTAGAACTGTAACTAGAACTGTAACTAGAACTGTAACTAGAACTGTAACTAGAACTGTAACTAGAACTGAAACTAGATCTGTAACTAGAGCTGTAACTAGAGCTGTAACTAGATCTGTAACTAGATCTGTAACTAGATCTGTAACTAGATCTGTAACTAGATCTGTAACTAGAGCTGAAATTAGAACTGAAATTAGAACTGAAACTAGATCTGTAAGCAACTAGAGCCCAGGAACAGTTCACCTCCAGTCTCTCAGTTCAACAGTCCAGCGGCTTCAGACGACGCTTCTTGTTCTTGACTTGACATCAGTGCATTTAGTGACCATTGACCTGGAACAGGCTGAGCTGTGCTTTGTGTGTCTGAAGCGGTTGTCTGGATGTGCGTCGCTGTCCATGTTAAATGAGCGCGTGAGCCGGTGACGGTTTGCAGCTGTTCCTCCTGATCCTGTCAGAAGATCAGTCACAAAACCAAACCTGAAGCCCACACGCTTCATCAGAGGAAATCATCAGCCTTTAATAGTTTTTTAATGAGTTTGTGGAATGCACTCTGGCGACAGTCTAATAAAGGACAAGCTCTGCACAGAGACTCAGGCTGAATAATGTATAAGGGCAGAGGTAGCACTAATGAAAAGATGATGAGAGTCATTCCTGAGAGAGAGAGAGAGAGCGGGCGAGAGGAAAGGTGCCAGAAAAAGTTGAAAGGGAGGCCCAATTAATCTTCATGTGCTTACAGAAGAAATTAAACAAAAGGAGGAAAAAGGACGGGGGAGAGAATGGCAGTTTGGGAAAAAGCTGAAAGAGACGCTGCGGTGAACAAAGACCCTGCGATCGCTTTTAATGATTTGATTTTCACTTCAGCAACAGAGGCAAGGCTGCGAGCGGAGAGAGGACTCCAAAAGGAAACGTCAGCCTCAGGAAGACTCACCTTTGTGATGAAAGACATCCCACTTCGTGTGTTTTGCTTGTGGATGGACTGAAGCTGGAGCTAAAGGAAGGGAGGGACATTACTACAGGTAAGTAATGAAGAAGCTGCCGTACAGAACGAAATGAAACAAAAAAAGTTAAAGGTGAGCAGGACCGAATGATGGGATGTAAGTCAAGACAGGCAAAAGAAGTAAACTAAGGAGCAGGAGACAATGAGACCAAAGAAGAAGATAAGATAGGAGGCAAGGAAAGGAAACAAGTGAAAGTTAGGTAGAAGAAACGACAGATGATTGGCGGAGAAGAAGAAAAAGAAGGTAGGAGAGCAAATAAGGCAATGAGTTACTAAAATGAGGAAACATTAGAGGGAGAAGGTTGGAGATAAAATTCGGGTGTAGGAGAAGAAATAAGAAGTAGGAGAGAGAAGGAGGCAGGGCATGATGTGGTAGGATGGTAGGGTGCAGAGGAGGAAGCTTCCTTCAACCATGATCTCCTCTCATTAGTTCCTCTGATGTTACAGCCGCGTAACGGCCTCATGTACAGAAACGAACTCGCCGCACCTGAGCCGGATCAACCGGGTCGACGGTTTGTTTCAGCAGCATCGGTCGAGGGAAGCGAAGCGTGAAGGAGTGAGAACGAGGAAAGAAAGACGAACGGAAGGAAACGAGGATGAGGAACACGGCCCATGAACAAGCAGTGGACGTCAGGCGGGTGAAGGCAGGACGCACCAGAGGAGACACGGGTGAAGCTCTGTCCCTCCACCGCTCAGCAGGGTTTTACTCCAGGCCTCCGTCCTTTTTGTTGTTGCAATTAAACCCTAATGAAAGCGCTGAACAGGACGACGCCGGGAGGCCGGGGAGCGGATTAAGGCTGGGTTATCACACCCAGGTGAAAGAGCAGCTCTCATTTCCATAACCTGCCACTTACTGCTGTGTTGGTCTCTCTAATACCTGCACGTTGACTCCCCCGCGCTCAGACGCCAGGTCAGAGGTCACAGACCGATAAGGCTCCGTGACCCAGAGGCAGAGTTTGTTGTGGGTTCAACATCCACTGAACCTAAATTACTGAGGAGGAGGTCAAAGGCACATGATGTGCTTTAAATCGGTCCAAGGGTGAAGAACTTCATTAATGTTTTTAAAAAGGATTATTCAAAGTTAACATTAATTTGCAGATGCTTAAATCCACGAGCTCCGTCTGTACAGCTGGTTACAGACGCTACTGACGCAGCACCTCAACTTCTGCACCACTCACTGAAAAAGCTCGGCCCATCGTCCTTTTGGTTCACGGCCGTTTGGCTTCGTGTTGCTTTACAGCGAGTTACAGCTCTTCACCTGTTCAGTCTGTAACTGCACGACTTCGCTTCGTCCTGGCTGCTCGCTGAGAATAGTTTTCTGCCACAGCACGAAGCAGTGACAGCCTGAAGAGGATCAGCATCACACAGCAGATGGACCCAGTTAAAAGAGCAGCTGGTGAACACGGCGGAGCATTTAGCAGCTAAAGAGCCAGACGCTTCCCTCCGGAGGTGGAGGAGACCAAAATCAGAGCGAGACCCTTTCATTGGACTGGTTCCTAGAAAACAACCTGAGATGCTAAAGTTGCTCCACAACTGATGGAGATGCAGGACATATGCTTAAAATGAACCACAGAGCCTAGAGGCACAGGGTTTATTTGGTCTTTTAAATTTAAAAGAATTTCTGTATCTCCATTAACGGATTTGTCTCGTTAGCTGCAGCTCGGCGCTGATCAGGTAACAGTTTGAGACATGTTGGCAGTTCTCTGGGTTTCTTCACATTAAATCTATATTTTGAATTTTTTAAGAGCTGATCAGTGCAGACTTTAAAACGGAAGCGTAGTAGATGTAAAGCTGCTGTCAGTCCATCTCTTGCTGCTGCCTCTGTGTTAATAGGCTTAAAACGTGCGCGTTGACCACTTTCACAGCTGACTCCCCTCGATGCGGCTTAACATCAAACGTTGGTTCCACGCATGCTTCAACAATGATCTCCTCTCATCAGTTCCTCTCGGTCCGTCCTCTGATGTTACAGCCGCGTAACGGCCTCGTGTACAGAAACGCAAACACGCGTGAACGACGCGCCGCTCGCCGCACCTGAGCCAGATCAACCGGGTCGGCGTCGACGGTTTGTCGGCCGAGTGAAGCGAAGCGTGAAGCGGTGAAAGGAGAACGAGGAGCAGCTCCACAGGGAGGAAGGGGGAGCGACGGTGAGTCAGAGCATTAACAACCTGGACGTTACAGAGCTGTCCTCATGTTCTAGACATGCCGGTCGTTATGAAACTGAAACCTAATGCTCTGGCTGTAGGCGTCGCGGTGCATTCTGGGTAAAGGTGTCGCATGGCTGGACTTAGCGCGTTTAGCTTAACGGTGCTACGTTGCTCAGGTTTTACAGAAGCGCGGCCTCGTCCTCAGGTGGACAGTAAGCAAACTCTGGATGTTAATATCTCCCTCTGACTCATCCTCCATCATTTCTCCTCACTGTGGAGGAAGCAGTGGCCTGGCCCCCACAGGCCTCGCTGCCATATTTTATTATTTATGAATGCGATTAATAATCCGCCGCCTTGCTGCAGGAGAAGCTGAGAACCATAAGAGCACCCAGAAGAAAAGCAGCACCGTGATTCCACTCCAGCTGGCTGCAGAGAAGAAAAGAAAGTAAATCATCATCTCCCACATGCTTAATGAGAACAAAACCAGAGACTCAGCTTGTTAAAGTGAACTTTTTCCTGAGGTTCAATCACAGCGGCGTGGGTTCAAGCTGCGGGGGGTCCAGGTGAAAGATGCCAGGAGACAATTACACGCAACGAGCCAAAAGCAGCTTTGTTCCTGCTCTTTGTTGTTTAGGGAACAAATGCAGAATGTCTGAGGTCTGCTTCTCTGCTCTTAGGTGGAACCTGGGGAACAAGAAGCTCACACAGGCCACGTCTGAATGAGCTCACGACCCCCGATCGTCTCAGCGAGTGTTAGACGAAGCTTTAGCCCCACGACCAGGAAACGACCTGATGTTCATGCTACAGCAGAGGGTTCAGAGCGACACGAGGTACGAGACCCGGAGCCTTTTGACTGTGCTGTTCGAGTGTAGCTTCACGTCTCGTTGTCATTCTCGTGGCCTGCGACTCCGCTGACCTCCATTTGTTGAGTTTCTGACCTTTAGAATTGTCTAGACGGAGCACGGGAGCCGTGTTCCACCGCTGCCCGCGCACAAATCCGAGTTGTTACAAATGTCAGGGTTGTTTTGAATGAGGTTTCTTATCTCCACATACTGTACAAGGATTCACCTCAAACACTGAGTTTATTCCAAACCGGACGACAGCTGAGCTTCTCCAACTGCTGATGAGTCTTGAGTCTTAAGCATCTAGAAGCTACAGACAAAACTAGAAGTGACCAGATCGTGTTTTCCACCCTGGGCTTTCATTTCCCCCTCGGTGCCTCAGCTGTTACAGCTTCATCATCTCTGCATGAGCGACGGTTCATCTGCATTTATCATCCTGTGGTTTTCAAATCTCTCCTAAATAAATGTCTGTGTTGAAGTGTTTGCTGAATGTTCTGGGTGGAAGCGCGTGGACACTCTCACTAATCGCACTTTAACAGCCAGCAGAGAAACGCTTCACATGCTGCAGGAAAACAGATCCAGTCTGGGCGTAATTATTAAAGTTAATGACAGATGAAGCAGCGGCGCAGATCACAGTCCAACACTCGCCACAGGTCATTTTTTAGCTCGGCAGAGCAGCGAGCGTTGCAGCGCAGGCCCCGGACGCTCAGTCACTGCTGTCTGACTGGCTGCGGTTCTCTCCTGCCGGTGGAGGCAGACGGCCGCGGCCCGAGCCTGGTTCTGTCCTGGCGCTGCTCAGTGGGATCGGTTGGCTTGTCTTTCCAGCTGTTCTGCAGGGTCTTAAGCCCTGACGGGCCCTGCTGACGACGGCTCCTCCTCTGAGCACCGTGTCTCTTCGTCCTCATATTTCCGTCTCCTTTCCTTTGTCCCTCCTTGCCTCCTCCTCACCCCCCGCGAAGGGTCATTTTTCACAGGTGTCATCTGCAGGATGTCACACCTGAGCAACGTCTCTCTCTCTACTGAAGATCTATGAGCCTTGAATTTCATATTTTCAGCTTATTTATCTCGTCGTTTGTTTTCATTTTTTTTACTGATGTGGGTCACTTGACAGTTTGGAGTCATTTCAAATCTCTGCCACACAAACACTCATACATTACACCGTGTGCTTCCCGTCGCAGGCTCCATAGGCTGAGGGGAGGAAATATGTTTCCGCCACATGCTGATTTGCAGAGAGCTGCCGGTGGAGGCTGATAGATATTTGTTTCCACGCAGCCACTGGGAGTCAGATGGCGACTGTTTCCACGTCTCCATGTCCTCGACACCGTCTGATGAGCTCTCGCATCCTCATATGGAAAATGTCTGTTCAGATATGGTTCTTAAAAAATGAAAAAAAGTGGTTTGGCTTCATTTTCAGGACGAGGTTGGTTGTTGTGAAGCAGAACAGGTGTGTTCATGCTTTTTAACCTCGTTACCTGTGTCTCACCAAGATGCTCATACTTTAAATTGGCCGTTGCTTAATCAGTTACTAGTCGGTTGCTTAGTAACATAACTACTTGATTCATGTTGAGGCAGCTTCTTGTTCCTTCTTTATAACCATGAACGTCTCAGGAAAGATGGTGATAATAAAACAAATCTAAATCGTTAGGTTTGAATAGCATCAAATCGTCACCAACCCAGCGTTTGATCTTAAAACTCTCCATTGTTCTGTTTTACCGTTAGTGATTCAGTATCTACACGAGGTCCCAGCATCAAACAGCTCCTGAACAAATAGGCCTTTCATTTACTTTTTGATAGCAGAGCAATGAAAGTACTGTAACGTGAGTTATGGTGTCGTTCTTTACGACGGGGACTGGCCACTGGTTTGGAAAGTCTTTCCTCCTGGACGCCGGCAGTAAAAGGTTAACAACGTGGCCGTGATGAATGGAAGCAGTAAGAAGGAGATGAGCTTCAGAGCGATATTCCCTCCGCTAACAGCTCCACATCAGCATTTACTGCCGGGGTTAGCGGCACCGTCAGCTAGAATCTGTGGCCACACTACGAGTGAGGTCAGCGGACGATAAAAACGGGTCACCCACCGCAGCGCCGCTGGCTTTTATGTCGCAGATGGACCGAATCATCTTTAACAATAGTCACTTGTGGCTGGTCCGGGGTCTTCCGCCCTATGACAGCTGCGTATGGACGGATCTGTGTAACTAAAGTGGGAGCAGGCTGCTGCACGTGATGTCGATTCTGAACGACATAGACCGATCCTGTCTGTCAGTTCAACACAACCATGTTGGGTTATGCAGATGACCAGGAACTAGCCCAGAACTCGAAGGAGTCCAAGTACGAATGAAGCAAGACGCCAAGAAACTGAGCTCCCTCTCGTCTTCGGTTTACCGATCAACGCGCTCTCCAAAGTTTCAGACGTGATCAGAAGTAGCTCTGTCTGATATCTATCAATTAGAAGTCGGTTTATGCAACTCTGTGCTGGAGAGAAAGGAAGGAGCCGTCCTCCAAGGCTTCATATCAGCAGCCATCTGGACGGGAGTTTGGCTGAGACACAGCCATTCCCTGCAGACACTTCATATGAAACTGAAATTAACGGGGAGAGTGTGTGATCACGCTGCGGTGAATCAGCGGCTGAACGGCAGAACAACAACCTTCCTGCTTGGGGAAAAATGACAGAGGCGGCGGCGTCAGGTCTGCAGAGGAGGAGGAGGAACCACTTAAAGGCTCCAGGGCCCTGAGCAGCCGCCGAACACAGGAGCGTTCAGTAAAGAAGGTCGGGCAGCGCTACAGTCTCTCAACACGTCAGGAATAATAATATACAGCATGCGTTTAGGTCCGACCTGCTTCCAGCAGCCTCTAGACGCAGAGGCGTCGTCTACTGTGGCTGCTCGTCGTCATCGCTCCGTGGTGAGCTCTGCTTCAGAAACATTTTTCAGTGTCTAGAACTTTTCAACAGCCTGAACCGCTTTGTCTTTATTTCTGTCACAGTACAGCTGCTCCGATCACTGGTTCACGTGTTAATAACATTTATCACAGTTCTGGCTCCGCTAATAAGACAAACGACTTGAACCTCAGCAGATTTCTCTTCTTCTTCTTCACCCATTTGACAATAAAAAAAACAACTTAAAGTTTGCTACTGTAACAACTTTAACCGTGCGCGTTTCAGGGAAGACGACGGGACAGAGCGACGTCACGTCTCTACTCAGGAAGGACGTGCTGCCAACTCCGTTCGGGTCAGATACACGAGACTCAAGTCACTTATGAACAATGATTTCAGGCACTTCACAGTGAAACGAGCGACCGACTCCTCAACTGAACACACAAGCTCTGAATCAATGCCTCTAAGTCATTAAGAAGCATATTGAAGTCTGGTTTCAGGACCAGACAGGAAGCACAGATGAAGCTGGAACTTCACCCGTGCACAGACCAGGAGAAGCACTGATCGCACACAGTCAGGCTCCACCTCTGTCACCAAGTGGGAAGCTTTAAATCGCCTTTTCCTGCAGATGAAGTGATTCACATCCGACCAGCTGCCGTTCACAGAGAGGCCGACTGCTGCTCCAGTATCCAACAATGACACGAAGACAGGTTCAATCACTGTATCAACCTTTTACGTTTGACTAATCACAGCAGAGCTGATCTTTCATTTTTAAAGCAGCAATTAGCAGCGAATAATTTTAAACACAGAAACCAGAAAAACTGAAATAAGTATAAAGAAGAGACTCGATGATTCATGTTTCTGTGCAGCAGCTTCATCTCGAGCTTGAGGCAACACAAACACACAAACTCAGGTGAATGATCCACTAAGATCGACAACCACTGCTCCTTTCGTCAAACACAGGCTACAGGAACATTCCAGTAAGGTTAATTAGCTAATTAGCCGGGCTGTGATTTCACTGAGAACTCGCGAACATGAAACGGTTGCAGCCGAGAAGCCTCGAGGTCGACTCCGATCAGCTGATAAAGAGATGACAGTGATGTGTCCTTTGATCTCTGTGTAACAACGAGAGAGGAAACGCAACTCGCAGATTATCGCACATGCAAATCACACGGCTGCCTCCCAGCTCAGTTTAACGCTTTCACGCGGTTACATCATGAGCCGTGCTGAAGAAAAGCCTGTTCTGCTGTCTTATTTAAGTCCTCGCATGTAAATACTGCAGGGAGACAGGATCACTGTCTGGGAAATATCAAGAAACTTCAGCTTTTACGCCACAGGACAGAACACACGCGATTCATCAGGTCACAGGACGAGAATCTCCTCCTTCTTATATAGGAGCTGATTTAACCTCTTTGCAGGAGACTGTTCAAATCTAAACGCCTGTAAACCCACATAAAGCCAGCGGTTGGGGTCAGGGAGTAAACGTTCGATCTCTGTCAGGTGCCTGCATGTTTCCCCTCTGTTAGTTAGAAGCTTCACATTCAGAGAGCTGCAAACACAGAGAACAGGAATTCATGGACTGAAGTGCGTTGATAAGAGCTTCCTTAGTGCGATGCTGCCATGAAAGCAAACAATCCAGACAAAACGCGAACACACCATCACACTTAAAACGTGATTAGAGAGCCACCTGCACGTAAACACTCAAACCACAGACAGTCTGACAGTAAATATGATTATACTGCTGCAAATGATAATACGTTATATCTTCGCTCTGCAAGAGAGAAAGCCAGGATTTATGAGGCATAAAGTGGACTCTGTACGAACGAGCTGCAGCGATGATGGCAGATTATCGATCCGCTCGCTCTCTGACAGCAAAACAAGCTCAGCTGCTGGGATATGATGCAGCTACGCCGCTGGGGCCGATTCAGCACCAAACGGCCCACACAGCCCAGAAACTGTTGAAAGGACGCTTACGTGGAGTTTCTCTTTGGATTAGCCCAGTTTAGCATAAAGCCTGCTAGCATGGGGAAACCACGAGCTAGCGTCACTACAAATTCGTCTATACACACCAGAACCCACGTAGCATCGGATCTGCTGGCTTTTGCTGACAGAGCTGTAGACTTGCAACCTCAGACAGTTGCCAAATCTCATTGATTTGGTGCAAGAAAGCCCGTGTTCGCCTGCTTCCACACTTCATGCCAGACAGAGACGCCGAGCTCCTCGCCATCCCGACCGTGAAGGACCCTGCAGCGGTAGATGGATCACATCCTCCAGTTCTGTCTGATCAGTACGAGTCCACGTCAGGTTACAGCGACTCCCGAGCATCAAGTTCACCACTTCACCCTCGAGTGATTGCTGCTGTTGATAGTGATAATAGAGTTGAGGGTCCAGTTCCATAACCGGTGCCCGTGGGTCCGGACCGGGACGATCTGGAGGCAGAGCGTGTCTCTGGTGGGCTGTTTGTGGTTGGCCAGGCGGCTCGTTGGCTTTCCCCTCGCAGCCTGTGGGATCTAACCCGATGTGATCGGGCTAAGCGAGGCCGCTCCCTGCCACGAATACATTGCTACACGAGCGCAGCCAGCATGGAAATGGTTTAGCATACAGGCCTCCCGGTGATGGGATCAGACACAGGCAGCACTTCAAGCAGCTGCAGCTTATCATGCTCTGCTTATCTGCACTTTATTTTACCTGCAGATTGACACCAGCGATAGCATCAGATTCTATCACAGACATGGTCGTTTCCACATAATCCTTTACTTCACGCACAAGGTCAGATGTGAACAGAAAGAGGTTGGACAACAGAGGCTTCACCAAAGTGAAATGAAAACAAGGCTAAAGCCTGAGATGTATCTCACACTTCAGCATCATTACAGTTCTGAGTCATGAGATGGAGGAACGATGGAGCAGCAGGAGCCTGGAATCAACGGGTCATAAGGCCTCTACAGGTTTGCTCCCAAACAGTTGTCAGCGTAATTATTAAGTCTCCATTGACACTAGGTGTGATGTTTCTCCAGGGTCCAAGCCTTTCGCCCCCTGACAGCAGGATTAGTTCCAGCACCTGTGACCCCTAACAGGCCGTGATTTAGATCACACATTACTACAGCAAGTGTCCAACCTTGTGTTACGGCCCAAGTCGGTGCCGTGTTGGTTTGCGTGCGTGTGCGTAATCAACAGGTTTCCCGTTGGCCGGATCTCCTCTTCGACGCTACGACGCAGAATCGCTCTGCTTGGTGTTTCTGCACCTTTTTGTTCTTTTCGTTCTCGTTAATCGAGCTGCGATTACGTTTTCTCCTGTTTAGCGCGGAGGGAGTCAGGGTTTGCCAGCTGTCTTTTAGTTTGGGCTTAGCTAGCTGGTGGTTATAGCGGGGTCACCTACCTAGACGGCGACACCCTGCTCGTTCTCACTCTAGTTGCATTTAAATTATATTTTCCATTTTGTGAACAGGAGCCATCAAAAGAGTCAAGGTAAGAGTTTCTCACTTACTCTGGAGCCTTTGCCAATAACTCACGGTTTCCTCCTTTGGTTGACACTGAAGTGACTAACGAGTCCTATGAATGACGAGAATCATAAAGAACAAGCTGCAAACTACTGAAGCTGTGACAAGTCAAGTGTCCAGAGCTGCGACGAACAGCGCAGACGTTTTACAGATGAGCACAAGGTTCATTTTAAGCGTTTTTTCATTTGTTAGTCAAAATGAAAAGCGGATTAATCTACATTAAATGTGAAAATGAACCTAGACTGGCCTCTTCCACTGGTTACTCATCTGTAAGACTTTTCTGTTGGAAAACAAAGACTGGGGATGAGTTCAGGTGCAGCTCGGCGGCCTGAGAGCCGTTAAGCGAAGGCAGAGCGGCCGTGACGGAGGAGCAAAGTGCAGCAGAGTTGCCGACGGACAGCATGATGATCGCTGTGTGACAAACTGCAAGGAACACACTTAAAGCTCCAGCTAGCAGAGAGCCCTCTGACATTCTACAGGTGCTGCAAATGTCACCCTGAGAGCTTGATGAGTGGGTGAATAGCAGGACACGCCGCTGAAATTTCTGACTCCAGCCATCAAACTTTACTCAGGCACAAACACTTTCATTTAAGACACATCATCAGTCAGCTCCCTGCACTTTTGCTCACCTGCGTTCGTATTTTCCCTCAAATTAATCTTTGAACCATCAAGTTAGCTAAAACACTTGGCTTTCTTCTAAAACATCTGTAATTCATGGCTCGAGTGGTTAAAAGGCTTTGTCTGTGAATAAAAGACGGAGCATTGACCTCTTTATTAACACCATCACTGCAGACAGATCTTTCAGTGACGAGCCGTTTAAAAGCATAAACTATTTTATCAGAACGAAACGGACTCATTAAACATGCTGATGCAGGGTCGTAACTGAGGGCAGATGATCTCATTAGCGAGCGTTAACCGAGTCCAACAGCTTATAACTCACGCACACAAATGTTCTCCAGCTGCAAATTACTAATTATATTTGTTGTTACACTACAAGGTCATGTTTATTAGGGTTTACACAAGCCAGCGATTTAGCCTGTTAGCTGAAACTCTAATTCAGCCCCACACAATGAAAACGCTTTCGCTGGGGTCCAGATGTTTTGTTAGAGGCCAGATTTGACCCATCTGCCAGTTTCCACAACCTCTAACATCCCAAACAAGAAGACAAGCACCAGACGAGGGTGTTTCTGGTGCAGCACAGCTAACAGGCCACAGATTCCTGTTACGGACTCGCTGATCCTACACATTCACACTTTCATCGCCGTGTATCCATATTTGACATGATAACAGCATATTATTATTATTATCTACGTAATTACTATGTATTACGGGTTGTCACAGTGTGCAGATGTGTGCATGGTTTAGCACTGGAAACAATAAAAACTATTTTACATTAAAGCTGGTTAACTGGTTTCAGGTTGTTGCCTTCACATAAGCTGCTGATGTGACCTGTGCAGTGAAGCTCAAGTTCTGGACCTTGGCCCAAGACTCTTTACTGAGGATAAGACAGAAACGCTCCATGCAAGAAGAAAGAAAGATATATTAGAAAGTAACACTTCAAATAGTAATAGTAAGTAATACACAAGTTCAGATCTAACTCAAACGTCCTTCAGTGAGACAGGCTGCCTCTCTGGCTCCTCTCTGGCTCCTCCCTGACTCCTCCCTGACTCCTCCCTGACTCCTCCCTGGTTCCTCCCTGGTTCCTCCCTGGTTCCTCCCTGGTTCCTCCCTGGTTCCTCCCTGACTCCTCCCTGACTCCTCCCTGGCTTCTGGGCTTCAGTCGTGTGGATTGGGATCAATCCGTAAACACACTCCTGAAACACTAGTGATGTTCACCTGGCAGCTGGAGGCCTGGCTGGTCAATACAGCACATGGTCATAAAACAAACATGAGAGCGATGTGCAGCTGAAGCGAAGCCTCCTCTTGCCTTCGGCCGCTGTGAGACGCCGCGTCTCCACCTGTTTCCTGTGACTCGCCTCAGGCTAAAACGTGCTGGAGCTGGAAGATATTCAAATCATCTGCTGGAGTGAAAGACGCAGTTAAGCTGTTCAACAGGAAGAACATTTTGATTCTTCTTTCCTAAACTTCCTCAGCTTTCAAGCTCAACGCTGTAGTTTGCTGTGACGGTGGCGCTGGAGGAGCCAGGTGCTCATTAAAACCCGGAGCAAATGTTCGCGTAATTGTGATTTATGCTGATTGTCAGTCACAGTCACTGCTCCACGACCCAGAGCTTCTGGCTCTAAGGCTGAACCACCAACGTTGGAGCCTTTTCATCCCAGTCACAAATGTTGTTCGCAATTTTGTGTCCTTAAATATTTTTTAATGGTGCGTGACTGGAAGCTACCAGCCAGATAGAACGTAAAGAACCCGCCAAGCACCAAAGCCTGAACAGCAGCGTGTTGGTCACTGCGAGAAAAACTAGTAAACTAAGTCGTTTAGAGTTTAGCAGATGGTAACAGGCTGACGTACAACACGTCTCACCGTCGGCAACGTGCATCAGCTCAACCACTGAGCCCGGATCGGCCAACTGGCCGGTACTCACTGCTCCTCGGAGTCCAGGAGGCCGTTGGTGGCCACTTTACAAGCCATGGGTCCGATCGAGGGGCGTCGTCCCACGGAACAGCGGCCGGTTCCGAGCACGTCGCAGCCGCAGCATCTGAAGTTCTGTGCAGGACGCTAAGCTAACTAGCACGCTAAGCTAAGTGCAACAGGTGTTTTCGAAGTTCTGGCTCATTTATCGATTCAGACGAGAACAAACGACGACGACAACGCTTCCACCTCCGTCTTTGACCCGCCTCTCTGAACTGCCACTAATTGGCCAACACCACAGATTGACACCTGTTCAGACCATACAAGGAACAAGACGGACAGCGATGCATTCACTGACCGTTATAAACACGGGATATTTCGGTTTCAACCAAATGATCTAAAACACACTTTTTTCACACTGTTTCCAGATACGACCACATCTCAAATTCGGCAAACACAGAGTCAGCAGTTTGCAAACTAAGGCATATTTGTGTATATTTTATAAGATAAATGTTTCTTTCAGAACCAGGGTTTGATGGAATGCTGTCCCTCGGTACCAGGCCACGGTCAGAGCATCAGACCCGTTTTAGACGTTTGCGAGTCGTCCGATGCTCCAGTGAGATGACGAGCCGCACAGAACGGAGCTGAGATGAATCACGGGTCCAGCGGGCCGGTACAGCGCCTATATTTCATTCATCTCCCGCACACCAGGACTCGATCAATCCCTCATGAATAAAAAAACAGCCCCATTTAAAAGAGAGCTCATTTGCATCCGTCCAACTTGGCCTCCAGTCGCTATGTGTAACCCGCCACCGTCGCATCACACACAGCTGAGCCGGACGCAGCGTAGTTATAAATGCTGGGCCGTCTGAGTAGGGTCAGCAAAGCCAGACGTTCACCTGGCTGTTACCTGTTAACGCCGTGGTTGTGAGTCTCTCTCTCTTCCTTCCGTTCTGCTCGGAGATTCATGTTTCTTTGGCGTCGTCCTTGTTCCCTGCACTCTTCCCTCTGCCTCCTTTCATTCTTCTCCCCTCCTGGTGAATTTTTATTGCCGTCATGAATCTGTGACGCGACGCGGTGAGTTTAGTTCAGCGCTGCCTGAATCACTTTGGTGGTTTTGGGTTTGATGGCTTTAATATAGGCTCTGACCTGCATCCAGTTTGAACACAGCAAGTAGTGCAGCAGGTTCCCCTCATAAATTATCCCCCCTGCTGCTGGGAAATAATAAACATCAGAGCGACAGTGGCGGAGGATTACTAATGGGCTGCGGCTAAAGATTTGCGGCTTGGGCGATCTGTCATAAAAAAATAATAATAACACCCATTACAACAGCGCCTCCGTCAGATGGGGAACACAGATGTGTGCATGTGTTCCTGACGTGACTGGCAGCCAATAAATAACCCATTTCAATTTCTGAAGCAGTCATGATGATGAACTCCACGCTCACCTGTGTTGATGCATTACGTGCCTCTCGCATGACAAAGTGGCTGTTTAATCACAAATCTGTCGCCGTCTCCCAGCAGCGAGCGGAGCCGTGCTGGTCCTTCCAAGCACACGTCCTGTGAACAGGGCATCATGGGTAACGAGGCACAACACGAGGCTGAAGCCCACCAGTCCTGGCTACCGGATGGATCTAACATCTGCACCGGGACGTCGGGGCCCAGTGAGCAGGAAGGCGCACGCAGCCGATCACAGGCAGAGCCAGACCAAGCGCTTCTAGCTGAGCTTCATCTCGCCGCCAGCCCGATATCTGACCATCTCGCTTTGTCTCGGAGAAGAGGCGAATCAGCATGTTTCCCAAACCGTTGAACTATTCCTTTGATTGAATCTGTGTGACAGTTCTCTTCCCTCCGTGGAGAACTTAAATGCCAGGAGCAGAGAACATCTCCAAACGAAGAACATTCAAACGGCCTGATAACGGCGTCAGCTCCAGTGTCCAGAGAGCAGAAATCAATCATCTGCAGCTGCAGCTTCACTCGCTACTTCTACTTCGTGATTTTCCACAGATTTCTCTATTTATCAACAGCGTCGTCTGTTCAGCATCTGCATCTGTGCTGAAGCTCATTAATGGAGCCTTCGGATGGCTGAGCACTAATGAGCCGAGCGTGACGTCCGAGAGTCTCTGGTCTGGGTTCATCCATGAGCAGGTGGACGGATGGATCCCAGAGCTGCCGCCTCACCATCACATCCAGCCTTTATCTGAACCACATTCATTGTTGAACGCTGAGAGACTCTGAAGTCTGGACCCATGAGAAATAAATATAGAAATATATACATGAGGTTGAAGCTGCAGATTTGTTATTACATTCAACTGTGGATGAAAATGATGTTCAGTGCTTTCAGCATCTGTTAAGAATTTTGTGTGTGGCTTCATTTTCAGTTGAAGGATTGTAGATGGCCTCACTGGTCCTTAGATACTATTCTTGTTGTTCTATTGAACCCTGTGTTTCTGATTGTGAAGAGCTGACTGAGGACGAGAACCAAATTGTGATCAGACACCGTGTGGAAAGCGAAGCAGCTCCTGTTTGGATGCCACTCTAATTGGACTGCTTTAATTAGCCGTGTCCCTCTCGCCCTCAGTAAACAGAGAAGAAGAAGGCGATCTGGCGGGTCAAGCATTTCTTGCGGCCCAGCGCGGGGACCTCCTGATTGGGCCCTCAGCTTTTCTCGCCGACCTTGCAGAGAGCTGCAGACCAAGTTATCCGCTGAGGTGGGATTTCTGGAGGAGCCAGCGTTTCCAGGTAACAGAGCGGCCGAGATGCTGTCAGACGTTCAGGCAGCTTGTTAGTTTCAGCTTCCTCCTGCAGAATAAAACGAGCGCTCGCTTATTTAAGCTGCAAATGAAATGAGCCTAGCTCTAAATGTTGGTCTGCATTAGACCACTGTTTATTTTGGACTTCTTCCTGAAAAGCAATCATTTCTCCCTAACTGGGGCTCTGTGATCACATTTGCTCTGATTAGTGTCATAAAGCGCTGCCTCGTCGCGCAGATTGTCCTGTGCATGAAACCCAAACTCCTGATGGAAACGACCCGTCGCTGCAGAACCCAGAATAAATCCAGACCAAGATTCACACTTAAAAATAAACGGTTCAACTTAGCTTTGACTTGAAAACACAATCCGTTCTTAAAGACTTTGCAACTGCAGCGTCAGCTTTTTAAACTGAATGAGACACGAGCTTGAAGTGGACAGGCTGAAGTAAAGGTTCCTCAGAGTGAAGAACGAGTCACATCAAACTATCAAGAGCAGAACAAAGCAAGAATCATCTTCATATAGTATTTGATCTGTCGTCACAGTGTTGGTACTACTCATTTCGTCAGCGCTCCAGACACCAGCCCATGAGCAGCTGATTGTTTGTGACCTTTCGGTCGCGGGTCATTACGCGGCCGTCCGCTGCTCTTTGATGTCAGCATCCATGAGGATCCCTCCACCACCTTCCTCCGCTTCCCAACAGCTTCCGCCTTTGTTTCATTAGATAAAAAAGAAAGGAGTGATGTAATGGAGAACAATGGCTCACGTTAGAGTCAGATCCCTCACAAAGAGTCACTGCTACCTTGCGAGATGAAACGGACTGTGAGAGCACCCCGACCCCCTGAAACATTCATGACACGCCGCTAGCTTCTCGCACGCCGAACTTTGCTCCTTGTTTTTCTTCTTCCTTTATGACTTTAACACTTTCTCTTCGTCTCTCCAGGCTCCTGCTGTCTCCTACATCTATTGATCCATCGCAGCTTCTCCTCTGTTCATGAGGAACGTGGAGATAATCTGTATTTTGGTTTTTTAAGCTTTGGATATATAATAAAGACAGAGACCTGTCATACTATGTGACATAAAAAAAACAGCAGCAGCTAAAAAACTTTGAATTTGATGAAGTTCATTATTTGTTAAAGAAAAAACTAAAATGACTTAAATGTGTAAAAGTTTACCATAAATAATAATATTCTTTCAAATCAAGGGTTCAAGGTTCAAGGAGTTTTATTGTCATTGTAACATGTTGTACAACGAAATTATAAAAGTGTCAAGCAGCCAGTGCAGTTTTAATCATAAAAGAAAAGTAAAATAAATAAATAAATAAAAAATGAAATTAAAATAAAAAAATAAACATTTTAAATCAAATCTGACAACATTCATTCCATTTCATAAAATCACTTAATGCACATTCCCTTCTAAAACTGTGATTTTTTGTTTGTTCAGTGCAGTTATGGCTGTTGGGTAAAAACTGTTCTTTAGTCTGTTCGTCCGTGATTTGATTTGTCTGTATCGTCGTCCTGGCGGTAGCAGTTCAAACAGATGGTGTCCGGGGTGTGATGTGTCCTTGATGATGTTTTGGGCTTTTTTTATGCAGTGGGAACTGTGTAGTTCTTCCAGTGTAGGGAGAGAGCAGCCGACGATCTTCTGGGCCGTGTTTATCACCCTCTGGAGCGCTTTCCTCTGTGCTACTGTGCAGCTGGTGAACCATACGCCAATGCAGTATGTTAGGATGCTCTCTATGGAGCATCGGTAGAAGGCCACCAGGAGTTTCCTAGACACGTAGTTCTTTCTCAGTGCCCTAAGGAAGTAGAGTCTCTGTTGGGCCTTTTTCATCAGCTCCGAGGTGTTCATGCTCCAGGTCAGGCCCCCCTCAATCTGAACTCCCAGGAATCGGAAGCCATGTACTCTCTCCACACAGTCCCCATTTATGAATATTGGAGAAATGTCAGTGTTCTTTCTCCTGAAGTCTATAATCAGCTCCTTCGTCTTTTTGGTGTTGAGGAGCAAGTTGTTCTCTTTGCACCATCCCGACAGCTTTCCTACCTCGTCCCTATAGGTCGTCTCGTCCCCTGCTGTCGCTAGTGGTGAGTCCTTTTAGGTTTTAGGCTGATGAAGCAGCTGCTCCCATCTCGCCTCTGGGTCACTCGGTGAGTGGACCCCAGTTGTTTTAACGCTGGTGTTTTTACAGAGCACTGGGTTTCCAGTCCCGCTCCCGCTGCTCCGGGGTATGTATCATCTCATCGCATGTCTGAGAACAGTCTCCTCTTTCTCGGCCCTGAGGGGCCCTGAGGGGCCCACAGAACATCTCGAGTGTTCCTGCTTTGTTTTGCTTCCATCCTCTTCTGCCTCCTTTCATGGCGGCCATTAGGCAGCCGGCCAGCGGCGAAGCTTCTGCTTGTTGTTGTGGTTGAGAATCGGTTTCAGCAGCTGCAGAGGAAGAACGGTCGCGACTCCAGCGGGGACACAAGAGACCGGCTAAGTTTTAATGGGAACTGGATGGTTGAGCTGCCCTAACAGGTCTCTCAGGCCCCTGCAAAGCTCCTGCTGCCCCCTGGCTCCGTTCAGCAGAGCATCTGCCGAGTGATGCTGCGCAGCATCTATAAGCAAAGACCTCGGCGCCGCTGCCTCGGGGCTGGACGGCTGGTTTGGTGGTGGCAGAGCTGGTGTTCCTCTACCTCTGGGGGTCCTGTCCAACATCAGCTTTTGTTTCTGCTCACAAAAGGATCCGAAGCTGCTTTGTCCGTTCTTTTTTTTTTCCTCCTCAAGAAGCGAATCCCCAGCTGCTTATTACACACACACAACTTTCTAAATTTAAATCCATACAGTGGAAAAAAACAAATTAGACGCAGGGGAAAAATCTCCTCTGAACACTGAACAACACGAGTTTCCACACGAGTAAAAACCTCCGGCATGAACTCTCTCTCTTTAACATACAGCAAAAAGATCATCATCATCATCGCCACACCTGACATTTAAGTCAGTCTGGACTCCTCCTGGTTGACGCTGTGGGTTCCTGACGCTGCTCTGGAGTCTGTGATGTTCACAGGGTGTCGCCTGCAGGTTTCTCGTCTCCTCAGATCAGGACGGATGAAGCTCCTGATCAGAGCGCTGGAAGGTTTAGCGTTCACGGAAGAATAAGAGGCAGTTCTGGTACGTGATTAATCAAAGGAGGCAAAGAGTCGCAGGTTCTGTGTCTTTAAAACAATAAATCATTTCCCTTAATGATAGTAAAGTCAATAAGGATGAATGATAAATAAAGATGAACGCACGCTCAGATAATGACACTAATTGCTGCAGCCTGGAGCTGCTGCTGTGCTGGAATAATAACACTCGCCTCCGGTTTGTGTGTGTGAGAAACGTGATTAAACTGTTATCTACCCAGGTACAATAGGAAAACAACGGTTCCTGTAACAGAACCTTCTGGACGCAAACCTTTTTTCTGTGAGGGTTTGTTGGTGCTGTTGCTGCTCAGACCTTCAGTTTCCTGTTTTAAACTACTCAGTTTGATCAAACGTAGGTTATTTAGCTGAAGGAACGTTACAACAGAGAGAAGCCTCCAGCAGAACCAGGCCACGAGCACCGACCGGACCTGACGTGCAGGACCGTGAAGGGGACACGCAGGAACACAGCACACGCCAGTGTCAACGCTCAGCAGACAGTAAAATCCTGGTTCAGCTCCTCGTCTGCGAGATGGAGTTAATTTAGGTGAAAGTCGTGGAGGAAAGACGGTAAAGCCGCGGCGCTCGGCTTATCTGAGGGGTGTGAACAGGTATTTACTGCGGCCCAGACGCCACCGTGCTAATGCTGGATTAGCGGCGGAGCTCTGTCAGCAGCGTTGAGGCACAGCAGGTGAACCCGTCCACGCCCAGAACACGCCGGCGCCGAAGACCGTCAGTAAGTGAATAGTGACACTTCCAGGTAACTTCAAGGTTTTCAAGGTGTTGTCGTCTACTTCCACGATGCTGAGCAGCGTAGAGCTGCTTTAGGGGAACTTTGGATCCAAGACCTGAGGATTTGTGAAGTTCTTGTTTTTATTTATGGAAAATCAAAGTGTTAAATGTTATCTGAAATCTATTTCTGTTAATAATAGTGATGACGGGACGTCTCCTCCAGGTTCCTCACTGTCCTCATCCACGTTTAAATCCTCACACTGATCTTTATTCTTCGCTGGTTTCCTGATCTGACGCTGCCTGTTTGCGTCTCTTTCATGTGGCTCATAGAACACGCGGTGATATTTGCTCGTTCTGTGTCAGGTTGCAGCTACAGCCGTCGTCATTATTTCTTAAAGAACACAGTAAAACGCTCGTTTGTGTCTGGATCATCAAAGAGACAAATAATCACATTTAAAAAGCTGCAGTGTGCAAACTTCACACAGAAACCAGTGTGTAGGATGAGAATGGAGCCAATTTAGCAGGTGAACTGAGCCGTGGTGTCAGAGGAGCCATTTACTGAGCATGTGCATATCACACACAGTTATTACAGTTAATTTAAAGCTCCGCTCCGCAGCTCGGCGACGTCTCTCGGCTCTTTTAAATAATGATAAGAAAGAAAGTGTGAAAATCTAAAAATGGGGCCTGGTTTTAAATCTATATGTCGGCTCGTCCTTTACTGGACCAGGAAGAAAAATACAGAGCGTGTAATTACGTGAGCGTTCTGGGCCTAATGTGGGATTGATTCGTAACTGCAGGACATCCTTGAACCAGATCCTTAAAAATGAAGAGAGGAAAAGGGGAACGGCGCCTTAAGTGAATTTAAAAATGCAGGAATAATTACACATATACTGCAAACTAATTAAGAAGCTGTGAACTCTGTGGCCTCGTTCCTCCCTCGCAGTGATTACGCGACTCATATTTCAGACTCACAGCTAATTTTTCTGCGGCCGACGGACGGACGAGCGGTGACTTCACACATGGATTCAAACACAAAAACTACAAAGGAAGAAAGTCCGACACTGGTTACTATTTCAAAGCCGTCATGTTAATTGTGTCGGAGGAAAGAGCGAAAGGAAGCGAGAGAGTCTGTCTGTGAGAAACATGGCTTTTTGTATAATTCAATGGATGTGATTTATATGTGCAGGAAGATGGAGGCTGGAGCTGAGAGGACGCGGCGCCGTCCACCAGCGTCCAGCCACCGCTACCCAGAATGCACAGCGACAGTAACAACCGTTGTTTCACTAAATTGATCATAACTAAGACATTTGTGATACTCGTATTATTGGTGGCTGAAACCCGGCTCCATTTCTGAGCCGCGTCTTCATTTAATATTAAAATGAGTAAATGTGCCGCAAAGCAGTAACATCTGTCAGAACTCAGCTGTGCGAGGACGTGGCCAAACAACCAAGCGATAACTAAATCCTCAGCGTCCCGTTGGCCACCCCTGCTCTGGTCCCCGTGCTCCAAACCGTGCACCGAACTGACAGGACGCGAGGCCAGAGACACAGGGACGCAGACGTGTGTGTTCTGCCTCAGCCACACGTCCCAGTTTGATTCTGTGGCGTAATTCATATGATTATTATTATTGGCGTCATGCGGTTTGATGGGGTTCTGGTCTCCTCCTCTCTCCTCCTTTTCCCTCCCCACTGTAAAGCTTCTGCCTCCTTCTCTTCCCATGTTTCTGCTGCACCGGATGGGTTCTGGTTCTGCTTCTCTCTTTCTGCTCCTCAGTGTTTTTCTGGCTCTCTGTGATCATTAATATCTGGCTCAGAGGGACCAGTGGCTGTTTGGACCCTGCAGCATCTCACAGCACAGAAACACAACAACAGCTCTTATTATTGAGTCTAATGATGAGTGTGTGTGTGTGTTCATACAAGCCGGTACCAGTACTTTCAGCGTAGCCACATTTAAACAACAGAAACTCCAATCAGAGCACAGAGCTCAGCTAATATCATAAAAGTACATTTATACCCAGGAGCAGCAAAAACAAAATCCTAAAAAATAGAGAAACTTGTTATTGGCTCGTTGTCATATTTTAAAAAGCTGTTTCATTCGTTGCCACTGTTTATTTGAAATGGACAGAAACCACTAAAATAAGTATTTTTACTTTTTGAGCTGGATTTCAAATGATCTTGTGCTTAGAACAAGATCAGAAAATGTCTGAGTATGTTAAACTGTAGCTTCATCGCCTGGAGACGACGACTGACTTTCCTCCGCTTCCAACCACAAGCTGGGCGTCACTGCTGCAGCACAGATGAACCCTGATGAGCAGCACCTGCGTCCGCCGCATCTCTCACGCTTTTATTTTGTAGGTTAACACCGGCCTGGCCTTTTGTTCCTCTGCTCTAAAACGCCAGCAGCTTTCGGTAAAACCCCTTTGTTTCTCTGGGACTATATTCCCGGTGGATTTAGTTCTTACTCGATGTACAGCAGCTCTGTTTCCGTTTGTGGACGTGAAGCTGAACGAGCTCTGCACCATCATCAGAAAACTCTCCGCTTGTCTCCCATCTGTTTTCAGTGTCTTAAATTAAAATAGCTGAACATGGGAGCAGGCAGTTTGTTCAAGGTCTTCTCGTGTGTCAGCTCAAACTTCCAACTCTTAGTCTTTTAATCTCGACACGCTGACGGTAATAATGCTGCCATTCACGCTGGAAAAACAATCGACGAACACAAACGGCGAGAGGAAGGAAGCGAGGGAGGAGCCATCACAGGAATCAGCCTTTACATTAAAGAGCTGTAGTCTTCACTGTCGAGAGCATCAATCATCTGCTCTCCGTCCGCTGAAATCTATTTGTTTTCCAGTTTGTGTTTATTTGTATTTTTCCCTTTCAAGCCGAGCTGACGTTCAGGACGACGGCCTCTTGTTTTAAAGGGCATTAAAATTTAAACGCGTAAGAAGTCAGCGATATTCGGAAAGCGGCGCTGGATTAATCTCCTTTAAGGCCTCTGGGGAAAAACATGTCGGGCCCCCACTGACCTCCATCACACATTTCAGCTTGAGGCCTCGTAGATGAGCTGTGAACACACACTTTCATCTTTCGTCCCGGGTCGGTCCAAATCACACACCGTGGTAAGACCCCACCGCATAAACGTCTGCTCCCATCGCGCCAAGCGCCGCCAACGTCTCGGACCCAGAGATGTGATTGTGTTTCCTACATCGTGGACCTTCACAGCAACAACCACAGACCTTCTGCAGACGTCTTCCTTGAGTGATTCACGGGAATCCGATGCGGTTGTTACAGTGATGTCGTCTCCGGGGAAGCGAGGACAAAGACGAGCAGACGGAGGCAGCGTCTGGTGACTGTGCTCAGAGTGAAGCTGTCACTAGTTCCGTTGGTAGAGTTCAGCTCGTCTGCAGTCGTCTGCGCTGACGGCTGCGGTTTGCTCTGCTCGTCAGCCTGACAGCATCGCCGTCGTTAATAAAGCGACGGCCGTCAGCCACGCGTGTAATCAGCGCGTTCAGCAGCCAGACGGACGGGTTTAAAGCGAGGCAGGTGAGCTGCTTGGCCTAAAACAACATCACCTGTTTCATCACACACTTTGGCCTTTGGTCGTTCAACATGTCAAGAATCGCATTTGTCCCGTGTCTGTGCCTGACATGCAGATGTGCCGGCGGCGTCTCTCAGTATGCAGCATACGGAGCCGCAGACCGACAGAAGGCGCGTCTGATATTCTGCAGCAGATGAGAAAGTCGACGCCTGGCTGCGAGATGTGTGTCTTATCCAATCCTGCCATCACCTCCAACAACAAATAATACCTGAGCCCGGCCACATCAGCAGCAGCAGCAGCCACCAAATCTCATTAAGTCAGAGATGGGAGAGGCAGCAATTGTTTTTCATGTTGCCCCCTCCACACACGTCATCTCATTTTTCCTTCCTCCACGATGTCAGGGCATAAAAATAAAAGTGGCTGGAACCTGTTCCTCCTGCGTCGCCTCTGGCTCTGCGACGGGACGCTCTCATCAAATCATTACTTTTATTAACGGTCAGATGGATTTTTAATAGATTCTCTTTATTATGTCGTTTCTCATTTTTGCCCTCGCTGTGAAATTTCATCCCCCGTTTTGTTGATGTTGTTCTTTTCCCTTTTCATATTTTCTGGCGCTCGTGGCTGGAGGGTGTCGGCGCTGCCAAGAGAAATTTTTACGTTTTGGAGGAGGAGGGGGAGAAAATGAACAGGTTATTGGTTTCTGTTTGTTTTCGATAATTTGTTTTTAGGGAACATCCAGTCCTCGCTCGCAGCGAAGCCAACTTTCATGCCTTGCTCTCATGTGATCAGAGCTGATGTTTCCTACTCGACTTATTACCCAACACACGAGCAGGCGGGACACGTCAGCACATCTGTGCTATTAGCACACAAGCAGTGAAAGTCACGAGTCCTGGTGCCACAAAGGTTGGCTCTGCCCCAGGTTACATCTACGGCTCGGTTCCGTTCGTCGGGTCAGTACGGAGGGGTCGTGGTTGGGTCTCCCCCCACCGGAGCAAAGTGTGGCGCGTTGCACATGAAGCACCTGGATGTGTCCTGCATTCAACTGGTTCTGATTCTGGTAAACTGAACCCGAACGCTGCAGACAGCAGTAGAGTTTCCTCTCACGCTGCTCGGAGCGTATCCTACTCCCGGAACCGTGGTAACTGTACACAACAAACACGGCCTGGTTAGAGTTAAAGCGACCGAGTCCAGCTGATGGACCGTGAAGTGAGGAAGCGGCGCATCAGACATCATTACTGGGTTATTTTCCCTCCTAGAGTCCAAGATGGCCGACGACCCAGGTACATCCTCCCGACCAAAACGGGCTGAATTTAACCCAGTAATAAGCCTCAAGGGCAGGACAGACAGTGAGAAATGATATTAAATATCATCTCCCTGCTCTTCATTTGGTGTTTTGCTTAATAAACGATCGACAGCTTTAATCTTTAATTGGAGCGGGGCCATTTATCTCCGGCTGGAGTGCCGTGAGAGGGAGGACAGAGACGGAGTGACTGTTAGCTGAACTGGCAGGTGGTAAAACAGCAATTATAAAACTAAACTGTGTTGCCTCTCAGAAAGCGTGTCTTATTTGTAACGAGTGAAGTGATAAAAGAGGAAAATAATTGGATTTTTTCCCTCTGCTGTTCTCGCCCTCCAAGTCTTAAATGTTTGGGGAAAAGGATCTTTGAACAAAGTTTATTTCATTCTAACCTTTGATTAACGGTTTCCCCACTCGAGGCCATGCAGCAAAAGAAGCAAATTATTCTCAAGATCAAGCTTTTAGCCGTCTCATTATCCATTTGCCATCTCTCCTCTGTCTTTTCTTCGCAGCCTCTAAACGATGTGTCCGTCCGCTGGAGGACGTGGACGTGTGTTGTTGCTTCCCTCCATCCGACCAACAACAACAAGGCGACTGCGTCTTCCAGGCCAATTAGCGCGAGCGAGCGACCCCGCTGACATTTCACACACCTTCCCACAGCGTCGCCGTGCGTCCAGGTCCAGCTCTAGTGAGCGAAGGGACCTGAAGCCAGAAGAGCCCTCGGCCACGTGCAGAGAACCAGCAGGCGTCCACTCAGAGGCAGAACCGGGCCCAGCGGGGACGGGCCAGGGTGGCTGGTCAGGTCTGGTTAGCTCGAACTCGTTTAGCACCGGCTTCACTGCAGCTGCTGCAACTTGGGCCCAAGCAAATGTAAACAATTCATGTCAGTGCTGAACATCCGTGTTTACCGCAAACATCAGAATCCATGACAACCTGGCTCCCAGGCGGAGCTGGCGCTGAATCTCGACGCAGAGCAAACGGACAAACCGCCAACACTGGGTTCAGTCGGTTGAATCGACTCCGCTAAGACAAGGGAGCTGTGTGACGTTTGACCTGGGCTCTTTTCTTCTTCGTTCCTTTTTGCTGTTTGATGCACACAAACACTTCATCTTGCTCATCGTAGCTGTCACCACGGCGCCGGCTCACGGAAGCGCTGCTTGCTGTGACGGACTCTTTCTTTCTGAACTCCTCCACACACTCGTCCATCTTTCCGTTTCCTCTGGCGCCGTCCGTCTGCTGCTGCTGAAAGTCAGTCTGCTCTTTAATATTTCATCTTCAGTAATATGATGTGCTGCGGCTCGGCCGGCTCACCTGCAGCTGCACCAAGTAAAGACGTAAAGAGTTTTATTATTCTTATTTGAGCTTTTTTTCTCTGAATTATTAACATCAGCTCCACCAGCAGCAAGGTCTGAGACAATAAATATTCACCTCAGTTTCAGAAGCTCATTAATTAATTACAGTGCTGGAGTTCGCATTATGGATTTTAATATCATGAATAATTTATAACAAAACTTCATTTTAACTATCTCCAAACAACTAATCAATATGATGAGCTATGACTGTCAGGTCTTCGCTGTCTTCGCTGGATGGAAACAGCCCAACTTTACTCCCTGCTTTTAATTTCCCGGCCTGTTTTTGTTTTTCCCGCAGCAACTTCCAGTTTGATGTCGGGCTTTTCTAGTTTTTGTTTTCAGTAATGAGAGCAGCGCCGCGACCTTCCGCCTCTGCAAACGTTAGCTTTAGAACGGTCAACAAAGCCACAGCGTTGAGCGGCTGTGTGACCCGAGCCGTGACCGCTGTAATTGTTTTCCTCTTCCTAAGCAGAGCGGGGAGAGCAGAGGCCTTAACATCCGTGTCTCACAAACACTGAGAGATTGTTTCCTGACTAAAGGTCACATTCGCTTTATCTCCTCTGCAGCTCACAGTCCACAGACGGTGTTTATCTGGTCAGCATCAGGAGCCGACTACAGTTTATTGATCTGGAAGACACAGCAGATCCACATGATTTTAAATGCAGACGGAGCCGTCTGAGCACTGCTGGGACCACATTTCACCAACTCCACTTTAAAAGTTTCAGTGTTTGTAAAGTTCCTCACAAAACCATAAACCCAGAAGTTCCTTCCAAATGCTGTTGACAGGTTCAGGTGATGAACTGTACACGGTTCAGAGCTGAGCAAGTGAAACCACTAACCCCCTTCCTGTGAAGCTGCTTCATCAGAGCAGAGTGGATCCACGTCACATGCTGCTGGAATGAACCTGCAGGTCTCCTTAAAATGTTGGATTTACAAAATGTCCTGTCTGGTCATTTCCCACGACAGAGCAAAATAAAACCAATACTAGTTTTAGTACTCAGATCTAGTTTTCCCACAAAAGAAACCAAGTAAATTGTGCCTTTAATTAGGACGCGTGAAACAACGTCCACCTTTGTCTGAGAACAGACCAGAGAACATGGACGACTGCGTCTCTCGGCGTCGCCCCCTGGTGGTCCTTCCGTCCCCGTCCTCTGTGGTCGCACGCAGCGATGCACGACGCCAGCCGCGACCTGGCAGTGGCTCCGTAATGAGAAGCCTCGTTATCCCTCCGCGCGGCCTGCTCCACCTTTGAAGGGAACCTCAACACAGTCGCGTCCTCCGGGCCCACGCCTGCCTGGCATGATTAAAACGCCCGGGGTGAGATTAAAAGACCGCTTGACTCAGGTGCGTCTTTAAGGTGAGAGGCTGTCTGTGACGCCTCCTCCTCTCCACCGGATCCTCCTCAGCTGCCGCAGAGCTCTTCCTCCTCTAGACCGACTCTAGAAGGTGAGTTACACAGAGGTTCCCTGTCAGTAACGTCTACGCTGGTTCTGCTGATTAAAGCTGAGAGATCTTAAATGCATGATAATACATAAACACACGAGCAAGTAAAAGGACGACAACACTGCAACTTTTCAAACCTGCCGTTGCCCATTGGTTACACACAGGGACCCGTCTACATGCTGATGTTCAGCTGCAGCTTTCGGTGGCGAGTGCGGCGCAGACACAACCTGCTCAGAATCTAAATGCTGTTTGTGATTGAGACGCAGCTTCAGGGATAATTTCACCTTGTTTCCATGTGTAAATGCTCCAGAACCAATTTCATTCTGTGCTTCAGAGCAGGGAGCCAGAAAAGGTTTGTGATGTTCTGCTGCCGCTGATTTGTGACCCTCTGGGCGGCTGACCCCCCTTCAACGCCTCCTCCTCAGCTGATTATTGAAACTGTCCTCTGGGTGAGAATGTGAAGCAATAACACACAAAAACTAATTGGGTTAACCAACAAGCACATTGGCCTCCATACAAGAGAAAGGGCAAAATCTAATAGTCAGGTGGCAATATGTGAGCAGAATTACAGCATTAGTTTTCATCAGTGTCCCCCCAGCAGCTAGGTGGGGCTGCAAAACACGTCTGCTCAAATCTAATTGTGAGGAAACGCATTAACTCTGGGATTGTTTGGAGTTTTTCTTCCTTCCCAACTAAAATGAGAAAATGAGCGTGCGAGCGACTCCTGGCATGAAAGATGATCATGCGAGAGGCCGGATGACGATGTGACACAGATGTGTGAGTCGCGCGTGTAACGAGATGAATCAAACGTTTTAAATGGCTTTTTGATTCTCGATGTAGTGCAGACGCAAACAAAAGCCTCACAGAAGTCCATTAAAAAAGGCGCCACTTAAAAGGATTCAACTTTTCCTGCTGTGTTTTGATCACCATTCCATTTCCATTCATGTCGGTTGAAAGGCAGCGATATCGACAGCGTGGTTAAATCATCATCTGACGGACGATTTGCTTCTGGGGAAAAGGAGAGAGAGAGATTCGATGCAGCACCAATTTCTCTTGCCCACCATCGCTGACAGTAACGCTGGGCATGGCAACCGGGCCCCAGTTGCTAGGCGACGCTCTCCAAAGCTTTTAATTTACAAGCTGACCGAGGAGACCAAAATGTTTGTTAACTCCTGTTTCATTTTCCATTTTGCGGTTTTGTTTTTTGTGATGGCAGCAGGAATGAGTTGGCTCTGGCAGGAGGCGGATGTTTGTGTTCTGCAAAGATGCGGAGGAAACGTGGGGCGAGCAAACACACAGGACGCTGACGAGGCTCGACGCCTGCAGACGCACAACTCTGGACCAGAGTCAGACGCAGCTTCAGGTGACTCTGAGTTTTCTCTGTCATTGTCTTTACAACGCTGGGTATAAGTCTCTGTTCAACAGTAAGAGCATCAGAAGGAAACACATTAATACAACGGAGTGAGTAGGACAGGATCTGTAAAATATTCATTATACGAAAGGTCACGAGTGAAAAAATCCTGAAAAAAGATTCCAGCTCTTCTGAACGAGCTCTCAAAGTTTTCCGGATTGTACAAAAACAAGTTTTGAAATCCCTCCGTGTGAAAGCCGTCATATCGTTGCCTTTCGTCAATACCTCGCTGGTCCGGGTCCAGGGGCAGAGCACCGGAAACGGCTCTGTTCAATCCAGGTTATTAATACTTGATGCCGCTGGCTGCTGTGCATTATTTAGCAATAATGATAACGTCTGTTCCATTATAGATTAAAGCAGCGGCCGCTGGTCCACGCTTCTTTAAATCAGGCTCCGCCCACGGACAGAGCGGCTGGAGCTTCTGCAGTCTGACGGTACAACGGGATATATTATTAGTATTATTACACACAAATCAAACGCTGGTGAATTATGAGCTGTGGTCTGATAACCGCAGCAGACGCAGTAACCTGACGCCTGATGTTTCCTGCGCCGGCATCAACGCGGCTTCTTCACTAAACACGTTCGCTCTCCTCCGTTTCAGCTTCCTAAATCATTGATTGATTGGTTTTTATGAAGTCACAGTAAATGTGAAACGGAGGATTCGGAGAGAGTTTGTCAGACGTGCTCCTTTGAATATAAGGGCAGACTCACTGCTGATTAATGGTGATTACCAATCAAAAAACAATCAGCATTTGTGTCTGTGCTGGCTGATAATTGATCTGAACTCGAGTGAAGCACATGGTGGTAAGACCAAGCAGTCAGTCTCCGTTTCATTACCAGTTATTTATTCATGTATCTGGGATGACGCACCAGTCGTTCGTCTGACGAAACATCACGATTAAAAAGAAATGGATGCATATAATCGTTCAGACCGGTCTGAGAAGGCTGAAGCATCTCGACTGCTCCGGTTAAACGTCCAAGTCACCTCCTACTCCAGGGAGCGTTTCATAAGAGCCTGGGCTGGGTCCAGTTAGCAGGTAGCAGGTAGCAGGTAGCAGGTAGCTCTCACGCCTTGTTGACTCGCAGGCTACGCTTCATTCGCAGATGAATCACGATGTAACCGTTATCCAGCGGAGACGATGCAAACACTGCAGCCACGACACTCGCCAGCGGCCTCCGGCAGCCGTAACCACGGAAACCCTGTCTGACCCGTGACCCGTGGGCCAGACGTGACGGAGCGGAGCTCAGCGAGATGACGAGCAGGAAAGATGAAACGACTCACATCTTCTTCAAAGGGAAAATGGCTGCTGGTCCCCACTGAAGGGCGGCAGACTGCTGACGCTCTGAGTCCACATAGGCTCGTTATGCAGCAGCCGGGCGACGAGGCTGCTCTTTAGCTTTGTGAAGGTACAACCCCGGTCGCGTCCTCTCGCCTCTTTTAACCGTCCTCCCCCGTGTGAAGGTGCAGTAATTGGCCTTCATGGGAAGCGTGAGGCTAACGTCAGACTGAAACTGGGCTCGGTGCTGTTTGTCCTGATGAAGCCTTTTCTGTGAGGATAAAGTGCTGCTAAAGCCACAGCCCTGGATCTGAAGCTGGAAGCTCAGTGTCCCAGGTCCTACGGTCTCACGGCTGTCATCCAACAAGAAAAACCACAAATGGAACACAAGTGAGCTTAGAATCGTCCTGAGCCACACGTTGGGCTTTTCTAACAACCCTTGAGCTTTAGTTTCTCCTGAAGCTACTGTCAGCAGCAGCTGGTTTCTATATGTTTTGTAGAATTTAATGAGGCTGTAGATTCTGTGCGTTTTAAATGTAACATCCTGCTTTGTGCTGTTCCACACCAAAAACATTCAAACTTGAATAAATGTACAAACAGAGTCGCTGCTGCTGCATTATTGATGCGATGGTCATTTCAGCAGCTCCGCTGTTTTAGGCTAATTTAGCCGGGTGCATATTAGCAGTGGCCGCTGCTCGCTGCTGCAGTAATTACAGAGCAAACAGCGCGCAGGCCTTTAATGGAGCAACTGGCTGCACTCAGGCTCAGCTGAGAATCACTGCGGTGCCTAATGTGCTCCGGGGATTTATACCGTTTCATTCACTGGGAGGTTCATAGACGAGCTCCTGGGTTAGTCCAGGGCAGTGGTTCCCTCCAACCGAGTCCTGCAGGTCTCGCATACAGACCAAAACCTGGAGACCTGGACCAAACGTTCTCCTACGGTGACAGACTTTGGTTGGGTTTCTCTGCTGGGACTCGAAGCCTCCGATTCCTAGAAGGAGCCCAGATGCCAGCGGTCAGCATGGTGGACGCCTGCCCACGCGTCCAGGCAGGAAGAGACTGGTTTCCTCTGGTGAAGGTCGGTGTGAGGCTGGGGCTCAGCCGGGGTTAAAGACTCCCATTAAGTGAACGCTTCCCCGGCGTCTCCTCTGCTTAAATGACCTTTTCTTCCGCTTTAATGAAGGATGTCTGTAATTTTCCGTTCACCTCCGTCACCTCGCCGTTGTCATCAGCAATTAAAGCTGAATGAATCCGAACTAAAAGCTCACAATGAAAACCCGCCAGGTAGCAGAAGCGCTATTTAATCTGTGACAAAAGATTATTTCATCCCGTTTGTTTATCTGACCACAGCGCTTTCGCTCTTTGTCCGTCCCCTGCAGCCATTCACACTGCGCAGGAAAAATATAATCATGGAACAAAAGACAAAGGGCCAGGCCGGCGCTGATTAAATCACCGCTGAATGGGATTCACTGAGCGCCCATTGTTGCAGGCTGTTTAGAGAGCGCGTGTGTTTGGGTGTGTAATAAGCCGCTGTTTAATTCATTAGCACACACACACACACACAGGTGAGCTGCTCCACGCCGGTTTCTAAAACGCAAAAGTGTGATCCCACAGGAGATTTGACTGATTTACCCAACATGCTGTGCGTCATGTGAGCTGAAGGAGGCTCTTCACTCCACAGCACGAGGCGAATCCCCTTTTGTGAGCAGGTGCACGGTTTCATTAAGCGTTTTGAATATTTACCCCGAGGGTTTTAGCATCTCAAGACATGAAAGGGCGACAGCGTGAGGTTCAGGGGAGCAGATGACGAGTGTTTTATAGAAACTGGCCACTTCATTAGGAACACCCGTACAGTCTGCTACTAGTTTAACCACTTGTGTCCCATGTACAGTAATGTCTTCATGGAGGTCCAGGCTGATAAAGGTCTTATTGTAAATGAGTGAATTTATTGATCGTATTTTAAATGACATCCTTACTGTATATAAAGTGATTTCGATCGTTCTGCATGTGTGTGCACAGTATTCTGTTCTGACCTGCTGGCCTACGCCACCAGCCTCCAGACGACCCCATCGCATGCTGGGAGAGGACCAGTCCATCTCAGACGGGGACCTGGAGCGACCTGGAGCTCTGCCCTGCTCACCAAACTCCTTGGCCGGGGACGGTGCCAGGACCCAGGCTCCCTCCGAGTCTCCATATGGTCTGAGGAGAGAAGAGTCGCTGATCATCAGGGTTACAGCAGCAGGACGACGCTCGCACGGACCAGGTCAGATTCAGCCTCCACACCAGCTGCAAAGCCGCAGCCTGTTCACTTTGACACCTGTAGCTCCACCCGCAACAAATCGCTCATTAACAGAGACAAATGAAAACCTCGACAGGACGAACCTCAGCTCAACACAACAGCTTTGACCAAACAGCCAACTTCCACGGGAGCGTCTGCCTGAAAGAGACAAACAGTCTTTATTCCTCCTCATCTGCTGCTTCCCGCCTTCATCGCCCCTCAGTAACTCGCCTGCAAAGCCATCAACAAGCCACAAGAGGCAAACGCCCGTTTCCACGGAGGCTGAATAGACCGTAACTGGATAAAAAAGCACTTCACACTGCAAAGACAAATAAGAAGCGAACAGCTGCTGGTTTGTGTCTTCGGCGCCGTCGTGTTTAGGATGAGTCTATTTCATTGGGTTTATTCTGTAACCCTGTATTTATTCTGATTGGACTTTCAGTCTCACTTCAGTGATGCTGAAAACGGGGGAACTGGAGGAGTCTCAGCTTCCAGCACAACCCTCTTCAGGGTTTCTTTTCGTTCACTCATCTCCTTTCCGTCGTCTTTGCTTTCAGACATTCTCTGCCTTCAGAGACTTTCTTGGTTTTATGCTTTAACAGTCAGTGTGTCAAACCAGACTAAACAGCAGTTTAGGAAGATTCAAAAGCTACACCTGCACAATTCACTGTGTTGACCAAGCAACGGCTTCATTCTTCATTTAGCAACGATCCCCATCACTCAGCCTCTGTGAATGCTGTAGGTCTACTAACCAGGCGAGGGGCAAACCTTTCAGAGTAAATATGCAGAGAGCGCGTTCAACCTGATCCGCGCTCGCAGTGAGGTTTGGGATTAAAACGTCATGATGTATCTGACCAGTGTAAGAAAATCTCCCTCTTCTCTGCAGCTTCCCTGACAAAGACAGATACGCACCTAATGTCCTTCCCGTCAGTGGAGATTGTCCGTCCTCCAGGTGACGTTGTCTGGATGTTGTGCTTCCAGGTTCCAGGTCCACAACACGATCCATTTCAGTCTGTCACTGACAAGACCAGAAAGTGATTCACATCGTCACATTGTGTGATATAAGAGGTTGACGTTTGTTGTTACTGTTTAGCATTCAAGCTAGGCTAGGCTAAACTAGGCTAACTCACGTCTGAACGCCTCACTGTTAGCGTAGCGCTGGCGTCCATGGCACCGGCGGGTGGGACGGTTTCATATCGTCATTAGCAGCGTTGCTCTTCCTCTGCGTTTGCTCCAGCTGCCTGTTAAGTGGACGTTCGTTGCGAGTCACAGCTCTTTTCCTCATCCGGCTAAATTTTAATTTGCGCTACGTTCTCGAAGATCCACATTTTAATGAACAAAACCTTGTGCGTGTCGCCACCGCTGCTATCGTTCCCGTCGATCGCACATTAGAAAAGGAATCTTAATTAAAAAGATATCACAGAAGGCTGTTGGCCAAACTCTTTTCAATTACGCTTTCTTTGTTGGTTTAAAGCTCTAATCAGCAAATATCCCTGCGGCCTCATCCCGAACGCTCCCCATGAAGCCCAGGGTCCAGTGACCAGAGGTGTGCAGGTCCAGCGTCGGCCACTCAGCGGTGAAGGTGTGGGACACAGCGTGAACCTCATTAGAAGCAGGTGTGTGGGCGGAGCCGAGCCCAGGTGAGCATGAGGGCAGGTGAATAGAGGAACATGCAACCCAAAGAAAGCTTTGGCTTTAAAGAAGCACAGTTGAATTAGAATTTAGCTTTCCATACGTTTGTACTTGGTTTAAATTGTTTTATTATTGAATATTATTTATTAACCTTTATTGTTATTATTATTATTATTTTATTTTGAAATTGTGGACGGTGTTAAAAGACCTTTTTACTTTAAAACAACTTCTTCAAGGTCCAGCAGGAGAAACTCGACTCAGCGTGTTCGATGGAAACCTTTCCAGGGACAAATGATCGCATCAGAACTGGGCACTTTCTTCAGACGACAGAGGCCGCGTGTTTTTTATTTCATTAGATGTTTTGAAGTAATAAAACTCCTGCAGTGCGACATTAAAGTGATGTTCCAATAAGGAGCAGAAGCCTGAGCCGTGGAGGGAGGAGGAAGACAGGAAGCTGATTTGTGAAGGATGCCTCGCAGCGGTGATCCCTCCACCTCCACCTCCTCCTCTGCAGCTCGTCAGGGTTTGATGCGGCAGAGTGAGCCAAGCGGCAGCTTTCAGCCTCTCTGAGAGCAAAGACGAAGCGAGAGAGAAGCTCATTTCAGGGCCGACTAATTTCTCCATTATAGGTGCACAATTATCCCAGTGTGACTGCGAACACAGATAGGGGCATATCAGAGAGAGGTAAGAAGAAGGGGCGAGAGTGGCCTCGTTACTGAGAGAGACGACCAGGTTGCAGATGCAGGCAGAGGAAGATTGCTTTAAGTTTCTCGTTTCTTAATTGTGATCGGTTCCACAGATTTATCTGCTCAACCCGAGGCTGTTTGTGAGACCCTCACATGGCTCTGTACAAAACCTCAAAGCAAACAGACAGGTTACGTCTTTAGACTGTACCACCCGCAATAAACTGGTGAAACGCTTCTAAGACGCTTTTACAAACGTCCGTCTTCTGCCTTCAGGCACAGCTGGATCACAACTGGGATCACTCGTCATCGTTTTGTGGACAATTTCAGCTGCAGCGGTTCTTCAGCTTTCCCTGTGAACCATTGTCTCACCAGGACGTCACGAGAAATAGTTTGAAAGCTTTGAGAATCAAGTGGTCAGAGACTCATCACTGTCTCTAATGAACAGAGACACACTGACCCAAACCATGATCACAGCAGAAAAGGAAGAAAGTCAAACCCAGAGTCTGGTTTTCGAGCTGGTGTCTGAATGCGAAGACACCTTCCACCTTTGCTTTCTCCCCTGAATCCTCCATCTGGCCTCAGTGAGCGTTGCTGGGTTTAACGCTCCGCCTCCTTAAATGCATCGTAGCAGCTTCTAGCAGCCGAGGCTCCTTGTGTCAGAGCGTGTGCCTACGGTTGGTCCATTTGTACGAATTTGTTGTTGGGGTTTGATGACGCTGACATTTCGCTGCAAGGCTTCTTTCGCTCTGGTTTGGAGGCTGAAATTTGGTTTTAACTCTGGGCAGTAGAAAGGTGGACGAGGTGCTCTGACCCGCTTTACCGTGGGAGGGAAGACTCAGCCATCGACCACACGATGTACGCTGGCTTGGTTTCTAAATGATCCCATGTAAATTGTCTTTTGTTCAAATTTGAATCTTGAGTTTCTTCCGTTTCACTCTGTTTCCCCACCTACTCCTCCAATTAGAGAACTCTCCCAGGATGCAATGCAGCATTTGTCTCCATTAGTAATGTAGGTTATGAGGAGCGAGCTGTGCATTGTGGGTAAAGCCCCGATGAAAACTTCTTGGAAGCCTCATACAGAGATCCAATTACAGCTGTAAGTGTTAGTGTGAGGGGGAAAGCTGCAGAGAGAATCCCCTCGCGCCCGCAGCAGCTCGTTCTGCTGATTCCAGCAAACACTATAAATCACGTAGTCTGAGCATCGATTAGCTCGGCCCGTCGTTATTCTGACTGTTGCTCAACGAGCAGCGCGGGTTCCTTAATCAGCTCCGAGGACACGCAGAGCTCACACGCAGGCCTCTCAGGCTCTCACCAAGCAGGGGCACAAATGAAGCGGTGAACAGAGGACGAGCGCCACCGTGACGCCGAACGTTACGTAACTGAGTGTTTCGACTTTAACAGCTGGTGTTCAAAACGCTTCTGCGTGTGATTTGTTTGCTCAGAGGCGGCGTCTTTGTGCAGCGGATCACCGTTGCCTCCACGAGCAAAGTTCATCCTCCACCAAGGACGGAGCGTCTGCTTTAATCCCCCGCGTGGTATCGGAGCAGATCTGCAGCCATGCGTGGACAATCCGCTCTGCAGCGTGTGCCAGGCCGTGGGATTACGGCCGCTGCCGGTCAAATGTTTGCTCTTGCTGATTTGGAAACTGAAAATCACCCACTGAAAAAACACAGTCAAAGGTTCTGAAGTGCTGTAATTTATTATCATTTCTATCTTTAATCCTGTTCCTGTCATATTTATAAAAGACAAAACACAGCAGCATAATTAAAACATGTCCACACATTTAAAGAAACAAGCAACAGCAACGGGTCCTAAAAGACGACGGTGCTGTGGAGGATTTGTCTCCTAACAAACATTTCATCGGTCCACGGACTGTGCCCCTGAACGCCACGCGCTGCTTCAGTGTCTGGAGTCACGGTGCGTTCAGTGTGGGTTAGTGGTACGTGGCTGCGCAGTAGAAGCAGACGAAATCATTAACAGATTCCCGTTTCCAAAGCGCTTGTTCTGTTCTGAGAACGCTCTCACCTCAGCGTTTTTATTTTTGCTGGCACGTCTCTGGGAGCTTCTCTCTGTCCAGACGTCAGCGTCGTGGTTGTGCTTCGGCGGCTCCTCAGCATGCGTCTGCGTGTCAGATGGCAGCCATGTTATTAGATCTCCGAGGGACGAGGCGGCATTTATCAATCGGCAGAGCCAGAGCTCAGTCGAGGCTGCTGCTGCCAAGTGATGGGACCAGTGGCCTGAACCCGCTGACAGGTCAATTATTCCCCCGGCTGAATTACAGCATATAATATCTAACCCAGCGGAGGGAGCAGAGATGGAAACACCCCGTGGGTGAAATATGCCACTTCCTATATACTGAACCCCTCCTGCCCTTTGCCTTCGTTCCTCGCCGTTGTGTTCTCGCCTGAAACGACAGAATCAAAGTTCACTCCTGCATATAACGTCCGACACCGTGTTCCCCGCTGTGAAGAATGGCTGTCAAACACTCATAAGTCAGCTGCTGCTGCTGCTCATTGTTGTTTTTGCTCATTTATTTCGGGCCATTGTTGGCAGGACGCCGAGTGCTGCGTAGCACTGCTGCAGGCAAAAGGGGTCAAAGGTCAGGGGACAAAGTCTGTCTGCTGAAAAACAACTCTGACTTCACAAGAGAGACAAGTGAAGGAAATAAGAAAAAAGCGGCTTAATATAAATCCTGCTGAAGTCCGGTCCACTCCTCCAAGTGGCCTCTGTGACCGCGTTCAGCTGGGTTTCCCAGGTAGGACAGGGGAAGCCAGCAGATGGTAGGATGGCTTCACTTTATTCGCCCACAACACGCAGACGGTTCGCTGAAGTCCAGCTGGTTAACAGAGAGCATCCTGCTCAGTACCTGGACGTATGGATGCAGGTGGGACGTCACCAGCCGAACGGCTCAGACATCAGGGCTGCAATTAGCTGCAATTAGCACAGTCACAGGCCAGTTATCAGCTGAAGGTCTGACGCTTCCACTTCGAGAGACCTGGTCTGTGCCTGAGCTGTAATGTGGTGTTTAATGGACAGAAACTCTGCGTTTGGCTCTCATGCGGTTATGAAATCGCCAAAGCTCTGCTTGTCCTGCTCTGACCCGGTTCACAGTCTCATCTCCAAGGTCGGTCTCCGGTCTCTCCATTCGTCTAGTGCTGGTCCTGTTTCAGTCCTACAGAAAGGCAGCAGACACTCAATGCTGAGGTGAGACTAGTTTTAAACCTGCTGCCATTGATGTCGATACTGACTGACTGAGTAACAAACCCGTCATTATTAACCCACCGGCCTCACTGCGACTCTGGATCAGTGACGAAACCTGATGCAGATCTATCCTCACATGCGTGTCATCAGAATCGCACGGACGCCGTTCGGACCCTGTCTGGGTTTGGATTCTGAGTCTGAACTGTTGCTTTAGGTCCTCAGTCACCTGTCACATGAAGTTCCTTCACATGGGACCTGTTCAGTCTATTTGCTGCCGAACTTATGGCGCATAGCTTACAGTAGCATTTTGCGTTGCAAGGTAAGTAAAGAAAAATAAGTAAACTTTTGTACATGTTCATCCTACGAGTCTTTAATCAACTGTTTTTATTTATGATTTGTATTGTTTGGGGATTTTTTACAGTGTAAAACTAAAAATCCTGTAATAAATATAGGACATCTAGGCCTTTGCTGGAGAGACGCCTCCTCTAGCAGATCTCAGCTGGGAGGCTGTTTTCTGCATGAAGAACAAAAGAGATCCTGACGAGCAATCAGGGACCTCCAGGAGCCGGGCCTGCTGGGACCCAACCCAGACTGCAGGGGAGAGACTTCTGGGAAGAAACGTCCGATTTTTTTCCAGCACAGCGAGGGTTGACGGCCATCTGCTGACGGCGAGGGCAAAGGGAAGTTTCTCTGGGAAAAACAGCAGAAGAAGAAACGCTGTTTCTTGGGGGTTTGGTGGAGAAGGCCAGTGTGTTTATGTGGGAGAATATAAATGAGCTGCTTCCCACGGGACGAGGAGCCGTGCCAATTATTTTTTTCTTGGGAAAACACTCGCAGAAAGATGGAGACCAGCGAAGTAGGAGGGAGAGATGAAAGGAGATTGTTCCCACTGATCCGTCGTGTTAGGAAACAGCAGCAGAGCTAATGTAGCGACACCCGAACGCTGAAGTGTCCTTGAGCAACACGAGCGTTTCCAGCAGCGCGACGCTCTGGGCCGCTGACCAGCTGCAGGAGGATCGGACCAGAAGTAGCAGGTCTGAGACTGAAATGTCCAGAAACCGCATCAATTATTAATATTTATAGTTTACTGCTGCATAATTAGAACCGACTGCAGAGCCACCAGAGCTGCAGTTGTGCAGAAGTTCTGACCCGGTGCTGAATGAAGTGTGAGGTCTGGAGTTTTACGTGTTTACGTGACTCTTCCTGAACACTCGTCTCCGCCGTCGACACCTGAGAATAATGTGGAGGAGTCGCTGAGAGGAGAACAGTGAATCAAACCTTAATGTTAATGTGATTCCAATGAAGATGGCGTTTTATTGAAGCCTATGTAAATGTGATTTATGTGGTGCTGCGCTGTGAATATGATCCCACATCATTTATCTTCAAGTATGACTAATTTCCATCCATTAATTCTGGAGGAATGAGAAAACAGTCTGCGAGGGAGGAATTAGATCGGAGAGTCGGGAAGCCGCCGCAGCAGCAGGAGGTTATGGGAAATAGCATAGGATTAAAGTGGTTCAATTAGCCTGTCAGTTTACGTCTCGGATCAGAACACATTCATCATCACGCGCAGATTAACGGGTTTATGAACAGCACGCGCCGCTCCGAGGACTCGCTGGCGTTCCTGTCCGAGTCCAAAGGGAAACCAAAGCTGCTCAGCTCGTGCTAGAATTGTGGCTGTAAAGACACTTCAGAACCAAACGTGGATCAGTCACCAACCGAACCTTTTCTGTTCACGCCTCCTTTGGTTTAAGAGCAGCAACGGGAGGAAACCTGTGTAAACTGGATGCAGATCATTAGAAATGATATGATTGACAGCTGGGAACCCGAGTTTCTGAACTCACACGCTGACCCACTCAGATCCAGAACCAAGCTGTTTCTGTTTGAGCAGACGACCCAAGGCTGGAGTGGACGCATGCTCCCGTGACTCCCACCTTTAGTCCCTGCCCGCGCCGCTAATCATTATACTGCCCGGCTAATTCATTGTTGTGGCTTTGAAAGGTTTGAGAGGCTTCCTGCGCGAGCGGTGAGCGCAGCGAGCATTACTGCAGATTATTACTAATTTATCAGTGTTCAAGCTGCTGCTTTTAAAAGTTTGAAAAGCTGCTTTCTGAAGGCATTGTGTGCTCCGCGAGTGGCAGCAGCCCCCGGCTTCGCTTTGTGGAACAAGCCGCTCCCTCTGCAACCTTAACCTGCAATATTTACCCAGAATGCATCAAGTTTGCCACAACAAGAAAAGTAATCTCAATCCAAATGTCAGAGGCGGCAGGCGGAGCAAGGTTTTTCAAATGAAAAGGAAATATTAGCAGGAGCCCGAGGCGCTGAGGATGGGAGCGAGGGGACGGGGAGGGAGACGCGTGTCACCTTTAATGAAATGATGCGTTCTCATTATGCTGCCGTCTGTCTGCAGGTAGAACCACTTCGCAGCGACTCTCCGGCTGGTTTCAGCGAAGTGACACCTCCTGGCTGCAGGTTAAAGACTCGGCCTCCTCTCGCTTTCCTTTTGCGCTCCCGACCTGTTCACGCTCTGGATCCTGCTGCAGATCACCAGCCCATAATAAACTTTGGCTCGTTGACTCAGCAGTTTGATCGAGGTGAGGGAAGGTTATTTCAGCCACTGCTTCCAGATGTGCAGCCGCTCTCTGATCCCCGGCTCAGCTCTGAGCTCTGGGCCTAATCGTGGACGCAGCCTCGCTGTGCGTCTCCACGGCTGGTTGGATCCTATTGGCTCAGGCAGCCAGAGCGAATAACTGTTTAAGCAGCGACTCTGCTGTGTGTGGGCTCCATCACCATGTGACCAAACAATTGTCTGTTTGTATTTACCAGGAGGACGTTTGACGCTAAGAGGCCAGACGCCAGCTTCCATGCTGCTCCTCGTTTGACTCGCTCTCTATCTCGACGCCTCCCTCCGCCTGCGACTCTGCCTCTTCAGAGCCGGCGGGTGGCTTGATTGGGCCATAGAGAAGCATGTGGCTCAGCGTGTGTGCTGATACAGCAGCTCCTCCCACGCTCAAGCTGGCCTGCGATGTCGCACGGGTGGCATTTCTGAGGGGCCTTCGAGGGGTCGAAGGTCGGCGAGGAAGAGGAGGCCCAGAGGAAGCGACGAGGGAGGAGGCAGGAAGGAAATGTCAGACCACAAAGACGAGGAGGCGAGGCTTGTCCTGAGGGAAACCGAGGAACGTGCAGGCAAAGGATCCTGCGAATTTTCCCTCGTCTGACATTTTGTGGAAAGAAGTTTTTCCATGCGAATCCTCAGTCAGACTGGAAGAGATATCGGTTTGTGATGAACATGGTTAGACAGTGATTCTCTTCATTTCAACCGTGCGGTTCATCAAACACACAAAAGACAGAGGATTCGATAAAAGCCGAACCGTGACTCACATGGACGCTAACAGGAGCCAGAACACAACAGAGCCTGTGCTAATAATACGGCTGTTAACAGCGTGAATACACAAGAACCAGGACCATGTCCAGAGGTGGTTCTGATTCAGGTGAACAGGTGTGATAGCAGCTGACTTTATGTTTCCCCATCAGCCTCCGACTGAACACACCTGCATTAGTTTGGGTGATGAGCTGCTGGAGCAGCCGCCTGATGATTGTGCACACAAGTTATTTCAGTTCAGCCTGAGACTTGTTTCTGAAAATGAACTATTTCCTGCAACTAAAGGCCTGAAATGCCAGATGTCCCGTAAGACGGGTTAAACAAGGTAAAACGTAGCGTCTGAAGCACACGGGGAGCTGAGAATTGGCACATTATCTTCCATAATGCGCTCTGACAGCCGGTGATCTTTTCCCGTTCAGTAAGTCATTCAGATTCCCTGTGCTCGCTGCAGGTCGGGCTGATCTGTCCAGCTCTCAGCCCTCAGCGCCGTCTGTCAGGCAGGAGAGTCTGCGCTTGTTCGTGTCGCGGCTCGTGGTAACGTGTTGGTCCGGTCGCCGCAAATACCAGCTGCCAATCGGCCAACTCGTGACCTTTTCTGTCTGTGGGTGCGAAACGAAGCGACGCTGTTGGAAAACGCAGCTCACAAAGTTTGTCTGTCATGATGACGAATAAAACTTCAGCTGCTTCCCAACCTGGAAGCGTTTTACACCTGGTATCGACAGTAAACGCATCCACGGAGCCGTTGAATGAAACATTCACCATGTCATTTAACTCATCGCCAGCAATTTCACCCGACAAGGAATTCAGAACTTAAGCAATAAATAATAAGTTCAAAGACGAAGTGAAAGAAAAGTACAGAAAGTTACAAGCTGGTAAAATTATAGGACTGTTCCTAATAAAGTGACCACTGACCGCGTCACAGCAGCTCACGTCTCCGATCCCATTTTCTCTGCACGGTGTCGTTCAGCTTGATCCTGATTCATCAGCAGTTGGTTTCACTGAGCGGATGGAAACGTAAAGACAAGCAGCAGGGCAGGAAACGCTCACGTCTCAGCGGCGTCGAAAGAAACATCTCAGCATTAAACCGAACTGAGGTCCAGCCGAGTTTTAAATTTTCATGCGGGCACATTTTGTTCGTCGCCAAAATTCACCTCAGGAAATAAATACGCATCACAATGATAAATGGAAGTAAAGCGAGAGAATATTAAAGCCCAAAACGACTAAAGAAGGTAACGTTTAAATCAGTCGATTCATTAACGGACACACCTGTTTCTTTGCGCTACTCACCATGCTTGCGTTTGTGTTACTTTTTCTCTATGCTGGCAGATGGTCCCTGAACGCCTCACGTGAGCGTTACCGCCAGTCTCGCTCTGGCTCCTCCTCTCTGGCTCCTCCCCTCTGGCCTCTCCTCTCTGGCTCCTCGCCAGTCAGATCGCTCTTCCTCCTCCTCGTGGAGTGAGAGTAATGAACTTTTGCTGAGCTTCATCCGTTCAAACAAGATGGAGAGTGATGAACAGCTGATGAGCGGACGCGGTTCAATTGGAGGAGTGAATCGCTGCAGGATCATCTCTTCTTCTCTGGTGTGCAAACAAATCCTCCGTTCGACCTGCGGGACAAAGCCAGTGGACGCCGGATCCGAGGAAACGTCTGAGTTTCCTGCCTTGCTCGCGTGGAAGCGTTGATGATGGTGCTGGGTTTAATTTCCCCCACAGCCGCCGTGTGTCGTCCACCAGGTCACGTTGTCACCTCACAGGCAGGAAGGACGGAAGTTAAAGCCAAGTTTGCTCTGAAAACTTTCACGCCAGCCTGCGTTCAATTTGAAGACAAACTTATTTTTGCATATAGGCCAAATGAAAAAAAGAAACACAATGCAGGTAAAGTAGAAAACTCCTGGCTGCCATTGTTCCACCTTCAGCTTGTCACAGTCTCATCACGGCTCATTGTGTGGAAGACAAAACCATCAAGGCCATTGATCAGTAAATCAGATTTCTGTAGTGCACACTGCAAACACGGGCCCATTGTTTGTTGGAACAATGTGGCAGTGAATGATGAGCTGTGTTACTGATAGCAGCAGCCGCCGCGCTGATAAACAGCAGCCTGCATAACAATGGCCTCAGCCTCAGCGAACTGAGAGGAAACTCGCTCCGACCACAGCAAAAACCGCTTCTGAGCAGAAATTAGCAGTCAGAGAGCAACATTATAATTAACTAAATACTCTGGGGCCATAAAAATTTCATTCCCAACCTCTGCAAAAATAATTGCTGTATTATTTTCAGCCTTAATTAAGTGGCTAAGGCTTCTTACAAGTGTAAAAATTTAATCCCTTTTCTAAATCCTATATAATTTAATGTGAGAGAAATCAAATAAATAAGAGGCTCCGGCTCTTGTGAGAGGGTTTGATATGGGTGATTAGGTGAGCGCGGCGTGAAGAAGCCCATTAGGATTGTATAGTGTCATCACAGCAGCTCTGGGCGGTGGCCCTAATCCGCCGCTCAGCCCGCCGCCGCCGTAGGAAGAGCAGCCATTGATTGATTTTTATCCCGTTAAAAGAGATGGAGGCAGATAAATGCCGAGGTAATGAGAGGCAATTATCAGCCACGATAAGCTTTATTATGGGAGTGAAAGTGTCTTCATGTCTGTGATGCAACAGGGACCAGAGAAAATCGGAGTGTTTCCAGGATAATGAGTGAACACAGACTCACTCACTGTAAAGGTCACAGCTCATCAAAATTCACAAGTGTCTCAGTAAATAAATTTAGTGAAGAAACGCAGATGAAGCTGAAGCAGACGCTGCTGATTGTTTCATGACTCCGGCGTCAGCTGATCTGAGGAAGGTTTGGGTTGTGGGACCGAACACTGGCCGTGGGCCACTCGGTCCGCGCGTCGGACTCTTGGTTTATAGAACTTTGAATACCTGGCTGTGTGGTCAGCAGATACTCAGTCTGCCCGTAGAAAAGGTTCCTACTGCATCTCTGTGCGTCTGAAGATGTGTCTGGACTCTGACGGTTGGTTCTGTCCATTAATTTCCTCCTCTGGTGTTTATTTCATCTTGTTTGTGCTTGACGCTTGATGAAACATTTCCAAAATGCATTTGTGCAAAATTGAGCTTTACAAATACACTTGAAATGGAACTTGAACGCCTCATATCTGCAGCGAGGACGTTTTTTGTTGTTGTTTTGCTGAAAGAGGAAAACAGCAGCTATTTCCTCTCATATGTATTTTGGAAGTGATACAGGGAAAAATGATTGGGTGTCAGAAAACAGCAGAACAACATCCACCGAGTTTTTCACTTCATGGACAAAAACGAGAGACGCAGGTGTTTGCGGTGGCTTTTTGTTTTTCCTGTTCGGATGCTTTATTTATTTTTATCTGCCGCTGATCCCGACTCAAGGTGATAAACATGGAAATAAAAACCTGCTTTTGTATGTTTTCATTTCCTGTTTACACGGAGGCTGTTTACTTTTCTGTGACCGCTCATACGTCTGAAAACCAAGGCCACGTCGCACAATAATCCCACGGATGGAAGAGCTGCTAACATCCCACTAATGGCCAGACAGCATTTATCACCCACAGCTAGAATTTTAATTCCCTTCTAATGGCAGGAGTTTGAAATAAAAAGGTCGTTCACAACAGCTTTTCCCTTTCAAGGCTTTTCCTTGAACACTAAACCCTCAATAATAACACTGTAAAACGTATAATTAAAAGCAGCAGCAGGTAAGAAGCCAGTTTTCTACTCAAAGACGGACAAGAAGGTAGAAACGCGGGGGTCACGGGGAGGTTGAGCGCCGTCGAGCCGCCCGCGAACACTCACGCAGTAAACGCACCTTTTGTTCAACATAAAGTTGATGAACGGAGACAATAAATGAAGAAGAAGATATTTGGCGGAAAACAGCAGATGCCGTTCGTCATCTTTAAATGGAAATAAGCAGCAGCAGCAACGTTATTAGAAACAACCGTGACGTTCCCACATCCAGGCCCCAGCACCTGAGCTCAGAGACGCCGACGCGCGGCGGGCGTGAAGCCGCGTGTGCGCTCAGAAGGCCCAGCACCCAGCGCTTCATTTCCAGCGTCCAGCTGAGCGGCAGCCATCCCGTCTCACATTATTTGATGGCACCGGGCTCGGCAGGGCGCAGAAAGCCTCAGAGCCAAACTGTACCGACTGCTGGATGAATTTCCAGCTCTGAAAATATTACATTTCCTGTGTGTAGAGATGGAAATCAGTATTCTAACCCAAAGCAAAAATATGATTAATTGCTCCCTGCCTGGGTCCAGGCGTGAGGGTAATAAGCCCGACTGGAGGAGTTTCTCCTTTCAAGCTATTCAGCAGCACTTGTGTAGGTGCAGATACATATTTTAATGTATGCGCTCCATTAGAAATACCCACAGAAAATTGAATTTGGAAAGTTACATATGTAAGTACCCAGCTCATTTCAGATGAGGCTAAATGAGAGCAGGAAGAAAGAGGACGGGGAAGAGTCTGCAGCTCTTTGATACGCTGAACAAATAGCAGCAGTGAAAGCTCCATTTTTCTCTCAGTCTCAGCCTCGTGTGCCTCAGTCAGGGAATCTTTTCATTGGCGTTGGCTCAGACACAAGCTGAAATAAATGCACCTCTTTTCATTGTAATGTGCCTTAAATATTTCACAGATTTCCAGCTTTCCCTTTCTCGAGGTGAGAGATGGAGACTGAGGAGCAGGAGAAAGCGCTCCTCCTCCAGGACACTGCTACGGCTTAGGTTCATGAGGATGAACCCAGGTTAGCTGGAGGAGCAGGTGTGTCAGTGGGCGGGGCCAAAGCAGGTGAGAGGACGGGAAGTCTGGAGGCATCTGGTGGTTAAATGGAGAAACAAGAGTTCGTGTCAGGCTCAGAGTCGCGTAAAAGCCGCTCTGTGCTGGAGCGTAGCTTCAGGTTCTGCCAGTTCGCTGATCTTATTTGTCTTTGCTTATTTCTTGGCACCAGCTGTCTGTGTGTTTCCGTGTGTGTCTGGATATCAGCCGTCAGTATTATTCACACATTCGACCTCCAGCCCAGAACAACAACAACCAAACAGTGCAGCGCTCCGCGCTTAGCAGACTGGACGATTACGGGTCGTGACATCCATCTCACATCTCCTCTGGGTCTGAACCGACTCCGGCGACTTGGTCGCTCCCTCCATATCAAGCGCGTTTGACATTTCCCTCTTGGTTTCATTCTTCTTCTGTAAGATTATTTTTTGTTGCAGTGAACAGTGACAGGTGAGAGCGAGGAGAGTGACGGGACCTCCTGGAAGAGCTGGAAGAATAGACGTCAGGGTTGGCTCGCGTAGCTGAGGACGATCTGTTTTCACGCTGAATGAGCTGAGAAGCACGACCTGTACGTTTGATGACGCATCAGACTCTGTATCTGCTCTAAATGTGCCCTGGGCTGACCTGAAAGCTGTGGAAGTCAAACTCCTAAAAAACAAGACAATATTACTATTCAGCGTCAAAGTGGTTGAAGTAGCTGAGCTGAGAAAACATAAATCAGGCTGATGCACGTTTCTCTTCTGACTCCAGGGTCACGATCACGAAGCTGTGTAGGTTCAAAACTGAGAAAGTCTGGAAAACTGAGTTTCATCTGACAACAATATTTGGTGGTTTAAACAGTTTGGTGAGTAACTTTAGACCATTTGCATTTTCACCGCTGTATTATCTGCCAACAATTAGGAAACGTCTGTGACCAAATGGTGAAGCGCTGTTTTTGCCGATCTGGCCCATTTTATAAAGATGTGAGAAAATCAGATTTTTGTCTTGTGGTTGAGAAAACAGGACAAAAAACTAAAAACCTTGTCCAGTGCAGTAAAATCTGCCAAAGCTTCATTGACTTTTCTTCAATATGTTGAGGAACAAATCGTCCACTGAACGTTGAAATCGCAGCCTTATGTAGGGAACAGCAGCCGCGTTGGACGTGGGTTCATCCATCCAGGTGAAGCCTTTGTGTGCGTGAGCAGAGGTTAAGTAGGATTTCTGCACAAACACAAGCTGCAGCTGACGCGTGGCAGCGCTGACGGGCGGAGATCAAAGCAGCGAAGTGTTTCAGCGCCGTCGACCTGGAAGAGCTCAAGACATGACATCAAATAAAGAGCAGGAAGACGTGTGAGAGGAAAACACGCTTCACTGCACCCCCCCCACACACACGTACCCCCCAAACAGGAATTGTGTGATGAACATTTGTTGTCATGGATACGGAAACAAATGCTAATAAACATGAGAGTTAGGCCTCGTGTTCTAGAGGCCATGACACACGAGCTGCTTCCGTCCAGTTCGTTGCCGTCGACCTTCTGACGTCTGCGGCAGGAGAAGGTGCTGCAGGAAACGGCTGATACGTGTGTGACCTGAACCTAATTTGCATGAGCAGGACATAAGCTGCAGACGTACGAGCGTCAGTCAAAGTGCGTCAACTGGTTCCAAACATATGCAGCGAGCAGGAAACACAGCGAATAAAACACTCAAAGTCTCAGCAGCTGCTGAGGTGGACGAGTCACCAGACGAAGAGGCCAGAGAGTCTGCAGCGGTTTCCCAACATTCAAAGCCCGACGCTGAGGCACCAAACTCACGTTGCATGAAAATGAGCTGCTGCTGCTCACAGCGAAGGTTTATAACGTTCACCCGTCGACCCTGGAGCAGCTGCTTGATGAGCGACGTTTAGGGTTTTACATACACACACATTCGCAGTATTACTTCCCACAGTTGTAGTAAAACCTTCTGTTTCATTGTGTCTCCATCCACCCTCTCCTCCCCTCTCTCTCCCTCTGCTCACGGCCTTATCTGCTCTCCACCAGGTTATTAGTTTCTTTGCTATTGCCATGGCAACAAAGCGCTGCGCCAGCCTTACTGCCGTCCATTATGTTTCAGAAAAGTGAGAGAGAGAGAGAGACGTGTAGTGGAGAGGAGTATCAAAGCAGTCGGTCACTACGGCGACGGCGAGGATGAGACCAACAGCGAGTCTCTTTCTACTCCAGACCATAGTGGAATCCCTGTGTGTGTGTGTCCACATTTTGCAGTTGTGAGTCATCAAGGTGTCAGTTTCCCACCTACATCTTAACCATGACAAACTGTTTTTTTCATCTCCTAACAGAATCTGGCCTCAGAGTCAAGCTGCTGACTGGAACCTGCTCATTCCGGATCCGCGGCTCTGGTTCAGTTACTGAAGTGTCTCATCACAGCGAACATGCACCGTTTACACGATTTCGAACATGCAAAGAGCAGGAGCTGCTGTAAAAGGTTCTGACTTTCTTTCAGCGGGTACCGTTCACCGCCTGCGTGTCCGTGTTCTGCCTGTTCTATATACGTGCTGGACAAATAATCTTTGTTCCTGGTAAAACTACTAAGAGCACAACCACAAATCTAATTCTGATCGCGGTGCTGAGGGTCCTCTTCTCCACGTCGGGCTGTTGCGTGCTCTCACTGTGGTTCGTATGGATTTTATGATTATGTGTGGGCTCCGCGCATCCTGTGAACTGCAGGATGTTTTTTAATGCACCGGCCAAAAGCTGCCTCCTCCTCGTCAGGCTGCCTCACGTCCTGTCGAGCTCTGTGACTCTTCATTTTCCGGAGCCACAATTTCCACTAAATTACTGTTTAAGAGGGAACGACATGACTTTTCCATCTGCATGAAAGGCTGAGGAATAAAGGAGCCAGAGAATGAAGAGCTGTTACCAGAATAAACACTTCTCATCAGCTTTGACCTGATGGACTCACATGAGCTGATGTCAGGTGCAGCTTGTGCTCGGAGGGCTGCTACTGAAGCTCAGCCCTCCCTGACCAGCTCGTTGGCAGATGTGGTCGGGTCACATGTTTTGTTCGGCTGACGACTGAACCCACCTCCTACTCAAACTACGCTTACCACAGCTGGGAAAACAAGGCAGCCTTTCTAAAAACAGGTACGGGTACGAGATGTGCCGCTGGAGGCGACTTTCACTGTGACGAGACGTCCGTCCATGGACCGTCACCTCATGTCAGCAACGTGAGGCAGGAATTCAGATCAAGCAAACAATCAAACTGATCCAGGAGCAGCCCAGACAGACAGTGAGGCGGGTCCGGCTCATGGGCTCATGTATCTGGTTCTGTTCATCCCTGGCTCTCGTTCTCCCCTGTGCCACAGAGAAGTCTGTAAAATATGAGACGGTTCAGCAGAATCCAGCGGCAGGTTGGAGCAGATTAGGGAGCAACATTCAGAAAACATATCAAGCATATGAAATGTGTCAGTTAGAGGAAAGTGGGGAGAAGAAATCTGGAAAGCTACTTAGTGTGAAGCTGCGGCACTTAGGCCCAATTAGAATGCATATTTTAAGTGGAGTTAAACCTGGTGAAATATTCATGATGTGCCCCACTGCTGCAGGAGCACGAGGAGGTAGAGGCGGCATCGGCCTCCGGGGGGCGCCATGCTCGCATCTGAAGAGGAGACAGCTGCTGCAGCAGAGAGAGCGAGTGGAGGCGGTGGAGGGCAGGAAGGGCTGACAGTCACGGTCATCTATAGATAAACTGATCTAGCGTAGTTTATCTGTAGTTTATTGATAGTCGTTTGTCTATAGTTTATTTATTGTCGTTTATCTGTAGTCGTTTGTCTGTAGTTTATTTATTGTCGTTTGTCTATAGTCGTTTGTCTGTAGTTTATTTATTGTCGTTTGTCTATTGTCGTTTGTCTACACTCGTTTTTTATATTTGTTTACCTGTAGTCGTTTGTCCAGATGAGATCAGTTGGTTGCAGAGAGGTTCCAGGTGTCAGAAACGTCAGACTGTCGCTCTTTTATTAAAAGTTCTCTCTTGTCTATAGTTTATTTATTGTCGTTTATCTATAGTCGTTTGTCTATAGTTTATTTATTGTCGTTTATCTATAGTCGTTTGTCTGTAGTTTATTTATTGTCGTTTATCTGTAGTCGTTTGTCTATAGTTTATTTATTGTCGTTTATCTAGTCGATTGTCTATAGTTTATTTATTGTCGTTTATTTATAGTCGTTTGTCTGTAGTTTATTTATTGTCGTTTATCTGTAGTCGTTTGTCTATAGTTTATTTATTGTCGTTTATCTAGTCGTTTGTCTGTAGTTTATTTATTGTCGTTTATCTGTAGTCGTTTGTCTGTAGTTTATTTATTGTCGTTTATCTGTAGTCGTTTGTCTATAGTTTATTTATTGTCGTTTATCTGTAGTCGTTTGTCTGTAGTTTATTTATTGTCGTTTGTCTATAGTCGTTTGTCTGTAGTTTATTTATTGTCGTTTGTCTATTGTCGTTTGTCTACACTCGTTTTTTATATTTGTTTACCTGTAGTCGTTTGTCCAGATGAGATCAGTTGGTTGCAGAGAGGTTCCAGGTGTCAGAAACGTCAGACTGTCGCTCTTTTATTAAAAGTTCTCTCTTGTCTATAGTTTATTTATTGTCGTTTATCTATAGTCGTTTGTCTATAGTTTATTTATTGTCGTTTATCTATAGTCGTTTGTCTGTAGTTTATTTATTGTCGTTTATCTGTAGTCGTTTGTCTATAGTTTATTTATTGTCGTTTATCTAGTCGATTGTCTATAGTTTATTTATTGTCGTTTATTTATAGTCGTTTGTCTGTAGTTTATTTATGGTCGTTTATCTGTAGTCGTTTGTCTATAGTTTATTTATTGTCGTTTATCTAGTCGTTTGTCTGTAGTTTATTTATTGTCGTTTATCTGTAGTCGTTTGTCTGTAGTTTATTTATTGTCGTTTATCTGTAGTCGTTTGTCTATAGTTTATTTATTGTCGTTTATCTATAGTCGTTTGTCTATAGTTTATTTATTGTCGTTTGTCTATAGTTTATTTATTGTCGTTTATCTATAGTCGTTTGTCTATAGTTTATTTATTGTCGTTTATCTAGTCGTTTGTCTATAGTTTATTTATTGTCGTTTATCTATAGTCGTTTGTCTGTAGTTTATTTATTGTCGTTTATCTGTAGTCGTTTGTCTATAGTTTATTTATTGTCGTTTATCTATAGTCGTTTGTCTGTAGTTTATTTATTGTCGTTTATCTATAGTCGTTTGTCTATAGTTTATTTATTGTCGTTTATCTGTAGTCGTTTGTCTGTAGTTTATTTATTGTCGTTTATCTATAGTTGTTTGTCTATAGTTTATTTATTGTCGTTTATCTGTAGTCGTTTGTCTGTAGTTTATTTATTGTCGTTTATCTATAGTCGTTTGTCTATAGTTTATTTATTGTCGTTTATCTGTAGTCGTTTGTCTATAGTTTATTTATTGTCGTTTATCTGTAGTCGTTTGTCTGTAGTTTATTTATTGTCGTTTATCTATAGTTGTTTGTCTATAGTTTATTTATTGTCGTTTATCTACAGTCGTTTGTCTATAGTTTATTTATTGTCGTTTATCTATAGTCGTTTGTCTGTAGTTTATTTATTGTCGTTTATCTGTAGTCGTTTGTCTATAGTTTATTTATTGTCGTTTATCTGTAGTCGTTTGTCTGTAGTTTATTTATTGTCGTTTATCTGTAGTTGTTTGTCTATAGTTTATTTATTGTCGTTTATCTGTAGTCGTTTGTCTGTAGTTTATTTATTGTCGTTTATCTGTAGTCGTTTGTCTGTAGTTTATTTATTGTCGTTTATCTACAGTCGTTTGTCTGTAGTTTATTTATTGTCGTTTGTCTGTAGTTTATTTATTGTCGTTTATCTGTAGTCGTTTGTCTATAGTTTATTTATTGTCGTTTATCTGTAGTCGTTTGTCTATAGTTTATTTATTGTCGTTTATCTACAGTCGTTTGTCTATAGTTTATTTATTGTCGTTTATCTGTAGTCGTTTGTCTATAGTTTATTTATTGTCGTTTATCTATAGTCGTTTGTCTATAGTTTATTTATTGTCGTTTATCTACAGTCGTTTGTCTGTAGTTTATTTATTGTCGTTTATCTACAGTCGTTTGTCTATAGTTTATTTATTGTCGTTTATCTATAGTCGTTTGTCTGTAGTTTATTTATTGTCGTTTATCTGTAGTCGTTTGTCTATAGTTTATTTATTGTCGTTTATCTGTAGTCGTTTGTCTGTAGTTTATTTATTGTCGTTTATCTATAGTTGTTTGTCTATAGTTTATTTATTGTCGTTTATCTGTAGTCGTTTGTCTGTAGTTTATTTATTGTCGTTTATCTGTAGTCGTTTGTCTGTAGTTTATTTATTGTCGTTTGTCTGTAGTTTATTTATTGTCGTTTATCTGTAGTTGTTTGTCTATAGTTTATTTATTGTCGTTTATCTGTAGTTGTTTGTCTATAGTTTATTTATTGTCGTTTATCTACAGTCGTTTGTCTGTAGTTTATTTATTGTCGTTTGTCTGTAGTTTATTTATTGTCGTTTATCTGTAGTTGTTTGTCTATAGTTTATTTATTGTCGTTTATCTATAGTTGTTTGTCTATAGTTTATTTATTGTCGTTTATCTACAGTCGTTTGTCTATAGTTTATTTATTGTCGTTTATCTGTAGTCGTTTGTCTATAGTTTATTTATTGTCGTTTATCTATAGTCGTTTGTCTATAGTTTATTTATTGTCGTTTATCTGTAGTCGTTTGTCTGTAGTTTATTTATTGTCGTTTATCTACAGTCGTTTGTCTATAGTTTATTTATTGTCGTTTATCTATAGTCGTTTGTCTATAGTTTATTTATTGTCGTTTATCTATAGTTGTTTGTCTATAGTTTATTTATTGTCGTTTGTCTATTGTCGTTTGTCTACACTCATTTTTTATATTTGTTTACCTGTAGTCGTTTGTCCGGATGAGATCAGTTGGTTGCAGAGAGGTTCCAGGTGTCAGAAACGTCAGACTGTCGCTCTTTTATTAAAAGTTCTCTCGTTGTGCAGTTAAGCTGACGTTTACCTCAGGGAGGATGCAGGAGAATAATAAAGATCCAAGACGAGTCCCACGCAGCAGAGCAGCAGCTCCGTTCTGTTTGTGTTCCACTGTAGGAAGCACCTGAGGAGGTCTCCTAATTAGCACAAACACCGACACTCATTAATAATTCACATCACAGAACGTTCCCTGAATGAAGCTCACGCTCTCTGCTCTGACCGTCCAGGAGCCGACGTGTTCTCGTCGTGCGTCGAGCAGCGTCGGCGTCTCTGTGAACTCGGCTGAACAGACAGACTCTCTGCAGGTGAGCAGAGAGTCCAACCAGGCCACTCGGAACAAATGGAAACATGTTGTGTACTGAGGACGACCGAGACCTTTGGACTCGAACACCGGGAGCTGAGGAGAAGGAGGGAGACGATCCGTCGTAACAGATGACGCAGGAAAAGCTGGACGGAAAAGAAGAAAACGGAAACACAAAGATCTGCCGCAGAGCGATGAGAGACGGGTAACGGCGGCACCGCTCACTTCTAAAGAATAATAAGAAACTTCCAAGGAGGCACAGTTGGGTCCCATCATCCCTGGTCACCTTCCTCTTCCTCAGCAAACACAAACAGATGACGGAGGTTAATGCTGATGAAGCAGCGACAGGGGTCCGAAGGCGCGAGAGCCTTCACCCATCTGTTCTCTGTGAAGTCTAGCAGCTAGTCTGTGGTTTTGAGCATGTGTGTCTGCGCTTCCATGTGTCTACACACAAGAAAACACGTAAACATGCAGGAAGTGACAAAACCTCAGTCTCAGCAGCTGTCAGAGAGAGAGACAGACAGGTCGGGACGGCGCCAGACTCCAAGCCATGCAGAAGAACTGTCAGACCCAGAGACGTCCACAAACAGACGGGTTCCGCTACACGAGGCAGGAGAAGCTGTGAGACAGTCAGACAGACGGGCGGCGGCCACGGCTGCAAGAGGCCACTTAATCATGTTTCAGCAGCAGTTGGTGGCGAGCGAGCAGCAGATGCTTCGCCATCCGACGCCGATTAATCCTCCCACCGGCCGGCGGCCCCCAGGCTGCTGCCATCGCCACGTCGACGAGGTGAAGGTGGGACGGAGGCTTCGCCGGAAGGCGTCTCCCAGCTTCAAGAAGTTTCTCCCTCCCCTCATGCTGGAGGCCTCGTCAGGTGAAGCACGGCGCGAACGGGTCGGGGTAAGACGATGGTGGAAGCTGGACGTCTGCAGAGGCAGCGTGTGGGCAGATAGAGAAGCAGCTGCTGTTAATTCACTCCATCGATGCCTGAGAACAAACACTGCGCTCGCACCGTCCAGGAGGTCAGAGAGGAGCATGCTGGGAATTTTTGATTGGGTTTTAGTCTGTGTTCACACCTCACCTGTGTGGTCACAACGATGAACTCTGCTGTGTTTGTTCATTCAGGGTCCAACTGGGTTAGAAAAAGGTTTTCAGAGAAATCACAGCCATTAATTCTTCAAATACCAGAAATAATTCTGCTGCATGTGTCGACTGCTGATTATGTCTTTGTTAAGAACCACATTTCAATGAATTCCTTAATAACTGATCTGTCCAAAATGTCTCTGAGCAGTTAGTGTTGTCACTGCTGGAAGGAGCCGGTTATCGCTGATAGTAGTTAGTAGCCTGTGAAGGCAGCGAGGTCGCCGGTACACGGAAGCACCTCAGCCGCTCGGACCAACGGGTCCACTGACTGAGACTGAGACTAATGCGCCCGACGCCAGGCTGTGATCTGAGCCATGCACCTAGAATCCACAACCAGCACAATTACCCCGAAAGCTGCAGGTGTGACGACGCTCACGCCCGGAGTGAAACGCTGCGATCGCATCAGGCGGGGAGCGATTCCACATCTGTGCTCTTCATGACTCCATTACCAGGATCCCAGTGGCTAACGCCTGAAGCTGCCTTCATTTAGTTTGGGATCAATACTGAGCCCGAAGTTCACACACTTGTCTCCAAAGTCTGACGGTTCGTTGGTGCCCACCCGTCTACAGGCTGTTTGCTTCTTTACACAGATGAGACTGGTACGAGTTGGAGGACGAGGATGGAAGTGATGCCTAAGTGACGCTCACGGAGGAATAAAAACACAATCATATGTCTGACAGACAAAAGACACTGTTTGTACAGCTGCAAAGGTCAGTTGCCAGGAAGACGCACACCTTGGCCTATTTAGGTCTTTGGCCAAAGGGTGATGACGGCGCTTTGCTAAAGAAGGATGGTCCCCAAGTGTTAGTTAAAGGTCAGAGTCAGAGATGAAACAGCTCGTGGCGTCGCTGAGATAAAAGTTATTGTGTGCTACAAAACAAGGAAGTATTAATACAGCACCGTCGTATGTTACGACCTGATGATAGAGGAGTGTGAGGATGTACAGTGTGCGAGGGCAGCTCCCTCTCCTCCAGCTCATCCATCGCTAACCAGGTTACGTCCGCATTAGATTAGCAATTTGTGGGCTGAGCTGAATCCTACAGATGGGGGGCAGAGGCAGGAGTGACGGGCTGAGGAGCAGCTCACTCTTCCAAATACATGCGAAGGGTCAAGGTTGAGGCTCGGTCCGTCCCCGACCAGAACCACTGAAGTCTCCAACCATTCATTTTGGTCGTGTTACAGGAACAAGCAGGATTCTGGAGGATCACTGAAATCGAAGAACGAATGACTGACTGCATTTTCTTATGCTCAATACATTCTACTTACATTTTTCTTGCTATATATTTTGAAGCTTGTTTGTCTTTTCTGATCCAGGTTCAGAGTTTAGTGTTTAAGAACGATACCAGCGGCTTCGTAGACGCTCACAGAAGCTGCTGTTGCTCCTCTGATCTGACCACTTACAGGGAACATGTCACAAAAAGAAAATACAAACGTTTCTCTGAAGACGCCGTTTGAGCCGCTAATAATTTCCACACAGTCCCTATGAGAAAACGGGACCAATTATGGCTGAATGGCAGAAATGAGCATTTTTGCAGCTGAGAAGATGGGAGGAGGGGGAGGTAGGTGAGAGATTACCTCGCACGCTGTTCCTCGGAGCGACACACACACTCACACGTTTAGTATTCTGACTCCACGCTGGCTCAGATCAGATGTGTTATCACACACTGGAGTGCAGGAGATGGGATGCTAATTTAAACCTGCAGAGGGAGGAGGAGGCAGCCGAGGGGAAGGAGGCGGGGGAGCCGAGCAGCCATTAGAAGGAGCCAGGCGTCGTGAACGAAAAGGTGAATTATAGCCTGGAAAACAGCAGCTGCCTCCAGCAGGTCTGAGCGACGCTTCAGGTCAGACCGAAATTACATTTCAATTTTGCTAAGAAATCAAGAGCACGATGACAAAGAAGAAGATGCTGAAGTTGAATTAGCTTGTATTTACTGCGCCGGCGGCGGAGGACGCACGTGCTTAATTACACCTACTGGCTTCAGGCCGTTGGTCACAGACGTAGCTGAGCGGAAGCTCAACGGATGTGATGGATGAGTCGTCAGGATCCTTTTCTATTACTTCCCTCGTTAGTCTGTGCTGGTTAGGAAACGCTCGTCACTGTCTGGATGCAGGGTTTGTTCTGCGTCCTTCTTTCAGCTGTGCCTGTTAAACATGCTGCCAGTTTTTACTCCCTACCATTATTCCCTAATTTCCTTCTTCCTGCTCTTTGTGGACCTTTTTCACAAAGCAATCATTCGATCCCCCTTCAAGTGTCTGTTTGTTTCCTTTTGGAGGAAACGAAGGGGCCCCGGCAGAAGCTGCTCTCGCCGCCATCGCGCAGGAGTGAACGGGTCGAGTGGACGTTTAGTCGGAGTCGTTTTATCGAGCGCACAAGCTAATGAGTGTGTTTGTCTCCTGAAGAACTCAGCAGGTGGTCGGCATGATCCCAGAGTACGAGACGTAATCATTATAAAGGGTAAATAAGAGAAGACAAGCTCTAGATCAAACTCAACGGTCAGTACCTGGACTCAAACAGCGACACGGCGCCATGCTCATTAACCTGCAGGTAACCATGGCAACGGCAGGCCAGCAGAGAGTGAAGCAGAAGTTAGTTATGAGTTATGAGCGTCACAGAGAACAGCTTTATTCATCAAGCTGCCGTGAGTCCAGGTCGCAGGGTCAAGTCACGTGTTTCAGGCCTGAACTGCTGCAACACATCTCTCACGTAAAGTTGGACTTTTCGTATGAACAGCGTTCAAAGGAACATGAGTGAATTTAAGAGTCCGCTTAACGTTCCCTTAGCTCAGCTGCTAGTTGGCCCCTGCTGGCGCCGCCTCACGCTGTTAGCAACGCTGAACTCACCATGTCGGACCGAAGGGATCATCAGCATCACCGGTCCAGCTCGGGTGTTCCTCCTCTTCGTCCTGCCGATGGAAGCTCTGCCACCTAATAATCCGCCAATTCATTGAATCTGCGAAGCCTCGCGTGTCATCCCAGCACATTAACCTGTGAGGAATGTTCAGCATCCACTGGCATTAGTCATTGTTATCTTCCTCCGTCTCCTCTCAGGCCCCTCCCTCCTCCCTCACGCAGTCCTGCTCTAATCCTCAGTGTTATTGTTGGCACATTGTCATTATCTTTGAGAGGCTCAGCGCTCACTGTGCTTTGATGAGTTTATGAACAGTGGCACCTCTAATCCGAAGGAAGATGCTCTTGAGAACGCAGTGATCAGCACACATCACAGCGCCAGCAGCCGGGGACCAGCTGATGTGATTTTACATTTGTCATAATAATCTGGGAAGTCTTTAATTCAAAGACAGGTGAGGGGCCGTGTTCTCCGTGAAAGGCTGTGGAACCCTTGGCATCGTTTCACGGATCAGTCCCAGCGTTCTGACGCATGGATCGTCTTCAGCACAGCTCAGAGGTTTATCAGGTCAACCTTTGCTCTTAGAAGCAGGAATCGTGATGCCAGACCAGACTGAAAGCGCCTCCTCTGATGGGTCGTCCTCGCGCCGCAGGTCTTATTCGCTCACATCTCTGCTCGCTCTGTTACGGTGCGTGTTAAAGTCTGCTGCCGTCTGATGCTGTGTTTGTTTCCATCTGTTCTCTTAACATTTCATGAGTGATGCTGTATCTGAGGGGTAAGAGCAGAGAGAAGGAAAGCGAGCAGAGCTTGTGGAAATCTATAATTCACATCTTTGCAATTTGTCCGGACGAGCCGCCGTAGTGTTCCCCCTCCTCCTGCTTCCTCTCACAATTACAGAACAAATGCTGAACGGCTCCTGAGTCGTTCCCTCTGTGTCTGCGCCGGGTGCAGTCGAACGCCGGTGGGCCGACCACAGTAATTAGCACCAATGAACCCACCTCCAGAGCTGGACGAGACCGGGGCAGCGGGATAAGGGCCATGAGCCGCGGCCTGCAGCCGTCCCCTCGTTTCCTCTGGCTCCATTATTAGTTGTCTGAAAGTGTTCGCAGATGATGCAAAGCAGCGTTGAAGCTTTTAGTAAACAGGCGAGACGTGATGTGGAACCGGAGTCAAGACCCCAGGCGAGCAAACAATGTTTAGCTGAAATATCCTTCATTATAGACAATAGGACAAAACTCTAAGATGTGTGTAACACAGCTCAACGTGACATGTGATGGATCTCGTTACTTAATTCTCTCTCTAGTTGTGTTTCGTTCTGGTTGAAAGCTCAAAAGAAAGGATGATACAGAAGATGAGGAGAGGGAGCAAGGAGGAAGGAGGAGAGGGAGCAAGGAGGAAGGAGGAGAGGGAGACAGGAGGGAGGAGGAGAGGGAGCAAGGAGGGAGGAGGAGAGGGAGACAGGAGACAGGAGGCAGGAGGAGAGGGAGACAGGAGGCAGGAGGAGAGGGAGCAAGGAGGGAGGAGGAGAGGGAGACAGGAGGCAGGAGGAGAGGGAGCAAGGAGGGAGGAGGAGAGGGAGCAAGGAGGGAGGAGGAGAGGGAGACAGGAGACAGGAGGCAGGAGGAGAGGGAGACAGGAGGCAGGAGGAGAGGGAGCAAGGAGGAAGGAGGAGAGGGAGACAGGAGGGAAGAGGAGAGGGAGCAAGGAGGGAGGAGGAGAGGGAGCAAGGAGGGAGGAGGAGAGGAAGCAAGGAGGGAGGAGGAGAGGGAGCAAGGAGGGAGGAGGAGAGGGAGCAAGGAGGAAGGAGGAGAGGGAGACAGGAGGCAGGAGGAGAGGGAGCAAGGAGGAAGGAGGAGAGGGAGACAGGAGGGAAGAGGAGAGGGAGCAAGGAGGGAGGAGGAGAGGGAGACAGGAGGGAGGAGGAGAGGGAGCAAGGAGGAAGGAGGAGAGGGAGACAGGAGGCAGGAGTTATTGTGAATGTTGGTGGTTCTATGATAATCGAGTTTCACATTTCCAAACCTTCCTGGTTGTGTTTTTGTGTCGTATCCTTTGTGCCTTAACGTCTTTCAAGCTTCGTGGACGTGTAATGAGAAACGCGTCATTTATCATCCAACTCAGACGACGGCGCTCCGGGCGTCGTGAAGGAGGTCGAGGCTGCTGGAACGGCGAGCTCTCCACCTGCTCCGGTCGCCGGGCAGAAAACAACGGCTCTGCCGACAGAGAGCGAAGAGGCTTTCATGTGCTGGGAGGCGGAGGTGACCGGGCGGCGTCTGTTTATGGAAGCTTCCACCTCTGACCCGGCAGATTGCAGCTTTCTGGGAGTGATTATTTGCCGATGGAGACATGCTTTTACGTCCCCCGTGCCCCCGTCAGCCAGGAGGACAGACAGCGGCTGACAGTCGAGGTCGACCCCAGCCGCCGAAATGATGCGGTCCTGGAGAGATAATTGGCAAGCAGCGGGGTCATGTTTGATGCTGCATACTTTGCAAATTTATCTGGGAGCTGTGGTGTCAGAGCGGCAGCAGAGTCGCAGGCAAACACTGTAGTCACTGCTTTCTCTTCGCGTCTGCAGAGGCCTGATACGCCGCTTTGATTACGACGGCGCTCGGGAGCCGCCGCGTTATTCATCCCACATTAAAGCAGGCGCTCGGTGTTTCCATGAGCAGCTCGGAGCGCGTGATAAGCGGCGGCTCCATCCGTGCTTAGACACGTAGAAACGCTACTGTACGACCCCCAGCGACCTCTACTGGCGACACAGCTGTGACGTCCACCGCGGCGCTCGCAGCCCTGGCTTGGTTTCTCTCTAGGAGCCCGCACTGGCTTGGCCCTAAAGCTTTAAATTTTCAGCTCATGTTCTTTGCTCCTGTTTCAGCTGCTGCCTCCTGTTAAATATCTTATCTCACCATTTCCATCCACACTCAGTGGTTCCCATTGAAGTAGGGAATCAATTCCCATACTGTGGTTTTGTGTCATTGTGCTAGATGAATATAAATTGCATCAATTTCCAGTGATAAATGCAGAGACATTGTGCTGTGGATGCAGCATTAGTGAATAATTGGGAGGAAATGTCAGGGACACATTACAATATGCAGCTGTATACTAATGTGTTTATGTCTCGGTAGCCTGGCTGCTGTTCGTTCGCTTCATTCTGATGGGCTGATCCAGGAAAACACAGCCTGGCCTCCAAAATATCATGACACCGACACTTTCTCACTCTGCTGCAGCCTGGAAAGTTTTTTGCTCTAGATGGAAATCATTAGACTTGAACACGAGATGATTGACAGCTCTCCCTTCATTCATGCCCCTGATTGGACAAATACAACATTCTTCAGGCTGTAATTGGACTTAGCTCCCAACTTTCAAACTAGCGGCAGGAAAAATGTGATGTTCCTACACCTGTTTCTGAATCAGTTTAAGCTGCAGCTGGTCAGAAACACACCGTCAAAGCTCAGCAGGAGTCTGACCACAGCGAAACGGGTCAGTTAAAGGTTAAGCTTAGTGTTTAAATGGCAACGGACGGCGAAACTGGACAGACGCGTCCTGTCTGCTGCCACGTGCTGACATCCATTCTAATGCAGCTTGAGTGGCCCGTTGCCTGTGAACAGTGCTAACCCTTCACCGTGGGAGGCGTCCACCAAAGCTTCTAGAGCCGCCTGATCCCAACGTTCACTATACACGTGCTGCTTTTCCACCACATGCGTTGTGAATCCTTTTATACGCGGTTTGAACAAGGCGCTGATATAAATACATACGTTTTAAATGAATACCTGTTCATCTCGAGGTGACGTGCAGCCTACAAATAATATGGTCTGGGCAAAGCTTCAGGCTTCTACTGTGTGTCCACTGCTCAGAGGGTCTAAAGTCATTAAGACAATTTAGATCAAGCCTCCGCCATCAGGCCCATTACCCTCCACCGCTACCACTCCGTGCCTCCGTGTCCACAGACCCTCTAATTGAGGCCGCGGCTCTGGGCTGCAGGATGCTTGTGAAATCAGAGCTTCATTAGAATAAGACGGATTGACGTTCCAGAATAAAACATTAACTTAAAACATCCAAAAGGATGCTGTAGCTGTGGGGGTGTGGCTGGTGGAACAAATCAGCCCTGACTGGGTGGAAGGTCAGTGAACTGCTCCACCGTTGCAGGAAGCCGTACGGGTGGAGGCGGGGTCACGCATGGAACGAACCAAATGAACTGAGGTCTGCGACACCCTCATTAAAATTAAAGCGCTCATTAAAGCTAATTGCCAATTTAACCAATCTGGAGCCTCTATCTGACTTGCTCTAGCACAGCCTGTCAATCACAGCGGAAGCAAAAGGCCCCGCCCCTTCCCGTTCCAATCCAACAGCCTCACAGGTCGATCCAACCCAAAACTCAGTCCTGGTGTTCTGGTGCTTCTGACGCAGCTGCTGTTGTTTCCATGGTTGTTAGTTAACATAATCACCAAACTCTCACATGATAAAACAAGGTTCAAACGATGAAGTTGTGGGTTGATAATGACGCTTCATCAGTCACAGCCAACGCTTCATGTGCAGTTTAACTGGCTACAGTTCAAAACAACCAAACAACCCGAGGGAATCATTCATTTAAATCACATTTGTGTCTGTAACTTAATAATAATTCATGTCATCATTAATAGATGATTGAATGACCTGGTCCGAGAAAAGCAGCAGAAAAGGAAGAAGAATGGAAGGATTAACAGAAGTAATTCATTTGGTGATCACACATGAATATTACAGCAGCGTCAGGGCTTCTCCACCAGCGGCAGCTTCCTCAACCTTCTGCCTTCAGGACGTCGCCTACCACGCACTGGAGCAGGTCGCTTGCGTTCCTCTCGGCCTTCGTGCGAGGTGGCGCGCTCAGCTTCCTGATACGGTGGAGGAGGAGCAGACGATCTGCTTCCAGACGCCACCAAGGTGAAACGCACCTTGCAGAGGTTCAGCTTTCAGCAGAAACAAGCTGCCAGCTGCTTGTGAACAACGCTGAGCTCGTGTCAGCGAGGTCGACCTGCGGAACGAGCCGCCGCCATCGATCCATAATGCAGCACGGACGCCTGGCGGCCTTCCATTCACAGTCACATTACGAACAAGCTTCGCTGTGCAGACAAAACCCGGTTTTCTATGATTTATTGTCCAGGCTGCATTTGTTTATGATGCATGAACGGGAACGGCTACAGGCCCGAGCTGGGAATATTAATGACATGCTGACCTTTCCTGCGGCGCCAGCATCGGGTCACGATTTACACCTGACCAACTTTTTGGGGAATTACTTCAGTGACCTTTGACCTTCCTGTGGAGCCAGCTTCAGGTAAAGATCGATCACATCGCAGCGCCTCAGACAACAAACTCTCATAAACTCCATAAACACCTTAAATCTTCAGGAAAGCATCATATTTTTTTCAGCGCTGGCCGTCGTCGGATAAGAGTTTCACCGGAGTTAGATCATCTCGTGTGCAGGGACGTGGCACGAACCCAGGGGCAGGCACGGTGGTGTTGATGCCAACTTACTGTGCAGAACATTCACAACAATCTGTTTGTTGGAACGTGTTTCTGCATTAAATGCGACTCTGTGGAGCATCAGTGTCATCAGACACGTATCTGGGAGACAGTCTGGTCTTCAGTGCCGTTCACTGGGACGTTTTCCTTTCATGGAGTTAAACAGTGAGGGATGCGGTTTCCTGGGGCTGTGTTTGATGTATGAAAGGCATTGTGGGAAACGTCTGCGGCGCTACACCTGCGCAACCAGGCCCCGCAGGCCTAATAGGCCGGGAGCCATATTAACGTGTGAGCTCTGGGATCTTAATTACTCGTCGGTGTGAGATTGTACGATTTATAACGAGCTCCCGGCAGCTCCACGTACCTTGGTGAGCTTTCACTAAATTGGACGATTACTCACGCGGGCGGGTAAACATGACACGCAATAATTGGCGCTTGCAGATTTAACTTATTAGTATGATGTATCGATCGTCCGTCCCGGCGCGCGCCAGGATCTATAACTGCTGCTTCCTGTTAGTTATCGCTGGTAAAGGTCAGAGAGAAACGCTTGATGCCAGATCAACACACGCTGGACGTCTACGTCTTCGTTAGCCTGGATTCTCGGTTGCGTCTCAGCTTGAATTCGACTGGTCCCGACGGATTTATAGGCTTTTAGCACAGCACCAAACATCACCGATGCTAGTTACTGTCTGTTGGTGTAGCTCAGCCCAGTAAATGAGCCGCAACAAGAATTTACACAGAAAACCAAGATTTTGTCGCCGTCAACGTGAAGCTTCCTCAGCTTTTAAGAAGCTGATTTTACAGGCCAGCAGGAACACGGAGCTAGAGCAGAAAGAAACCAAGAGTCACTTGCTCTGTGGTAATAACGCTTTGGTCTTTTGAGGCTCGAGTTATTTCGTGGGACGTCCAGCATCAGCTCCCTGCTTTTGGTTTTGACAGGAAGACTGATTCACCGGGTGACAGCGAAGCCTCAGCCGGGAGGAAGCTGCTGAGTTCTTCCCTGCGCTCGTCTTCAGCTGCTCGACTCTGGGAGACGGATGAAGGGGAAGGAAGAGGAGGTGGCGCGAGCCGGGACAGGTGGCAGCTTCGATTAAATGTTAAATGATGAAGAAGGGCGGCAGGGATGGCTCACCTGTCATGGCCCCGCCGCCCCTGAAGCGCCAGAAGGACCGCCGGACAGGCTGATTCATGACCCAGGTGGCAGGAGGCTCTCAAAACAATTTAAGGACAAAGTATGGTCATTTTTAATGCCCCTGTCGCTCTGCTCTGCCCGTTTAAGGCCTGACACCACATTTTTTCTCCACCTGCTTCTTCTGTGGTTAAGGACTTATCGCACTTGGCAACCGCGGCTCCAGACCAGATCATTTTGTCACGGAAAGTGGACCAGGCAGCATCGCTCTGACACCGGGCTCAGGCACTTTGTCATCACTGAGCTTTGTAGGCTTTGTTAAAAGAGCAGAAAAATGAAAGCTGTTGTTGGGGCGGGTGTAGTTGCTGACGGCTGCTGTGGGTTGGTGCTCCGTCAGCCTTAAATAATGAAATCAAGAGCCGTCAGATGAATTTTGTTGTAAATAAGCTGAAATAAATGTTTTGACAACATCGAAGTTCCTTCCATCTTTCAGAGGTTCTGTTTGGGGTCTGTTTCAACAGACCACTGAATAAATCATAATATTACTGCTGCCGCTGGTCTCAGAGGTCTGGACGTTCAAACACAGCAAAACATCCGAGCACAAAGCGCGTTAGCCGGCCCCGAATGCGGCCACGGGTCAGGAGTCACAGCTTAGTTTTCTTTCACATGAGGATATTGAAATGTTTCAGCTTCAAAGCTGAAATGAAATATTGCCATGACAGATTTTCAGTTCACGTTCTGTCGGTTCAAGTGGATCGTGGAGAAAACGGCACTATTCAGACTAAACCGCTTCATCAAGTCCTCTCAGGTTCTGTGTGGATCATGTACCAAACTGAAGTAAATAAAACTCATAATCTTTATTCTACTGTTCCTCAACGTACTAAAACCTAAAAAACTAAAATGAATTTATAGTTTACAGTCAAAATGAAGGTCTTCTAAACACAGCACAGCGAGCAGCCGCGGCGTCGCCTCGTGCTGCAGGAGATAAAGCGACGCCTCCGTCCTGAACATCAAAGCTCACGGTGGGCGTAGGGAGAATGAGAGCTGCTGCTGCTGACGGCCTCCTGCTGAGAACCAGAGGTGGAGGTAACTGAAGGCTTGGACCAACGTGCAGCTGAAAGGCATGCTGGACAAACCTCAAGAGGTCAGGAGGTCACTCAGGTCCCCCTAAGGCACAAAGTCCAAATGCGTCTGGACCGACGTGCTAAGCTAGGTCCAGTTCAGGTCCAGTTCAGACCTGCTTGATGCTCAGACGTCCTCGCGCCTGGTGCCCATGTTCTGTCCGCTGGTTTCTGTCTTGTTAACAACTGCTGCATCTTTTCAGCAGGATTCCAGGGGTCAAAGTTCAGGAGATTTAAAGTTCAGCTGAGCGAAACGCAGCAGCAGATCGGCCCGACCGTGCGTGTGTGTAATTATGACGGGAAGTCAGTCAGTGCTAACAGAGATTTAAAGCTAATGAGAAGACAAATGGAGCGGAGGTGAATTTTTTTCCTGCGCGCATAATCAAAACATGCAGGAATGTCGACTCATTACACACATATAATTACAAGTCGTACTTATGTGTAATGGGAAACTTTGGTTAGTGGTGTTTTTTTCTGCCACGTTTGATTTCACTTTCAGAACGATTACCTTTTCGTCTTCCCTCTCTGAATTGTATTCTGCCATTAGTCTAATAATACATAATTGCATTTTAAAGAGGTGATAGATTATAAATCCACATAACGACGACTGCCACTTCATTTAAGGCATAAATCTCTGTCAACGTAATGTGTGTCCTTAATAATGCTTGTTCACTGGCTGCTGAATTAATTAAAATCAATTGAACCTGTCGTATAAATCAAGGTAATAAATTCTAAAATGATGCTGTGTCAAAAACCCACTATTTATAAAGTGTCTGTGAACAAAGCCGGACGGAGGCAGAGACGGAGCGGAGGGTCGGATCGTGAGCCCGGAGGATGAACCGCTGGGTGCGCTGGCGACACATGTTCTTCCCAGCGCTTCGTTCCTTCTGGACATTCATACAGCGTGATGTGTGATGCGCTGCCGTTTACACCTTGAAGGCAGCCATTGACCTGTGTCAGTGGATTTATCAGAGCAGCAGGAGGAAAACGGGGCAAAGGCTCCGAGCAGGGATAAGTTGATTTGTGGGGCAGGATCGATTCCAGTAATGTTTCTGGTGGACGCATTGACGTCCTGAGCTTCTTGGGTGGCTCAGCTTCGAGACGAGCACTGTGTATTGATTTATTACGTTGTCTCAGACTAATTACTGGGAACGGAGGGCTGATCTGACAGCAGGGCTCCCTCACCTCTGCGCATCCCTGCTGGATTTCCTTTTCCATGTCCTCGATAGTTTTGGGGGCTAAAACTATTAGTGACTGCTTTACAGGAGACCACAGTGGGCACCGCGGCGATGAGCTGCCTCTATCGGTTCCTTGTTGTTCATCTTCCCCAGGGTGTTGTCTGTTTAGCTGAAGCCTGATAAATTCATCGCTGCGTTTTGTCTCTTCGGGGATTTGTTGATAAAAACCTAAATCCTTTCGCCGTAAGAAGAGGATGTAGAACAGCTCAACAGCTCTCAGGTGTCAAAGAGAAAGCTAATTAAACACAATAGGGGACGCTGTGACTCCTCCCACATAGCAACTAAGCAGCGCACTTCATTCACATCATGTCTCATTTAAGTCTGATTCTTCTTCTGCTTTGGTTCAGCCTGATGAATCCATTTGTGTGGTGATCCTGTGGCTGATCGTGTGTCGTAGCATCACTGACCAGGGAGGACGAGGCCTCGGGAGCCTCCGGTCAGGGATCCAGCTGTTAGGACGTGAAACATCACGTCTGTGTTGTCTGGATTTGAACCCTAAACGTCTGTTTGTTGCTGTATCCACTTGAAACCTCAGCCTGTGGTCTTTACATGCAGCGCGCGATAATCTCTCTTTAGCGCCAGGATAATCTCCTGCAATTCGACTAGATGAGGCAGACATCTTGTCCTCTGCCGACCCTGCAGCCTTCTTCTCCTTCCTGCTGCACAGCCGCGAGACGCATCCGATCAGCAGAGACAAGCCTTGTGCGTTTCAGTGACTAAATCCCTCTGAAAGCTTGTAAAAAAAGGGAACAATATGTTTTTATCTGAACAGAGGTGTGAAAGCAGAGAGAAAAAAGCTGTCAGGAATCTGAGCTGACGATGAGAAACAGCAACGCTTTAATTGTTTGCTCAGGGATTTAGTGTTAGCTGTGGATTTGCTCTCATCCTACACCTTCATTATGATGCCTTCCCCCTAAAAACAATTCCTGGCACTTGTTGACACGGGCACCGTGCCTCCGTCTCCTCCTCCGTCTCCTCCTCGCCCACCACCTCTCCTCGTTTCCTCGCTCGCTCGGCTTGGCACAGATGGGCGAACGGAGCAGATGTTTTATCAGGATGCTTTTTCTGTCCTCTGCCCCCCCTCCTGTCTTTTCTCTTCTCTTCCCCGCGTTTGCTCGTCTCTCGCTGCAGAATGGATTTAGGTTTGGGGAGTTAATGAGGTGATTTGCATCTGTCCAAAGCTGTTTGCTGTTGATTGTTTTGAGGGAAGAACAACAGGCAAAGAGACGGGAAACTACTTTTTCAAGCCTGACATGAACAAAACACTGAAAAACAATCACAATTCTGCAGTTGTGGAGCTTTTCAGCCTGTAAAGCAAGTTTTTCCTAAAGACAGAGCATGTGCTGTATGTCAAACATCTATATGTGAGTCTTTCCAGCGGTGGAGGCTTAGGATACGGCAACGCGCGAGCTGATCGACGGCGCAAACATCGTGTACGAGTTAGTTATTGAATGTCTGAAATATTCTAATAATAATCTGTATTTTCAGCTTTTCAGGAGGCAGTTGCTGCATAAAGTGGTGACTGAGACCATGGAGGCCCAGTCAGTCAGGATATGGACCCTGGCAGCTGGCCGCCCACCCGGAGCCTGGTCCTGCTGGAGGTTTTCCTCTCCACCTTCTGCCGGTGCTGAACATCAGAAATACACTAACAGCCGAACATTCAGTTTGAGGCTGAGCAGCACCGAGTCTAGAGAAGAGCCTTCGTCAGGATTATAGGAGACGCTGAGCAGAGTCCAGCTCCAGCAAGAGACTAGACAAAGATCCCACTGCACCGTATGCGCCCGCTCTGTTATATCCAGACTGGAACATCTGCTCTTCTGGGGTTCGTTCACACGGTGACGTCTCAGACCATCCGCTGGTCGCTGGCAGCATTTTTCCCATTTTTACCGTCCCTGCGTCTGCGGCAGTGTAATTAATCTGGCTGACAGGTGTCTGCTGCGCAGGTACAAACAGCCAAATAATAGGGTCTGTTCAGGATGTGATGGCTCCCGCTGCGCCGTGCAGCAGGTGTTTACCAAAAATGAAACAGAGTGGAATAAGCAGTTTACCGCAGTTCATTCAGCAGCAGATCGGCCGAGCGCTGGGACGTTTTACTGGTTGTTTTATTCAGCAGCACAGCCGAGACCTGATTCAGATTCACACTCAGGCTTTACCGAGCAAATCCTCGCGGTGATGTCAGAGATTTAAGACCTGTGTAAGAGCTGTTGTTTGAAGTGTGGACAATCCGCACACCTGGAAACCCACAGTCAGACAAACCGTCCAACAAGGAGCCGACTGGAAGTCAATACACACGGGTTGGGATTATCACTGGAGACCCGCAGTGGTTTCAACGTGATGAAATCCGTGCAGTGTTCGTTCAAAACGACCAAATCAAAGATATCGTCCAGGTTTATTTCCCAGTGTTTCAGGTCAGGACAAGCTGACGGCTGAAGCTGAAAGTGGTGACGCTGTTCATCGCTTTTTACTATAAGCCAGTTAAAGCAGCAGTATAAGAGTTTAACCTTTAACCTGCTCCATCACATCAGACACAGAACTGATGAGAAACTGCTGCTACGGCAGGTCAGAGGAGGCCGGAGACCAGAGCAGCAGCTGTAAAAATAGTTTATAGGAGGAATTAGCTGATCGTCATTAACGGAGTCAATAAAAGACTTTCGGCCGCACGAAGACGAAGCAGCATGAAAAGATCAAAGTCGTCGAACAGCAAAGAGCTGAAGCCGAGTTCGCGGCTGGTAACTTGCATCAGTCGCAGGAGCCTCCGTTTCTGAGCAGGACGAGCTGGCGCCTGCGTCATCACACCGCGTCTGTTCTGCAGGTCCTCACAGACGGGTCAGACGGGTCAGAATGGGCCTGTGCAGACCCGCATCCAGCTGCTGGTTGGCCGCCTGCTTGTAATTTCCCCTGACTCTGCTCACACAGCGAGGAGGTGACATTTTAATGCGGCGGATAGATCAAGAAGGCTAATGTTTTATTAGCGCTCTGCCATCAGCTGCAGGTGAAAGCTGCTTTTATTGGGCCCGTCCTCCTCCACCAGCAGGAATAAATGAAGGTATTAACACTAAGCACCTCTCCTGTCGAGGCGCCGGCTCCCTTTGCACCGCTACTTATGTCCTCCAGCCGTTTCGTCGGCCTTCAGTCGCGTGAATCATGCCTCTCTTACAGGTAGAGCTGCTGCACATTGGTACCATGAATCTGACTCGATGCCGCCTCCACCACGTCTGTGTTTTCACGTCAGAGCGAAGGAACAAACCCAGGACGAGTCTGAAGGATGAGGGCGAACTAGCTATGTCACATCTGTCACATCTGGAGCTTTTGGAGAACAGCTGACGATCAGCAGGCATCATTTGCCAGATCTGACTGATCGGAGCAGGCTGGATGTCAGAAACCAGCAGCTGGCTCCACTCATTTGGTCTTTTTCAGACGAGTGGGTGTTGTTCCAGGTCCAGGATGTTGAAGATGAAATATTCCGGGTGGAGTCATGTCGTTGCTCTTGAATGAAACACGTTAAACCAGCTCTGACGTTGCTACAGACCGAAGCATCAAGCTCATCGTTTCCCAGCATGCACAGCGTGTCCGAGGCCCGGAGGGACGGAATCAGGCTTCACACAGACCGGCGTCGTCCTAAACTCCCGCTCCTCATAATGTGTCGACTCTGATTCTTTCAGGCCTGTAAAGGCATCAAAGAAATGTTTAAATTTGACGGGAGGAGGACGAATGAGAAAAAAAAACACTCGAAACAAGTTGCTGAATGAGTCAGGATTGATTATGGATCTGTGTCGTGCGTCACGGTGGAACCTTTGGTTTTTCTGCGGGCAGCATCAAACGACTCATCTTATCTCTTTGTAACAGGAGAGATGTGCTGAGGTTTGAGTTAAAAAAAAAGCTGATGACATGCTCGGCCCGCTTGTCGGGGAGAGTGGCAGCTCCAGACTTGAAGCTGTCAGCTCGTTCTGTGACAGTGAGTGGAAACTTTCCCGTTTTGATTTCCTCAGAGTCTAGATCGCAACCAGTCACCTCGCCACTTACAGGTGTCAGCTCCGGTTTGGAAGAAAATACAGTAAAAGCCTGCAGCGACTTCTACTGGTCCACGGGCTGGAGGGAGGGTCCTGTGACAACGCCAGTGTCACCATGGCAACCACGGATGCTCAGTATTCATCAGCACGGTCTGTTTATTTTCTTTGGATGTGTCATTTCTGCATCATGTTTTTACTGGGTTACTGTAGACTCCAAAGCTGAGACATTATTATTATTATTATTTCCATTTTCAGTCTCTGACCAACGCCAGGTGTCCCTAATAAAGCGGCCACTTCTTCCTCTCCTCTGCTGCAGGAGGCTTTTCTTCTTCCTAATGGTTCGGGCTGTGGATTATTAAATGTGGAGCAGCCGTTGCATAAAGACGAGCGATGCTGCTGGAGACGCCTCCTCTCTCCTGACACCAGGAAGCTAATGGCTCTTACAGACTCCCCTCAAACGCAGCAGCCACGTCCACTGCAGACATTAATCCATAAAGTTGTACAGTATAGAATTTCACGCTTCACAGTCATTTCATGTCTCTGTGACTTTAATGGTTCTTACCGATAAACATAAGTCTCTGAGCTTATGCCGGTTGGAGCGGAGGCCGTTTGTGGATCCAAACTTAAATCCACGACGCTACTTGCGACATAAATCGAGATAAGAGCCGAGGGATGATCAGGGATTTTCCTTTTAGTAATTAAACAATCTCATTACTCGTAGGATCAGATTAAACCAAGGACTTTTCACACCACTTCTGGGAATCTGCTGCATCCTGCTACTGTCAAACTGATCTGAGCTGAACAGCAAACAATTACTGTGTAAATAAAGTCTGTGTGTTGAGCAACAGACGCGTTTCAATCTGCAGCAAACATCTGATTTGGTTTGAATGAAAGGGGCTCAGACGCGAAGCTTCTCCTTCAGTTACTGCGTCAATAAAAGCTGCACTCCACCCTGATCCAACGCTGGAAGTGGAAGGACGAGACGGAAACACTCGTACCGGTCCAGCTCCACAGATACTGCAGCAAGTGTGTCCCTGAAAGCAGCTCATCATGTGTTTATGATCACAAACAGCCCGGGAGCCTGGAACGAGTCCGGCTTCTATCGGTCGACCAGAGGTTTGTAAACGGGTTGTTCATTTAAAAATGATCGGAACCTCGTGCTGAGTTGAATCCTCCGCTGACAGTGACTGCGGCTCAGACACAAGTCACACAGACCAGAGTGAGTTGATGCAAACCCAGTACTGACCCGTTAACGCCTTCATCTTCAGATCTGATCCCGCTAGCGCTGAACAGACGCTGAAGCCTCGTTACCCATCAGCGCCGCCTCCTTTTTGTGGGAAACCTGCAGGATGCTGGTCCCTGCACTGAGACGTCAGCAGCTGACGGAGCTAAACTTTAAATTTCTCCCTGTTTTGGAGAAATGTTCTGGCTGTGGGTAAGTGGCCTGACAGATGAAATTACAGCAGCTCCTGCTTTCTCTGCTGCCAACACACTTTTTCATTCAGAGTGCGATGACAGCTGGATTTTTACATAAAAATCTGGACACAAGCAGCTTTAACAGACGGACTAAGCCCAAAAAAACCTCGGTGCTGGAGCTGCTGGGCTGCCGGTACATTTGTTCTGAACACAGGTTCAACCAAACAGCTGCTGCGCCGGTGTGCTGCAGCGTCCGAGGCCAGCTTTTCCATTAGCACTGGATGCTAGTGAGGCGTAGCCGGCGGCATCAGATGCTGTTGGCATTGCTACATGTCCACTCACCATTTCCTCACACACACACACGCACAGGAGGGGAATGCAACAGGGAGTAATGTGGAACAGATTCGACTAGTCTGCAGCCAGCCTCTCCTCTGCCAAGCACAGTGGCCGAGCGACACGCCGCCCAGGATATCTTCCCATCGAGGGGGAGGGGGAGGTCCAGCTGGATGGTGGAGCAGCCAGAAGCTCTGCAGGAGTTTTACAGCCCAGAGAGAAGCTGCTGCACACGGTGTTCAGAACCAAAAACACTGCAAAACTGGGGGAAATCGGCTAAAAGCTGCAACTGTGACAATAGGTGGTGACGCAAAACACAAACAGGGTTCGGCAAGAAAAAACCCCCAAAGCAACGACGTCCTCATATACACAGCTGAAGCATCTGTCTGCCTTCGGGATGCAGGTCCTAATTACAGCCAGGCGCCGAGGATCAATACGAGCCGCGGCGCCCTGCAGAGGGTCGAGCGACGGCTGGACGAGAGGGGTGAGAGAGCGATAGAGGAGAGCAGTGTGTCCGCCTCCACTTATTGAATTTCCACTGGCTTTACAGCACGGTGCTAAGCAGAGGCACGAATCACAGCACTTACGCGTGATGCGCTGAGAAATGATAACAAGGTGCAAAAGCAGCGGGACAGAACATATATTACACCTGCAGCTCATGCTGTTATTCAGGCAGTGTCCACACATGCAGAACAGGATCTGTACCTTGATGGATGACTTTCAGCTCAATGAAGGCCTCGTGCTCGTGGCTCTGAAGCTTTGATTGCTGTAGACCCGCTGCCGCTTTGTCCAGTTAGTGCCTTCCCTCCACGCTGGGCCTGACCGGTTGTGACCGAACCCCAACCTCAAACTACCAGAGACAAACCGACCGGACCCCACGCTGACGCCGGCCTGAAATCCTGCTCCATGTCATTTTGTAACAATGAGTTATTTATCCAAACAGTCCGAAGCAAAGCGTTACGCGGCTCATTACTGGGAAAGAAGCAGCAGTTGTTCTACTCCAGCGTCGCGGCTCATAGATCCACTGCCCTGTGACCTCCGGTCTCCGGTTCCGGCTTTTGGTCACTGTTTATGTTCATTTTTCTTCCAGTCAAACAAAAGTGAACAGGAATTGTGCTGAATGAACTAAAGTAAGTTCCAAGAAGCACCGTAGAGTCAGATTTACTGGGGCCAGTGATTTATAGAGGGAACAGCAGGGTTAATGAAAGACGAAGCAGTGAAATGCGATAATTCTTCAGTTTGTCACCGTTTTCTCATCCGTGGGTTTCCAGCCCTGAAATCAAAGCCGTTGGAACGTTCAGCCTCAACACTGGGGAAGGAAACGGCAGCACGCTAACCCTGACCGCGACACATCCGCCAGCGCGTCTCTTCTATCGGCAGGAATGATCCCTGGTCCGATCCAGCTGTCGCACGTTTCATGAATACACGTCCTCTGAGGCTCTGGTAGTTGGGTCCAGGGTTTATTTCAGAGAAGGTCAGGAAAACAGGTGACCCAGTGAGTCCTGGACCTTCAGAGAAGTGCCAGCGGTGTCCTCGCTTCTTAAGCGGAGCTAAGCTAACCGTGATGTAAAGGTCCGTTCATCTGATTCTGACAAATACGGAAAAGAGAAGCACGAGCACATCTGGTCCTTCAAATAACTCACGGACATGCTTACATCCATTATAAGAGAGAGAACATGAATAATTCACAGCCTCTGTGGTAATAAGTGTCCTAGTAGCAAAATACTGTTGTGGGATGAAGAGTAATTACGGGAAGTGCCGAGGTGTGTGTGAGGCATATGGTCGCGCCTCCGCTGGGTTTCAGGGAAGAAGGACGTCTGTCTTTGTTCTGGGATTTGTGACAACAATATGTGATTACTGCTGTTTTATTTACGGCCTCCTGTTTTTCTTATTTTGCAGCTTCCTTGTTTTCCTGCACCACAGAGGATTCGGCTGCTGCCAAAGGCTCCATCCCGGTCATTCATCATTTAAAGGTGCCAGTCGATAAATTATATAAGTGAATGATTCATTCAGGCACTAAGTGCAAGCAAATACTGTGTAAGCTGCCGTCCGTGTTCGTGTTCAGAAGACGAGCGTCCTCTTTAATTCATCAGTGTTTTCACTGAACACTCGGAGGATTGCGCTGCATACGGCGCACACTGTAAAACGTCTGTCAATCACATCTGCTCAGCGTAAGAATCCAGCATCAGTGTGGAGTTTTCCTCTTCTCTTGGTTTACAACACTGACAATTTGGTCCTAAAATGGTCCCGACACAAGAACAATCACACAGGTAGTAAAAAACAACTTTTGTGTGTCGACTCAACGTTCAGCCAGTTACTTAACAGAGAGCAAACAGCTGTAAAGTCACAGTCATTCATCCACACGAGTCAACACAAGCGTTTCAAAGGTGTGTGTTTCATCTATTTGCTGTTTTCTGCTGATTCCTGCCACTAAATATCGCTTTTAATGACACAAACAACAAATGACTGTATCTTTCTTGTTGACAGTTGCCTAGCAACGCCATCCTCCTGAGGCCACCACTTGAACGTGAAACATGTTGAGCTATGTCAGAAATAAAGTCCCCCCGCTGGCAGCAGAACTTCAGTCCCCGCACCCAGAGCTAATTCTGTGTTTCTGAACTCGCCAGCATGTGGAATAAAAGCACTCGGCAACAGAAGAGCTGCTTCCCATCAGGCAGCGGGAGGACGACGCGGAGAAACAAACAAACTCCAACCAACTCCTCCTCAGAAAAACAACATTCTTCCCTTTTATTTATTAATGTTCACATTTAAAAATGGCAGCGCGGTTCAAAGCCAGGATTGTTGACCTTCTGTGAATCATTTCCTGTGTTTTTCTGTTCTCTGAAACGAGTCTGCTCTTAACAAACTGTAGCTGCACAATGTAACACAACAAGCGTACGACTGTGTTTAACCCCAGTGACTCACTCTGAACAACGACTTCAGCCTCTGCTGCTGTTCCCTCCTCCCCCGTTAGATGTTCTGGCTCGGTTCCGGTCCAGGTTCTCGCTTCAGTGAGTGGGGTCGCTGGGTTTATCGGGTCGGGTCCAGGTCACGTGTTTGGGTCCCAGCATCGCTGGTATAACAGCAGAACCGGCTCCTCCTCCGCTTTCACAGGTTCTGATGGTGACCGGCCCGTTTTCATCTGTCACAGTCCTAACTCCTGCAGCTAATCGCTGTGTGGAGCCGCTCGGAGGCGACACTTGGCGACAAGAGGCAACTTTATCCACTTCAGTGTTTGTGGAAGCAACAGGAAGACAGACAGGCACTCGGCACCCGAGGCCATAATTATCCTGTTTGTTCCGAGCCCGACGTTTTTGTTTTATTCAAATCACCACAGGGCTGACAAGGCTTGGGAAAGGCTCATTTTACTGTCATGTCAGGTTTGTCAGCGCGAAGATGCAGCTTTGCATTAAATATCAGGAGTCTTTTGTTTCAGAGCAGAGTGAACTGCAGGAGACACCAAGGTTTGTGTTTAAACCACGTTAAATCTCACGCAGATCCCTCACAGATTAACGTTTCCATTTCTCCTGCATGTGAAAGGATTGGAGGCCGGCGCCAAGTGGTATTTGAAGTAACGTCAGGCATTCACGCCCGCTCCATGTTCTAATTATTCCTTTTATAACCTTCTTATATCTAAACAGTCCCACTTTCTGCTTTTAGTGTGGAGACGCCTTTTCATCGGGGGGCAGGCCGAACCGCGATGAGGACAACCTGTCTTTGCTTTATGAGCATGAACGAAATTCAAGATTTAACAAAAACGCAGAAATGCAAAGAGACAAAGAGATGGAGACACTAGGTTCCTGGATGGAAGTGGAGCACGGCACCGAAGCTGCACAGCTTGAAATGAGTCTGTAAATACTTTATTCATGCATGAAATAAGTCAAAGTATGAGAAACGTCCGTAGATGAAGTACGTCCTCTCCCCCTCCGCCTGCTGCTGACATGATTATTTCATGTAATGACTTTTCTTTGGAGATGAGTTTTCCACGGAGGCTTGCTCCCTTCCTTCCCGTCTTTACTCATCTCCTCCTCACTGCAGCCAGCTCTCAGCGCACAGAACCTCAGTGAGACGCTGAAGATGCTTCTCTCTGTCATTAATGCTCCAAATCACACAACAGGGAAAGTCATTGAAGAAAAGTGTTTGTTTGGCGCAGCAGCTAATGATTCTGCTGTGAGCTACGACCGTCAGGGATGAGGAGGACTGAACGCCGTGGATCACACTCGGCCGCTGTTACCGTCGTCTTTGTTCATTTTTGGAGCTTCTTCGGTGGCTGGTGACTCATTCAGCGCGTAAACATCTGTCACATCTCTGGTTTCGAGCAGTTAGGAAGCGTAGATGAGGAACGAGTCCTGTGTGTGTGAGTGTGCAGGAACGTGTCACATGTATGAGGCTACACTTAGTGGGATAATTGGACTTTTCATGGGATTTGTGGACAGGAAGCAAAGCGATCATAAAACCTGTCCTCTAGACCGACCAGGTCGTCCTGACTCTCAGAACGTCCCGAGCTGAGTGAACCCGCTCTCCCCCCCGTCCCAGACACAGCAGGCGATCCATCAGCTCCTGCAGGGCGGGTCCAGTCCCTCAACAGCCAATCAGAGGCTCCAGAACCAGACAGCAGGCGCCCTGGTGCGGGGGAGGGACGTCAACCTGAGACGCGGTGGATTTAGTGCAGTCAGAACGAAGGACGCAGGAGGACACGGTGTTGACGACGGCTCGGCTGTGGCCCAGAAGATGGTGATGATGGTGTGTTTCACTGAACCGTCCCGCTGCAGGTCAAAGGTCACGTTTCTGACCTCTGTGATACATGAATGAGGAACAGTAGAAACAGAATCTCCTTTTGTTTCCACTTCACATTTTTTGTTTCATCCTCATCCCCCTGTGGCCCAACACTAATGCATCATTCATACACTTGAATATGAGCTAAAGGCTAAGTTGACAATTTTAAATATCAAATTCTAACCTTTGAATCTATGAATGTTGTTTCACACACTCCCGGTCTGACACAAGGCAAATTAAACAATGTATTCAAATTACACTAACTTCAACCTTTTCATAACAGACTTATTTACATGTGTAGCGTAATATCTACAGGGACGAGTCCTCGTCTCCAGCTGTTACCAGACAGATGTTGTGATGTTTCATTTTGGACTAATAGCGCTTTGAGGTCCACCGTCTCCTTTTGTCCGGGCGAAGCAGGAGCACCTGACTCTCAAGGCTTTTCAGGACATGAGCATTTGTAAGAGATTTGGAAAAACTATTTCCAGCTTGACTGCATCAGGTTGTCGGAAGCTGAGGTGAGTGCTGTGAGCTTGGACACGTTTTGACCACTGTCCCATTCCTGCACATGCAGCACCACTGATTAACCGCCTTCTAATTCCTCTAATGAAGGAATTAAAGGATTAATATTCTCCCAACTGTCAGGAGCGATGAGAGCGAGAAGCCCGGTGGTTGTTTTAGCAGTGAGTGATTTAGCAGAAAGAACAGAGTAAACGCTGATTCCCTGACACCTAAATGTCTCACACTCCCAGACAAACGATGCTGTGTCAGCGTTGGACTCTCTACACCTGTAGCTGCTGACAACGCTGTGTTAGCAAGTAGGTTAATAAGTGTGTGTGTGTGGCGGCGGCGCTCACGGCAGCTCCACCTGTCAGCGCGTGGAACCTTGTTTGAAGAGAACCTGATTGGAACCTTGAGACGATGTCTCCAACATAATTACGGCTCCATTGTGCATGGCGGTGGCCTGGCTTCCTGACAGCACAGGGCATTATGGGAATTGCCGGTGTAGCACACTATTAAACATTTACAAGGCCTGGATCGTTGGCGGCAGATTTGTTGTCATGGAAATAAAAACGATGACAACGAGAAACACAGTCGGTTTGCTTGAAGCGGCTGAAGTTCGAGTGACGGCAGGAGGAAGGTTAGATGAGCGTTCCATGAATATTCACAAGAAACGTCCCCGGGGACCAGAGACCCAATTAACAAATCCCATTAATTACCAGACTATCACAACTGATTAGGATATGGCCGTCTGCTCTCGGCTCGCTGCGGCCCACATTTTCTGCTTCACGGAGAAGAGTTACAGAAAAAAAGGGTATAGGAGCCCAGACTGCCACGTACGATCAGATGCTGCTTGAGTGGCCTCGCTAACACGAGCTCGTTAATACAGAAACACCACAGACTGTGACGAGGGAGAGGACAGCAGGAGATTAATACGAGAAGAAACTCAGCCAGGGCGGAGAGAAAGAGTTGATTTGTTCCGTCTGAATCTCCCACTGTCTCGGGAATCGACTGGAAACAAGTCAGGACCAGAGTTAGAATTAGATTTTATGAATAAAGTCATTGTTCTGACACACATTAGAAAACCCAGAGTCTCGCATCATAAACTCCTAAACCGGAAGGGAAGCGATGACCAGAGACGCAACCGACAACGTGGAAGGGAGGCCTGACGACTGCTGACCCGACCCCAGGAGGACACGCGGTGGGACGACGTCTCAAATGTTGACATTTACACAGACGGACGGACGTCCCGGCACAGCTCACAGCTTCTGAACCTGAACCGACTAACTCGTTGGTTTATTTGGAGAAGCAGCCTGAATCTAATTTGCTGAGCTGGATCATAACAAACATAATCAGCGAAAGATTAAAGGCGACTTGACGGAGATCGTCTCCTGGGCTTCGGGATCAAACGGGCACGTCTCCAACCTGCTTTTCTTCATTGCGGGGCCTCCCACCGGCTGCTGGAAGCTGATGACCGTGATCCAATAGAAATCGCAGCAGCAGGCCGCTGTTGTCACATTTCAAACCCAGCAGAGAGCGATGGTGAGATTTGGAGAGAGCCGCTTGTTCGGCGGGGGAGAGTATTGAAGGCAGCATCGGCGTCCTTATACGACATAACACACAGGATAATTATCACGCCAGTGAGCCAATAAGGCCGGAGTGTTGCTTTACTGGAGCTAAATCATTTTAATTATGAAGACAGAGGGAATCGATATGTTGTCTGTACATGCGCTCGCACGCTGTGGGAAGTCCGATATCCAATTATGCTTATCTTATTGCTGTGATTAACAGTGAGCGGTTTGACCACACAGGAAGCTCATTCACTGCTGCAAAACCTCCCGCGTGAAAGACTCAGATCATCATCAAGATGCAAACAAAGTAACAGTAAGATTAATATTGTTTTCTGACTTTCCAATTTACTGACGCAGAGTCATTCACAGTGAAGCGCTAACGGCTCCTTATCGGTGAGGATGATCCCAGAGGAGCTTGTGACCGGATCCAGATCTGGGCTCGGTTCCGTTCCTCCCCTGCTCTCAGTGCTGCGCTGTCTCTGTGCCTATGGCAGAAGATGGAGGATCAGCGAATGAGGAAGCAGAGGGAGCTACAGCAGCACAAGTACAACTGCTGCAGCGAGTCGGTTCCCCGAGATCAATAAACAGTGAGATTATGGATCCAGAGGAGTTCTACCGACGACCCGAAGAATTCAGCAGGGACGTGTTTCTCCAACCTTCAGAAACAAGTCGAATGGTCCTGAAGTCTGAAAAGAGGCACCGGCAGCTGCTCCCGTGCTCCGAGTGATGGCGGCCGGCGTCTGGGGTGGACGCCGCCAGGCTCAGTGTGGAGGCAGTGACTTAAATAATGCTAATCAGGCCAGCGAGCTGACCGGCGGCGCCGCAGCGCAGTCCGGCCGAACACGAGAGAGCTAATACATTTTTAATTGCAAGTGTGATTATACGGCATGAGGAACCTGTGCTGGCTGATTAAATGCATTTGGGTTAATATTAGAGGCCAATCATTCCCAGTGACAAAGCCTCTGGAGGAGGGGAGGTAATTGCGAGAGGACAATTATAATCCCTCATATTGTAATAACAGAAAATAATGTCCTCCAGGAGGCTTTTTTTACCAAGCAGACAAAAGATAAATGATTGGACGGGTGCTTGTGTGAACGCTGCTGGCGGAAAAAAGGTGAGAGCAATCAGACGCGATGATTGGACGCTTATGTCAGCAGTTAGGCTGCAAACGGAACGATGCAGGAGAACACGACGATGCTTGTTGTGATTTTAAACAGGGGTCACGCTCGGATTTCTGGTTTGGCAGAAAAATCCAGTCACATCGTCCCAGTCGCTTCTCGAAGCGGTTTGTGACTCGTGTTGTTTAGCTGAGAGTCCAACCGTTAGACCGTTACTACTAGTATCGAACGAGGGCTAAGAGACCGAGACTTTCCTCCTCATGACTCCCTGCGCAACGACATCGAGCAGCAAAAACGAGCATCACATAGTCGACTCAACTAGAACGTAACTGAGGTCTTTATTGTTGTAGGACCTCGATTAGGACTGGATTTGTTCTCAGCAGAAACCAGGACCGTGTCTTGGTCTCCCTCCGCTGTTCCCCATCGTTCCCTCGGGCCAACCCACGGCGACTGTTGCTAAGTAACTAAACACTTGGACCTGCCGCACCGAGTCAGAGGTAAAAAGGTGGAGCAGGCAGGACGCATCCATCAGCATGTGGAATATTGTTGTAATTGGACTTTGGGATCGATACCATGCACTGCCAGGCTCATGCTTCTCAACATCAGGGGGCACCGCGCTGCTGCGCTCGGAGCCATTTGAAGCTAATTCTTTCCTCCACTACTTTCTGGTCCTATTGTCAGTTGAGAGCAGATCACAGCAAGACCTTTTATTCTCGAAGCGGCTTGAAAGGCGTTTGTAGGTAAAGGTTAACGTCACAAACAGCTCTAGAAGCAAACGCTCCATTATCACCGGAGCGAAGCAGCGACGCTGAAATTCAAACACTGTTTCCTTGCAGATGACTTTTAAGTGGCTCAGTAGCAGCAGTAGAACCTGGGTCGCTTCCAGTGCTCTGTCTGCTCACAAGCTCACGACTCAGCACAACAGGCTGCATATTTCCTTAACTGTATAACAGGAATCATTAACGCTGCTAAAATGCTGTTTTACAACGTCTCATGTCTCCAGATTGAAATGAGGTGTAAAACACCAGCAGGCAGTGGCTGCGTCATCACAAACCAGGCAGAAAGGCCCCAGAGCCACAGAGACGACGCATCACCTGCTCTGAATGTGGATCCAAATACCTGTGCTGTAAATAGAGGCTCGTTTACTGGGAACTCACTTTAATTCATTGGTTTATATACAGCAGCCCTAAGGCAAGGCAGCAGGGGAGGGGAAGAAGAGCAGCAGAGGGGCAGGGACAACGAGTGGGAGACAAAGCTGTTGGTAGAATGATGAAGGAGAAAAGAGACTCAAAGTTAATCAGCAGTTCGACGGTGGGATGTTAGTGGAGAGGAAGAGGGAACCAGACGAGGTCCCAGCTTCTGCACCTGCAGCAGCGTCACCGTGTGTTGAATCCATCCTATTGGGAACATGCAGCTGGTGTGTGTGTGCTGGTCTGCACGGAGCAGCAGGCGCATCAGAGTATTTACTGTTTTCATAGGTGAGAGTCTAAATATTCCGTTCGGCAGCGTGACAGGAGCTGACACCGTCGCCATCGGGCGTCCTTGGAGGCCACAGACCTGTTCAGCCTGTAGAGCAGCTCTGTAAACTGACAGAGGCGGCGCGGGGATGGTCTGACACCGCTGGGCCGACCATGCGTGACGCTCACATTGTTCATATTGCCAGAGAGAGAATAATTGGGCAAAGTCTTCATGTAAATTTCCCCCGGCCACAGAGTTTAAGGTGGGATCTGCGCAGTCATGCAGATGACAGGTTGAGCTCCCGGTTTCTCCGGACTCTCTCTGAATAATCTGAAGGAGAAAGAGGCGACGCTGAAAAACCAGCCGCAGCAACAGGAAGGTGACAAGAATTAAAGAGCCACATGTTCAGCTGTAAGAAAACAAACAGACGGCTTTAGAGAAGCTGCAGCTCCAAGACAAGCATGTCAAAGCAAATCCGTGTTCAGCCAATGAATATCAGACGTGTCCTGACACGCAGAACAGAAGCCAGCGCATCCTGAGAGGAAAAGATGAAGGGGCTGCTGAATTAGATATGCAATAAAATGAAAGGGAATAATTAGGGAATCATCAAAAAGGGCACAAATTGTTCAATTCTACGACACTAATGAAAAAGGGCTGATTGAAGCTGATTGTTTAGAGAAGCATGAAAGCTGGGAGACGCAGGCAGATGAGAGGAAAACGGGAAATGGAAATGTTTGCGACGCTCGGAGGCTGTTGGTAATTTATTCCGTCAGAACGCTCCACTCCGCACGACGCGCGATTCCTGATAGTGAAACCGACCGAAAGCCTCCAGCTCCGTCCTCAGGTAGCAGCTCAGCGCGAGGATGCTGACGTGTGACAGCATGTAAAAGGATGAAGACCGCGGTAATAACAAGGTAATGGAGGGAACTTTATTTACAGTAATAACCACGAATCAGCCTGCAACAGATTTATCAAGGTCACAGAAGCGCAAATAAAGAATAAATACGAGGAAAAGCAGCTGAAGAAAGATGCTCTGGCAGCTGCTTGTCATCTAAGCCCCCCCACCGTCAGACGCTGTCCCTGTCTGGACAGATCTCAGGTGGTTAAAGTTGTGTAACGTTCATATGTGCTGCTCGACGCTCTCACGCGTTCAGCGGTTTGGCTGTGTGACTGTTCATCGATGGCAGATTCCCCGAAGGACAGCGTCACTGCGTTGCTTGACGGATTAACGGAGACGCCGCCACAGCTCCCAGAGGAGAACCAAGCTACGGTGCGTTCACACTGTGATTCTTGGCTTCTTTCATGTATTTATCGTGTTTGCACAGCAGGTGGTGATTGACAGCTTGATTGCCCGTGTCATCCGTCGCTGGGTCTTATTAAGGCGCCAGCGTGGCCTCTTCTCATCGACAGGACTCTCAGTCAAAGCCATTCAACATTCCTCTTCGTCCAGACCCGGAGAGAGTCTGGACGTTTGCAGCATGGACTCATTAGCACGACGACGGTGAAACGACAAACTGGGCGAAACAAGAGCTTCAGTCAACGCATTGATTTTTCAGTTAAGCCTCGTATTTGACCGTCAATCACAGCAAATAAAAGGTGCTGGCAAACAGCAGCGGGGTTAGTCAAAGTGGGCTAATGATGACTGTCAGCAGCACCATTAGCTCGCACAACGCAGCAACACAACAAGTCTGCAGACAGCGACATCTGCAACCATGGAAGAGTGACTGGTTGTGGTGGCCCGGACCTGTGACGGACAGACCTCCAACCTCCTGCTCCAGTTCTTTGCCTGGTTACCGACTCGGACCGTGGAGTCGAGCTCCGTCTCCATGTTTGTGTGCGCGCTGCCGGGGGAGCTTCGCTTCAGCTGCTCGTCTGTCGCTCCCTGAAGGTTCGAAGCATTAGCACTAAAACACAACAACTGTATTTCCATCCTCCTCCTCCTGCTTCTTAAACTCAGCAGCTGTGAGGGAGAGAGCCTCATTGTGTTCCTGTCTCCTACCTTCCAAGAGGGAAATAGACATGTTTCACTTGAGGCAAAAATATTCTCCTCCTACCCACGAAAAACACTTTAGTGCACCTGCTGTGATCATTTTGTGTTTTCTCTCGGAGGACTTCCTGTTTCTGGAAACCCGCCTCGACGTGCTGCATCATTCAGAGCCAGACCTCTTCTTCTCTCTAGTATGTGTTTTCTCTCTGTGTTTTGAAAGATGGGTTATGTTTTATGTTGTACAGGATTGGAGGGAACAGATGAGACGTACAGATGGATGGGGAGCTCAGGAAGAGAAGGCGGGAGACCTGAGTCATCAAGCAGCAACCTTCATGTAAACGTGGGAACCAGAAAGCGAGGTTGTACAGAGCCGAGGCAGAAAAACAGGCTTTACGAAGAGGGAGGAGAGAGAAACAAGACAAGCTGTAACAAATAAGAGCCCAACACAGATCGAGGGAAGATGAACAAGGAAAAGATGCAGAAAATCACACCATGAAACGACAACGCCCACAACCCGCAGCGGCTCGTTACCAGCCGCCGTCGCTCGCTCTCGTTGACCTTTACAGGCTAAACCTGACTCGTCAGCAACGAGGAGGAATGAAAACAACGATTTAAGGAAGGACTCGGCTGATTATTTAGTTAGACTCATTTGTGTGGACGAGTTTCTCACAGATCATAATAATGGACATAACAAATCAGACTTCATGGAGGGAAGTTGCTTTGACTTACCTCACTTACTGGTTGTGCTGCAGGTATTATCCAATCCAAACTATTCGTTCTCGGATTCCTTTTAAACTACGCACGGCTCTCGCAGGAAGCCGCCTCCTCCCAGCTCCTCTGGGTTCACACCGAGCAGCAGCTGCTCCGTCTGATTCGCTCGCTCGCTCGCATCGCTTCCACTGTCGGCCTCCTGCAGCGCTTCAGGCCCAGGTGGCCAGAACCGCACTGCACCACTACCTCCGTCAAGTCTGTAATGAGCGACTGCATTTTGAGCTACACACGGAAACTGACCTCAACCAAATACAGCACATGTTTCTGGTCAGCTGGATTGGATGTTGGCAGGAGTGACGGCTTTGTGGGGGTTTATTAATGTATGAGTGCGGTCGGGTGTGTTAAGATGCTTCCTGTTGGGTTCAAAATGTCACCTGCTCTGTCTAAAATGTTTCCTGTTGGGTTTAAAATGCTCCCTGTTCAGTGCAAAATGCTAATGTGCACCACAATGATTATCTCCAGGTTATCTGCGTATTTGGAAATGTTATCTGTCATGTGCAAAAAGGTTTTGGCCTTCACAGGCCGTTAAAGTGAATAGATGTTAAAGGAGTTCAAGGATCTGGAGCCAGGTCATAAATCCACAGGATGAGATCAGATCACTGGTCAGACACGCTGATCAGAACCTGCGTGTGTCTGAACTCACAGACAGCTGTTAATTCACATTACTGCCGCCGCGATGCTCCGACAGCAGCGCTGCACCACAGGAGCCAGCAGATGCGAGCGTTCCTGACCCACAGAGAGCTGCTGTTCTGGAAGCACCATCACAAAAGCAGCAGGGCTGAAAATGCAGACATGAGGGTTTGCATCGAGGTCCGTGTGCTGCACGTGTGAATGTTTTTAATTAGCTACTTGCTTAGCCAGCGACACAGACAGACGGACATGAACCTGAGTCTTTTATTGTTGGTCTGCCTGGTTAAATACATGGACGAAGGTCCAGGTTCCAGAGAAAATTAGTAGAAGGATGGAGAGTTGGTCACAAATTGTCATTGCATCAGCAGTGATGCCTGATGTCAGGCTGCACTGGAGTGTGTGGTGCAGGTTTAATAGCATGTGTGTCAACGTCCACCTGTCAGAGCGATGACGCGACATTCAGGACGGGTCCGGGAACGGAGACACAACCAGGACGGGTCCAAGAACAGAGACACAACCAGGACGGGTCCAAGAACAGAAACAGAACCAGGACGGGTCCAAGAACAGAGACACAACCAGGACGGGTCCGGGAACGGAGACACAACCAGGACGGGTCCGGGAACAGAGACACAACCAGGACGGGTCCGGGAACAGAGACACAACCAGGACGGGTCCAAGAACAGAGACACAACCAGGATGGGTCCAAGAACAGAAGCACAACCAGGACGGGTCCAAGAACAGAGACACAACCAGGACGGGTCCGGGAACAGAGACACAACCAGGACGGGTCCGGGAACAGAGACACAACCAGGACGGGTCCAAGAACAGAGACACAACCAGGATGGGTCCAAGAACAGAAGCACAACCAGGACGGGTCCAAGAACAGAGACACAACCAGGACGGGTCCGGGAACAGAGACACAACCAGGACGGGTCCAAGAACAGAGACACAACCAGGACGGGTCCAAGAACAGAGACACAACCAGGACGGGTCCGGGAACAGAGACACAACCAGGACGGGTCCAAGAACAGAGACACAACCAGGATGGGTCCAAGAACAGAGACACAACCAGGACGGGTCCAAGAACAGAGACACAACCAGGACGGGTCCAAGAACAGAAACACAACCAGGACGGGTCCGGGAACAGAGACACAACCAGGACGGGTCCGGGAACAGAGACACAACCAGGACGGGTCCAAGAACAGAGACTCAACCAGGACGGGTCCAAGAACAGAGACACAACCAGGACGGGTCCAAGAACAGAAACACAACCAGGACGGGTCCGAGAACAGAAGCACAACCAGGACGGGTCCAAGAACAGAAACACAACCAGGACGGGTCCAAGAACAGAGACACAACCAGGACGGGTCCGGGAACAGAGACACAACCAGGACGGGTCCGGGAACAGAGACACAACCAGGACGGGTCCAAGAACAGAGACTCAACCAGGACGGGTCCAAGAACAGAGACACAACCAGGACGGGTCCAAGAACAGAAACACAACCAGGACGGGTCCGAGAACAGAAGCACAACCAGGACGGGTCCAAGAACAGAAACACAACCAGGACGGGTCCAAGAACAGAGACACAACCAGGACGGGTCCAAGAACAGAGACTCAACCAGGACGGGTCCAAGAACAGAGACACAACCAGGACGGGTCCAAGAACAGAAACACAACCAGGACGGGTCCGAGAACAGAAGCACAACCAGGACGGGTCCAAGAACAGAAACACAACCAGGACGGGTCCAAGAACAGAGACACAACCAGGACGGGTCCGGGAACAGAGACACAACCAGGACGGGTCCGGGAACAGAGACACAACCAGGACGGGTCCAAGAACAGAGACTCAACCAGGACGGGTCCAAGAACAGAGACACAACCAGGACGGGTCCAAGAACAGAAACACAACCAGGACGGGTCCGAGAACAGAAGCACAACCAGGACGGGTCCAAGAACAGAGACTCAACCAGGACGGGTCCAAGAACAGAGACACAACCAGGACGGGTCCAAGAACAGAGACTCAACCAGGACGGGTCCAAGAACAGAGACACAACCAGGACGGGTCCAAGAACAGAGACTCAACCAGGACGGGTCCAAGAACAGAGACTCAACCAGGACGGGTCCAAGAACAGAGACACAACCAGGACGGGTCCGGGAACAGAGACACAACCAGGACGGGTCCGGGAACAGAGACACAACCAGGACGGGTCCAAGAACAGAGACTCAACCAGGACGGGTCCAAGAACAGAGACACAACCAGGACGGGTCCAAGAACAGAAACACAACCAGGACGGGTCCGAGAACAGAAGCACAACCAGGACGGGTCCAAGAACAGAGACTCAACCAGGACGGGTCCAAGAACAGAGACTCAACCAGGACGGGTCCGGGAACAGAGACACAAAGAACCCAAACACACAGGCAGGAACTGTCCGTGGTGCTGAGGACCTGACGATGAAGGAGAGTTAACGCTGCTAAATGATGATGACTGGCATTAAAACGATGACGGTCAAGGTGACAGCAGCAATGATGATATTGATTATGATATGATGACAGTAGTGATGGAAGAGATGAACAGAAACATGATGGTTTCAGTTGCTTTGTTTCTTTGTCTTCTGTGCATTTTCTGCTCATGTTTAAAGTACAAGGATGAAACGACTCTTAGTGATGAAAATGAAATCCAACATGTCTGACCTCACATCGCTCATCATCAGGCGTCTGTTTATCACTTTCACCTCTGATTGATTTCACTCTGGCTTCCTGTCGATGTGCTTCCTCCTCCACATTCATCACATTTCAGGTATTAAACTCTCTGCTGTGATTTCATATTCCTCACCATCAAATCCATTTAGTGCCAACACTTAATATCAGCAGCTCATCAATTGTTTATGGAATCAAATCCAAACAGAAGTTTGCGCAGCGAGAGCTTCAGCTGCAGAGTGAAGGTCAAACGTCGTCTTCACCGTCTGTTCTCTTGACCGTTCCGTCGTTTATGCTTCCTCCGTCTTTTCCTCTGAAGCTTCCACCTCCTCCACATGTTTTTTCTTTAATCTAAATCTTGAAGGTTTCCTGACAGCAGCTGTTGTGTGGCCTCAGTAATAAATGTGGTAGAATTATCGCCTTTCTGACAGCTGATGCGTTGGTCAGATGCTGTTCAGCACCTTTGTTATTGTTTCATCAACAAAAACATTATGAGGAAAATCACATGAAGGAATCTAACGATGCAAACCAGAGCTGTTGAATGAAATGAAATTTACATTTACTGGAACACGGTTTAGTCCGAAACGAGTGAAACCTGTGTGTGTGCAGTGACCGACTAGTTTTCAACCAGCCCACGGGTTTTATCTCCTTGACCTGGTTCAACCTGTCCCTCCTCCACGATTCGCCGTCGTCTGGACTCTCCTTCTCTCTACACACACCAGCAGTTAATCGATCGGTTTCCTCTTTGAGAATCACTGCACACACCTTTGAATAGTTCGACCTAATATACTGTACACAGACGTGACTGAACCCAGGCTGTGATGGACTCAGCTAAAGGTGTGTAGGACCGTCTTCGTACCACAGGTCACCTACGCAGTAATGTTCAGCCCCTGAATGCATCTCATCACGTCTGTCCCCCACCTGCCCACCAGGCGTCCTCGCAGTCCCACCGACTCCTTACCTGAAAAACACGCCAGGCTTTGTTCTTCTTCTTTCTTCTTCCCCACGTTATCTGTTGCTCTACTTTCTCCAGTTACCTTTGACTGAGTCGCCTTTATCTGTCCTCTCACACAGCCTCTGCTCTTTGCCTTAGAAACACACAAAAGACGCGGATCTGCAGAACAGAAACCGAGCGGATCTCACCTGGAGAACCAGCTGATGTGATGTCTAGAGTCGGAGCGTCATCCATTACAGGAAGCTGCATTAAGTCAGTCAGACGTGACTGCGTCCCTTCTGTCAAATACGTGCGCTGACAGTGGATCAGCTGCGTTCGTCTGTTGTTCTGCTCCTGATGTAACATCCAGTGATGTTGATGTGAAGCTGTTTCACTCCCACATGCAAACACCTCAGACTCTCCACCAACCTGCGTTACATAACGTGTTTATGTAACAGAGAGCTGAGTTGGCCAGAGAAGAAAACCTTCATTTGAAGAAGAAGGATGTGACGTGAAGGACAAACAGACCTACTTCATGAAAAGCTTGTAGATCAGACACCAGGTGTTGCTGGAATGTGTGATGGAGCTCAGACAATGTCAGCGAGTCCGTCGGAAAGACAAACACACAGATACAAACGGAGATGCTGCAGTCGTTGAATCTGTGCCGGTGAGCTTTTATGGCAACTGTGTGGATAAGATAGTGTGTGTGTGTGTGTGTGTGTTGTGCGCGGCTGAGCGGCACAGCTGTGCTGCATTTCAGTGATAAGCAGTGATGAGTGAGTGCGGGGGGGCACCCATCCCGACCCCTCCAACCACCCGCTCTCCATTTCTGAGTGGAGAAATGAGAGCTGCTGCACGGTGGCTGCCTCTGCCTGATGCCTCGCACCTCCCGCTAACAGCGCTGGGGCCACACATTCGAATCCGTCATCAGATACGCCTCTCGCTCCTCTTGGCGCTGGGATTGAACGCCTCGCCTCTTGCAGATTGTGAGAGTCTAACAGGCAGCTGCACGCGTGGCTGCGCCGCCGCTGGATGGATCCACCATTTGGATTAAGGCGTTAACCTGCTTCCCGCTCCAACCCTGAGCCGAGCTGACGGAGCGAGCGGCCGTGTTAGCTCTCCGGACTGCTGCCACCGCGTGGATGTGGACTTCGAGCATGGCTGAGTGGAAGGACTGACCTGAGACCCAAAGGACAGGAATGAAGAATGGATGTTGATCCTCCTCAAGTGATGACACAAAATAAAGGCTAAGGAAGTTCTGCTTCTTGGAGCATTTACCCTCCACCCTGAGGACTCGGTGGAGGCCGAACACGAGCTAAAAACTAAAGAGGCGAGTGTCCAGTGGAAGCTCCAGTCATCCAGCCTCTGGAATCAGAGGTTGGAGACGCTGGTGCGGAAGTGGTAAAAAACAGCTGATGCGTGAAGATTAATTATGTCTGTAAAACCTCAGCAATAAAATGTGAAGGTAAGACTGAAGCGAGTTTGACTTCTTCAAGTCACAGATGAGCTGGTGCACGAGCTTCAGATCAGAACAAAGTTGGTTCTGACTTCACTCTTTCTCATCTCTGAGTTTAAGAAACCTGCAGTTCCCTCTGAAATGAACTCCGTGTGTGTGATTATCTGCCCGGCAGCGTGGAACTTCATTTCTTTAACCTTGATTTGTGCTGGGAAGCTTCACTGCTTCCTGCTCCCTGCTGCACACACTCATTGATACGAAGTCGCACGCTGGGCGCTTCCCACTACGACCAGTGTGGACGCCCACCGCCCGCAGCTCTGCTGCTTCCTCTGCTGCAGCCTGATAGTTTGCAGAGTTTGTAAATGTCTGTTTGCATGTTCTAATCTTTAATTGCCTGAACAGCAGCAGAGAAGCAAAGAAATCCTCGTTGCATTGATTAGAAACTCCTGATGAGCCACATTCACAGGCTTCTTTGGAAACGTGTCACCTGTTATTAATCACACCTGGGACCTATTGTGTAGCAGCAGCAGATGTAGAAACATGTTTATTAAAAACCTCAAACAACTGTGGCTGCTGTGTGTTTTTCATAATCCTCGTCTAGTTGTGTTTCATCTTCAGCTGTTTTTATATCTTTGAATAAAATAAAATCTTTACGCTTTACAGTCTCATCACGATCACAGACGTCCACAGAGGCTGGTGATGAGCGGAGGGGCGGGGCTTGACCAGGTCGCACAGGTGGAGCCAGGTCACGACTGGGAAAGACGCCACGGAGCTGTTTGACAGGTTTCACCTGGTCCGACTCGTCTCTGGCAGCAGACGGCAGCTTCACTCTTCACGCTGCTGTGAGTGTCGAGTAGTGATGGAGGCTGCGGAAGCAACCTCGCTCTCCAGCAGCAGAGGAATCTGGAGGAGGCGCGGAGGCCAAGAGCTTTTCACCGAACCATTTTCAAAAGACGTTCCTGTAAGTTTGACTGTGAAAATGAGGATTTCACGCGCGGCCTGGCTTTCTCCTGGCCGTGCGCAGTTACGGACGACCTCAGGAGCTTTCACACCTGTTTCCAATTGCACATCAACAAATGTTCAGGAACCTCAGCAAAGCAGGAACGTTGCAGCCGTTAGGCAGCAGTTACTACACACCTGCAGGTAAAAATGAAAACGGAGCACAATTCATATTTTTTTCAGTTTGTCAGTCCATCCTCATCATAGTGACACGTTTAGCAGGTTGGAGGAGAAGGAAACTCGTCCTGCAGCATTTAGCCGTACAGTTCAGTTCCTCAGCTGCTGCTTTTTCCCTGCTTCCACTAAAACATTCAGATGTAATTTGAAGAAGCGACTGTGAGACGAAACGCTGGGACTCAGTCGTCCCTGGAGACGTGAAGGTGTAGAACAGCTGGACGGGACTTAGCGCTGCTGGTTAGTGATGGAGCTCTGAGCTGTTGTACATCATTCGCCCCACTGCTCCCAATTAAAGCCTCGGGGCAGATTGGTCTGCAGCTTTATAGAGAAAGACCTTTGAGTGACAAAGCTTTTGACTCTCATTAGCTGAGCAAGTAGCTCACACTAAAAACAATTGGGCATTGATTTTGGATCTGACACGATCGCTCCTGCTCGCTTGTTATCCGCCGCTTCGTGTGCTCCTGTGCTCGCACCAGCACAGCGTTTGTCCAGACGCCCATTAGCTCGACAGCGTTTTCCTCCTGCACGTCTGTCGCAGACAAACGTGTAGGTTTCATCCAGCTCTGCTCTAAAAGCCTGGGACGCGCTGCTCGGTATCACCTCTAACGCCGAGCGGGTATGTTGAATGACTCTAGCGTTCAGGCGATCACAGCTGATAATGAACCTCGCTGGTGACACCAGCCTCCTCCTGGTCACATCCCTCATATCAAAGCCAGCCTTTCTCTTAGTGTGGTACCAGATTGATTTTCATCTTGTGGAGGGATTATGGATTCACTCCCTAATTTCTCACAGTGGAAGCCAAAAATAAAAGGTTGCACCAGCATCCAGGAATCAATTAAGTAGCTTTTTACACATGGACTAAAAAGACGCTGTGCTACCAGTCCGAGGATCATTACAGAAAATCTCTTCATGTGGTCACACGCAAAAAGGCCAGAAGCCGTGTGACAGAGACGCCTTCTGAGTTTGGTGAAGGCTGCTAAAAGGTAAATAATCCATAACCGCTGGTGTTTCATAATCACAGGCTTCTAAATGATGGATGAAATGGTGGTTTGTGTTTGACAGACTGGAAACACACGTGTGACCAGGAAACGACTTTGTTTCCAGGTTTGATTCTGCTGAGAGGTCACACCGCACCACTCTAACACTCACACAGCTGACTAATCGCTCTGATTAGGCTTAATAATTAATGAGCCACGACCTGCCGCCGCCCGTCTGTCCATCTCCACAGCCACGAGCTCAACGACTTTTAGCAGCCAGAGTTTGTCTCTACATGATCTGCTTTACTCACACACACACATTTTAAAATCAATGAGTAGGTTTTATAGCTAATTGAAAAAAAATGTAACAGAAGCATCCATTTACTGTAACACCACTGGAAAATAAAAACGACCCGTTGATGAACTTTAATTCTGTCACCGCAGGAGATTCACCAGTCAGCAGCCACAAACCGCCGATCGTTTCAGATAACGAGGCCTCGGACGCAGAAACAAAGATGCACAGCTCCTGCCTCGTGTCTGCGTCAAACCTAAGAATTCCAGTGCATCTGAATAGTTTACTCCTGCATATTCACGGGCGTCGTAGCCGGATTCCATCCAGCTACGCTGTTAGGCATCTACCCGTGACGGAGCTTCCGTTGACCTTTAGCCATATTTGCGTCTCTCGCGGTCGAGGCTTTTGTTCTGTTTTTGGTTGATGAATTTTATTTCTATTCCTGCACATATTTCTCTGACAAAGCCGTGGAGCTGGCAGAGAGGAGATGAAGAGACACATGCAGCTCACGAGCCGCGGGTTGCTAACCCCCGACTTAGCTGATTAAACCCTGTTGATGGATGCAGCTTCAAAACATGTAGGCCAGTAAAGATCAGAGAGAGAAGGAGCCTCCTGGGGTCCACACGCAGCAAAGTGGTGATGGTGCAGCAAGCCAGGAGAGGGAAGACGCTGCTGCATCAGGAGCAGCGATGAGGAGTGAGGAAGGAGGCCAACGGAGCGACAGCTGCTCAGAATGAATCCGTGCGTACATGCAGGTGATCTGATTACTCCACCACCTCAGCCTGGTGCCTTAGGACGAAGCGTTGTCTCTCTCTGACTGACTGGTGGCTGGTTTTCTTCTTTCAAACTCAACCCAAAGTTAAATGTTAAAAAGCTGAACATCAGAGGAGCTTCTGACTGTGGATCCTGATACGATCTCGCTCTCGGTTTGGAAGTGATAATGCGCTCGCTCTGCTCCGCTTTCATGTGTTAATATCATGTTAATTCACTATTAATATTCCAAATTCTCCCAAATTTGACTTAGTGTGTTAGAGTTTAATTTACTTTAAACTCCTGACCCGGTAGTTGGCTCATTGACACACGCTGATAATTAGATTTGAACCAGATTAAACAAACTCGGTGCAGCTGTTTGAGTCAGATGATCTTACTGGTATAATCAGATTAATGCGCTGCTTCTTCTCAGGTTGTTCTCACTGTGAGGTCAGAGGTCAGATGATGGATAAAAGCAGTTAAATCTCTAAAGACGAAGGAACTGATGTGGATTTTACCACAGAAATGTTCATGTCAAGTCCGTCCTTTGTGACATGGTGACAACATTTTTAGGTAGAAGATGAATAATTGAATAAATAAATAAACCAAAGCTAAATTATAATTCAGAATGATGGAACGTGAGTTGAATTTGGGTTATTAAGAGTAAATTAACGCTGAATCTGTGTTTCACCCTCTCTGTGTAAGAGGGGCCAGCGAGAGTTGAGGACAGAACCTGGTGGGTCCGGTTCAGCTCTCTGTGTTTTCTTTCGCTCCCAGGAGGCTGAGAAGGAAAACACGGATCTTTGATGTCGTTTCCTCGGCTCCACAATGAAAAGACAAAAGGAGGAAATGAAATCTCGTGTGTGAGGCAATGCTGAGACGCGATGCGAAGCGCTAGGCGACGCCCAGGCCCGAGCCTCCTCGTGGTCGACCTTCTCCCGGCTCTCTCGCCACAGTCGTCCTTTAACCTTCCCTTCCCTTTCCAGCTGAGTGGCTCCTAATTGAAGAGGACGTGGGCGGCGTGTCAGCGGCCGTCAGCAGCTCGTAAATACCGCGAGCGACCCTCGTGCTTTTTAAAATACTTTCCTTCCTTCTCTTTCATGGCTGCAGCGCTGAACTCGCCTTCATCAGGCTTCATACAGAACCTGTCACGTGTTCTTTTTTATCCATCAGCTACAATTAAAAGCTGCTCTATGTCGGATTTGTTGAGTTTAGTTGTGTCAGGCCTTGAGATTCAAATAAAGTTGAATTGAATTCTTTCCTCCCGATGAAAACCAGTGGACGTGGGTTTTAATTTGCCGATGTACGGGACAGCAGCTCTGGAATGTGTAGCCACCGTCTGCTGTCTCAGTCTAACTTCTTTTTACTTCTGCACCGAAGAAAGCGCCATCATCGTCGTCATCATTGCAGTCTGCAGTGGATCAAGCTTACAGGCTAGTGTGTGACTGCGCTTATCAGTGTGACCCACTGGGCCGTTGATCAGACGCCGTATTAGTATGACTGGACGTGGATACGACGCAGAGCGTTCAGTGTAAGAAGCTGTGGAGCTGATGACCTGCCTGAAACAGACAGACGCGAGGCTTTGACTCGATTAAAGCAAAATCTCTAAACACACCAAACAGTCAGGATATAAGCCAAAGCACATTTTATTAGACAGGAGCGTCTTCCCAGACCGGTGGCAGCGTTCCTCTAAGTGAGGGGTCAGAGGTCAGTGTGCGCGGGGCACGTCTGGCATTTTGCCTCTAATTCGTTTCCAGCAGAGGAGATAAAACGTTGTGTAACCTGAAGGAGGCAGAGCATCAATTCCAGTAAACAGTTTATGGCTCCTTCAAGAGACGTGACAGCTATTCAGTCAAATCTCTCCATTTCTTTTGTTCGTGTTTTAGAGGCAGGTTGAACTGCGGGAGTGAAGCGACGCACTTTTCAAAGGCTGTTCAGAGGGTTTGAGAAAAGGAAAGAGAAAGCAAGTCTCCACAAAAATAAACTGTGTACCAGCGCCACGAGCAGGATTACAGAGGCTGAACACGGTCGCCGGGGGATAAAAAGCTAATTTAAGGTGTTAGGCAAGCGTCCTGCTCCTGGGTTAGGCTGGAGGTGTGTCTCATAAAACTCTGTATTTGTCTCACAAAGATGTGATTGTGTTGCTTCGTGACGGGAATCTCTGTCTGAAATGCGTCTGTAAAGCGTCTAAAGCACTTTCATGACGCCACAGTCTGTGGTGACACAGCCGCTGCCTGTCCTCGGTCCTGTACCGCCATCGCTCCCTGCGTCAGAACGTCCCAGTCTGGCCTCTATCAGTGAGAGCCTCCACTCGGCCTCCGGGGTCTGTCCCTGATGATGAAGCCATCCATTATTTACCAAACAGTCCAGCAGTGAAAAATAAATCCAATTTCAATGAGAATTATTCAGACAATGCTTTGAATGTTAATGAGGGAGAGGGAGGTGGGATACAGGTACCAACACGAAGGCAGAGAAGAGCGAGAGTCAGTGAAGGAGAGTTTAAATTGGAGGGAAGCTGAGGCTCATGCAGAAAGTGTGAGTAGGAGAAGGTGAGCAGGAAGCAGAGCAATGCATAAAAATAACCCGACGGATATTAAAGAACAATATGAAGTGCTCAAAGACTGCAGGCAGGCCTGGCTCCATTAAAATCCGATTAGAGCATCAGGAGGAAGAACCATCAGTCAAAGACTGTGGAGAAGGCGTCGGAGCGTTCTAGCGCGTCCGCTAATGAAGTGATACAATAATACAGCGGTTTAAAACCGGATCGAAGGCTAATTAGCAAACGTTCAGTCAGTGGGCTGAGGTGGTGGCTGTAGTGAATGGAGCACGTAGACGGGGCTTGTCCAGACGTTTATGTGTTCAGCCGTTGTAGAAATGTCAGTTTGCCGTGAGTCTCTTCTCTTGCTGATACACATGGGAAACGCCGCCTTTCTTCTCCTTCATTATTCATTTCTGTGGTGGGTGAATAATCAGATTACAGCTGATGAATAGGCTGAATTATTCAGGGGGCTGTGATTGGGCCTGGGGATGTGACAAGAGGCCTTTAAGGGGAAAGGGACCGTCAGCAGGATCCTCAGGGCGCTGAAGGTCCCCGCTCCGCCTCCCTCCTTCGTCCCTCGCCGCTGTTTTCTGGTTCGTCAGCTGGGTTAATGACCGGCTGGCAGAAAGGAGAGGAAGGAGAGTGACGTGCTCTCCCAGCGACCTGCTGCGAAGGAGGTGGATTGAATTATTGCAAGGAGGTGTTGAATTGATCACAGCGCTACGCGGCGCGATGACGGGCGGCAGTGAGTTATGTGGCCGCCGTTCCACCCAGGGGGGAGGCGCGTGGCGTCCACCTGCTGGTCCTGCTTCTCTCTGGCTCCGGCTCGACGTGAGGACGTGGCTGTGGTGCTGGTCCTGCTTCCCATGAAGACACGCTCAGACTGGAACTGTGCTTCTATTTAAATAGATTGGAATGTAAATCCACACAGGGGCTCCGAGAAGGAGACACGGTTAGAATCTACATTCACTGACCTTCCACCTCTGAGGCGGCGTAGTTTACTGAGGTATTTCCTTGTTGTGGTTACTTCCTCCACATCACATCAGTGGAACATACTTTACCTTTACATTATTGAAAAGCTCTGTTTTACTGTTGAACAACCTTCAGCAGTCCCCGCCCTCAGGACGTGACGATAAGTGGTCTGGGCTGCTGGGTCCTCGGGTCAGACAGCTGCAGCATGAAGCGCTTCCCATCGCAGGAATCACTGCGGCCGTGAGAGACTGGGCTGCCCTAAAACGTTCTCCGTGTTTGTTTCCGTCTGGCTGCTTGTTGTCGTGGAGACTGATGCGACCCACTGACTCGGTGAGGACTGTGTGTGTTATCGTGTGTGGGTAGCTTAGCGCTGTTAGCAAACACAGCCTGGGTCAACACGATGAGGATGCTGACATGGATTCAGCGTTCTGCAGACCTAGCGTGAATAAACACAACCGACGTCCAGGTTGGAACGCGCCGAGGCTGATTGGTTCTAAAGCAGAGACGCGAAGATCATCCCCACACATTTCAATTAAATATAAAATGTAAGGCTGCCCAGAGGAAGCCTGTGTGTGGCCTGCGTACAGGGCGAGCTGAGGAACCCACAGCGGGAGAACAGCCTAACAGGCAATTGTATTAGGACTCATGAGGCATTCATGCACGGTCACATCAGATCCATGAAGTGCACAAGGCGTGAAGCATGTGCAGACGCACACAAAGGGCCGCCGTCGCACAGAGTCTCAGTCCTGACAGATCTGCAATCCACACGGACACGCAGCCAGGATCTCCAGCCTAACAAGCGGGTCCAGTTCAGGCGCTGACCTCAGATCATTGCACTTGTTTCTCACGTTCGCCCTCATGTTTGGAGACTTCCAACACGCTTGTCTAGACAAAGACAAAGACGGCAGCTCCATCAAATAAGACTTTGATTGATCTTTTTCTTCTTGTATTGTACGTGTTAAAAATATTTTTTATACTCATCAGATAAGAAAAAATTTCATTTGGCATAAAAAATTTAGCCCTAGTGAAAGATCTACACGTTAGAAACGAGCAACAGTAGAATCACAGAACTGTCAAATAAATGGAACTTTTACTAAAACAGACCACGGAGGTCACAGAGGTCACAGGTTGTTGACTGGGCGTCACGTTTTCCTCATTTCTACTTTATTGATTCTGTGCTAAATGGACATTCATTCTGTTCTGTGAGAGGAAACACAGACGCTGAATATCCCCTTAAGAAAATCAAAGCTCAAACAGAGGGCACTGCCACGAAGCCACCGTCCAGCGCCGCGCTCCAGCTGCTGTCTGTGCTCTGAGGACGGAGGTGTTTCAAGGGGAGCTCAGTGTCGATATTTAAGGCCGGAGGACTGAACGTCTCTGAACTAGGTCAACCATCCAAACCTCCCTGGGCAAGTGGCCGTCATCACATTCTAATCAGTGCTCGGCCAAGGGTGCGCTTCATTTGTCTGCCTGCGGGACCCTGGGGGAGCCCCAGCAACTTCCTCCGCTCTGGAGACGGGAAGGGGAAAGACTCAAGGGCAACGTTTGGAAGTCGTGGTTTTATGAGCTGAACAGCTTCTTTGAGACTCAATCAACTCAAACAACAGTTTGTCAACCTGCTCGATCGTGTCTCATAGAGGAAACATGCTTTTACCACATTAATGATGATGTTTGCTGACCCGGCCAGTCGAGGCAGATGGCCGCCCACCGTGACAAGGCACCAGAACCAACTGTTCATAAGAAAAAGCCTGTAGCTGTGTGAACACGTTTCCTCTCCAGCTCTGGGCGTCAGTGAACCCTCGGTTTTAAATGAAGACGGCTAAATGCTCCCTGTCATCTATTATCGGTGTGGAGCAGTTTTCTGTGGAAGATGATTTCTGGAGAATTTCAGTGATCCAGCATCTGCCTCGAATAAAGGAAGCCAAAACTAGTCAGAAGCAATAAAGCTGATACCTGTGACGGCTCTTTGAATGATACGAAGCAGCCGATGCGATGTTAGATTTAATGTGCGAGTCGTGTCGCGCCGCCGTCAGATTCGATCTCGTCTCCGCCTTCGTTCCAGCAGCTCCTGTGGTCGACAGGCGGCGGTTCATCGCCTCCCTGAGAGACAGAGTCGAGTCTTCTCCTCGTTTCCTTGTTCTTTATTCTAATCTGTGAGTGGTGCAGCCCCTGGGGACTAAACAATAATCTGATTACTCTCTGCTGATAATCGGCAGTGACGTGGCTGGAGGTCCTCCCACACACACCTCCGGGGTTTAGGCTCCTAGCGTTCTTCCTTTCCTTGCCTTCTTCCCTATTTCACTCCCTTTATCTTTTCTCATAAGCTACTTATGAAACTAAAAGACGAAACAAACAAACAACTTCTACGACCACATGTGGCGACGCCACTTCACTCCGCTGCTCATTCAAACCACTGAACCTCTGAAGCTCTTTTGCTTGTGCTGCTTTTACAATCTTGGGTTCACTCAAACACAAAATAAAGAGAGAGACAAAAATAGATTTGAAACTTCACAACTTTTGACCTTTGGAAACCATCGAGAATGAAGGAACTTTGTGTCTTATTCTTAGTGGAGCTACTCCACTAAGCTGTGCTTCAGCGTCTCTTTGCAGCTGAGGTGTGAACGCGTGATGATGCGTCTCTGAGTTTTTGGGAGCTCGTCCTGACAGGAGCGACGCGGCGCTGGAGCTGCTCACAGACGGCTCCATCTGTTTACATTTATTTTGAGTAAAGGTTAAACAGCATCAACAAAAATAGACCAAACCATCTGTTCAGCAGTTTTTGAGAAGCAGACGCATCCTGCTCGCCAACGGCTCGTTTTAGTCCATTTGACTTTTACACTTCACGTGCTCAGCGTTTAAACAGCTGCAAGATTTAAGAGTTCCACAAAGATTCAAAGTCACATTTACACAGCAGCAGGAAAACGGCTCCGTGAAGCTTCCAGAGCCAGGACACGCAAGCGTTGACACGTCCGAGGTGGGAGGAGCTCACCCCAGCGAGTTTAAGGTCAGAAACAACAGGAAGAGCCGAGCGGCACGAAGCACAGCTATCCTCCATCCAGGAGCATCACTTAAATAAGACGTCTCCTCGTGAATGCGCTTCTCCTCCCGTCCTCCGTCTCCAGCGTTTCTGTTTTAATGGGATCATTTCCCTCCCTACAACACAAACCTGCTGGTTTCTGATGACAGACGAGGTGGAGGCTCCAGCACGTCCCCCCGTGGAGGCCTCCTAATCTCCTAATAAGATTAGAAAAGTGAAAATTTGTTTGTCGACGCAGCAGCTGCAGATAATTACACGTCTGGTCACATTGAGGAGTCGCCCTGAAATGTGCCGGATTGACCCGACTCGGCTTAGAGCCTTAAATTGTCCCAGAATGGATTTCAGGGAGTTCATTTCAGAGACGCGACGAGTGGATCAACCGCTTTCTTCTTCAGCGTCGCCACTTTGTTGGCTCCGTCCCTCCTCTCTAGCGTTTGAATTTCCTCCTTAGCGTCTTGATTTTCTTTGCGCATCTTCATTTTCTTCCTCTCGTCTCCTGTTGCCTTCCGCTGCCTTATTTTCCTCCGTTCTCTCCCATCACACCGTTTACTTTTCCACCTCATTGTTCCTCCCTCTCATCATTTTCCACTTTCTCATCTCCTCTCTGGTCAGTTTTCTACCTTTTAATCTATTCCCACCTTGTTTACCTCTTTTCTTCTTGATGCTACTTTTATTAGAACCTTTATTTCCCTTTACTTTCTGACTTTGTGCCCCCCCCCCCATCCTTCCTCGCTTTGCTTTAATATTTTCATTGCTTTTTCTTCCTCCTTCCTTTCCTCCCGTCCTTCGCCGCCTTCTCTTCCTCCTTGCTGTCGCTGGGTCGTATCCATTTAATACCGTGTAAAAGTGTGATTGACAGCTGAACCTGCTCTCAGTTTGTTTCATGAAAGTAGTTTTACTCACTTAAATCAATATTATGATGCTAAAACAAAACTTGTTTACCATTAAGTTCTAAGAAAGTGTAAACAAATCAAACCTGATGTTTGCAGAACCCGTTCAGACGGATGTTCTGAATTACGGACACCTTTCCATGGTGATGCCCATTTTAACGACTGTCAGCTGTGTGAAATGTGCCTCATTTATTATTTACCATTTTATTATTTATTCAGCTTTTACACAACCTACTGAATAAGCTGCAACACACACTGAATAAAACCCTCTGAGATCTGACTGAGCAGGAAATTGAAACAAAATAAAGCTCTTTTTTCTCAGTTTGCTTAAAGGGCAGTTTTACTGTTGTATTGTAAAAGTCAAAATGTGTTTGTTTATGTCAGAGACAAATTCAAAGACAATATAAATCTTCATGTGCAGCAACTTAGATCCAAAGCTTCAACTATCGCTGGTCGCCACGTTCTTTCTTGAAGATGGTCTCAAATAAGACATCATCAGCTCACAGTGAGGAGAATTTCTCCCAGGCTGCAACAGCAGGTTTTCCAGTCTCACATCAAAGAAAGAGAAGTTTTACGAACACGAGCTCCTGTCGTGTCCTTGAATAACAACAGCACTGATATTCAGCCGAGTCCTGAGAGGACGAGAGGCTGCGGGCTAGCGTGATGCTGACGCTGCCTGGTTCTTTCATGTTTGGCTGGACAACAACCGTTTCAACTTCTCTCTTCCCAGGTGATTCTGACACCAAAGCAGGTCAGACAAGCCACTAAACGCTTTAGTGGATGAGGACTCGGTGGATAGACGGTTTGAGCAGGTGGAGCTGGAGACGGGTTCGCTTACAGCCACACGGTAGCATGAAGGCACATGAACCCAGCCTGGGCTGCCACATGCTGGCTGTGTGTCTAGCGGGAGGGAAGGTTGTGGTTTCGCTTCCTGAACCTCATCTTTCTCCAGTACAGTTCACAGCTGACCTGACAGGGAAGCTCACGCCTTCCTCCTCCTGAAGGTTTTAATAAAGTGTCCAAAGCTGATCCCAAGTCTGTTTATCTGCGCTGCCTGACTTTCATTATTCATTCATCAGTCTTCAGGGGATGAGCGGGTCTATCGGTGGGGTTGGTAATCATCAACCATGTCAGGATAAATACGCCAGCGCATTCACTTTGCAAATGAGGCGACTCTCTCCCGGCCTCGCTCCCTCGGCGCTAATGTTTGCTCAGCCCGGCTGATTGATGACACGCTGATCTGCAGCCTCTCATCAGGCTGAATATGAGGAGCTTCACATTCTGACCACAGCAAATAAAGGAAATAAAGCCGAGACGTCGCTGCTCTGAAAGCATCGCTCACTGTGGCGAGAGTCACGCTGACAGTACAGGACATGTTCTGTGGACAGGAAGTTCTACATCACATGTCATTCACACAGAGAACATGGGTCAGGATTCTGTGGAGCCACTTGTGTTGCAGGCACATCCACTAACACTAACCGTGGACCTGACAGAACGTACGGATCTTTACTGGCGACTCTGAGTTTACGTCATTAAATTGATGTTGTATTGAGTCGTTTGTCGTGTTCAGAAAAAAATGTCTTGTCTGATGACTGTGTGACATCGTTGTGTCACTGACCCCTGATCAAGTCAGATGAATCTGCTCAGATGAGTTTTTTCTACAGCATCTTGCGCTCGACTGCTAAAGATTTCAGGTAAGTTCAGGTAATTTCAAATACACGTGATTTAAGATGAGTTCAAGTGACTTTAGGTGATTCTAGCTGAGTTCAGCTGATTTTAGCAGAGTTCAGGTGATTATAGCTGAGTTTATGTGATTATAGCTGAGTTCAGGTGAGTTTATGTGAGTATAGCTTAGTTAAGGTGAGTTCAGGTGATTTCAGGTGAGTTCAGGTGATTATAGCTGAGTTCAGGTGAGTTTATGTGAGTATAGCTTAGTTAAGGTGAGTTCAGGTGATTTCAGGTGAGTTCAGGTGATTATAGATGAGTTCAGGTGAGTTTATGTGATTATAGCTTAGTTAAGGTGAGTTCAGGTGATTTCAGGTGAGTTCAGGTGCTGTGCTTTGTTAGTCGTACGACCCAAATACGTGAGGTTTGTCCATCAATTTTCAGCTGATGTATTATTTATTGTCTAATTTACTCCGAGATTTTCGCAGAGATATTCTGTGGATTCTGCTGGACATCAGAACTCGCTCTGCTTTCGGCTGCTTTTGTCTGTTTTTGTGTCATTTCTCGCGGCCTCTGTCTGAGATCTGTTGCTCTTGTTTCGGGATCTCAGCTCGTCGGTTTCCAGCCTGCAGGTGAAGAGTCTCTGCTTCTCTCTCGGCTCGTACAGCAGCGGCGGCGTTAGATGAGGTGTGTTTGGGAAGCACGGGATTTTTCAGCCTTGCGTTTTCTGTTTCTCCTCCAGCCCGAACCGCCTCTTACAAATTATTCATGCGGTGTCACGTCAAGGAGCCGCTGCAGCATCCGCCTGCGGGGACAGCCGCAGTGTGAGTGCTTGAAGAGTGTGTGAGTGTATCATGTATATTATGCAAGCGCGTGTGTGTGTTGTAATACCCACTTCAAATCAAAGTCCTAGACAGCTGCCTTAATGCCGGCTGCCTCTCAGGTGATGAAGGGCCTGCTGCTGGTAGTCACAAATACCTCCATCACTGCCTCCCCTCCCCCCGATGCCAAATCAATCACTATGTCTGCCGGCTGCTCTGTATCCCTGACTCTGGCATGTATAATTAAAAGTTTATTCCCCTGGACCTCCCAGCTCAGCTCCTTTCTGCAGCGCTTCGCGATGGCCTGATGCTGCCACAGATGAGGAGGATAAATATGAAATGAGCATTTATATTTCACAAATCTCAGTGAAAGCAGGGGAAGCCGCTGCAGCTGTGCAGTTTAAGGCTCGATATTGGTCAGTTGTGGGACCAAACGTGATCCAAGTTGAAGACGTAGCTTTCGTTCCCTCGCAGATTATTCAGGCTTTTGCATGCAAGAAAATAAGAAATGTCTTGTTGAGTTGACATAAGAAAAGACAATAAATAAATAAACAGGTTTTAAAGCAACAACCAAGGTCACAGCCACAATAAGAAGCTGCTGTAGTAACAAGGACATCGATGGAGTTAAGCCCTGAAACGTCCGAGGCTGCTTCTGCATTTAACACCTGGCCTCCGTCATCGTGAGCTCAGCTGATCTGCAGATGAGAAAAACGGTGCCTGCGTACGAGACTCCAGCTTCTTCTTATCTGTCACTTCTGATGCTGACGTTTCCTCGGCGGCTTTTTCCAGACTCCATCTGACCTGAGTCTCCAGAGGCTGTGCTCACTGGATTCTCTCCTGATTTATTCAACAATGCAGCAAATTCGGGAGCGAAGCTGTGCCTGAAGGAGGACGTGCTCGTCCTCCGGATGCAGCTGGTCTCTGGCCTTTTAGAAAGCGAACGCGTTTCTTCAGTAGAAAATAGTTTCTTTTCGCCGTGCAGACGTCACATCTCGTGCACGAGCAGCTTTGGTGCTTTGGTTGTGTTAAAGGTCGTGTTTAAAGGTCGAGACGGTTCATCTGCTGATGAAATCACACTGGAGATGAACGAGGACGGGTGTTTTCTGTGTTTTTACATTTCAGGCTAAAAATCGATGGAGCCTGTTTGTTGTGTCCAACTTTTCCTGCACAGAGAGAACGAAACGCTGAGGAGAGTTTGTGTGTCTGCGTGTGTTGAGGTGTAAAACAGAGAAACTGGCTCAGAAAGTCATTCACTAAAGCTCCGACCTCATTCACACACACACTCAAACCGGAGAACGAAGAGTGATTTCCTCATTAAGAGGGTTTTAATGCATGAAGAGATAATTTATTCATGAAAATTAACAAATGATTCATTCCAGGGCAGAAACTTTTAGCAGCTATTGTGTTCAGATATATTTTATTATTGTTATTATTGCAGCCCTGCGCAGAATTATGTATGCACAGCTGATTAAAAGAGTCTGATCACCTCTGGAAATTACGGTCTTAGCAGGTAGCTCCAGTAATTAGTGCGCGTTGCAGAATCTACACACCAGTCAGCAGCTTCGCCGCAAACTCCTTTTTTCTCCAGTTTTATTTTTTGCTCTTCCTGCTCCTGGTTCTGCTCATTTCATTGTCTGAGCAGCTTTTTTCTTCTCCAAACTTTTTAACCTTGTAAAGAAAACGTGTCATGAAGTCAAAGTTATTATAAACATCATTATTTCCCTCAATGCAGCGGAACAATAATATGTCACCTTTGCAATAATGAAACTTTTAATTGATATTATATCTTAAATAAAATAGTGAGGTGATAGACACTGTTTACTTCTCTAGACAGTAAATATTTGTGCGTTCAGTCGCGTCGCCGTTTTTCGTTTTCTCTCTTTTCTCCGCTCTCACTGGACTAAAATGGCTCCTGGCAGCAACAGTCAACCACAACCCAACTTCAGAAAGCCAGAAACTCTTAACTGTGTTTAATTCAAAGGAAAGTGTTTATCTGGCCTTCACGCACGGCTTCAAAACACTGTGAAGAGTCTCCTGTTTGTGCGTCTTTGTTTTAATGATGTTTTATGCATCGGTGCTGCTCAGGCTCGTGATGCCGAGGGGTTCAAGGCAGAAAAGTGTAGTTAGAATGAAAGTGTAGCTTTGCAGCAGGGTGAGTCCTCCAAGAGTTCAGAGAGAGAGAGCGCAGCGTCAGGTGAGAGAGCCTTTGATGGATATTTAACACAGAGAGGCTGAGCCGGGTTAATCCGGCCTTTTGTTCAGCCCGCAGAGACGACAACTTCAGAGCGGCGAGTCGGGCGATAGCGCCCGCTAAGACGAAACTTCAAAGGTCGATGACTCGGGCGCTTCCTGATCCGCCTGCAGTGATAACACAGCCTCAACAAAGGATCTGAGGCGATGGAGAGGACGGCGACCTGCACTGACCTCATCACGAGCAAACACACACACACACACACACACACACACACACACACACACACACACACACACACACACACACACCGACCGAGGAGACGTTGATATTTCACTTCAGCCGAGAAGCCGAAAACATTCGAGTCAGCGTCGGCTGATATTAAACCTGCTGAGGATCCTCGGCTCCAGTTTCCAGGTCTAATGGTTGACATTGACAGTGTGGTTGCGTTCATCACGCAATATTCTGATATTTCTTCTATTTCTATCTTTCTATTTATTTCTGACTGTAAACTGTAATAAACAGAATTTAATTTGCCTCATTATATTTTCAAGGATTGGTAATTACTACATTCAGTTGAAATTCAAGGAAACACTTTGTATTGTCACTGCACCACTGAGCTTCAGGTGGACGCTGTGATTCTGTTTTCCCTCCACACACACACACAGAGCGATCGTAGCTGACCCCATCCCATCCTGCTAAAGTCCTACTGGGTCAGCGGTTCCAGTCTGGGACGGAACTTGGGCTGGTCTCCGTTGCGGCTTCTGTCCCGTCTAAACTGCGCTTGCTGACGTTTCGTGCTTGGTTCGAGATCTGCTCTTGGCTCGTGGCTCTACCTGCTGATTAGCGCCATCGTGCTCGCTGATTGGCTGCTTCACCTCGCAGGCTGCAGCGTCTGCGGAGGCCGCTGTGTTGTCTCCCTGCAGATCTGCAGCCGAGGAGGAGGAGGAGCAGCACAAGCTTCTCTTCTGGGAAGCTCTTGTCTGTTAATTAGCAGTGAGCAGATGGAAGAAAGTCCACATCTCGCTGGGGATCAATTCTACCCAAGAAGCAGTAACAGCAGTGGCAGCAGCAGCAGCAATCTCACTTTATTTATTTCTTAGCTCAGCAGCACTGAGGCGATGTCACCTCCCAAACGTGCAAAGAAAAGAAGGAGAGAGCCCGGGAGAGTTTGGAGAAGAAGTCTTAGACACACAAGACGTGAGGAGCGCTTCGTTTCATGAGATTTCCTTAGAGACCGTGGCAGAAGCAGCATTCAGCTGGCGGTTGAGAGCTGAGTTTAGTTACTTATCATTACTTTGTTTACTGCCATCTGTTTACACACACACCCTCCTCATCTTATCTGCCGGCGTCTCTCTGCGCTCTCGGCGCTGCGAGCCGTAACCCGGCGGCCTCCTGCCAAAACCAAACCTCAGCAACGGCGGCAGCGGCAGCGGCAGCGGCAGCGGCTTCATTTCCGACGGCTCGCGGAGCAAAACTAGCTGCAAACAAAAAGTGACTTTGTCGATGCCTCTGAGGAGGCGTCTGCAGGATCTACTGGTTCCAGAAGCTGAACCTCCTGAATCTGACCGAAGCTCCTCCTCAGCACCAACCTCTCGGATGAACTCGCTTGAGCTCATGGTTTAAAAAGTCAGATGATGAATTAGTGTTTGGAAGAAGAAGTTCAGTGATCGGGACAGAATCACTTTTTATTTGTGTCATATGAAGCCTGTTTATTAATGTAAACATCACGTTTCATTTCACTTATTTACATATTGAGACTGTACATCAGCAGCAGCTTCTCCACAGAGTCCCTCTAATCAATAGATGCCCAGAAACGCACTTAATGTTGTGCCAGTGTACGTAATTTAGTTTCATAGTCATCAGCTGTGCTTCATCAAAATAAAGGCGCTGATCCGTCACCTGCTGGGTTTACTGAGGGATCACCAACACGCTCTGAACCAAAGGAAGCCGAGGGTCGTGGCCTGGCTTAGTTTCATCTAATCATTAGTGAGGGAAGCTGTGCACAGACGCAATGAGCCAAGTGTGTGTGTGTGTATGTGAGAACGGTGCAGTGTTTTTTTGACAGCTCACTGTTCTGATCCTGCTGTGTTGATTGCATTTGATTAAAAATCTGTATAGTGATTATGAACCAGGAGAGGAAGGAGAAAAAGAAGCAAGTCATGTCAACAAGCGGCAGATCGTCAGCCGCTGGCAACGAGAGCACGGGGAGAGAGGGACGACAAACAGAGAATGGCGTCCACGCCCACGGAGGCGGGGGGAGGAGCGAGGGCTGGGAAACTGGCGCCATCGGTACGCAGGCGTGTAACGTGTGTTGTTGTTGTGGTCCCTTACGTCACAGTGTCTGCGCGGGTTCATGCTCATGTGAGTGTCGGCTTGAAACATCTACACATAACAGTCACATCATGGGCTTTCTGACTAACACACACTGTGAGTGTTTCAGTGCGTCTTTGATGTGTCGGAGCGCGAGTACTTCACTGCCCGCCTGGAAAAACGGAACGAAAGGGAGGATTAGGAGGCCTAGCAGGCACTGCAGGGTGTATGCGTGTTTGTTGTGTGTTCGTTTAACCCGTGTGTGTTTGCGTGTGTGTACATGTGTAGTGTAGGGGGTCACGCTAAGTTTGGTGCACTGATTTGTGATCCTCTTCCCCTTCATCAAAGGGATGAGGGGGAGGAGGGGGAGTGACGCCGCTGGAGCCTGAAGCAGGAAACTCAGGGGGGAGTCGAGAAGTGACAACGCAATGACGGGGGGGGGGGTCTCAGCCACAGCTCAGTGATTAGACAGGAAGTGTGTGGCTCACCTTCAGCAAACAATCACCAAACAGAAAGACTCTGTTCCTCCATCAGCTTCTTTTCCAGCAGGTCCGGGTGGAGGCGGAGCCACGCGGCGTCTCACCCGTCAGGCGAGGGGGTAAACCTACGACGCGTCGCTTCACACCAGAGCAGCGGAGCTTTTCAAAACGAGCCCAAACACTCGGAGAAGAGGCTTCAACAGGCAGATGGCTCTGATTGGAAATCTAGTCTGAAATGAAAATACATCTTAGTGTGCAGCGATGCAGACAGTCTCTATCTGTCTCTGTCTGTCTTTGATAATCCCTGTGTGCACAGCTTACAACTCCCGTCAACTTACATATATATATTAATAATAAAGTTGGAGTCTGAAGTTTGATTTTCATTACAGCACAGAAGCAGCGTGTTCTCTCAGGCCTGTGCATGTTAGTGAAGTCAAATAAATAGATGTTGGTCTTCGCCTGATGACCTGTGACCACAAAGCCTCCCAAAACCACATACGAGACAAGCTGCAAGGACAGAGGTTGATTAAGCAAAGTAAAGTAAAGTGAGAAAAGAGAAAGAGAGAATTCAGCGAAGCCGTTTCCGCATCGAGGTAAACGCTCTGGAGTTAATAACGAGACTATAGTTATCTTCTGGAGAGCAGTCAAACTGAGTTAACCAGTGATGATAGAGCCTCCACAGCATCATCAGCATCCGGTGTCTTTAAATGAAAGGAGATGACCAGGAACCAGCTCCGACCTCCATCCAACACGGCTGGGATGAGCTGGAACTGGAGCCCGGCCTCCTCCGCTGCCTACACAGGAACAAATCCTCCAGCTTTAAAGCGAGACTTAAAAGCACCACATGTCTGATGAACTACCCATCAAGCAGCGTTTCCAGCATGCGTCCAGTCCACAGTCTTCACTGGCCGACGCTTCGGGCTGGTTCTGCTCTGTCGGCCACTGAGCTCTGGAAGCAGGCAACTCCTGCACATCAGTGTGTTTCTAAGCAACTCCAGGGACAATTAAAGCCCCTGAGAGCTGTTTGTATCTTTTCATCTCTGTCATCAGTCGGCTGCTATTTCCCAGACTAATAATTTGTGCTGCTTTATTTGCTGAAAGGAAATATGTCTCAACAAACGATGGAACATTGAAGAATAAAACGCTCACGCGTGACAGCTGGTCTGTGAGTTTGCATGATGACAACGAACCTGAGAACAAGGCTGGGCAACACGATTATGAAAATTAAGCCTTTTATTCAGCGTCAATACAGCACAGACGCAGCACGGGAGCAGAGCGTTTCTTCTTCTTGTTTTTAGTGCAGGATCAAGCAGATGCCAGCGTTTAGACAGGAGCGACTCCAGTCCAGTAGTTACACACCTGGAGTAATGGCGTCGCAGGTGAACTTCCTCATCCATCAGGTGCTTTCCGTGGATCGGCCAATCGCATCTTTACCTGGACCCTTCTGCTGGACGTTGATGAGGATTCCTGCACCGCCAGGAAGCGACAAAGCAGCCAACGACCACACCTGCACCTTAACAAACACACACAGCTCAGCTCACGCGCAACAACAGCTGACACTCGGCGTGATCCCAGTTAATGCATTTCCTATTTCACACGAGCTGGTGGAAAGAATGGGGGCGTTGCTTGAATGTGTGTGTGCACGAGCGGCCGCGTGTGAAACGAAGCCCAAAGATCAATGCAGCGTTTGATCTGCATGTATCTGAGTGAAGTGAGCTTCCAGAGAGCTTCCAGAGCTACCAGCCCAGGGGGAGGCAACACCAGCAGCACCAACACACACACACGGCGTTTCATCTGCTCTGATGTTTCATCTCCCGCACACACAAGTGTGATCCAGCTGCAGCAGCATCACTTCTGTCATGTTCCTGCTACAACAAAGACTTGGACTGAAAAGCATCTCAAGCTGATTCTCGTTCAGACGCTCATCGAGTCTGAAGGAGTTGGTTTTGATTACGGCGCAGTTTGACGTTTGTTGATGGGCTCCATCCATGCGCTGCTGTGTAATGGCTCCTGTGGCCTGATGGTGGTGCTGGAGGAAAGGTCACAATCACAGAGATCACACATTCGTCTATGAAGGGATTTATCTTCTGGAAGTTGATCAGTCGATCTGATCTGTCTAAAGACTTTGAAGAATCTGAAAGTCGAACAAAAGCCTGATTTCATTCTTTTCCCATCAGTTCATATCGTTTCTTTCTGTCTCATGGCATCAACTCAAATCTTTCGTTAAGGCCAATAAGTTCTTCATTCAACGACGACGTTACTGTAGCTGGTGTCGAATCAGAGAAGATGACAGATGTGAAATCTGCATCATGCATCTCTCCCTCGTCACGTTCAGTTTGGTAAAGTGCAGTGAGTCAGAAAACATCTTTTAGTTTGGATCCAGTCTGATCAAAGCAGGATGATTAGTGCTGAATAAAACTCTATTCATGATTCCAGTCTATTCTGATCTCAATGTTCTGTGTTTTGTGCCGTGCGTTTCTCTGCATATCTTACTGTGCGTGTGACAAATAAAGCTGAAAAATAGGCTGTGGAAATTGGCCAGTACACAACACACACACGTTTACACACGTACGCAAACTCAACTGCACATGTATGACTCCTGAAAACACGTGTCTCTGAGCAGCACGAATTCCTGCTGGACAGCCAGATATAGACACGGGATGGAGCGTAGATCCAGGAGCAGCTTTACACCTGCAGCACACACACACACAACACGCTCACACACACACACACACACACACATACACAACACGCTCACACACACACACACACACACCCCACACAACACGCTCACACACACACACACACACCACACACACACACAACACGTTCACACACACACACAACACGCTCACACACACACACAACACGCTCACACACACACACACCACACACACACACACACACACAAACACACCACACAACACGCTCACACACACACACACACACACACCACACACACAACACGCTCACACACATACACACCACACACACACCCCACACAACACGCTCACACACACACACACACATACACAACACGCTCACACACACACACACACACCACACACACACACACACAACACGCTCACACACACACACACCACACACACACACACACACAAACACCACACACACACACAACACGTTCACACACACACACACACACACACACCACACACATACACATGGCCCGTTCACACACCACACACACACACAACACATTCACACACACACAAACACCACACACGCTCACACACACACGCTCACCACACACGCTCACACACACACAAACACCACACACGCTCACACACACACAAACACCACACACGCTCACACACCATGCAGCATGCATCAGACACAGCGACACACAGGTGCGCTCATCCTGCAGTCTCCCGGCGCTGCTTACAGCCTGTCACCACAGAGGCGCCGTCCTGCAACACGGACAGGTCCAGATGGTGCTGTCATGGCTGTCACCGAACCGCATCTCCCAGAATACACCTGTGACAGCTGGAACATGTGCACCCAGTCAGAGCGGCGCCGCAACAGAGACTAATTATCACCAGCAGTCCAGCCGCTGCCGCGTACACGGGGCCCGCGCCTCATCGTCACCTTACAAGGTTGCAGAGACCGGCCGACAAATCAGCGGTGTCGTTAGCGTATGCCAGCTGGGAGAGCGGCCCGTCGCCATGGAGACTCACCGCCGCCGTGCCGCAGCTAGCGGAGGCGACATCATCCAGGGCTTATATGTAATATAGTAAGCACATGCAATAAACATGAGCCCGGAGACTGGTCTGGACCAGCCAGCGGCCCGTGTTCTGTTCTCCTCCGGTCGGGCCAGACGAGTTGGGTTTTCTGTAGATTGCTTTGAAAGACTTTTGCTGTAAGTTTTCGCTTTAAGTGTGAGTTGAATGGAAAGAGATAATAATGGGAAAATACAATTTTCATTCGTTTGCATTACAGCTTTTTCAATATAAAGACCTGATGCCTGATGTTTTGCTGTGGGAGGTGAAGGACAGGTCCATCAATTGAGAATCTAATTGATATTCTCTCCCTGTCGAGGCCGGTGAAGCCGAGCTTCCTCCTCCACATTCACGCGTTTCGTCGTCCTGCTCGCTGAGTTCGCTGCTTTTTCTCCGTTTCTTAGCTTTTCCTCGCTCGTTCCCCGGTTTAGGGACAGCGAGGGGCAGATCCATCACGCCGCTGCGCTGCATATGCTAATTGCTATAATAGATGCAGAGCAGTTGCTTAAGGGCTGATGTTTTGGGAAACTGTTATTGAACTAATTACTCATTTGCATAGTTTGTCTGCAGCGTTTAGCTCCAGAGTTCGTCTCTCTCCGGAGTCACATAAAAAATCACTGGAAACACGGAGCCCAGGCTGGGTGAGTCTCTCCAGGCCTGTAGGCTCCTCATCACCAGAGATGAAGGTTGGATTTCATGCACAAACCTCCGAACCACACTGCTCGCCACCAGTAATGCACAAACAGCTGCTTCCATTCACATCGATCATCAGTTTTAATCTGACCAGGAACAAGAAACAAGCCTGAGATTCACCTCGTTGTCCAGAAACAATGACTCAGCTCTGTGACGAGGAGAAGGCCATGAATCACATTCTTCTTTAGAAACTGTAGGCTTTTATTTTTACGCGTTGAGATTCAGCTCCAGCTGTTCATGCCTGTAATCCGGAGTTCAGACGGACACCTGCCTGTGATTTGTTACGCACATAATTACAGACGAATACATCACGATCACGCGTCCTGAGGCTCACTGCAGTTTGCCTCTAATCTACTGAGCAGTTGACTGCCTGTAAACCTGAGTTATTATTTGTTTACCACATATAAAGTGCTCGTGATCACGAGCCGAGCGAAAGTGCAGCTGACTACAAACTGGCAGAACAGCTTCCTCAGCACAAAGGAGGACAGCGTCTAGTCTGAACGAGCCCAGTCCATCACACCCCCTCCACCGTCATTAACCTCTCACTGCATTAACAGCAGTGTAATTAGTCCCTCATAATGTTGGATCAAGAAAGTGATGCTAATTTAGAGCTAATGAGCCTTTTTCTAACGCTGCTCTGATCCGCTGAGGACGGCAGAGCGACTGGCGCAGTCAGAGTCAGGTCCAGAACAAAGGCCAAGGGTTGTGCCAGAACCTTAGGAACCAGGACCCGAGGACGTCCGGTGGGAAAAGGATCAGTTAGAGTAGGTAGAGTGGCTCCTGCAAGACGACAACATTTTAAGATGACCAGCGAGTTTTGAGTCCGCAGCGTTCAACTCTCAAAGCCTGCGTAATCTGAAGGGGAGCATCGTGCTTTTGGAGCCTGGTGCTACTTTCGCTTGGCCACAGTGACTGTGCTAATTCAAAGTCTCTTAGTCTTTTCTGATCGGGGCTGTGACTCGTCTGCTGCGGTCAGAGCTACGAGTCGCTGTATCTTTCACTGTGAGCGAACATGATTGAATGTGTTTTCCCCCTTTCAGAAGCCATTAGCGGCCGATGGTGATCACTGAGGTTTACATCATCGGGCTTTAGAGAGCGCTGGCTGCTGCTGCTTATCTAATGGCCCACAGGAAGAGGAAGCCATTAGCAAATTAGCAAGTCCGTCCTCGTCAGGGCTATTAGCACAAGCCTTTATTCCTCCGCTCACAACGTTACTGAGAAACATGAGATGACAACCGCTCTGAACGCCGAGGCGGCTGGAGATGGGCGTCCGCTGGTGTCGCTGGGATCCGTCCACCGACGCCGGAGGAGGACAGTGAATCTTTTACAGTGATCGTGAGCAGAAAGAAAGGAACAAGCCCCGTTTTACTGTCACCAGTGCTGGAGGCCAATAAACCCCTCAAGAGCTGACCTGTGACCTAGATGTGGGCTGAGGATGTAGGACTGTCTGGTTGCTACTGTTTATGCTACTTCACTTCATTTAAATATTAACATTTACTAGTATTTTGTGGGAAACGGGCAAAGCCTGTTTTCCCAGAACATACGAGTCAAAGTCAATTTTTCACTGATCGTTTGCCTCTTGGCTTAAACACGAACATATGTTTATGTGTAAGATGCAGAGAGTGGCAGGGCGTCGACGAGAGTCCACACCACGCTAATAATCCAGGAGACGAATAACCCAGAAACGCTCGGGTTCACCAGGCTGCTCGGTTTCCTCGTAGAGCTTGGCCCAGGAGGAAATGTTATTATTTAGGCTGAACAGTGTTTAATGCCTTCAGTACAGGACTTTTCAGGCTTAATTGGACGTCTGAAGTAATTACGTGGCCCCACTCGGCCCCTGACTCCCTGCTCTGAGCTCCTTACTCATACGGTCACTATCAAAAGTTTCAGCAGTGCAACAGAAGTTTCACTTCCTGCAGGAAGTTGTCAGACCTGGATCCCGAGCAGCCGTTTCATTTTCTGAATTTATTTGCCCTCCAGACTAATGAGAGCCGAGTCAGAGCAGAGAGACGCTGACCACAGGTCATCGCCTCCAGCTGACGTGCTCGGGCTCCGAGGGTCACTGCCTGTCGGGAACATCTCCGGCGCTGCCCTTTGGCTCCTCCTGTCGTCGGTGGGGGAGGCAGACGCAGCAGCTAAAACACTCACTGTGCTTTTATTTTTCCATCTAATCGCCAGCTGATGAATTTGAACAGAGCACGTGTCGCGTTTAATGAGCTCTCCATTTCAGGAGCCATCTACTGAAGATGACGCCTGACTGCTATCGATCGATTCCTCCGGTCTCACTATCGAAAACAGTCTTTGAAGCTGACGCGTATTGGCATATGGTTAGGGATGCTTTAATTTAATCTGCGTAGCATCGCACAGGTCCCCTGATTACTACTGTTCTGGAGTTAATTGGTGTCGCTTGGTCCTCGGAGGAGAACAGAAGGCGAGCAGAGCCTGGCGCGCTCCCTCCTCCAGCTCAGGTTTATTAGGCTGAGAGATGCTTTGTCTCTTCATTCTTCAAACATGTCAGTTCACCAAATTAAATCCAAACGCTCATGCTCGGCTCCTTGTTGTTAAGTCCAACTACCTGTTTGGCTGCGCTGATGCGGGGAGACGAGGGCCAGGTCTGCTCGCCAACAGCAACCTGCCCACGAAGCTGTTTGCTGACTTCATCCTCGTCTCCACTTCTTCCACCGGACTGAGCGGGTTCGCGGTCGTGGGCAGACGCTGGTGTTCAGAAGTAAAAGATCCAACTCATTCATCACCGCGCGGCGCAGATTTGCATGAGGTGGTCATCCAGGTCTGAGTCGCTGCCAGGCGATTAGCAAAAGAGCACAGTCAACAGATCTGAGGCTCCACTAATCACAAGCCTGAACCAGCCAAGAGAAGAAGTCTGAGTCCTAGGGAAGCACAAACCAAGCCCATAACAAAGCGCTTTTAAAACCTGACGATAGTTCCAAACGTGAAGAAGAACAACGTCAGATAAGTTCCTTTTTCTGGTCCAGTTCGGTTCAGCTGTGGTGAAGAACTTCAGTCGGATCCTAAAAAACACAAGTGCAGCTTGTATTTAACTGCAGAAACAATGATCGTGTGATCAGGCTTTCAGTGCACTTGCACATTTTCCTGCTTTTGATTTTCATCAAAGATTTGGAGCCTGAAAGCTGAAAAGATCCAACGTCCTCGGTGAAACAGCCTGTCAGCAGTGATCAGGCTGCTGCCGGCCTCAGCGCTGGCATCTTATCAACATACAGACTGGGATTCTTGGACGACTGGGGAAGACAGAAGGGAGGTTTCACATTAAAGGTGGCAGCTGCAGCTGAACTCCGGAGCTGTTTTTATATGGTTTTATTTTGGCGGGTCAGACGTCATCAGAGGTGCAGGTCTCCATCTCATCATCCCCGTTCTGGCGGGATTAGGATAAGTTCCTGTCGCGTCGACTGTGTCCAACTCATCCACCGCCTCGCTGTCACATGCCTGCGTCTACATGTTTAATGCAGGTACACGAGTTGTGCATTTGCAGCAGGCGTGTAAACGCAGCCTCCAAGCTCACGTAGCTCAGTTTGTTGAACACAAACAATAGCTTGTGTTTGCTCACTGTAAAAATATCACTTAGTCTGTGATTGAGTCCTTGAAGTGTCCACCGACCTAAACAAGCCTCCGTGTGTTTATGCCTGTGACTCACAGTAGCCGTCGGCACCGGGTCGGCTGGGTTGGACTCAGTAATAACTAATGCTGCTGCTTAGCTCCGGTTCTAGGCCTCATCGGTGAAGCTGTCACTGCTGATCACGCAGCGTTTGTCTGCTACGAGGACACGCATCCGCTGACGGAAGGTTCGTGTTTCCTCGCTACTACACTAACAAATGATTTTTTTATATGTGGTTTGTACTGAGATGAATTCAACAAAGTAGTTTTAGTTCCCTGAACGCAACCTGGGCCAGAACGGCTGAAACCAAAGCTGTGGATCACGTTCACTCACAGGAGGTAAAGGTGACGATAGTCTCCCGCTCACGTTGCTCAGAGATTCGAGATTTAAAATCTGGCCTAAAACCTCCCAATAAAACACGCGGACATGCGTGATCACATCCCTGCAAGTAACCAAACATCCTAAAAACAACCACACGAGTATGAAGCCGCTCGGTGGGTTCAAGTCACGGGACAGACGCAGGGTGAAGCGAAAGCGTTTCGGACGGACGCCCATGAATCACTGGAGCAGCACAGTTTACTTTCACCTCAGACTAAAAGGGCACGAAGCCACTGATCCACTGCGATCAGTCGTCTGCTGCAGGTGGAGGTTGACACTGACCTGAGCTCTAATTACGGAAGGAGGGTTTACAGTGAAAACGCCTCCACCAGCCGCTCGGCGCCTGCTTCTCTGCAGCAGCGATGATGAAGTGGAGCTGTGATAATTTTGCTGTCAGCGTTATAAACAGGGTCCACTGCATCTGACCCGTGGCTCAACACGCCGCCCATGAATCAGCCAGGGCCCGTAAACACCCGGCAATAAATAACCATAATTAAAAAAATACTGGTTATTGCATAAATTAGGTAATCAATTAGGTTCCATTTGGTATTCATGCGCTGCCTGCTCAGCCTGCAGCTTGACTTATTAGACTCTGAGGCTCCACTGGGCTTCACGGATGCAGGCGTTGATATTTTCCCAGCGTGTTACGGTGAAATAATAATAATAATAATAACAAAAACAATAACAATGCTTTGGCTGCAGCTTCACTGAGAAGCCAGTGCAGTTGGTTTGTTCAGGTTTTAGCCTAAATACCTTCCTTTTTCTAGCATCTGGGCTGTTTGACTGGAGTTTTGCCTGTTTCTTAGTTTTGTGGTGGAATGAGCAAAGGTTTCAAACGAGCGACGCTGGACTGAACAAGCTGCTGTTTTCATCACGGTGGTAATTATGTCCAGAACGTGTGAAGCGTTCTTACATAATTCACGGCTTCAGTGTAGTTTGAGCGGATTGTTCATAACCAAACAGTTCACACGTCGTTAAAAATGCTCTACTTGTGTCCATTAAGTGTCTTAATGGAGTCAGCTGTCGTGGATTTGAGCAGAATGTCCCAGCGGCCGGAGCCTCGTGTCCTTCGTCCCACCAGCTCCTCCGGGTTCGTCCCGCGCTGCCGTGTCGTTGTCTGGCTCCTCTGTTTTCCTCTGTTTTCCTCTCAGCAGATTATTAAAGACTCACTTGTGTTTTTTCACAGGATTCTGCGTCTCACGCACCTTTTTAAAAGATTTCCATGAAATCCAGCCTGACAGTTTCTTCTTTCTTTGGGAACTTTGAGGCAGCTCTTAAACACACTTTCTATTGTTGAACAAAGCGACGCTGCTCAGTACGAGCCGGTAAAAATGAATTTGCTGGAGGGTTTGCTGGTTTTCTGAAGAATCTGGTTTGAGGGTAGAATTTTACAGCACATTAAGTTGTTAAAATGAACTCTTTATTTTGCAGTGTTTGCTTTTACATTGCCCATAATGCATTGCAAACAGGTTTCTCCCACACTCCTCTCCCATGGTGCACCTCACTTAGAGAACATGAATAGTTGATGGGCAAAAGAACAACAGTTGTTACTTAAGTCTTCATCTAATATTTAGGCGACAAGCACGTCAGGTCTGCATCAGCGGCCTTGGAGCTGAAAGCACGGAGGAGTTCCATGCAATTAACTGCTGGGGAAAACAGGGAGGAGGAAAGAACAAAGACATGTTTTTAGTAAAAGCAGAAAATAAATATATTAATGCAATTGTTCAAACTGTTCCTTTCCCCCTGAATTTAATTGGAGCCTCTGAGAACTCCGCAGAAACAAAAAAAACAAAAAAGTCGATCAGTGTGTGCGGAGCCGACAGATTGCCTCATATCCATGCAGCGGGCTCAGCCCACATTAAGAATGGCCCCGGCGTCTTCCTCCTCCCTGAGAAGGCTGCCGAAGCCTTGGCAGCAGCTGCTTTTGTTTATTCTGCACCTAACATGTCCTCCCCCAAAAGTTTACCCTTGATCAACAAGCATATCAGGTTATGCTAATATTAGCCGTCATTAGAAACCTGCTCACGGCGCCGCTTCCCCCTCGTTCATTGACTCATTTGTTCTGATTGCTGCCTTCCCTCCCAGAGTGTGAGCGGGCGGCGGCTCCACTGGGCAGCGTGGGCGTCAGAGGTCGGGGGTTAAATCCCGCACATCTATATCATTCGTGTTAGCTCTCAGCTAATGTGCTACTCCCACCTCTACCTCTTAAACGTGACGGAGGTGCGCTAATGGACAGCTGGAGAGCTTTAATGTGCTGACGAGCGACGAGCAGCCGACCAAGCAGCACAACAGCAGCCATTTACAGCGACACTCAGAAGAGCACACGTAGGTCCGTCCTTGGACCAGAGCTGGGACCTATCGGAACACAGCAGCAATGAACGTGGTTAAATATGTTAAATGGAGAAAGTCAGTCAACACCAGGCAAACATCTGCCTTCACCCGGAGCAGAAACGTTAAGGTTCTTCCAGCAGCACATTAAAGACGACACCTGCTTGAAGACATGACATCAGTTCGGCACAATGCAATCAGATGGAATGGGACTGAGCCGTATTAAGGTTCAGCAGCCTTCAGTTTGCTCGTTGACGCCTCAGTGACGAGCTCAGAGCTGATGGTTAAGTCATCGCCTCCCTGCTCTCTCTGGGGTTTGCACACAGTAAATCCTGCAGATCAACGGCAGGCGGACACGGCGGAAGACAGCAGACATCATCGATGTTCCGCTTCTCCCGCTAAGAACTAAATCCATCACGCGCTGTGTTTCCGTCCTTCTGTGTGTTTCGGTTTTTCTGAGGCAGACTGTCCGACCTTGTTCGGCGCCGGGAGAGATCAGCCAATTTACACACATCCTGCCATGTGATTCAGGCTGGATGTGGTCGCACACCAACGTTCCAACGTGAATACCTGCGGTTCATGTGGTGATAAATGCGCTCGGTCGATATCGATCCGTGTACGTGAGATCACAGGTAGACAACGCTCGGACTCGCACGCGAGCACGGCGCCTTTTTTGCTTTATCTGGGATTTTCCTCCTGACAAAAGAGCTCATGGCAGGCTCGTTAAGATGGCTTGTGAAATAAGGAGGGCAGCTTTGCTCGTCCTCGAGATGGAAGATGAGTCTGAGCCTAATGACCTTCACTGACAGCCGTAATTCTATCAGGACCCAATCAGCTGCAGCAATTAAGCGCTCTTTGTGAGCCGGGGAAGGGGTGTGCGGATCCTAACCGGGGTCAATTAAAGAGTACAGAGCTGCCGCTCGACTCCCACTACATCACTCTGTCTCTCACCGGCCAATCAGCCTCCCTTTCCCCTTTAATCACATAATATAAATGTATCTCACTCGCCTCCCTTCATCTCTCTTTCCCTTGGTCTCTGTCCCCAGGCAACTCCATCTTGGTCAGCCAGGTTCTTTTTTTAAAATCCGTTCGGGTCTTCTGCCTTGAATTGTTTTGTTATGTCAGGCCTGGAGGTTATCAGTCATTAATCCCCTGCAGAGACTCTGAAGGGTCACATTGTCATCGCCACTGATGTTTATTTTCATCTTTCTGAAAGTTAATCCATGCTCTCACGTTTTCATATCGCTGCTTTTTTCTCAGGTCACTGGTTTCCTCTGAGATCAGACTTCAGTGTGAGGATTTAGATCATTTTATGAAACAAAAACTCAATGACGTCATTGTGCGATCTCCATCTCATCTGGTCAGTCAACGCTGCTTTACATGGTTTAGGAGCTAGTTAGGGCCGTTGCTTAAGGCTGTCTCACTCCTGATGACGCCAGCCAGGACTAAAAGACGGATTCTGTCATTAAAGCTGGAACCGTGCTGTCAAAATAAGAAAGGTGCTGAAATCCAAGTTTACGCTGGCACAGGCTTGTGCAACAGTAGATCTACATTCCTACTTCTAAGAGTCACACATGATGATGCATTGTCCTCTTTAGAAAGATGCTCACAGGCAGCTAAATAAACTGGAGCCGTGGCTGTCACAGCAGCTGCATCTCTCCCCAGATCACGGCGTCTTCCCTGTTGGACGTTGTTGCACACGCCTCCATCTGCGCTGACAGCGAGCGCATCACTCAGCAGGCTGCACGAGAGCATTTCAGGAGCAGAAGAAAGGGGGGAGGAGCCCGCTGGGGCCACCGCTACCCATCTACGACAGTCACAAGCGTTCGGGGACCGGCTTTCTTTCCTTCACTCTCCAACGCATGTTGAACCCATCTGCTGCCGGGCTTGAGGGGGAGGCGCCCGGCGTGCGCGGCCCGTCGCCTGAAGTTTCTGACAGAAAGCGCGTTCGCTCCTGGGGCTCTGCGGCGGAAAGTTGGTGGCAACAGAGCGAGTTTACAGAGGGCAGGGTCACGTCGCAGAAGGCCCCTCAGACGCTTCATCGGCAGCTCTCTGGGCTTGAGCTGCGGGCGTTGGTGTGCACGTTTTGTTTACCTGCAACCCTTCAGACACAGCCAGCGTGCGGAGTGAGGTAAATAGTAAAGAAGAGGTAATTGCTCACAAGGGGACGACTGTGTGCGTGCATTAAAGACGAGAGCGAACAAGAGAGAGTCTGTATGTGGGCATGTGCAGCGGCGTGTCAGGCGTGTGCAGAGAGCTGAGCGCAGCGTCGGCACAGGTGTCAAAAAAACCCGTAATTAGCAAACAAACAAACAAACAAAAGGAAGTCAGTAAAGAAAGTCCAGGATGTGGGTGTGGAAGACACGACTGTCGGCAGAAGAGGGAGCACTTGACTAAAAACCCACGAGCTAATGACAAGATCACACGTCTGAGAGCAACAACAGAAGGAAAGCTCTGAACTGCTTTAATTGGCTTTTGATGAGCCAGAGACGTCAGCAAAAGTCAAATGACTCTGGTTTCAGGTGAAGCTGGTGCTAAACGCTGAACTTCTATAGTTTCTATACAAGCCGTGAACCAGCGCCGCGTAGATGATGTTAATTGGTCGTGTGTCGTGACGAGGTCACGAGAAGCCGAAGCCTCGTCATCTCAGGATGAACGACTGCATGAGGTGGATGTTTGTTCTTGTTCAGAGAAACCTGACCTCCTTCACTCTGGACTAAAGGCACAACCACCTGTTTTTCTTTTCTTAATCTTAAATCTTTTCTTGTGTTCATGTGTCCTTCGAGTTTCCATGACAACGAGCCGTCTGTGCGATCTGAACGAGGTTTTAAGTCCTGTTTTCCTGCAGCAGGTGGACGGGCACCTTAAAACTCTGACATTTATTATCTGTGTGGTGCTGGCAGCCGCTCGCAGAGAGTCTCCTGACAGCTCACACTAGACTGAAGCTTGGCCTCAGATCTGTGTGTGTGTGTGTGTGTGTCCTTCCTAAATGATAAGAGCACAAGCAAAATGAAAACATCAGACATAAAGTCAAAGCCGCCCAGAAGACGCCGTTCCAGGAATAATCAAAGCGCTCCTCATCCCGCCCACTCGGCCCTGCCCAAACTAACTGGGTCAGCGAGGTTCGCAAAAACTAATAGTGCATAATTTTTAATTGCCCCTGCTGCAGTTTCCTGACAGATGCCATCACCGCTAATTAGTTACTGACAGCATTATCAAGTTTTCGTCTCGTACGAAGGGGCCGGTCCTTAACACCGCCGCCAAATTAAAGTGCTGTGAACTAATGAGCACGTAGAGGTGCCAATTAAAAGACAAAGACTGGCTGGTGCTCCGGCCCCGTCCCCGAGGCTTCACATGAAAGCCCGGCTCTGCTCTCTGAGATGCTGCTGGAAGCAGGAAGAAGCTTCGAGACGAGAGACGACGAGGGGCCTCTGGCAACTTAGGACGGTCTCTCAGTCAGAAATATTCCAACGCTAATTGGTACGAACAAACAAAGTCTGAGATGAGGCTGCGAACAACACACTCAACTGAAGATGTATTTACATGTCAGACCTTCACTCGCTCTGATCTCTAGACTGCAGTTAGATTAAAAGTTTGACTCGTGAGCCGTCACGGTGCCGATGGAAGGTGTCGAAGGTCACGTCTGCATCGAGAGAACACAGCTGGGCTCTGATTGGTCGACATCCAGGTGAGCCCATAAAAACCTCTTGGGTGTAAAGTTTGAAAATAGTCAAAAACACTGTGACGCTGGATGTGACAGAACGCTGGAAGCTGGTTCCGTGCGTTCATTCAACCATTCATTAACCCTGTCGTGCTACTGGCAGTGAACGGACCCAGCTTTGTCCACCCGTCGCCCGCTGGGACGCTGCCTCCCTCATGCTGGTGTCTGCGCGTGTTTTTACAATCCTGTTCGCCTTTTCTTTTAGCGCGTTCCCATCAGACAGAGTAACAGCGTGGTCCTCCCCATGCGCTTCTAAACACCCTCCGCTGATCTACCGCCACACAAACAGACCCACGAACACGAGCAGGCGTCGCAGCGACCTGTAAATCTGAGGGAACATTCTTGACTTCGTCCATAAAACCCTCCCTCACGCCTCTCAGCTGCAGCCATTAGCACTAATTCCGCTGTCAGCTTCCCGTCACAGCGCACGATGACTGCACCTCCTGGAGTAAAACCTGCAGTCTGGCTTTCAGAAACAGGCCCTGAAAGCTGTGTGTCTCTAGACAACTAAAGGAAGAACCCGCCTGCTAACGGGAGCGTCAGGGAACCAAGCAGATCCATCCACTACGGACGCTACGTACCTACAGACATGCAGCTGGTTGGTCATCCACACACTCAGTCCAAACGCCAGAGAGATTTATTGCTGGAATCGGCTCGATGCGATTTCCATATAACTTTCATCTGGCCCACGGTTTCGTTCTCCTCCTCCGTTCCGTCTCTACATGCAAACCAGTGCGCGCTGCCACTGTTCATTTCCCAGTCCGTCAGCCGTCCTCTGGGCCGTGAGAAACATCTTCTGAGCGGATCACCGGAGGGCCGCTGAGCTCGCCTCTTAATTCGTCCGACAGCGGCGTCGCTGCGATGCCTCTAAGAGGCGAATCCCCGTCTCTGCTCTCAACCCCGACAATCTCCACAGCCTCCCGCATCTGACTGAATTCCATCTGAGAGTTTAAGACGAAGCCGGAGAGAGAATCAGAGGCGTGTGGTATTTGTTTGACAGGTACATGTCTCTATAGGCCAGTGCCTTTCCAATTTAAGAGGCCCTTAAGCCGGGAGCAGCAGCTTAACATTATTCTGGGTAAAGAGAAAAAGCGCTGCTCTCTTTTTTCTTTGTCTGCGCGCTGCTTTCAGACGCGGCCCTGCCGACCCTTCAAGGACGCTTTGCTGCAAGTGTTTCATCATTTGGTTGAATTTTAATTATTTTCCAGGCTTGTTAAGTCCCGCAGCAGCGTCACTAAGCATTGGCTGTGAAAGAACAGGAAGTGAAGTGACAAAAGGTATGAAGGGAAAACCGGGGGGACGGAGCAGGATGACAAAATATTTCATTAGCCTCTGAAATGTTGGCTCAGCCAGACACGGGCCCTCGACCTCCGCGGCGTGTGAGCGGTGACAGGCCGCGGACCTCGCCGCCGCGCTCGTTTGCAGGACAAATCTTCAGATAATTAGTGAATCCCAGCTGCTGTCGCTGCTTTCTTTTGTTTAATCGCTTTTTTCAGCATGATGCACCTGATGAGCACGGACTCGGCGACGCTGAGCCCAGGTTGTGTTCGTGGCCTCAAACCCTGCGTCACTTAGTTAAACCTTGTTCTGATGCATCCTCCTCTTCCTCCCCTGTTAATTACTGGCCATTCCTTGGCTTCCTCCTCCTCATTACCGCCTCCACCAGCATTGCCAACTTAGCGGCTCTGAGCTGAAACCCCTCTGCTGCCCAGGCGAAGGGGTTCTTCCCCAGAGGACCCTCAGCTTAAAGCCTCCACAGTTTAATCCTCATGAAATGATATGATACCCCCGGGTGAGCCTCACGGCACGGGCCGAGCTTTCCCATCAGGCGACATCAGCGTCAAACGGGCCGCGATGGCCCGGCCAGCCACCGGTCGGAGCCACCGGTCGGAGCTTATTCTGTCTCATTAACAGTCGCGTCACCGCGGCCGAGCTGGACTCGGGCCATTAGAACGACAACAATTATGGCTGCTTAGCTGAGGCTACTGGACATTACGCGGCGGAGGAGGAGGCGCCGTGTCTGCGTGGCTGCAGTACGCGGCGCTGGGAGCCTTCATAATCATTTGTTCTGTGAGGAGCAGGCTGCAGGGAGACAGATCTATTTGCCAAATCAGCATTCTCCACACAGCCTGATTTCATTTCTTCTTTTTTCCATTTAAGAGCCCACATATCTATCTATCCATGCTGAGTAGACATCTCAAAATCTCAAAACCAATTTGACATTATCTCCATCACAGGCGACCCCTTAAATTTGCATCAGTGGAGTGGGTTTGGCAAGCAATTACCCCGATGCAGGACATCGGTAATTTGACGAGAATCTGCTCTGACAAGTCTGGACGCAGCAAAGGAGGCGTCCCCTCCCCGGTGGAGGGAGGGAGGGAGCTGGCCTGTAGCTCGACCGGAGCCACGGGAGAATAAATGAAGCAACGAGATAACGGAGGCCGTCAAAGCTCCTCGCGTCATAGATCCATGACAACATAGAGCAGACGTCACGACGTAGAGCGAGAGCCCAGCGGAGCTCGCGAGGTTCTGCCGAGGCTTCGGTTCAGAGGACGAATGAAATCATCACATTAGCAGATGACACTGAACAGTTTCTAAGCTTTTCCACGCATTTAGTCTCAGTGAAGGTTGATTCAAAGTCAGACGCAGTGGTTGGGCCCATTTCTTTTTCCAGAAAGCATTTTAATGTTCTAGGACTTTGTAACTGTCATATTCACAAGGACGTTCAGCTGTAACCTGCATCAGCCAGTCGCTCTTTGTTCTTACTACACTTAACTGTAGGATTTCTACTTGACTTTGGGAAACAGGACTTTCACTTGCATTTCTACATTTTTAACACGAGCCAGTCTCATTCACAACTAATAACAGCAGCAGACGCCGTCATGGCAACGTGCATGGGCTGACCCTTCAGATGTCACCATGACGGGACATCGGCAGCGTCGCAGGTGACGTACGATCGAGCTGAGGAGCTGGACGTGTCTCAGTCCCGCTTCATTCTATTTGTCACCAGATTCATTTGACGTTTATAGGAGCGACATCGACAGTCTCCTGGAAGCACAGGGGCCGTTGAGATTGAACCGTTTTTGCTCTGAACACCTGGCAACCGAAAGCAACAAATGCAGAGCAGTGAAAAGTACAACATTTTTATGCAAATGAGGAAAAAGTACAAGGAGTCCCATAATGGAAATAGTCAACTAGCGTGTGAGCAGCGTGACGGCGGCGCTGGACGAGTTTTCAAGCAGTTGCCATCATTACAAGGCCTGTGGCTGACAGAGGAGCCCGGAGCGTCGTTTCAGCTCCTGGGGTGACAGCGAGGTCCACGCGTCTCCAAGGTGACACAGACATTAACTAATTACTGCTCTTGATCTGCAGCTCACACGAAGGCCGGAGTCGGAAGTGGCTCTGGGCTTGTTTTGTTTCTCGAGGGCTCGTCGTTTACCTCGACTCATCCTTCTCCTTCCCTCCACGGTTCAGATGCTCCGACAGGTAGAGAGGATTCCTGCTGATAGCAGGTGCTGCTGTCCTCTTCTCCCACTAAGTGCCTCCTCCTCTGCTCTTCCATTTTCATATTTCCATGCATGGCTGCCTTGACATTTAGTCTGGAGAAATTGACTGTTTTCAGGGACTCCCGGGGGAGCGCTGTATTACTTTGTCCTGTCAGAAAAAGATGTCATGAAGGGAAGGTGATGTTAGGTCCGTCGGGTTGTTTATTGAATTTACGGCGCCATTATTTCACCACTCAGCATGATTGTATTCATATTATACGCCATCCCACCAAGGTCGCCGGCGCATCACTTGCCTGGTAACCTTGCGCTTGGGGCTCCTGGGGGCCGCGTTTAACCAGAGAGAAGGGGACCCTGCAGCTTTCAGCTGTGATGGACAGTCGAATAAAGCTCCGAGCTCAATGACACACCAATCAGCCGGCGTCAGAGCCGGAGGAGAGCGGCGCTGAGTTGACAGTACGCCGCTGACTTATGCCCTCGCACGACGGCCCCGCGTGAGGTCACTCGCATCGATCTGCAGCGGAAATGACAACATGTGTGTTGCTGTCTGACCAGTCACGAACAGATGGAGACGTCTCAAGCACGAGGTCGCGCCTCCTGTTTGACTCTCTAGCCGTTCCTTTCATGTTCATACAGGAAGATTCACTGGCTCTGGGTTTTAGAAAAACCAGCCCAGTCACTGGGATCAACCCCTGCATCGGGTGTAACTGGAGGGAATCACATCAGAGGCAGCTAACGCTGCTGCTTCCTCCTCGTCTGAGGTGATGAAGCTCAACGGTTCACCAAGTTGTGATGTCGTGACAGGATCAGTGTTTTCAGAATCCAGGCTCGTGGTTGGAAGAGGGAGGAGAACAACCATTAGTCGAAGCTTCACTGGGAAATACAGTAAGAAGGAGCCTGAGCTTATAGCCCTAACAGAGAGACTCCGCCTCTGACCGTGACCTCACCACAAGGAAGGTTCATCCGAAAAACCGCGTGTGCACATAAAAAGCAGGCTCTTCAGCCTAATGGTGCCTTTAGTTCTTGCCAAAGCGCTGTGATGAATCGCTGCTCTGCTCGGTTCCAGCCCCGCTACACAACGGCAGACGCATTATCAAATGGCAGCTATAGGCTGCTGTTATTTAAAGGTTGTCATGTAATTACTCTGCAGCGGTGGCCCTCATCTCAAGCCCTCCATGCTCTCATGCTGCATTCAGGGTCAACGTGAGAAAGCAGCGCCTGATTTTAGCGGGTGCTCCTGGTCCACTATCACACAGAAGCTAATGGGTTTTGTGGAAGAGACTGGGAAGCTTCAAAGAGTCCATCTAATGCACTCGTCCACGGTGAAATGGTAATATGCAATTATCGCTGCCAAAATGGCACCTACAGCCTCCATTTGTGGTTCGCATCACACTGAGGGTAGCGTCAGTGTTTGTAATTAGTGTGATTAGCATTTCTCCTTGGCAGGTTAAACCGAGTTGTGTTCAAAGTCGCGCTGATGTGTTGGTAATGATAACAGTGATGGATTCGTCCCCTTGATGTTTCATCAGTCACACAGAGATTCTGCAAACAACAAATGTCCTTCCAAACCTGGACGTCAGATTCAGCATAAACGTCCTTCACTTCCAAAAAGCTACGTCATTTATGTGTTGGTGCAGAGAACAATGGCTGATCTTACCAAACCGCGCCGCTGAGGTGATGCTGGGATTTCAGTTCTGATCAGCACTAATGTGTTAGAGAGACACGACGAGGCGAAATGCACAGGAAGAGCAGTGTGTCATCACGCAGCCAGCGACAGAACCTGGATGATGGCGTGGTGCAGGGACAGCTGGATATTTGAAGATACCTTCAAAGTTTGCTGAGAGAGGCTGACGAGAGCTTCACTGCAGACAGGACGTGGTGATTTACAGTGTGGAAGGCTGATCAGCACAGGGTCTGGAGGACGCCCACTCGCTTCCAGGTTCAGCTTTACATTCAGATGCAGTAGCACAGAAAACCTGGTGTCAAAGTCCTGTCCACAAATGTTCCAAACACGCAGAGTAACTCGCCACTTTTAGATGCATACTTCCACCTTGACACCGGTAAATCAACGCAGACGGGAAGAAGCAACCCAGACGAAACAACAGGAGGGAAAACATTGCGTTTGCGCAGCCGAGGAAAGTGCAGGCACCTGGGAGACGGCGTTGCACCGACTCCCTGCAGGCATTTGACTCACAGACAACGAGCAAACCAAACAAGTCAGGAACGCCTGCTCTCTGGGCCCCTGTGGCTTTTTGTTTCAAGAAATACGATTTCCAGGGGCGATATTCTAAATTAGGTGTAAGACAGTGATTCTGCTGAATACTTAAACCGAAGAAACTCTGATTTGTAGAAAACACGTTTCTTCTTTGCTCGTCTTATTTCCCCTGCAGGGATGGAAACATGAAATCAGCGTTGGCTTCTTCGCTTCCGACTAATGTTTCAGAGCTGAGGGGAAACGTCACCGGTATGAATGAAGGTTTCTTCATTAAGAACCTGAAGCCTCCTTCGTATACATTATGTAAACCAGCGCTCTGTGCTCCTCAGGTGTGCACTTCATTCTGCTCTCCTCCAACCTCAGCAACAGCCTCATTAAAACTCGATTACACGTAATAAAGGAAGGAGAATCGCTCTGAATTGCTGAGGGCCACGCTGTATAGCACACTCGTCTGAAGAGCTGCTGGAAAAAAGTCCAGTTCTCACGAATGAAAAGAAACGAAGACTCACAAATCCCAGCGTTGTGTTATCAGTGGTAGTAACCCATGTGTGGTCGCTGCCACTTATCAGCCGGGCTCCTCCGGCTCTTTGGGCCGTTCCCGTGGCGACATCACGATACCACGACTATGAAACGCACCAACGAGGCCACGTGGACTTTGGGTCAGACTTTCTATTTTTAGCTGTAGCAAAATAATAAAATAAATCTACCTGAACAGCTGGAGATACGTTTGCATTTCCCTGCGTCATGTTTGCAACGATCAGCGTATGATGATCATTAAATGTAGAAATAGCTGAACATCATCCTGGATGTTTTACGAGATGCAACTCAGTGGTAGAAACGTCTGACTGTGATTGATTGGACGCAATATAATAATAATAATGGCAGCATGTGCTTCTGGGCTCGTGACTTTCTGTCCAAACTCGCCTTCTGCTTCTAAAGACAGACCTGCCAGGAAGCTTAGGCGCGGTGACAGCGAGCTGCTCTGAGGTCTGCTGCACCGTATGGAGAAGTTGAATACAGGATGAAATGGGGTGTCCTTCACTTCCTTTCTTCCTGCAGCAGAGGAGATAAAAAACTAAATAATGCTTCAACTGCTCCAAGTCTGCTCAGAAAACATGACTTCCTGTATCGCCGGGCGTGACAGACATGACAGGCCGAGCAGTTAAGCTGACAGTCAGCCATCCTCTCTGTCATGTCGAGAGCAGGGGGAGGTCAGGCGTCGTGACAGCCACTGGACACGGCGCTCAGCCTGACGAGTCACCTTCCATCCACCTCGCTAAACTACCAACTTCCTGACACAACTTCCTGCCACCGCCGCTCGTACGGACGCCGCCACGGACGTCACCGCGGCGATCTGCAGACAGCTGCTGTCAGGGAGGCAGAGGAGCGAGGGGAGGGGGCGACACATGAAGGGAGACAGAGTCAATTAAAACTAATAGGAAACAAGAGAGCGCTCGGGGTCAGTCGGGACCGTGGCTGCGAGTGTGACGGAGTGAGGACCAATTAAAGTGAGACATTTTGTCTGCGCCTCGCTTTGTGTTTGAGGGCGACAATCTTCGGGGTCCAGGATAAGTCTTCATTTAAATACACACTTCTCTTAATTAACATCCAGCTTCTTCCTCCTCTCTTCGCGCAACGAGTTCTAAAGCTGCATTATCAAAAATTTTACATGAACAAAGGGTTAAAAGTGGTTCAGAGGTGCTGGTGTGGGTACGAGCGTCTCCACACGGACACACACACCACAACACAACATTCACCCGAACACGAACGCACACAAGAAGAAACATGACAAAACAAACAAAAACACCCACAGTTACAGCTCGATGTGCTGCTCGCTTGACGAAGGCCAATGATTCCACCCTCAACCTCTGCCAGAAGGCAGATGGGACGGATGGAGCAACGTTCCCACAGAACAGGCGCCTTGTTTGTGGGAGTTAAAGGAGCATCGGTTCTGTACTGTTACCACATCAAGTACGCGTCGCTTCAGTCCTAATCCCGTACAGCAGTAACCTGTGGGAGCAGGTCCGAACCCACATCCACGTCCACATCCTGCTGACTTTATAGCTTCGTCTCTGGAACATGACCTGGTTTCTGATTCTGGGATTTTGTATTTGCACAAACAAACTACATGCTGATGATTTGTTTCTCTTTTATTTGCCTCCCCTAGAATTTGATTCTTCTTTCTGCCTGTTTCTGAGAAACCTGCAGTTGTGCTTTTATTGAACCCAGAGGTGAAATTGGCTTGTTAACGGCAGCAGTGAGGAAGAGCACGGATCACAGAGCAGTGGAAAAAGGTGGGAAAGAGATTGAATACAAATGCAATCATACTAAATGATCCCCATCTTAGTACAGCAGGTCGGATGTGGCATTAAAAAATCCAAGGTTTGATTTGTTGAGTTTTACAGGCAGAACAACAGGCCTGAGGTTTTCACTCTTAATATTCCTCGAGCTGTTTTTGTGAAAGGTCCCAACGATCTGCGTTTGACTCGGTTGTCAGACGTCTCAGTAGCTGCTCAGCTGACGTGTGGGAAGAGAATCCAAACGCAGGCAAACTCAGCGACGAGGCTTAAACGAGCCAAGGTCGACGAGTGACGACCTGGCAGGGAGCAGGAGCAAACGGGCCTCGGTGTCATCTGGCAGAACAAACGGTGTCACGGAGTCTCGGCGCCAGGACCAGCTCACCAACAGTCTGCTCCTTAACAGGAGCCTGATCAACAAGCGTCTTGCTCGAGACGTCTCCATTGATGTGAAGGAGATGACGCGTAAAACCAATAGCAGCAGCGCGGAGCCTTCACTCCACTTATTCACAGAGATCCCCTCCCTGAACAGCACCTTGGGATAATGATGGACGTGATCCTAAGTGGCTCAGTGGTCAAGAGGATGCGAGGCTTATCGTGGTTACCACAGCAACCGGCGGAGGAGAGCATCAGACGGACTCAGACGTCTCACTTTGTGAGGCCGCCTGGCCTAGTTAGGAAACAATCTGCAGCAGTTTCATTTGAGCAGAGGAGGAAAAGAAGCAGAGACGCCGCGTCAGAATTCGCCGCGTCACCTTGTGCTGAAGCAATTATTGGCAATTGCATCATGCATGAACTCACGAACTGTACTGAAATCCATTTGTCCTGCTGCCACACAGGAGACAGAATAGTGTTTAATTGCTGTGCTACGTCATGACAATGAGCCTCATTCCTGTTCTGGACTTAATTGAAGGTGCAGAGGTTTTAGTGTGAAAAAGGGAAAACAAGCCAGAGTTCATTCTGCCTGTATCATATCAATTTGTGAGAGACTGTAGTCATGACCTGGAGGCTCAGGCCCATTAGACAACATTCAGGCTGCTTCCTGGATAATTCCCACGCTCTCACACACCTCCACCACTTCAGCCTGCTTCCAGAGGAGCGGTTCTGTGCCGCGGCGTTGAAGTGCTCACTTAGACGCCACATTTAGAAATCGCGTGTTTAGCTTCGCTGTGAGAATTTGCATCACGTCTCCTCCAAAGGAGAAAATAAACACAAACCACTGAAGAGAACCCGGAACCGGCCCGTTTAAGTCCTGGGTCTCAGTCACGGTAGCTGACGCCTGACGTCCGACAAACCACCAAATCCCTGCTTTCGGTCGCGCCTGCTGCAGGACGTGACAGCGCTGCCGACTTGTGTTCATGTGCCGATTATGCTGAAGAGCGACAGGAAAGTCCCTCTGCTGCTCAACCGAACACGTGAGGTCAGAGTGGAGCGGGTCCGTGTGGACTAGCGCCGGCCAGCGTTGGCTCGGCCTCGTGTTGTCAGGATTCAACCTTAGCTGAACCAGGCTTCAGATTTGGTCTCTATAAAACGACGATGGTGGATGTTAACGGGGCACTAAACGCACGCTCTGCTTTTAGAGGAAATGCATTTAATGATGGATCAAATTATCACACGTCACATCCTTGTTGAGTTTGCTGTTGTTTATTATTTGTGTGATTTTAGAGCAAATTATAAGCGGCACAAATGACGTGTGACTTATTATGTTTAATAAATAAATCTCGGCTAAGTAAGAAAAATCAAGACGTAAGGACATAAACTCCTGAGTGCGTGTGATGCTGAGACAATCCTTGTCAGACCGTTAGCTTTGAATCTTGAAACCAGCCTGACCTCGTCTCTAAAGTGCCTCCGTCTGCTCGGCTTTTTCAGATTGGCGTCACCGACGCATCATCACCTCCTGACAGGCTCTGATCTGGGAGCAGCCTGCGACTGCGTCTGTCATCTTAAAGAATGAAAAGGAAGGTAAAACGCGTCGCTCTCACTTCTCTAATGGGCCCAGATGACTGTTCACCCTTTGAGCTTAACGCAGCCTGAGAGCCAAAGGTGCTTTTCTCTCTCCTTTCTGTTCGTTCTTAACATCACACTAACCTGCGAGCTGATAATGGCTTCTCCCATCCAGGATTCATCCCTCGTTCTCTAACTTTCCCCTGAATGCAAATACACTCATCACATCTTTCTGACTCGTCGTCCTCCTTCCGTTTCTCCCCTTTTTCTTTTTTTCTGCAGAATCATAGCAGAGGATTAGCAGCCATGCATGACTGATGGGGAGAAGATACGCCATCAGAATAAGTTAGAAGACCAAGATCTCTCCTCCTCGTCTCCATTTCTTTGTGCATGAAAGCGAGAGCTGGCTCTGAAGTGTCATCCTTTCTGCTCGTCTTATGAAACTGGAATAAATGGCTGGTTGAAGTGGGAGGAAGCTCTGTTGGGGTGAATCTAATCCGCTGCGTGTTTCTGTGGCTGGATGTGCCACCACATCACCTGCGCCGCAGCCCGAGGCCCTCATTACTGTCACCATCTGACTACACGGGTTCTGCCTGCGTGCGCAGATGCCGACATGTGGAAATGGAACGGTTAGAAATTCCTGCAGCACCTGTGCTCACGAAGTGTGTTTCCATCTGACGCTGCTTTGAGCAAATGTCCAAAGCGAAGAAGCAAAGAGATGCATTTCAATGTCGCATTAAAATCAGGACGCTGCAAATGTACGGAGCTCGTTTCATGGCGTCCGGACACGCTGTTAAACCATCACAATCTGCTCCTCGTGATCCGGGTTCCACCTTCACTGCTGCTAATTACAAGTACAGCACCCTCATTACCCACAATCCCCTCTGTCACCCATGCACTCTTAGCGTTCCTGGTGCTTTTTGTTCCAATTTTAAGATTAATTGCATCTCTGTTGGGTGTTTTCCTTTCTTATCCAGGACTGAAAACAATGTTGGTCAACACGTGATTTCTCCAGAGACGTGACCCCATTAGAACAGCAGCCTCCACGTGCACCTATCGATCAGCTGAGTAATTATAAATACATCAGCTCATCTCGTCTGTATTTTGCAGAGAAAGGATCGTGCAGGTGAGTGAGTGTACGCGTGTTCTCACTTACTGATTAAGCCTCTTCTAGGACCTCATGCATCCAACTGGGAGGTTCCCCACGTGCAGCGCGTCCCAGCGACAGACGGGAGGAGGCTCGTCCTCGGTGCTTCCTTCACTGCAGCGATGCCACGCGTCTGCTCCAGATGCTTGAGACTGACCTCTGCTCTGCACTTTGTGCTGTTGAACCATCGGTTCTGATGCCGTTTCCCCTCAGAAGCTGAAACTCATCACGTCACGTTCAGCGGAACGTGTGTGAAAAGCACCGCCTGGCTCGTGACAGCGGTGACTTCTGCCGGCTCTGACTGGATCGAACCGTCGCTGGCTGGGCTGCGGCGACCGAAGCGCTGATGGCCCCACCGCCGCCACCCCAGGAGAAATCAGCGGCTGGAAGCGGCCCCTGTAATTACTGGCTGCGCTGCTGGACGCTGATTGATGCCTCTTGATGAAGTAGCTCAGTGATTGAAGAGTAACGACGCTCCAGGAAAATCCATAAGAGGCCTTTAACTGCTGCTGGAGAGGAGCGCGGAGATTGGCCGTCCTCCATTCTGCTGATTAATCAGACGGCGGCTTGGCCCCTTCATGCGGCAGGTGAACGATCATTCTGGCTCATCAATCAGATCGATCAATCACCTGATAAGGCTGCAAACGCAGAGTCAGAGCTCCTCACCTGCTGATTCATTCGTCTCCCTCTCAGATCCCGGATGACCTGAATCCATCCAGTCCTGCTATCGGCACAGAGCCGCTTTTCATATTTCATATTTCCCAGGACCGTGTGGGAAAGTGTGGTTTTGAACAGAGCTCAAGGTCAAAACCAGCAAGAAACGGCATCATAGGCGAGTTCCAGCAGCTGCATCAGCTTCCACCAAATAAAACTGCAGATTTAAGTTGGATTTGTCAACGAGCTGTAAACCTCTGACAAGTGCATCTGCTGTTTGCTGAAAGACAAATGTTTTCATTATGTATTCACGCACACAACGAGCTTCTTCCCAAGCGTCGCTGAGCCTGTATGAGTATGATCCAGTATCGGTGCCGCCGCCTGCCGTTCCCGGGCTCATCTAAAATGACGACATCGTCTGCAAAATGCTAGACAACGGTAAAAGCTCCAGGCGGCGGCACAGCTACATGTGCTCAGGTCGTGAGAGGAGCATGAAGTTTCCTCGGCCGTCAGACGAGCTTTCAGAGCTGCGGGACGCTGCCGGAGGATTTGAGCTTCTCGTCTCCTCTGATCAACGTGGCAGGTTTCCGCCTCCCCTCCCTCTGCTGCCACTTCCTCTCCATCCTCTTACTGCTGTGACAGGTCGGTATTTGCACGAGCTTAGGCCTGTAATATTTTGGCATTAAGGTGAATTATTACAAATATGAATATGGAGAATGCGGGTAATTACTAACTATTAGACATGCCAGGGATTTTCTCCATTACCCTTCTCTCATCTTGACTTATAGCAGAGCGACCCCCAAGCTGGCAGAGTGAAAGCATTGATTATCACGGAGCGATCTTTGATGGAGCCGTTGGGCTTGATGCGGATAATAGCGGTGTAATTTCACATCGACGCGCAGAGGCCTGTCAGACTCTCTGACCTGAGCCAGTCAAAGCAGGAGGTTTGGCCTCTCAGCGGGAGCGAGTTCACCACAGAGTCATGACGAGACGGAGGAGGGTGGTTGTGGCTGAACCGAGGTCGGTCCAGTGCGTCTGCGCCTGGGTGGTCGATCAGGCTCGTCCTCCGACCTGCTGAATCTCAGAACCCAGCGTCCAGGGGTCACACAGGTGAGCGTCACTGCACACGTTCCGCTGCGCTGCCACCTGCTGTTCTTCGCAGTAACTGTTGAGGAAACACACTAAACATAAGACAAGCATGTTTCTGAGCTTTCTACCGGAACAGCTGATCACCCTGTTTGATTCCCTGCGTTTTATTCTTGTAAGTGTGTTTTCAGGTGGCAGAGCAAACACACCAGGAGGTAAAACGGAGGCACGGCGCCTCACTGTTGCTGCAGAATCATTTCCTCGTGCATTTACATGCAAATTTGCCCCTCTGCTGCCTCTCTGCAGCCACAATGGAGCTCAGCAAATCATTGTCTCATCACAGAGATGGATTTCATCCCCGGGCCTCGTTGATGTGGGAGGAAACGGGGCAGTGTTCACACGCCAGCATCTCTGCGGCTCCCGTCCTCCATCATGGATGAAGGCAAACAGCCCGGGCCCTTTAGCATTTGTGCAAATGTCAGAGAAAAGGACAGATCTCAGGAATTAACCACAGCAGAGGTGGGGAAGGCTGAAAATCCTTCTCCAGAAGAAACGGATGGAGTCTGGGCACGAGCCAGCAGCCGCTCCCTTACAGAGAGAAATTTATCAGAGGAAGCCTAAAGCCCATGAAAAGCGTAACGAGACTGGAACTAAACATTTACTCTGAAGCAGCGGCGCCATGACCAGGCTTCACAGTGATCCTGGAGGCGACTCCTACATTTACATGTGGCTTCACTTCACAAGCCGCGATGTCGATCTGTGAGTTGCCCGTTGTCTCATCCCACGTTCAGTCTCACATCCACATCTTCTGTCTTCCCAGCGTCAGGCTGATGAAGCCTCCTCTCCTGCTCCAGCCGTCATCACATCCAGCCCCTTACTGTGCTCACCAGACCCTGCTGCTGTCATACGTCCGTCGCAACTCGAATTTAAGCTTTTCCTTCATTTGCGTCTCTGCTGGATGAATGTTTTATTCTGATCTTGAACCAAACTTCTTTGTTTTTATTATGCAGGAACAGAAGGTCGGCAGCGCGTCACGTCTCACTCCTACCCACCCTTGAAGCTGACCCTGGTGGAAGTGGTCCAGGCTGGAGATGTGCCAGGCGGACGGTTCCTGTCACTCGGATCTTTAGTTGTTCTCATCTTTGGCGACTTCAGTGGGCGAGTCCGGCTTTTCTGCGGCACAGAGGGAGCATCTCTTGGGGAAAATCTCATTTCTCAAGTTTATTTTTCTCTTTTGAAAGTGGAGGGGCCTCCAGAACATCAAGTCATCGCACATTAACTGGATTATGCTCTTGTCTGACTTTACTTCGTTTGGTGAGGAGCTGGATGAGCGGCAGGAATCAGCTGAATCAGTCCGCATGGACTAATGGCTGATGGTGTCTCCTAATTACTCGGCCTCGTTTGTTTCGTGTCTATGTGTTTGTCCTTCAATCAGACTTTTCCATTTGCACTTTAATTAAAAAACCGCAGAAAAGACAACGAAGTTCCGATAACTCTGAAAGCAATTGGCTTCGTCGAAGTAAGAACAATAAGAATAAATCCTAAGATCAGTCGATGTTACTGGGGTTGAAACCGTCCGGACCCTCAGCCTCAGCCACCAGCTTGAAATGAACACAAACATGCGAAACCCTTGAGATTTAAGACACGGTCGGAGGAGAGATTGTTTTCTCCTGACTTTACTTCACTCTTTGTTGTGTTGCATGAATTATTAAAATGAAATACCCAACAACTAAAAGCAGAAATGAAAAAAACAATGTCGACCCAGTTTTTTTCCACCAGTAGTTGATTTTAAACAGGCTGGAAAATTGAAACAGATGAAATAGCTGTTATTATATGTTTATCTTCCGGCTCCATTTGTGCTTATTTGTTGTTGCTTGTAATAAAGTGTATTTATTTAACTGCAGTTTCGACCGGTGCTGCAATGTTCCCTGAGCTGAAACCGTTCACTTTGACCTCTTCCTCTTTTATTCATTTAGAGAATCCCAGTGGGACTTAACCACCAGACCAGTGTTGTCTGTGGGAACGATGGAGGCCAGAGCAGGGAAAGAAAAATACGCGTCAACCGGCCGGTGGAGCAGGACGAGCAGGTGATTCAGTATAAACCGTTTGTGGGACGACGCCATACAGCATCATCTGGACTGGAGCAGGTTCTCACTGTGATCTGTGTGCTTCTGTGCTGGAAACGCCCCAAACGATCCTACACGTCATCACGGCTCACAGCGACCTGGCGCCGAAGCTGGAGGAAACGCTGCCGACTCCAAGCTTCTGTGCTTTGTGCTTGTTTGATTCTCGTGAGGCTGCGCGGCTGGAGATGCTTTGATGGCTCCTCTCCTCCTGCTTCCCGCGTCTTTCCTGAGTCCTTTCATCTGCAGAGAAGCTGGAGGACACTCAAAGTCAAAGTGTTCAGTTCTTATTCGCTCCTCAAACCCACAAGTTACCTGCAATTATTCCACTTCGTTTTATTCTGTTGACTTTTACATCACTGATAAGCTGAAATGAGGAATGTTATTATTTCTTGTCCTCTTTTCATCATGTGTCCTTGTACAACTCTACTTTTCCTCGACTGCTTCCCGTCAGAATGTGGGCGGCGATGGCGCAGATGGGCGGAGCCACGTGAAGTCCGGCGCTGTGTGTGGATGAAAGGAGCAGGTGCTACTATGAACCTGATATGGTTTAAGTTTCATCGATCGCAGCGCTGAGCAGCAACACAGAGCCCAGACGTGATTAGTCTGAAGTGATTCTGCTCACATGCACATCACAGCGTTT